>OX393549.1:55643596-56243596 GCA_947650365.1 Chamaelirium japonicum | reverse complement strand
CTCCATTGGGGACCGTGTTCTTGGAGTCTATAGATGCTTCGTCCTATATGAAGACTGGAAGGAAGTTGTTTGAGTTGTTAGACTCGTTCGTTGGTAAAGTCGGAGAGCAAAATATGATCCAAGTTGTGACCGACAATGCTTCGACATATGTAGCGGCTGGAAAGTTATTAATGGAGAAAATGAAGCATTTGTTTTGGACGCCTTGTGTGACCCATTGCATAGACCTCATGCTTGAAGATCTTGGTGAGCTTCCAAGGGTGAAGGGGTTGTTGGAGAAAGCCATCAATCTTAGTGGGTTCATATAATCATGATTTTGTTCTAAATTTGATGAGAACACATACCAAGAATAGTGATCTCCGCCTGGTCGTCACAAGGTTTGCAACATTCTTTCTAATCTTACAATGTATCTACAAAAAGAAAGATGCTTTAAGAAAGGTGTTTACATGCGATGAATGGATTACATCGAAATGACCTCGTGATTTGAAGGGGAAGAGGACAATAGAGACAGTCCTATCTAGTTCCTTTTGGAGTGGCATTGTATGTGCTATGAAGATATCGGCTCCTTTAGTTTGTGTCCTACGATTGGTTGATGGTGAGAAGAACCCCTCCATGGGCTACATTTATGAAGCCATGGACCGAGCTAAGGAAGCAATCAAGTAGGCTTTCAAAAGAAATGAGAGGAAGTATGCCTTTAGATATTTAATTGTGTTAGTTTTAAAGTGTAAGTTTGTTAATTTATAATGATTGAATCATTGATATAGGTACAAGTCAATATGGGAGATCGTTGACCGAAGATGGGATGCACAACTCCATCAACCTCTTCATGCAGTCGGATTTTACCTTAATTCAGAATTCTTCTATTGGAATGCAACAATGGGTGGTAATGGAGTGGTCATGCAAGGCTTGTTGGATGTGATTGATAGGCTCGTCCCTGACTTGGAAGCACAAGACACTATACATAGTGAGCTGTCGAAGTATAGGAATGCGGAAGGTCTTTTTGGAAGACCAACGACAATCCGACAAAGAGCAACAATACCACCAAGTTAGTAAGCATTAGTTAATATGTCTGCTATCTAATACTTTATAATTGGTATGACCCACCAGGGGATAGGAGAGTTGGCAAAGCAACTGATGCTTTGGTGATGAGGTTGTGGGTTCAATTCTTCCTCCCCTCGATTTACTCAAGAGTGAAGTGGGAATTGCCGAGTGGGTCGGGCTTCACTCCCGGAGGGATTAGTCCGAGCCTGAAGTGGGCCATTGCCCGAAAGGTTTCGGGACACCCGCCGATCTCAAAAAAAAAAGAGTAAATTGTTATATGATAAACAATTGAATGGTGGAAAACTTATGGGTGCATGACTCTTAATATTCAAAAACTAGCATGTCGTGGTCTTGGCTTAACTTGTAGTGCAAGTGGCTGTGAAAGGAATTGGAGTGCCTTTGAGCATGTGAGTCATGCTTGTGACAATATTTGTGTTATGTTTATTTTCTTATATTAGTTTTGTATTGTTTTTCCTAATCTTATATTTATGCCATGATAAATTTTTGTTTTTTAGATCCACACAAAGAAGAGGAATAGGTTGGAGCAAAGCAAGTTGAATGATCTAGTTTATGTCTGGTACAATGAAAAGTTGGTAGAGCGGTTCAAGAATAGGAATTCATTGGACCTATTACACTACAGGACATAGACGATTGTAATGAATGGCTTACAGGAAGTATGCATGAGGTGCTAGTGCATGGAGAGGGAGATTTGACATGGGGTCATGTTGCACAAGCTTTTGGTGCTGACGACCTCCCTTCAAGATATACCACTAGATCCCAATGGCAAAGAGGTGAAAGCTCACGGAGGGTGGTTGAGGAAGAACCGTTGTTTGATTCAAAGAAGTTTGAGTCTGATGCTGATGAGGAGCAATACAACAAAGAGGCAGATAAGGATGATTCAGATGGGAATGGGAGTGATGATGAGTTGGATGATGCGCTATTCCATGATATGCTTGATGAGGATTGATTTTTGATTTTTTTTATATTTTTGGGGATATGTGGACCATGTGGTTTTGGTCCTTTAGTTGTGCTATTTGTTTGACGCTATTCCTTTATGATTATGGTTCGTTGGTTATGATATTTGCTTTATATTCATCTGTTTGTGGTTATGGTTCTAAGATTATGTTTTTTGTGTGATAATGTTATTCTTATTTGTTGCATTATATAATAGTTATTGTTGATATGTTTATATTTAAAACATTAGCATTATTCTTTGTGAAGCTCACTAGAATATCTACATCCTAAACATTAATAGTTGAATCATTTCTTTATCTAGAAGATAGAAATATACTATGAGTAAGATCACAAATTAGTTATATGTATATCTTATATATATATTTATACTTTATTTATATTTTCATCGCCTAAGTATCGCCTACGCACCGCCTCACCTTGGCAAACCAAATTGCCTAGGCACTGCCTTGACGCCTTAACTACACTGAGGTAAACAAAAATATAATTTTATAAAATAAAAAATCAATGATTGACTACCTTGATTTTTGCGCACAGCAGTAAGAAACATTCAGTTGTATGGAAAGTGGTGCTGACACGGGAAGTCGTCCGCATCAAGAGGTTATCATTTGAGACCATCTAAAGGCACATTCTATCTGCCCACTAGTGTAAGGTTGTCACTCGTCCAATTTTAATTTTTTATATGGCCAAACCCCCGGCCCCTGATGCTGCTTCCATCCCCTCCTCTTTGCCTATAGTTTAATTTTTTATAACTCAACTAGGGTTTTTGTACACTATAAACTCTTAGTAGCAAGCCTTTAGTTGGATTCTATCCTCTTCCTATCACACTTTTCCCTCGTCATGCATGCTCTCTTTTTTTAGAACAAAATTTCTGAAAATGTAGGGTGTGTCCTAGTTAAGTGATTCGTGCCATGAAAATTAGTTTTTGACTTGAGATGTTTTATTTAGAGGTTCCATTAATTCAGACTTGAAATTAACACTGGATTCCTGAGTACATCAAAAAGCCAAGAACCCCCAAACAAGGAAAAACACACTCACATAAACTTCCTGGGTTTTATCAAATTATAAATCAATTCTTGAATATTAGTCTTTTCCTTGATGCATTCACATTAAATGTGCACGGTTTTTTACTCACCGCTAGGCAAATATTATGAATAATGGTATTATAAGTGCATGTTTATCCTCTTTTGTTTACATTAAGATTAAGGTAATATTCATGTCAAGTAGATGAAAATTAAATTGGTTGCTATATATTATGAAGATCATAGGTGGCTTCTTAAAGGGTTATATGTAACTAGGGATATTTACAGAACGGTTTGTTTAAAATGTAACCTTATAAATTGATTTTCTACGGACAAAACATTTATTATAGTATATACTCTTTTCTAATTTAGTAGAAAGTAATATATGATTAGCTAGCTACTGATATTCCCGCCCTTTCCTCATAGTAGATTTTGCTATATTTACATTTTATCGAGTGATTATATGGAATGCAATAACCGGATAGACTATTATTTGATGGATCGGCTGACTTAAGTCCATTGTGGTCATATATGGATCCTTAATTTAGGACCACAATGACCGGATAGACCATTATACGTTGAATCATTTGCCTTGGATTGCACATATACAAACAATCAACACATTCTAAAGCCTCTAGGTGTATCAAATACTCCTCAAGTTAAAGGTTAAAATGGACGGTCAAAAAAGCCTTCTAGATTTGATACACCTAGAGGTTTTAAAATATACTAATTTTTTGTGGATGTGCAATCTAAGGAAATGTGATCTTTCTCGCAAAAAACCATTAAATTCTGAAACATCTATCCAACAACTTGGGTGACGGGTAAAAGTATGGGACAAAAAACAATGGATCTATGGATCCTGACCATATATATATATATATATATATATATATATATATATATATATATATATATATATATATATATATAGCGGCATGCTATGTTGCGGCATGCGGTAAGTGCGGCACCGCACCGCAGCCATCTGATGCACGCACTGCGTGCATCGCATGCATGCAGCGGCGCATCAAACGGTAGCGGTGCGATGCCGCACTTACCGCATGCCGCATTATAGCATCTCTCCCCCTCTCTCTCTCTCTCTCTCTATATATATATATATATATATATATATATATATATATATATATATATATATATATATATATATATATATATATATATATATATATATACGGGTCAGGATTGGATGATCCAGCATTTTTGACCCATATTTGGACCCATCATCCTAATCGTTGGATTCAAATCTCAGAATTTGCAGAATTTTTGTTAGGATGATCAGCATACCACAGATAGCATACCCTCAAAATTTTAGTAGATTCTAAAACCTCTTGGGCCATCAAATGTTATAAGCCTTTTCGACCGTCAATTTCAACCATTGGTTTGAAGAGCACATTTGGTGCACCTAGAGGTTTTAGAATGTGCTGATTTTTTTGTAGAGGTGCTATCTATGGTTTGTTGACCATCCTCACAAATACTCTGCAAATTCTGAAACCAAAATCCAACGATTAGGATGATGGGTCAAATATTGGTCAAAAAATGATAGGTCATCCGATCCTGACCCTATATATATATATATATATATATATATATATAGAGAGAGAGAGAGAGAGAGAGAGAGAGAGAGGAAACGAGAAATGAGCTGCCAGCCTATTTTGGCGAAATGGGCAGCCACCCATTTAAAGCCCGTAGGAGTTTTAGAATGTACTGATTTTTTGTGAGCATAAGCACCTTATCTTAGATAGAACACCCACAAAAAATCAGCACATTCTAAAACTTCTACAGGCATCAAATGTTAGAAGTTTTATTGAACGTCCGTTGTAACCATTAATCTGAAATATAACATTTGATGCCCCTAAAAGTCTTAAAATGTACTGATTTTTTGTGGATGTGCTATCTAAGGTAAGGTGTATATGCTCACAAAAAATCAGCACATGGGTGTCAAATGGGCGGTTGCCCATTTCTCCCCATATATATATATATATATATATATATATATATATATATATATATATATATATATATATATATATATATATATATATATATAGGATCCTGATCGGGTGAGAAACCTTTTATGTGCGAAACCTACCTGGAGGGTTCAGAATTTGATGAAACTTGGTGGGTGTGATACATATGGTAAGTTGATCATCCTCACCAAAAATCATCAAATTCTAAAACCCCTAGGGGCGTCAAATGTTAGAATATTTATAGACCATCCATAAAAACCGTTAATTTGAATAGTATATTTGCCACACCTAAAGGATTAGAATTTGATGATTTTTGGTGAGGATGATCAACTTACCATAGGTATCACACCCACCAAGTTTCATCAAATTCTGAAACCACAATATAGGTTTTGCACAAGGTTTCGCATATAAGAGGTTTCTTATCCGATCGGGACTCTATATATATATGAGGGCCGAGAAGATGAACTTGAGTTCACGATTAGGTTGGTGAACTAGAGTTTTCCAAGCGACACGTGTACGCTTTTTCTTTTACTTTTTGCTTTATGTCTTTTTAGTGTTCATCCCTCTTAAAGTCTCATCTCTTTTTAATTGCTTTATGTCTTTTCAGTGGACACATGGTGCAATATAAACCTTGTTTCACCATTCATTTGTAAACTCAAGTTCACCAACCCATTTTCCTATATATATATATATATATATATATATATATATATATATATATATATATATATATATATATATATATATATATATATATATATATATATATATATATATATATATATATATATATATATAGAGAGAGAGAGAGAGAGAGAGAGAGAGAGAGAGAGAGGGGTGAGGAGAGGAATGTTACAGTGTGCTGCGAGCTACGAGAGGAGAAAATGAGCTGCGGCCATTTTAATGCCCCTAGAAGTTTTGGAATTTGTTGATAATTTAAGATGATCATCATCACCAATTTCCAACAAATTTCAAAACTTCTAGGATCGTCAAACATGCTAAGCAAAATTAACGGTTACTACGGACGGTAGATAAAGCTTCTACCATTTGATGACCCTAGACAACACCCTAACTAAATTTCAACAAATTCCAAAACTTCTAGAGGCATCAAAATGGCCACAGCTCATTTTCTCCTCTCGTAGTTCACAGCTCATTGTAACATTCCTCTCTCTCTCTCTCTCGCTCTATATATATATATATATATATATATATATATATATATATATATATATATATATAGGGGGCGGGGAGCCTGCACCCGGGGTGCAGCGTTAACGCTGCACCGCCCCCTTGTTTTACCTACCTAGAAGTTTTGGAATTGGATGAAATTTGGTGAGGGTGTTGTCTAGGGTAAGGTGATCATCCTCACAAATTTTCATCAAATTCCAAAACTTCTAGAGGGGTCAAATGGTCGAAGCAAAATCAGCCGTCCGCAGTCACCGTTAAAATCTGCAGATTTTGCTTCGACCATTTGACCCCCCTAGAAGTTTTGGAATTTGATGAAAATTTGTGAGGATGATCATCTTACCCTAGACAACACCCTCACCGAATTTCATCCAATTCCAAAACTTCTAGGTAGGTAAAACAAGGTTGAGGTGCAGCATTAACGCTACACCCCGGGTGCAGGCTCCCCACCCCCATATATATATATATATATATATATATATATATATATATATATATATTCTTTTTCTTAGTTTTAACTGCGTTTTAGATATTAAAATGCTTAGATTCTTAACCGCACAAAAAAGATGCAGACTAGATCTTATTTTGCACAAGATTGTAGTTATTCTAATGTTCCTGCTGATAAAGCAAGACACATGAATTCACCCAAAAAAAACTACTAATTGGTTAACATGCTCCTGCATCTCTTTATCATGAGAAAATCCTCTACATTCTATTATTTTTGCCATCAACTTCATAACCTATTCATGGTTTGTGACTTGCAGCCGGACTCTGAAACTCAGTTGCTCACGATTCAGTTTGAATGGAACGGCATCTTGAAGTCCGTTTCGAGCTCTTTGATCGGAGTGAGCCCGGAACTTGAAATTGCCCTCTATACCCTTTGTTTCTTCATGGGTGGAGAAGATAACTATGTTACTCTTGGTCCTTATGCTGTAAATATTAAATGCTATCGTCTAGGAAATGACAAAATTGGGTCTGTGTTTCCTATAGCTGAAAACTGATTGTGCAACACAAAATGCTTGTATGGGCTACCATTCAGGTATTTTCTTGAACCAATCCTATTTGGAGGTTGTACGTAGCTGATAATAATGATACACTTTGTCATGTTAAACGGTTATTATGGATTTAATTTGTGATAATCGTTGGTTAATTTGACATAAAGCATGGTAGAGCTATCATTTTGTTTCTTAAACAAGATCTTTTGTTATATCAAATAGGGGGCAACATCACTGTTTTTTCAAGGGGCAGCCCAAGTCATACATTCAATTTACCTAAAATGACCCTATGTAGGGTAACCCTTAAAACCCATATTTTACCTAAGGCAGCCCTAAGTTGAGGACTTTCACAAAATCCTAATTTTACCCTTTTCTTCCTCCTCTTCCGACGCCATTTGCCGCTGCCTGCCCTCGCCTTCCTCCTCCTCCTCCTCCTCTATATAAAACAGTGACTTGGTCATTGCAGATCAAGTCTCTCTGCATCTTATTCAACCATTGCAGGCTGTGTGCTCCTACGGACCATTCAATCGCTGGAGTCCGAGTGCTCCTACATACCATTTAGCCGTTGGAGGCCGAGTGATCTATGGTGGCCTAGTGTGCAGTATTCAACCATCGGAGGACGAGTGTATCTACATCACATTCGTCCATTGGAGGCCGAGTGCTCCTACAGTCCATTCGTCCTTTGGTGGCCAAGTGATCGACGATGGGTGAGTGACACTACAGTGCACTTGGTCTCTTTAGGCCGAATGGGTTGTAGTATCATTCAGTCTGAAATGGCCTAATGTAGGAGGAGGAAGAATGGGAGGAGGAAGGGGTAGGGGGAGGAGGAAGGGGAAGAGGGAGGAGGAAGAGGAAGTGGAAGTGGAAGAGGAAGAGGGAGGAGGAAGAAGGAGGAGGCGATGACGGTTGGTTGGATGGAATTGACTTATAGGGTTACCCGTAAGTTGCGATATGCCTTTACAAAAAATTGTCCTATATATAGCTGCAGCATATCAAGTAATCATATAAACTTTTAAGTCAATTGTATTATCTCTATTTCTCTCTCTAACAAGTGAATCACACCTGGATGAGTGAATCGCATTCACTCCAAATTGCACACTTCTTCAGATGGCTGCGATGTCGTCTATGCTAAGTGGCGCACATCAAGTTCAACCGGGCATTGGCCGAAAGCCTCTCTCCCGTGTTGTGACACGTGGACCTCTTTTAAAGAGCGATGATCCTTCTCCCGTGTGTGAACACAGCTCTCTCTTATAAATCCTATTAAAAATCTACTAAAAAGATGATAAATACTTATTCAATAGCATTTAATGGTCATTTGATATTAATTAAAAAAATTATTAGTACTATATCTCTTTCTAACAAGTAAATCACACCCTAACAAGTGAACCACAATCGCTCCAGATTGGGCACTTCTTTGGACGACTGTGATGTCGTCCGTGCCAGGTGATGTGTATTACTATAACGATGGGAAATGGCCGTTTAATGATATTTAGTGTCATTTGATGTTAATTAGGAAAACCATATGTACAATATCTCTCTCTCTCTCTCTCTCTCTCTCTCTCTCTCTCTCTCTCTCTCTAACAAGTAAATTACACCCTGACGAGTGAATCACACTCACTTCATATTGCACACTTCTTCGGATGGCTGTGATATCGTCTATGTTCAGTGGTGGGCATCAAGTTCATCCGGGCATTGCCCGGGTTTCTTACTAGTGATGATAGAAAGATTAACTACACTATATGGCAACATTATCAGTTTTCTCTCGATCTGCCTGTCATGTTACACCTTCCAACCACTAAACAGTGATTGTTTTAGGAGGCAAACACAGTAAGTGATAGAGGAAACAAAGTTCTAAAAGTCTGAATTCTTATGTGGATATCTAGTAGACTGTTGAATCAAATTATAAAGCAACTTGTAATCTTTAATATTTGCCAAAGCTTCAATAAGTTATATGTGGTACAATAATGTATGGTGTATCTATCATATGTTATTCAGTCTTCCTGTATAGGGTTATTGTGAATAGGTTTACACATCCCTTAGCCGTGTGCTTTAGTCTATAATAGGATCGAAGCTCGCCATGAGAGACAGAAATGCCCCAATTTTTAATACCCCCAGAGTCTGGAAGGCTTGCCACTAAGGCAAGAGGGAGGCCCGCCACTACAAAGCTCGAGGAAATATAAACCATAACCATAGCCATCAATCCATGTCCCATCTACTTGGGACCGGCTTTATGAATCCTTCTTCACCATTCATTTCTATTTAGGGTTTATATCTGTTGTCATGAAATTTTTTTCATGTTTTTTAACAACTTCCATCAATGTTATTCTAGGCCTTCCTCTCCTCCATTGACCTTCCACACTAATTTGGGATGTCTCTTTATTAGGGCCGTTTCTGGTCTGCCTAATATACCAATTCTCCACTCTATCCCTCCTATTTTTTTCGCACATCCACATCAACATTTTCATCTTTGCCATGCTCATCTTATGAGCTTCAGCTCTCTTTAAGAGCCAACATTCTGAACCATATAACATTGCAGGTCTTATTATTGTCTTGTAAAATTTACACTCAAGTCTTAAAGGTATGTGTCGATCACATAACACACCCGAGTCCCCTCTCCACTTTGTCCAATCAGGTCTAATCCTATTGGATATATCATTATCTATCTCTCTATTTATCTCTAAGACAGACTCAAGAAACCAAAAACAATAATATTATTGTACTTCTTGGCTATCAATTGTGAAATGGACTTCGTTGTCATTATTATTTGCATAAAAATTTCATGTAATTTATTTCGTTTTAGCTCAACTTATTTTTAAGCTCGTATCTTTCAAGATCTTCCTCTATAAGTCCAATTTAGCATGTAAGCCCTTCTCTAATCCTTTCATCATATATCTGCGACATCTCGTTTTTTTTTTGAAAAAGAAGGTAATCCTCTACTTATTGAATCATATAAGCCTCTTTACATACGGGATCACTGACAGATGATGGTGTCAAAGAAATATCCGAAATGAAATAGGAACTAAAGGCATAAAATTTCACCATGGAATGAGCCACTTCATTAGCAAGTCTAGGCATATTGTACTTGTGAACCTGGGATGATATGGCAGAGAGATCTACAATCATAAACGTAAAAGGATATCTGACATCTCGTTCTTAATAAGCCGAATTACGACCTGAGCATCGCTTTCCACAATCACCTTGCACGGTTTTAGCTTTTGGGCTAGCATTAAACCCGGTCCAAAAGCCTTGTTGGGTCTTGGCTTGCAAAAGCCAATGCCCAAAGCATGATCATGTGCACGACTTCTGCAAAAGCCTTGCTAACAGGTGAATCAGGAAAAAAAACACCGAGGAAATTTTCTAGAGAGATCGTGCGCATGACCTGGGCTGGCAGCGATGGGTTTGAGTTGCGATTTGGATTGTTTTTGAAAATCTAAAAGGAAATTTGTTGGGACTTTAGGGTTACACCAAGAGGTTTTTGCAGCCATCATAAGTGAGTGCACTTGTAAGAGAGATCGTGAAGAAGAAAAAAAGGAAAATAAAGAAGAAGGATGAAAGAGGAGAGATCCATCTCCAATCATCTCTCTGATTCTCGGTTCTTAATCAAGGTCCCTTATCGTGTCGACATCAATATCTTCTCCGGTTGATCATCTCTCGATAGTCTTTGATGCAATGTCGTTGTTTGTTCTTTCGTTGCGGTATTGTTCTGAGAGGAGGATTGAGATACGTGTGCAGGGGTCCGACAAACGGAGATCCACCGTCGGTGCTGGTAATATCTTTATAGTGGAAATCATATTCCTTGATTGCCGGTAATTTCTTGTCTTTTGTATTGTGTTTTGTGTGGTGTGCATCTTTCTTCTCTGCATGCACCGTTTGCGAGAAGCATCGACGACAACTAGGGGTGGAACTTGGGTGGGTCCGATCCGAACCCAACCAGCCCAATCCAAACAATGAACAAGCATGGGAAAAGGTGGTTAAAAACTTGGACGACAAAAAAAGATCAACCTGATTTCAATTTGGACATGTTTGAGCACTGGTCTTACCCAACCCGAGGAACCCGAGTAAGTGGCTTGTGGTACATGAGATATATTTATTTATGATTCATCATCTGTATTATAAAACACGTTACGCATTTTGTAAGAATTGGCTTGTGGTATGGGATATCTCAAAGACTATGATGATACAGACGAAGATGATTTCATCATTATATTTGATGTTGCTACTTGCTAGCCTAAGCTTGGTGGGATTAAGGCTTCCCATTGTTGTTTTTGTCATTTCAAAAATTGATGCTTTATGCAAATGATATACTACTTATTATCACTAGCTTTTCCTAAGAATTCATGTTTTGTTATTGATATGAAATATTTTGAAACTAGGAGCAGTAATCAGATCAGGTACCTGTGAGTCTGTGACCATGAGAAAACATTTTGGGAGCTTCTTTGTCTTGATTTATGGATTGTTAGATCGGTTGGAACCTTTGAGAACTTAGTCGTAGTTATCTGTTTCTCTCCTTTAACTTTACTGAATATAATACTAAACCCATCACCTGATCTAACACAGATTAAACCCACCCAACCCGCCCATTTTTTAACAAATTGGGCAACCCTAGCAACCCGACATAAGCAAACATCGGTTGGGCTTCCACGGATTCCATTGGCAAAACGAGTTGAGGTGTGTGCAGGTCGGATTGGGCACGAGCAGATCCTTCAATCCGTCCAAGGTCCACCCCTAACGATAATCTCTCGATAGATCACGCTTTCGTAAAGAACCCAACGGCCGGTCGTGGGACCACCGGAGCCCTTGGCTTCCAACAAGCCTCACTTTCTTTTTTACATCAGTTCAATCACTTTTTAGATAACCTAACATTGACATTCACTTTGTTATGTTTTTTTTCTTCCCATTCTTCTTTTCAATTGGAGCCTTTAGAACCTTTTGAAGTACTCGACATTGACAGGCAAACTTGTGGGGAACTGTTGGGATCGCTTGTCGGTTATTCTACACACCAATTTTGCTTTCCGCACAATTTTTTTTTAAAAAAATTATTACTATTTTATTCCCATGTGAAAATTACTCTAATATCTGTTTGTAGCAATACTTAGCACCCAATTACTTTTCACACGACTCGCTCAAACCTACCACGTCGAAGGCGAAGAGGAACTCAATGGTGTTGCCAGGGGAGCATCCTACGAAGTCGGGAGTGGAAAGGAGCTTGTGGTGGCCGGAGAGGATGCTAGGGCGTCGGGGGGGGGGGGGGGTGGAGAGGAGAAAGGAGGAAGGGGTTAGCGTTGGGGGTGAGAGAAGGAGAAAGAGGGATGGAGTGTATTGAGAAAGGTGGAGGGTATATTAGGATTTTTAAAAATTATGCGGTGTGTGTATAGCAAGATAAGAGATTTTTAAATTTGGAATGGAGTGTATTGAAAAATCAGTGTGTGGAGAGTTAACTTTCATGTGCAAATAGAAGCTCCCTTACCATTGCTTCTACCCATCCCTTTCTTTAATTTTTATAGACAAAACGTATTTTGTGATAAAATAAGGTTATTTTCTTAAACATTTGTGAAGAGCAAAATGGGAAATAACTTGGGGTGTATTAATATGTAGGGTGGAAAGAGGAATTCATGGGGTGGTAGTAAAATTACTCATTGCATATAGAAAAGACAAAAGCAATAATTTTTCTAATTCAAGAAGTCCTTGTGCAATTGTGAAGGATACTCCTAGCGGGGGGCCAAAGAGGTATGTTGGCTATTGAAATGATCACAAGAAATGCATCAGTCCCTCATGGATCTGATAGTACCCAGATGTGTGGGTGCAAAAATTGTATCAGACCAGACCAGACCTATATGGGCCCGTGCAGCGGTCCAAATTGGTAAGTCCAGGCCCAGGATTAGCGCCACCTCAGCACTGCCACGTCATCACTGTCATATCAGCATAGGCTTCAGCTATAAAAGGACCCCTTTGGCATCCAGAGAAAAGGTTGATTGGTTGGTCATTCTATCAAAGGAGAGGAGAATTTCAGAGCTAGTGCCAAAGCTCACTTTTACCCTTCTTGTTCTCTTCTAGTTGCTCCGCGCAACCTCACTGTACAAAGCTTCTCTCAGCCTGTCGAGAGGACGCTCCCCCCTTCATATTCATTATAGTGGAAATCAGGTGGCACCACTCGTCCGGAGATGTAGGTCGTAAGACCGAACTTTGACAATAACTTCTCATGTCTTCTCTCACTTTATCTACTCTCTAATCACTCTAACTCTACAAATCATATGATTCAATTAAGAATTATGAGGCGAGGTTCCCGATCAAGACGGCGCAGAAATTTTTCCCATAATCTTTGGCGCCATCTGTGGGATATCGTTAAAGATCTTACCCATACGTCTACCGACTCTTACTTAACTTGTGGTGATGAGCCACAAGTTCTCCTTCTAGTCTACTTCAATTTCTGCATCACATCGACACCAACGGGCTCGATGGTGAAGGCTAGCACCAACCCTCCAAAGGTGGTTATTGACCAAGCAAATGATGTGCTGGTTAAAGATGTTCAAGAAGTCTTTATAGCAACCACTCAAAGGCATGTCCGGGAACAATCTATTGGCGCGGAACACCTCAGACGAGGTCTCGATCTGCCGCCTCATGCTCGCGGAAGCGATCTAGGGTTTTCGGATCTCCCACGATCCGAAGAGAATGATCAAATCCACCAAGAACGATCCAACAATTACAGAGATAATAAATCAAAGAAACAATCCATACGACAAAAAGGGATTTGATCACGCAGTTCAAAAATCCCTACCTCTGCGGGTGTCGGTCACCGCCCTTGGAGCAATGGAATTAGATCTTGGAGTTTACAATCCTTTTCTTCTTTCTCACTCCACCAGATCTCAAGGAGATTAATCTCCTTTCAAGATCCATGATCTTCTTCGTCTCTCAAACACAAGCGAGAAGCCCGAAGAAAGACCCTAAAACGAGCCGTCAAACACAATGACAACATCTTACAAAACCTAGGGTTAAAACCCTATTTAAATTTCCATAAAACTGTACAAAAAACGCATCTAGCGTGGGCACGATTCGTGCTTGGCGCTCAGGGCGCCGCCAACGCCGTCAACCTGGAGTCCCTCAAAAAACCACCGTGAGATCGGCACCCTAGGCACCTAGACTAGCACACAAGGCACCAACCCGAGGATGTGGCACCCATCAGTCACTGGGCACTACACACCTGGCGCCTAGGGTGCTAGACCTCTTCTGGGCATGCCCAAAGCCTCAGCTCCGAGCCTCCTTTTCGCACTCCGTCTTCGCCAAAATTAAGCCAAACTCCGACAAACTCCACCTAGTGAATTTTAAGCCAGTGCTCCTGTTCTAGCAAACCTCCACATTGGCAAGTCTCAACTCGCCTCCATCGCACCTCAGGTGGCGAGGCACTTTCTACTGCTCTAGCAAGAGATAAGTTGGAGCAATCTTGAGCAATGCTCAAACTTCTCCTTGGTAACCGGCTTTATGAGAAAATCTAAAACGTTCTCATCCGTGTCAACTTTCTCGACCTCGATCTCACCATCATCCAGTCAGTCTCTGATCATGTGGTACCTGATGTCGATGTGCTTCGTTCTTGCCTGGAGGATCGAATTCTTTGCCAAACAAATCACACTCTGACTATCGCACTATAGCGTAACTGAGTTTTGACTCAATCCCAATTCACCAGCTAGGTCTTTCAACCAAATATGCTCCTTTGCAGCTTCTATTAAAGCCATATATTCTGCCTCGGTAGTGGAGAGCGCCATCACTGACTGTAGTATAGACCTCCAACAGATCGGTCCTCCTCCACACATGAACACATATCCTGTAGTAGACCTTCTCCTGTCAAGATCCGTTGCATAGTTTGAATCAGAATATCCCATGATACTGATCTCTCCCTTCTGCCTGACAAATAAGATCCCTTTGTCTGTACTGCCCTTCAAATACCTTATGATCAATTTGACCGCCTGCCAATGGACCTTCCTCGGATTCGATATGAATCTGGACACAACGCTCACCACCTGTGCCAGATTCGACCTCATGCAAACCATCGCCTATACAAGACATCCTACCGCACTGGCGTACGATGCCTTCTGCATCTCCTGGATCTCCTTCTCCGTAGTAGGAAGTGGCCTCTTGCTCAGAACAAAGTACAAAGCCAATGGAGTAGAGGTTGGCTTTGCATCCTTCATCTCAAACCTCTCAAGAACCTTTCTGATATAGGTTCCTTGAGACAACCAAAGCTTCCTGGCCTTTCTGTCCCTCCTGATCTCCATGCCGAGAATCTTCCTCGCATTCCCATGTTCCTTCATCTTGAACTCCCTGCTTAGCATCTTCTTGAGTTCGACTATCTTGCTCTTATCATGATATGTAATGAGCATATTGTCAAAGTAGAGCATCAATGTCACAGCCTCTCTATCCTCAAAGGTGTGAGTGTAGACGCAACAATCATACATCCCTCTCAAGTAACCGATATATACCATGAACGAGTCGAAGTGCTTGTACCACTGTCTCGGTGACTGCTTAAGTCCGTAGATGGACTTCTTCAGCCTGCACACGTTGTTCTCCTTGACTTCTTCAATGAACCTGTCCGGTTGTGACATGTAAATCTCCTCATCGAGATCCCCATGAAGAAACGTCATCTTTATGTCCATCTGCTCTAGCTCCATATCATAATAAGTAACCTGAGCCAGTAGTAGTTTAATAGAGGTATGCTAGACTACGGGAGAGAATATCTCCTCATAGTCAATTCCTTCCCGCTGAGCGAACCCCTTTGCAACCAAATGTGCCTTGAACTTTGGGTCTTCATTTTGTATACCCTCCTTCTTCCTAAGAACCCACCTGGAACTTATGATCTTCTTTCCCTTGGACCTCGGAACTAACTCCCAGACGGAGGTTCTTGTGGAGACTGCTTATCTCATCCTTTATCGCCTTCATCCAGCCTTGCCTCTCGCTGCTCGCTACAACCTCTTTATAGCTTGCTGGATCGTCTTCACTAATGATGAAGGCATAGTAAGCCTCATCATCTCAATCGTATCTCTAAGGCAGTTTGATGGACCTTTATGACTTTCTCAAAGTCGTGCTTGTAGGCTCCACCTGAGCCTGTACTGGAGTCTCCACTTGAGTCTCCGTCGGTGTCTCCACCTGCTACTGCTCGTCCACATCACCCTTGGATGTGCCAACTGCTTCACCCATATCTGTCAAGATAACTTGAACCTCTATAGCAGTCTTCTTTCCTTGACTGGATTACACCGCATCAGCCTTCACCTCTACCATAGGCATGGTCATCTCATCAAAGATGACATCTCTGCTGACGATCTTCTTCCGGTTCTTCGGATCTTATAACTTGAAACCCCTTCACACCTCGTTCAAAACCCAAGAACAGGCACTCCTACGACTTTGGCTTCAACTTGTTCCTCTCATCGCTAGGAAAGAGCGAATACCTTGCATCCGAACACCTTTATCATGGAAAGATCCACATCTTTCCCAGATTATACCTCCTCAGCACACTTGAATTCTAGTAGCTTCAAGGGAGATCGATTAACCAAATAGTGTGCATGGTTAATCGACTTTACCCAAAAAGAATATGGCAGATTTGTATGCACTCACATGCATCTCTCTTTCTCCATTAGAGTCATGTTTATTCTTTCTACAATGCCATTCTGTTGAGGGGTCTTCTTCACCGTGAAGTGTCTGACAATGTCCTCCTGTCGATAGAACTCGATGAACCTTCCATCCTTGTATTTGCCTCCATTGTCGCTCATTAAGTACTTGATTTTCTTCCCCGTTAGGTTTTTCACCTCTGCCTTCCAAGTTTTGAACTTATCAAACACCTCGGACTTCTCGTGCATAAAGTACACCCAAACCTTTCGGGAGTAATCATCTAGGAACCTGACATAGTATCATGCTCTGCCATACGAACGAGTTGGAGTCGGTCCCCAAACATCGAAGTGAACGCAGTCAAGAGCGCCCTTTACCCTTTTCTCAGTAGAAGCCAACTTGAACGAAACCTTGGACTGCTTCCCCATGATGCATGATCGGTACAACTCTAATTTGCACTCGCCTACATCTTTCAACAGCTTCCTTCCGTGTAGTTCCTGCAGTCGTTTCTCGCACATGTGGTCCAGCCTCTGATGCCATAGCAAAGCCAAATCTTGCTCTGAACTGACGTTTATGGAGACTACCGCTTTACCCAAGAATATACTCTTAGACAATCTATACAGATTGTTCGCCTGCCTCTCTCCTCTCATCACCACCAATGATCCTATAGTAACCTTGATCTTCCCATCTACCGATGAATAGGCATACCCGTTTGCATCCAGAGTACCCAAGAAAATAAGGTTCTTCTTAAGAGCTGGAACGTGCATTATGCTCCCGATCGAACAAATCGTATCGTCATTCATCTTCAGTCTAACTGTTCCCATGCCTACCACCTTGCAGGAGGCGTCATTCCCTATAAGAATTTTGCCACAATTTTTCTCCTCATATGTGTCGAACCAATCCCTGTTTGCACATATATGGAACGTACAACCACTATCAAGGATCCACTGAAATGAGGATTTACTTGAGGATACGAAGAGTAACTCGCCATCGCCGCCCTGCGAAATGACACCCGCTATGTCGGAGTTCTCCATCTTCTTCACCTTTTCCTTCATCTCATCTTGCAACTCGAAGCAATGTCTCTTGATGTGGCATTTCTTCCCGCAGTGAAAGCACTTTAGATTCTTCGATTCTCTTGGAGATCGAACGGCTCTTATCCCGGCTCTGGAACGCATGTCCTTTGATTGGTCTCGGTGCTCATGGGAGCTCTTCATAACGAGGCCACCACCCTTCGCATCTTCTTCCGTATTCTTGTATATCTTTGCATGGGAGATGATCGCCTAGACGACCTCCTAAAACTTAAGTCTTCTTGTCGAACATCAGGATGGTCCTGAAGTGCTTGTAGGATGGTGGAAAAGACCATAGTAAGAGTAGTGTCTTGTTGTCTTCCTCATACTTCAGCTCCACCTGCAGAAGATCTGAAATACACCGGTTGAACCGGTTCAGGTGCTCCATCAGATCCCCGTCTTCATCCATACGCAAATCGTATAGTTCATCCTTCAAGAACAATTTATTCAAGAGGGATTTTTCCATGTACATCGACTGTAACTTATCCTAAGTACCTTTCGCTGACGTTTTCTCCATGAAACTATATATGACTTTATCCAACAGATGAAGTTCTATGGAACCCATCGCCTTCTGATCGGCTTTCGCCCATGCTTCAGCCGTCGTCTTCTTTGATGCATGCTCCTTGCCCATAATGCACATGAGGATATCTTGTTGTATCAAGATATTCCTTATCTTCCTCTGCCATAGTATGAAATTGGTCTTCCCGTCGAACGGCTTGAGAATCTTCATGCTACCCATGATGGTTTTCTCTTCGGTCATCTCTGATAGATCAAATGCAAAACCCTCCAAAACCTTGGCTCTGATACCAGTTGTTAGCGCAGAACACCTCAGACAAGGTCTCGATCTGCCGCCTCACGCTCATGGAAGCGATCTAGGGTTTTCGGATCTCTGACGATCCGAAGAGAATGATCAAATCTACCAAGAATGATCCAACAATCACAGAGAAAATAAAGCAAAGAAATAATCCACACAACACAAAGAGATTTGATCACGCAGTTCAAAAATCCCTACCTCTGCGAGTGTCGATCACCGTCCTTGGAGCAACGGAATTAGATCTTGGAGTTTACAACCCTCTTCTTCATTCTCACTCCATCGGATCTCAAGGAGATCAATCTCCTCTCAAGATCCACGATCTTTTTCATCTCTCAAACACAAGCGAGAAGCCCGAAGAAAGACCCTAAAATGAGTCGTCAAACACAATGACAATGTCTTACAAAACCTAGCATTAAAACCCTATTTAAATTCCCACAAAACCGTGCAAAAAACGTGTCAAACGCTGGCACGATTCATGCCTGGTGCCCAGGGCACCGCTAAGGGCACCAACCTGGAGTCCCTCGAAAAACCGCCACGAGATCGGTGCCCTAGGCGCCCAGGGTGCCAACCCGAGGAGGTGGTACCCGTCAGTCACTAGGCGCCACACACCAGAAACCTAGGGCGCCAGACCTCTTCTGGGCAAGCCCAAAGCCGCTGCTCTGAGCCTCCTTTTCGCACTCTGTCTTCGTCGAAATTTAGCCAAACTTTGACACATACGTGAGTACAGAGATAGCAAAGTTCCCTATAGGCTAACCGATAAAGTTTAAATCTCTTGAAGTTTAATTCAACCCGTTAAAAACACCTAAAGGATCCTGGAAACCCAGGTCAACCCAAGCCTTCGATTTCGCCAGTTCAAGTCGGAAGCTCGAAGCAACATTGGCTATGCCCTTTCAAGGCTAAAGTCAGATAAAAAGGCTTCTGGCAACCCAGGTCAAACTAAGCCTTCAATTCTGCCAGTTCAAGTCGGAAGCTCGAAGCAACATCAGCTATGCCCCTTCGAGGCTAAAGTCCGATAAAAAAGCTCCTGGCATCCTAGGTCAACCAAAGACCTTCGATTCCGCCCGTTCAAGTCAGAAGCTCGAAGGTAATTCGACTACGCCCTCTCGAGGCTAAAGTCTAATGAAAAGGCTCTTGGCAACCCAGGTCAACCAAAGACCTTCGATTTTGCCCGTTCAAGTCGGAAGCTCGAAATCAATTCAGCTACACCCTTTCGTGGCTAAAGTCCGATAAAAAGACTCTTGGTAACACAGGTCAACCAAAGACCTTCAATTCCACCCGTTCAAGTCCGAAGCTCGAATGCAATTCGGCTACGCTCTCTCGAGGCTAAAGTCTGATAAGAAGGTTCTTGGCAACTGATGCGATCTAAACTAATCCTAAATTAAGGGTTTAATTTGATCTAAATTATAACTCGCAAGTGCACGAATCGCTTTGTAGGAGCGGTGCGTATTACGAGGTCGATCCCACAGGGATTGCTAATGAAGGAACTATCTAATCTAGGGTTATTAATCTATCTACCTAAGTTACTTAATGAGCAATGTTGTTGATTTGGTTTTATGAGATTGTGAAAAAGTAAACTAATCAAGATTAAAGCATGCAGATTAACTAATTAAGGTAATGTGGTGCAGTGTGGAAGTTCAGATATGGATGTGATATTCTAAGCCCTAGAATCCGCACAAGTAGCGATCTAAACTATACTTTTATATGATTTCCAGGATTCTCACGGAGATTCGAAGTCAATCTATCCCCGCGGAAGATATTCAATAAGAAGCACAATTAGGGTGAACTAATGTAGCGATCTTTCTCGCTTCATAGGAATAAGATGGAGTAATTCTCCGTAAAATTCGTAGTGATAACAAAAGCCAAGACTATGTAATAATTCCCCGTAAAACTTTCCGTAATAACGAAGAATAAAACTATGAAATCGACTTCTGTAAAACCCTGATAATAACGGAGCATAAATGGAACTTATTGCATGCAATTCCTATCAAGGTTTCATGAGATAAATAAGATCACATTATTTCATTTAACGAACGGAAATATGGAAATAACACATAAAAACAGAGTTTAGATCTGACTACAGGGCTTCATCCAGGTCTTAGAACAGGGTGGTTAGCCTCGCATGGCCATGCGAGTGCTGATGGCGGATGCTCCTTTGAAGATGACGAACCCGGCGATGATGCCGTGACCGGCGGAGATGGTACGGGTTGTAGATGAACGATGGTAGTGTATGGTCGTGAGAGCTTCGAGATGGTGAAGAGGGTGATGGTGGAAGGTGTACCGTGGTGAGATGGCCGCTCCCCTCGGTTCGTCGGTTGGGGTATTATATAGAGAGAGGTCCGGACGTATGAGGTGATAGCCCGAGAGGGGACGTGCATGGCTGGGTTTCTCAGTTTAGAGAGATAGAGAGGGATATCTAGAGAGATATAGAGAGAGAAAATCAAGGAAAGAGAGAGAGAAGTCCGGACCTGAGTGGCTTGGCGTTCGGGTTTAGAGATAGAAAGAAGAGAAAGAGACGGAAGAGAGAGAGAGAAAGAGAGAGAGAATCAAGGAAAGAAAGAGAAGAGTCCGGAGCTCTGATGGGATCCGGTTTGCATGGGATTCTAGAGAGAGAAATTCGGAGTGAGATAGCGAGACGTTCGGTAGAGAGGAAGAGAGACGTCCGGTTAGAGAGAAGATCGGGCTCGCAGGAAAAATAGGAGAGGGGGAGAGGGACTCTGATGGGATCCGGTTTTGGAGGGATGCATGCCATCGGACGGCTGGGTTTTGGGCTGAGAGGGATAGACGGTAGAGAGAGATAGAAGTTCGGTGATACTGGGTTCACATGCATGGGTTTGGTGCATGCTGATGCAGGGACGGGTGTGATGGTATGCCTTGATGGGAAAAAGAGAGTTGGGTGCAATGGGCTCACATGCAAGCATGCATGGGAGGATAGCAATCGGACGGTTGGGTTTTGGATAGAAAATAGGGGTCTGTTATGGGATCCGGTTTTAAGGGCTGCATGCATGGGTAATGCATCGGACGGCTGTGATCTTGGGTACGTGCATGGGTATCAGTTGGGCTGGGTTGATCACCGGAGTAAATAGGACGGCTGCGATTAGTTTCCAAGTGATCACGGGTTAGAGAGAGAGTCGGCTGGATGCCATCAGGTTCGGGGCCGGGATCGATACATGGAATGGATGAGGTGGAACGGTAAAGGGGTTGCATGCATGTGATGTAGAGGTGGAACGTGCGGCTGGAATTTTGACTCCGGATGGCCCATGCATGCATTGTTGGTGGATGTGGCGAGGGGTTTGGAGGCACGGCCGGTCGGTTAGGGAATGGACGACCAGGATTTGGATGCAATAGAGGGCTGTGATGGATCTCGATGGGGTGAGGTGCGGATCAAGTGGTGCTGGCCGGGTAGATTGGGTCCGAGAGGGATTCGTGTGCGATATGCTAAGGGACCTAGGTGATGCACTGCTACGATGGGCTTTGTAGTTGGAATAAGGTGCAGAGTGAAAACAACTAAATTAAAGACGGAAATAGAAGATGAAAAGGAAACGAAAAGAAAGAGAAAGAAAGATAGGAAGAGAACGACAGGCCGGCTTTGGTCACCATCATTTGAACTCATCATCAAAACTCTCATCGCTCATTTGCATTCATGTAGTCACCTTCTGGTTCGAGTCATGCGCTGCAACAGCTTGTTGAATTCTTCCCTCGTCCGAATCATCGCAGTTATCCGTTTTCCAACGTTGTTCTTCAGACAGGCCTCCAAACTAGCTGTACAGTCTCCATCAGATCGTCGTGAGAATATCCACGGCTTGGTCATGAAGTCCTTGAGCTGATTGCATCGAAAACCGGATAAATTCCCTGAAAAGCACACATGAAATGACACTTATCAGATTCAAATGCGATTATCGATAAAAGGATAATTTGGACTTTCGGGCTCTATATTTTTCTTGCATGCAATGTATGAGAGTGAACCAATATGCCGTTGGATTCGTATGAAAGTCTACTATATCATGGTGCAAAGAAACTCATGCAGTTTACGTGTATTATGAAAGTTTTACGTAAGAAACTGACGCTATGTGCATGATAAAGAAAGGATAATTCGCACCAAATGGACGCTCATCAGCAACCCAGGTGAACCAAAAACGGGATTAAAAGGCTCATGGTAATCCAGGTCAATCTAAGTTGTCAACAATACTCATCCGAGGCGATAGAATAAGCCCATGGCCCTGCCCTTGGCACTCGAAGACAAAGTCCGAGGCAACCATTGCCTCGGCACTCTAAAAGCCCAAGGCCCTTAGACAAAGTCCGAGTCGACCAACGCCTCGATACTATACAAGTCCAATGCCCTGCCCTTGGCACTCGAAGACAAAGTCTGAGGCAACCAACGCCTCAGCACTCTATAAGCTTAAGGCCCTGCCCTTGGCACTCGAAGACAAAGTCTGAGGTGACCGATGCCTCGACACGCTACAAGTCCAAGGCCCTGCCCTTGGCACTCGGAGGCGAAGTTCGTAGCGACCAACGCCTCGGCACTCTACAAGCCTAAGACCCTGACCTTGGTACTCGAAAACAAAGTCCGAGGCGACCAATGCCTCGGCACTCTACAAGCCCAAGGCCCTGCCCTTGGTACTTGAAAACAAAGTCCGAGTCGACCAATGCCTCGGCACTCTATAATCCCAAGGCCCTGCCCTTGGCATTCGAAGACAAAGTTCGAGGCAACCAATACCTTGGCACTCTACAAGCCCAAAGCCCTGCCCTTGCCACTCAAAGACAAAGTCCAAGGTGACCAACGCCTCGGAACTATCATGCCCCAGAAATCTGAAACCGATTCTTAGGGTGTGGGGTGAAAAAAACAAAAGGTTTTGAGTTTAGTCAACTGTCTACACCAATTAGGGTTTCTCACAGGGTTGCGACTCTCTTACAAATGAAGCAGAAGAGGGAGGAAGAAACAAGGAATATTTTAAAACTTGTTTTTATGAAAATATTTTATTTAAAAGGAAGTAGAGACATAAAATTTTGTCGATAGAGAGAATATCAAGCTCGACCTTCAATAGGGCTATTCCCTCAGCATATGTGGCATGTCGGCGCCACTGCCTGCTGACAGGAGTCCCTCTAAGGGAGCACGAGGCTCAAGCCTCTGACGACGAGCCGAGTAGCCTCGCCCGCTTTCTAGCACTCGGTGCATTGGTTTCAGAGATCCTATCTACTAGGCTATTCAATTAGGTTAGTTCTTTTTCTTATATTTTCATTGTGATTTAACCTAAGTTTGGGGGCCTTGAGGAGAGACCTACCCAAAAGAGTTTCAACTGTATCATTGCCACTAACCACCATAAAACACTAAGACTAGATAACTCTAATACTAATCAAGTTGATTACATTGCCAGAATTAAAAGAGACTACAAAACTACAAACTAAAGATAGGACACTACCACAACCCTAACTCTGCCTTTGGCCTCCCACTGCTACTCTTGAACCTCTGTACCTGCAGGAGAGTCTACTCGTGGGAAAGAGTAGCCCCCAATGAAAAATTGGGAGATTAGTCAAATTAATGGCTAGTGATATCCTAGTAGCCTTTAATAATACGAGATAACCAAAAAGCCAAAGTTTACAGATAGGCCTAGCAAACTACGTTCTTATGCAATTCCTACTGTCTTTAGTTTGTCTAACATAAAGTCCATTCAGTATTAAATAAAAAAATAAATTAAATAGTCATCTATCCTAATATAAACCCTAGATATTTTGTTCATCCTGCCCCCGGTCGGGCATTACTATATGGCCTTTTATTTTGATGTAGAGGGCCAACTCTCTCACCGTGCATCCACTAACACCATGTACAAATCACCCAGATGATCATAAGGGGTTTTCCGTCTTTCACGATAGAGCTCTACTGCCAAACTTGCTTTCTTTGGAGTCTTTAATTACCCCGAGACAGGAATTGCTAGGCCAATCCCTACTAGAGGGCTACTCCTATTGGCTTTACCACAACCCTTGCCTGTGACCCCTTAGCCTAGTGATCTTCAACTATACACGCAGGGTGGTTCACGATCCTTGCACGCACGGGATCCCAATTTTTTTACAAGATAGATTATCACATAGTTATCGAAAATTCTAAACAGTAATAAATCAATTTTGACGTTTTACATCGGGATTTGCACCGCACTCACAGCCCATTCATCACATGATATATAATAAAATAAACACTCCCCTGGGGTCCCATTTAGGTATGATCCCCACACTCCTACCAAAAGAGTGGGGGCCAAACTTGCCATTAATTATTGTTTTATTCAAATTATAATTTAATTTATAGTAATGCCTAATTACGGTGTCCATACAATAATTATGATTATTTTATTAATATTTTAAAGCATGCGTCGTCGGACTCGCGACTCCGCATGCAAGGAGGGGTCCACGTGACCATATGCAACGATACCCGGCGGGACCTGCATGTAGTATCGAGGACACCTACCCTAGTTGTTCTTATTTCCCACTATCAAAAACCACGAGAAGGAGCGTAGATGTCACCTGGTTGGTGGGCTTCTACTAGGCGACCTCAGCTCCGTCTCCGACTGGGTCGACACAGCCCCTGTGACGACCAAGATCCAATAGGCCAATAGCCAAGAGCCAAGACTCCTGAGGCGGGAATGCCAAGATGGATGAGGTGAGGTGAGGTGAGGTGAGATGTACAAGGCCATGAGTTAGCCCCACATCGCTTGGAGAGAAGGAGATCATGAGCTACTTATATAATTTCCCCTCCCAAACATTGAAGACGCGTTTTAAAACCGTGCGCCGCTACGGAATTCGTAAGAACTCCGTAGTTAAGCGTGCTCGGGCGAGAGTAGTACCAGGATGGGTGACCTCCCTGGGAAGTTCTCGTGCGGGCACGGGCAAAGCGGACAAAATCTTGTGTGTTTGGGGCAGATGTTACAAAATGGTATCAGAGCCAGTTCTCCTCGGGATGGGGGGGTCTAACCCTACACAAGGACGTGTAGCCCTAAGGGGGGTGGATTGTGACGACCAAGATCCAATAGGCCAATAGCCAAGAGCCAAGACTCCTAAGGCGGGAATGCCAAGATGGATGAGGTGATGTGAGGTGAGGTGTACAAGGCCATGAGTTAGCCCCACATCGCCTGGAGAGAAGGATATCCTGAGCTACTTATATAATTTCTCCTCCCAAACATAGAAGACGCGTTTTAAAACCGTGCGCCGCTACGGAATTCGTAAGAACTCCGTAGTTAAGCGTGCTCGGGCAAGAGTAGTACTAGGATGGGTGACCACCCTGGGAAGTTCTCATGCGGGCACGGGCAAAGCGGACAAAATCTTGTGTGTTTGGGACGGATGTTACAGCCCCGAACTGCCAAACACACACAGCGGGCCTATGCTCAATGTTTGCTACCGAGTAATATAGGTTTAGGCCCGAGTTGGCCGAGTTGAGAATTTTAGGCATCATTGAATGTCGATCTACCATCACGCAAAACGATGCCCCAATGGCACCATCTTGGTTAGTCAGCATTGCCGATGCCAATGATCGTACTAAGGTTTAATTGCACTAATTCGACTAAACAGGTCTGACCCGCGTCGGGCGATGGGGGAATTGACAAAGCCGATCGTGGTCAGGCTTGAGGGCTTAAACGAGAATCGCACTAGTGGCCAACCTAGGTCGCTAAGCAACGTATTACTGCTATGGAATCTATGAGGGGTTCTGAATCGAACCGGGCGGTTCGAGTGGCGAGCACAATCCAACAAGCCAAATAAAGACAGACCGGGAATTACGTGAAAAACCCCTTCTCAACGACGAAGGGGAAAAAACCACGGGTGGGGCGAGAATGCACTAAGACTATTCTTTCGGTTACAATCTCTCACCTTAACCCCAATGTTACAGCCCCGAACTGCCAAACACACACAGCGGGCCTATGCTCAATGTTTGCTACCGAGTAATATAGGTTTAGGCCCGAGTTGGCCGAGTTGAGAATTTTAGGCATCATTGAATACCGATCTACCATCACGCAAAACGATGCCCCAATGGCACCATCTTGGTTAGTCAGCATTGCCGATGCCAATGATCGTACTAAGGTTTAATTGCACTAATTCGACTAAACAGGTCTGACCCGCGTCGGGCGATGGGGGAATTGACAAAGCCGATCGTGGTCAGGCTTGAGGGCTTAAACGAGAATCGCACTAGTGGCCAACCTAGGTCGCTAAGCAACGTATTACTGCTATGGAATCTATGAGGGGTTCTGAATCGAACCGGGCGGTTCGAGTGGCGAGCACAATCCAACAAGCCAAATAAAGACAGACCGGGAATTACGTGAAAAACCCCTTCTCAACGACGAAGGGGAAAAAACCACGGGTGGGGCGAGAATGCACTAAGACTATTCTTTCGGTTACAATCTCTCACCTTAACCCCAATTACATACCCCGAGGACCGGTCTCCCAAACTACCGACCTCTGCAATTTCACTCAGACTACCGACCGCTGCAGACAGCGTCTGTCTACCGGTTGCTGCAAACAGTGTCTGGCTGCCGACCGATCGACCTCCGCAGACAGCCTCTGGGTGTTGACTGACCGACCTCCGCAGATAGCCTCTGGGTGCTGACCGACCGATCTCCGCAGCTCCGCAAATTTCGGGACGAAACGGGCAGCGTCTCCTCCAGAATTCTTCCTGCTTTCGCCGTAGGGGTAGGTCCCCTTTTATAGTGGCGAGGTGACGGTTACGACGCTCCGCAAAAATCGGGTGGGTGACGTGTCCCCGCAATGAGCTCAACCGCCGCGGTGACATGGCGCGCGGTTGACACCTGGTCACTCTGGGTCGGAAATCGCGGGGCGTTGTCAGCACCGCGTGGCCTCCGATATTTTTCGCTTTTTGTTGACCGGCCGTGCGAGGTAGAGAGGGGGGGGGGGGGGGGGCTGCTGCCTCCCCCTCTGATTACATGCCGACCGATGAGCCCAAGGGGGGGGGGGTGCTGCCTCCATTTTTGGTTACATGCCGTCCGAAGCCCAAGAAAAGGGGGGGGGGGGTGTGCTGCCTCCCCCTTTGGTTACATGCCGACCGAAGCCCAAAGAAAAGGAGGGGGGGTGTGCTGCCTCCCTCTTTGGTTATATGCCGACCGAAGCCCAAAGAAAAGGGGGGGTGTGCTGCCTCCCCCTTTGGTTACATGCCGACCGAAGCCCAAAGAAAGGGGGGGGGGTGTGCTGCCTCCCCCTTTGGTTACATGCCGACCGAAGCCCAAAAGGGGGGGGTGTGCTGCCTCCCCCTTTGGTTACATGCCGACCGAAGAGCCCAGTGGGGGGGTGTGCTGCCTCCCCTCCCCTTGGTGACCGGCCGACCGAACCCAAGAAGAGGGGGGGGGGGGCTGATGTCCCCTCCCCTTGGTGACCGGCCGACCGAACCCAGAGGGGGGGTGTTTGTTGCGTGGCCGACCCTCCCCCCCCCCTCTCTCTGACTGTTGCGCGGCCGGCTCCATGAGAGAAAGGTACACACAATACCCCCTCCTGACCGGGCGGTCTTCGGTCCCGTCCGATCAGGATCACTTCGCCTCGATTTGTGTGCAGCCTCATTCTACGTGTCAACCTCGACTTGCGGGCTAGCATCGCCTTGCGTGCCCGCACCGGTTTGCGTGCGTGCCTTGGTTTGCGTGCCCGCCTTAGTTCGGGGCTGTTGCAACTCAAAAACAGCTGTCTGGGTTTTTTTTGATTTTTCACCACATGGCGTCACCGGGCGTCGCCACCTCGCCTCCTCGAAATTCGAACCCATCCAGCTCCACCTTTGTCTATAAATAGGACCCAGATGGTTCATTTCTTTCCTCTGCTTCAAATTCCTCCTTTGTGGCTGAAGGTTCATTTGGGAGAAGTTTCGCTTGACTACACGCCGAGGACCTGCGAGTTGGTTTGCTTGAATACACGCCGAGGACCTGCGTGTTGGTTCGCTTGGATACACGCCGAGGACCTGCGTGTCGGTTCGCTTGGATACACGTCAAGGACCTACGTGTCGAAGATGTCTTTCACCTGGTTCTCAGTGACGAACAAGTTCCCTCTGATGGAGGAGGTCCGGGCAGCGTACGGTATTCCGGATATGATTTTGCTTTCCTTTGCTACCGGTCCTTTGGACCCGTCAGATGACGACCGTACTGTCGTCATGCTCGGCCAGCTTCGTTACGACCTACGGCTTCCCCTGGCGAGCTTCTCTGGTCGCCTGCTGGAGCGCATGAACGTGTCTCCAAGCCAGATAGCTGGCAACGGCTGGAGGATCCTCCGCTGTATGGAAGCACTAGAAGTGCTGGCGGGGCAGCAGCTCTGCGTCGTGTACCTGCTAAAGAAGTACTTCATCAAGGATTACAAGATAACGACTGGCAGCGTCTTCTCCTACTTCAGCCTGCAGACGCGCACATGCAGTCACCCTCTCATTGGGGGTTTATCTGACTCGGTGAGGAGTTGGAAGGAGTGCCCCATCGTGGTCGGGGGACCCTGGAGGGGCTGCTTCAAAATCCCCGATCACGTCTCCCAACTCGCCGCGACCATCGAGGACTACTACCCTCTAGGCAGCTTCAGTGCCCTGGGGCTGTTAAGGAGGAGCTTGACCAACTCATTAAGTGGGTGACGAACAACGACGACGACTGGCGGCAGCTGTTTCTGAAGCTACCGATCGTCAGGTCCTACAGCACCACTCCAAAGAAAGGCAAACAGCCTGATGCGTCCGGTAGGGAAGAAGAGCCATCTACTTACTCTTCTGAGCTCCCTGACAGGTACGTCAGCTCCGTCAAACGCTTCAACCCAAACACCGCTGCATCTAAACTCTGCGTGATCTTCAGGCGGCACGCAAAGTCGACTACAGCTGTAGGCGAGTGCAGCCAACCGGCTGCGCGCAACGTAGCTGTGCCGACGGGGAAGTCAAGGAGGTGTGTTTTGCTGAACGAGTCTTCCAGCGACGATGATGCTGGACGCGCTCCTCCCGCTCGCTCCATGCGACGTGCTGCTACCGATGACCTTTGTTCCCTCCCCGAAGACTGGTCAAAGGACGTGCCGTCGACGGGTAGGCAGTATGTGGAGATAGAAGAATCAGAGATGTCTTCCAGTTATAGTCTCTCTCCCTCCCTCGGGCGAGGCGAGCGAGCTATGCCGTCTGGCTCGGCTGGGTGCGTGGGCGAGCTTCACCCAGCGGTCCTCCTGCTGCACCTACTGTTGCACCACCTGCTGCCCCTACCGTTGCACCACCTGCTGCCCCTACCGCTAGAATGCTCGATCGCGTGGAGGTCCGGGACTTCATGCCTTCGCCTTCCTCCTCTGCTTCTGGGGGCGTCGTCGGGCCACCTCCTCGTTCTCCCCTCGGGGCTACTGAAGCTACATCTCACCGTCGCTCCCCCGGGCTCTCTGCTCGTCAGGGGGAGGAAGATGATACTGGTGTGGGTAGTCCTGGCTGGGAGCGTCAGCTCGATGACATTCATGAGGTAAGTCTGAGTCGTTAACGAGTTGATTGTAATAGTAACTTTTCCCCTTAACTCTATGGTACATGTCGTTTCCTCCTTTGTCAGGCGGCCTGTCGAATTATCGAGGGGGGTGCTCGAAGGATGATGCGGCTTGAGGCCTCCCTTCGGGCTGCTCGGCAGGAGTCGAGAGAGCTACGCGCTCAGCTGGCGGAAGCTCGACGGGTTCATGCCGAAGAGCTTGCCGCAGTCCAGGCTCAGCTCGAAGTCGCACAGGAGAACGCTTCTGACCCCTTCGAGCTTCAAGAAGCATTGGATTCCGCTCGGGTGGAAAATGACAGGCTGTGAGAAAAGTTCAGGTCGCAGGCGGCTTCGATCAGGAGGCAGCGCGCAGACGCCAAGGCCGCCCAAGCCGCTCATAAGGCCGAAATTGTCGCGTTGAAGGCCTCCCTTGACCAGGCCGAAGCAGTGCATAAGGTTGCGCTTGATTGGCAGCATACTGACTACACCGCGGAGTGCAAGTCGCTTCTTACGGAACAGGCGGCACGATGGCGTAAGAAGGTCGCGAAGCTGCGCAGCAAGCTCCCGTCGGGACCGTAGAAAGCTGGGGGAGATGCCTAACCTCTTGATGTTTTGATGTAATAAAACAACTCTCGTTTGTATTGGGACCTCTTAATGTTTCATCTGAATGCCATGATTGCTGTCTTTCTCATCGATTTTGCATCTTAAGTACACGTCGACGATGTGTCGTTGAAATATGGTTCTCATGTTTTGACTGCACGTCGACAACGCGCGTAACTGCACGTCGACGACATGCGTAACTACACGTCGACGCGCGTAACTACACATCGACGACGCGCGACCAAAATCTAGCCCTTATATTAGCAGGGGGTGATATACCCTACCTTGCTTGCGTTGGTCAATCGGTCGTTCCCCCGCGGGTTCTGTTGATCGATTTTCCCAAGTGTTCACCGGCCGGTCTCGCCCTTCGTAGGGTCCTGTCGACCGGTCGGCCAAGTGGTAAAACTCATTCGGAGTATCATGTACCACTTGGTTTAGGTTGGTCAATCGGTCGTACCCCGGCGGGGTCTGTCGACCGATCTTCCCAGGTATTCACCGGCCGGTCTCGCCCTTCACAGGGTCATGTCGACCGGTCGGCCAAGTAGTAGAACTCGCTCGAAGTGTTATATACCACTTGGTTTAGGTTGGTCAATCGGTCGTACCCCGACGGGGTCTGTCGACCGATCTTCCCAGGTGTTCACCGGCCGGTCTCGCCCTTCACAGGGTCCTGTCGACCGGTCGGCCAAGTGGTAGAACTCGCTCGGAGTGTTATATACCACTTGGTTTAGGTTGCCACGGTTAACCATTCATTCTCACACGTGAACGAGAACGCTGAGCAAATGCATCTTTATTGAATAGATTCAGAACTACAGAACGATTACAAGCATCTCCCATTTAGCTACCCTGGTAGAACTTGCGCAGATTGGTGGCATTCCATGGCCTTGCTAGTGCATCACTGTCTTGAGTCTTCAGGCGGTAGGCTCCATTCTTTCCCATACCATCGATGATGTATGGTCCTTCCCAGGTAGCTCCCAGCTTGCCACTTCCCAGCTCCTTGGTATTGTCGAAGACTTTCCACATGACCAAGTCCCCTTGTTTGAATACCCGCCTTCTAACTTTGCGATCATACGCCCTCTTGATGGCCTGATGATAATTGGCTAGGCGCGCTCTCGCTCTTTCCCTCTTCTCTTCCAGCAGGTCTAGGCCATCCAGCAGGAGTTCATCGTTCCGCTCTGGGTCGGCAGCTACGACTGATCGCTGTGTTGGGACCAAGGTTTCAGTTGGCAGGACTGCTTCGGAGCCATAGGTAAGGCTGAACGGGGACTCTCCCGTCGGTCGCTTCGGCGTCGTCCGGTAGGCCCATAGAACTCCGGGTAAAGCTTCTTCCCACAAACCCTTCTTCTGCTCTAGTTTCTTCTTTAGTATGTCCAGAATGGCACGGTTCGTCGACTCTGCTTGCCCGTTGCTCTGAGGGTACCGCGGTGTAGAGAAGAACAGCTTGATGTTGTTGCTGGCGCAGAACTTCTTGATTGACTCCGCATTGAATTGTCGCCCGTTGTCTGCAACAAAAGCTTGCGACAGTCCGAATCGACAGATGATGCTGCTCTATAGGAACTTTCCCACTTGAACTTCCCCGATCTTCAGCAGCGGGATTGCCTCCACCCACTTGGTGAAGTAGTCGGTGGCGACGAGGAGGAACTTCCTCCGGTTGGGCGACGTCGGGAAGGGGTCCAAAATATCCAACCCCCACTGTTGGAAGGGCCAAGGGCTGGATACTGGGTGCAGCTCTTCTGCTGGTTGATGTATGGAGGGAGCATGCTTTTGACATTGCAAGCACCTTTTCACATATCCCCCCGCATCTGCTTCCATGGTGGGCCAGTAGTAGCCCTGCAGCTTTATCTTCCGCGCCAGGGCTCTTCCTCCGGAATGGTTCCCGCACCCCCCTTCATGTACCTCCTTCATGATTTCTGCCGCTTGTTCCTTCGTGAGGCACTTGAGGTACGGTCCGCCAAACGAACGCTTGTACAGCTCGTCGTCGATGAGGGTGTATCTTGGAGCGTGCGCCTTGGTTCTTCGGGCCTCATCGACGTCCTCCGGTAGTATCCCATCAAGTAGATACTTCTTCATGTTGCCTATCCAATCCGCTCCGACCGCAATAGTATGGGCCGCCTCAATGGCTTGTGTCCTCCTCGTCAGGCAACTATCTTCTGCGGGGCCGACTGTTCGTGGGTCAGCTTGCACCTCGATGAAGACCCGCTTCTCTCTGTCTTCTCCGAGTACCGATGCTAGATTAGCAAGGGCATCCGCCTGCTTGTTTTCCACTCTGGGGAACTGGTGGAAGCTTATGTCTTCGAACTTGGCGATCAACTCCCGGGCTAGCTTCAGGTAAGCTTGCATCCTTGCGTCGCGGGCTTCGTACCTACCGGTAATCTGATTGATTACCAGTTGGGAGTCACCGTAGACCTGTAGGCTGGTCACCCCCAGTGCTGTCACCATCTCCAGTCCTGTCAGCATCGCCTCGTACTCCGCTTCATTATTCATCGTCGGGAAAAGTAGCCGCACTGATTTTTCGAGCTTCGTGTGGTCGGGGGTTACTAGGACTACCCCCACACCACTCCCGACTGCGCACGACGAGCCATCCACGAACAATCTCCAGTCTTTTCCTTCGTCTTCCTGTCCTGCTGCCGCACCGACTCCCACGGGTCGACCGGCAGCTACCGACAGGTCTTCTAACGTCTCCGGCACCGGTGTAGTGTCTTCCGCCGGGAAATCACTGAGGAAGTCCGCAAGTGCTTGGCCCTTGACTGCTTTCCGAGGCATGTACCGAGGACCAAACTCTTGCAGCTCTGCTACCCACTTGCTCAGCCAACCTGCCCGAGTAGAGTTATCCAGTACTTCCTTCAGGGGGTGCTCGGTGATGACCTCAATGGGGTGAGCGACGAAGTACGGGCGCAGCCTCCTTGACACGTACACTAATGCCAGGGCTACTTGTTCGATCCGCGCGTACCGAGTTTCAGCTGACGTCATGATGCGGCTGACGTAGTAGACAGGCCTCTCTGCTCCTTCACATTCGCATATCAGTACAGCGCTGATTGCTGCCTCTGATACCGAAAGATACACCCCCAACGTTGCACCTAGCTGGGGGGCTGTCAAGATAGGGGGTCGTCCAAGATACGTCTTCAGCTCCTGAAATGCTTCTTCACAGCGTTGGTCCCAGTCGAAAGGTGCAAGCTTACTCAGCCTCTCGAACAGGGGCCGACACCGGTCTGAGGACTTGGAAATGAAGCGATTAAGGGCGTTGATCCATCCGATCAGCTTCTGGACTTCCTTTCGTGACTTTGGCAACGGCATCTCCTCCAAAGCACGGATCTACTCCGGGTTGGCTTCGATCCCCCGTCGGGTGACCAAGTATCCCAGGAATTTTCCCGACGTCACGCCGAAGGCGCACTTAGCCGGGTTCAACTTCATGCTGTACCTCCGCAAGGTTGCGAAGGTTTCCTCCAGGTCTTGCATATGTGTATCCTCAGCCTGACTCTTCACAAGTAAGTCGTCGATGTAGACCTCCATGTTCCTTCCGATTTGGTCGACGAACATCTTGTTCACCAGCCTTTGGTACGTCGCCCCCGTGTTCTTCAATCCAAATGGCATCATCTTGTAGCAGTAGAGCCCTCGACCCGTGACGAAGGTTGTGTGATCCTGGTCCTCCGGATTCATGAGGATCTGGTGATAGCCCGAGTACCCGTCCATGAACGAGAGCCTCTCGTGTCCCGCCGTGGAATCCACCAGGGTATTGATGCGCGGTAGCGGGTAGCTATCCTTTGGGCATGCCTAGTTGAGATTTGTGAAATCGATGCAGACCCGAATGGCTCCGGACTTCTTGGGGACGGCGACCATGTTAGCGATCCACTTCGGGTACCGAGCCTCTCTGATGATGCCCGCTCGTAGCAGCTTCTCTACCTCCATGTTGACAGTTGCTGTTTTTTCCGGTGCTAGCGACCGGGGCTTCTGGCGTACAGGTGCAGCTCCTTCTCGAATGTTGAGGTGATGACAGGCTACCTCGGGGTGGATGCCTGGCATATCTTCAACTGACCATGCGAACACGTCCAGGTTTGCCTTGAGAAATGCCGTCATAGCTTCGGCATGATGCTTCGGCAGTCGCGACCCGAGAAAAGTTATCCTCGGATGACCCGCTTCTCCTAAGTCCACGGGCAGAATTAGCTCGACGGCAGGCGACTCCTCCCACTCCGCGTTCGGGCTCTCCAACTCGTCCGGTTCTTTAGATTCAACCGGTCGGTCGGTCTTCTGAGGGTGCATCATCCTGCTCAGCTCTTTACCTTCAGCTGGTAGGTCAGTCTTTATCGGGTCGCTTAGACCAGTTAGCTCTTTAAGTTCAGCTAACTGACCGGCCTTCTTCAAGCTCCTCGACGCATTCAGTTCTTTACGTTCAACTGAATGGTCGGTCTTCTGCAGGTCCCTCGACACTGTCAGCTCTTTACGTTCAGCTGACATGTTGGTCTTCAGCAAGTCCCCCGACACTGTCAGCTCTTTAAGTTCAGCTGACAGGTCGGTCTTCACAAGGGGTTGGCCCCCTCGTGCTCCTACGCTTGATCGGGCGTGGAGCTGGAACGTTGGAGTTTCTAGACTCTGCTTCACAGTCCAGAGGTTGAGGATGCCCAACTCAGTGCCGCCTCCACCTGGTTCTCCTCCCTCAATTTGGCATGTCGTCTTCAGATGGATGGCACTGAGATCGCACTTGGCTGCCGAGGACTGGTCACCTCGAATGCTCATCACGCCCTTGTCGGTCCAAAACTTCACTACCTAGTGGGTCGACGAGGGGACCGCATCCAAGTGGTGGAGCCACGGCCTTCCGAGGATGATGTTGTACGCCGAGTGAGCTTCGATCACAATGAACCGGGTAAGATTAGTGAGATGCCCTGTTGTGATCGGGAGGGTGATCTCACCAACCACCCTAGCAGCCTCCCCTGTGAAGCCCGTTATCGTCGACGATGACTCGGTCATCTGTCCGCGATCTAGCTGCATGCGTCGAAGGCGCTGAGGAAGAGCACATCTACCGAACTTCCGACGTCGACCAGAATTCTCTTCACTAGGCAATTGGCTATCTAGAGCCATATGACCAAGGGATGGTTGTGAGGCCTCTCTATTCCGACCAGATCAGCCGCCGAAAACTGTACTGCAGCTTCCACTTTTGGCTCGGGACGGATGACAGGGTCGAGTACCACATGGTGGACTTGCCTTGCTTGTTCAATACGTCACACCTGTCAGTCGACAGCATTTGAAGATAGTACCGGGCCATGGTACCCGTAGACTGCATCTACCTTTTGGAGCTGACGCCTTTCTGGCGGAGGACCCGGTAAGCGTTGTGCCGTCACTCCTCGCTGGACTTCCCCTACAGCCTTAGTCTCCTTACGTTGAGGGAGGTCAATGAAGCAGCCAATATGGCCGGCCTCAATGAGATCCTCGATATGATGTTTGAGCGCCCGACGCTGCAGGGTAGTGTGGCCTTGGCTCTGGTGGTACTCGCAGTACCTTGATGCATCTCTGGCTCCCCTCTCTCCGGGTTCAAGCGGTTGCGCCCACTTGAAGTAGGGTTCGCCTTTGATAGCTTCCAGGATCTGGTCTATGGGGACGTTCAGTACTGTGAACTCTCTGTTCCACTGCGGCCTCGCTGGCCTCTCTTGCCTTTGCCGCTTCGCCTCGTGCCGTGTCGCATCCCCCTGCTGCTTGTTGACGTTCTTCACGGCAGCTGGCTTGGCGTAGCCCTGGTGCGGGGCCCTGGTTTCCACCGCCTTCCTCTTGCGGTCCGCGTCTTCGATCTTGATGTACTTCTTAACGCGTCTCGACAGCTCGTCAATCGTCTCCGGGGTTCGCTTGATGAGCGACGCGTTGACGAGCTGGGTAGGCTGAATGGCGTTCTTGAAGGCCGCGATCACCATGCGATCCTGCCCGTCTGCGTCCGCCAAGCTCAGGTACTCGGACCTGAACCTATGGTAGAATTGTCGGAGCGTCTCCTTCTGGGTCATACTCATCCCGAAGAGTGACTCCAGAGTCTTCAGCTCCCGGCGATTGCATCGGTACTGGTCGATGAACCGCGTGCTCAGCTCCGAGAACGAGGAGATGGATGAGGGCCTGAGCTTGTGGAACCATTCGAGGGGCGTTCCCGACAAGCTGTTGGCGAAGGTTCGGTAGAGGATATGATCATCCTCGTGCGGGACCAGAGCATCCCGGAAAGCCAGTACATGCTCCACCGGGTCTTTCGATCCATCAAACTTGGGAAGGCGTGGAGGATTCTATCCTCGAGGGAATGGCTCCCGGAGTAGCTTCTCGACAAGCGGCAACCGTGCGGCTCCTCGGATGGCGACTTCCTCCAACCGGTCGGGAGCTCGGACCCCCGGTCGGTCTCGCTGGGTCTCCTCTCGCTCCCTGAGTCGCTCCGACGCATGTACCCAAATGCATTCGTGTACGCTCCTCCGATCAGTAGTATGAGCCGGCTGCCGACTGGCTGGCGTCATCTGAGTGTGATGACTATCACTCGGTTGACGATGAAGTTCTCCGTCTCGCTTTGGGCGATGCACTTGTACCGAGTCCGTCTTCGAGTGATGCTTGGAGGCAGGCGGCCGTCGGGGGTGTGCCTCGAGCCGGGACCAGACATCCGAGCGTGCCGACGCAACTCGGGCATGTTTGTTTCTTTCCGCAGGCTCCGGGCTACTCGAGTCTCGCCCGTCGGGATTCGCACTTTGGACCTCCACCGAGCGATTAACCCTGACCTCCACCTGAGGCACTGGTTGCGGCTGCATTTGCACTGGTGGGGCAGCTTGAGTGGGGAGGCTCTATCCTGCTTGGGCCAACATGCCCTGATTGACTAGACCGCCCGTCGGTGCGGCCCGCACGAAGTCACGCAACTCCTCGTAGTTGCGCTGTATCGTTTGGAGCTGGGTGGTGAGAGCTTGCTGGGTCATCATCATTGTGGCCAGAAAAGCGTTCGACAGACCCCCGGTTAGTGGAGCCAGAGTTGCTACCGGAGCTTGACTTGAGTCCCCGACCCCCAGTATAGGATTCACCAGCGGGACTGCGCGCTCCGTGTCCGCTGATGGTTGAACAAGACGCCCGACGTCATTAGCATCTCCGAGTGGTGCGGCTTCGGGCGGGAGCTGCGACGTCGAGCGGGTACGATACGGTCCACCGGCCATCGTTCTTCAACCGTGTGGTCGTGGACTGCTGGTTGCAGGTAGCCTCAGACTGGTCGACACCCACGGGTCAACAGTCGAAAGCTCTTGTAGGAAGTCTCGAAGACTGTCCCACAGACGGCGCCAAGATTGTGGGGGGTTCTGAATCGAACCGGGCGGTTCGGGTGGCGAGCACAATCCAACAAGCCAAATAAAGACAGACCGGGAATTACGTGGAAAACCCCTTCTCAATGACGAAGGGGAAAAGACCACGGGTGGGGCGAGAATGCACTAAGACTATTATTTCGGTTATAATCTCTTACCTTAACCCTAATTACATACCCCGAGGACCGGTCTTCCAAACTACCGACCTCTGCAATTTCACTCAGACTACTGACCGCTGCAGACAGCGTCTGTCTATCGGTTGCTGCAAACGGTGTCTAGCTGCTGACCGATCGACCTCCGCAGACAGCCTCTGGGTGCTGACCGACCGATCTCCGCAGCTCCGCAAATTCCGAGATGAAACGGGCAGCGTCTCCTCCAGAATTCTTCCTGTTCTCGCCGTAGGGGTAGGTCCCCTTTTATAGTGGCGGGGTGACGGTTACGACGCTCCGCGAAAATCGGGTGGGTGACGTGTCCCCGCAATGAGCTCAACCGCCGCGGTGACGTGGCGCGCGGTTGACACCTAGTCACTCTGGGTCGAAAATCGCGGGGCGTTGTCAGCACCGCGTGGCCTCCGATATTTTTCGCTTTTTGTTGACCGGCCGTGCGAGGTAGAGAGGGGGGGGGGGGGGGGGGGGGGCTGCTGCCTCCCCCTCTGATTACATGCCGACCGATAAGCCCAAGGGGGGGGGGGGGTGCTGCCTCCCCCTTTGGTTACATGCCATCCGAAGCCCAAGAAAAGGGGGGGGGGGGGGGGGGGGGGGGTGTGCTGCCTCCCCCTTTGGTTACGTGCCGACCGAAGCCCAAAGAAAAGGGGGGGGGGGGTGCTGCCTCCCTCTTTGGTTACATGCCGACCGAAGCCAAAAGAAAAGGGGGGGGTGTGCTGCCTCCCCCTTTGGTTACATGCCGACCGAAGCCCAAAGAAAGGGGGGGGGGGGGTGCTGCCTCCCCCTTTGGTTACATGCCGACCTAAGCCCAAAAGGGGGGGGGTGTGCTGCCTCCCCCTTTGGTTACATGCCGACCAAAGAGCCCAGGGGGGGGGGGGGTGCTGCCTCCCCTCCCCTTGGTGACCGGCCGACCGAACCCAAGAAGAGGGGGGGGCAGCTGTCCTTTCCCCTTGGTGACCGGCCGACCGAACCCAGAGGGGGTGTTTGTTGCGTGGCCGACCCTCCCCCCCCCCCCCCCCCCCCCCTCTTTGATTGTTGCGCGGCCGACTCCGAGAGAGAAAGGTACACACAGAATCCATCTCGTGTGCACACATTACTACACAAGGTATTATATGACCTTACTCTACCTAGGTGATCAAACCCGCATCGGTACCAACTTTGAAGCATACATGACCCGATGAGATCGGGCCCGCTAATCTCGAGTTTGGGATTAAGGGACTAGATTAACATCATGGGGGAGGTTGAGGGTTGAGGATTGTTGTGCCCCGCCAGAGCTTGGCGACGCAGCCGTGGTTGGTGGTCGGCCTCTGTCAAGACGCCTCATCGCTAGTCAGGAGCCAGCGGCAGTCATGACAATGGGGAAAACAAGGGGGGTCAGCATGTTGGTGGCTAGGCGCAAGGTGGTGCTTTGCCGTGGGTAGCTGGGTGCTGCTGATGCATGGCCACCGGCAGCCATCACAGCGAGGCGAGAAAAGGGGTGAGGCATGGTTTGGTCAGGTCAGGCCTTGCCGGTTATACAGCCGCCGGCCACCGGGCTGGCAGCCATGGATGCAACAAAGCGAAGGTCACAAGGGGCTGGGGTCGGGCTGGCCTCAACAACACCAAAGGAAAAAATAGGGGAAACGAAGGGGGAGACTGACCTGGTGCAGGGAGGGTCATCAGCTCCGGCTGCGGCTGCTCCGGCCGATGGTTCTCCTCCGGCGCTGCTACGCGGTCACCACAGAGAGAGGGAGATCGAGAGCGAGAGATGGGGGGGGGGGGGGCGGTGGCAGCGGCTCCTCTGGTCGGCGGTTCTCCTCTGGCCGGCTGCTCTTCTCTGGTGCCAGCTGCGGTGCGCCAAACACTAGGAAGAGGGAGAGAGAGAGGGGCAGATCTAGAGTGAGAAAGAGATCAGAGGGGGGAGAGAGAGAGATCGGAAGGGAGAGGGGGATCTAGGAGAGAGGAGAAGGGGGAGATCGAAGAGAGGTTGATGGGGTTTGGACTAAGGAGAGGAAAAGGGTGGTCGGGTTTTAAAGGGAGGAGAGGGTGGGGGCTGGCTGTACGGGGGAGATCGGGGCTGGGTTTTTTGGGATCAGGGTGAGGGGAGAGCAGGGGAGGAGAGGGAGAGGTGATGGGAGAGAGGGTGACGGGATGGTGAGGTAAGGCGGGCAGCTGAGGGATTTATGGGGGATCGGGTAGGTGGGGAGATGAGGGAGATCCGAGAGAGAGGAGATAGAAGAGAGAGAGAGAGAGAGAGAGAGAGAGAGAAGAGAGGAGAGGAGAGAAGAGAGATCCGAGAGAGGGGGGAGACAGGGAGAAGGGTTGAGAGAGAGAGAGAGAGAGAGAGAGAGAGAGAGAGAGAGAGAGAGAAAAACGGGTTGGGTTTGGTTTTCAGGGTTGGGTTTTCGTTTTTATTTTCTAATAAATGGTCGAGCCCGACTCACACTCGACTCGTGTCGCACCGAGACGTGCCGACACACGAACCTTGCCGGGTCCGACAGACTCGCCACTAATCCCTTCTATTAATTAATTAATTATATATGAAAAAAAGAATAACAAGCACAAGTAATCCTGCCATGCACCCGATACTATGTTCCAATATCGCCTCGCGACTCGGACTCGGGACCCATGTCCGGTCGAACTCAAGCTCGATCCAACACAACATATACACAATCATACTTAACAGGAGCAAATTTTTAACCATTAAAAATATTATAATAATAAATGACAGGGTGCACTTAGCAAATGTTAGCCATGAAGTATCGATCATTACAGGCACGCTACAAGACCAAGGCCCTGCCCTTAGCACTCGAAGGTGAAGTTCGAGGCGACCAACGCCTCGGCACTCTATGAGCCCAAGGCCCTGCCCTAGGCACTCTAAGTCAAAGTCCGAGACAACCAACGTCTCGGTACTCTACAAGCCCAAGGCCCTGCCCTTGGCACTCGAAGACAAAGTTCGAGGTAGGTGTTGCCGCCTAGGCATGCAGCAAGTCCAAGGATCCATCCTTGGCACGTAAAGATAAAATCCGAGATGCCACCGCCGATGTCTTGGCACTCGAGCAAAAGCCCGAGCTTACGGTACGTCATGGCATGCAACGACAAAGTCTGAGACCGACGTATCGATGCAAACTCGATCAAAAGTCCAAGCTTAGTTTTGTCACACAGGTCCAACCATCAAATTGTCACTGATCATCACCCTCTCTCGATGATTGACGGTTCCAAACCGGTCAGGAGGTGGTCAGTCAAACTCTGTCAGCGCGCACTACCCTCCGCGCCATAGAATTCAAAACAACGGACAGTTGGTAAGCAACCGATCGACCGACAACAACCAAACTTTCGGCAATGACTGATTGACCAAAGTTCAATATTTTACAACAGATGCCGCAAGAAAAGCCAATCCCCTGGACCGTCATCAGCTAGTAGCGAGCGATTGATCGTCATTGGCTGGGGGTCGCACATGTCCACCCACGCACTCGACGCCTGATGAGTACCGTCAGACTTCGATATTTACTAATTAAAGGCGACTGTGCAGATCTGCCAAATCACACTCAAGCTCGATCAGAGAATTGCGCTTACAAGCAAGGGACATGGCAAACTTTAGCAAAAAAAACTAAGCTTGAAATGCGCATCCCGAAGCGTCATAGACTTCAGTCGAAAAAACTAAGTCTGGAACGTGTATCTCGAATCTTGGTACACTGAAGCATGGTAGACTTCAGTCGAAAAAACTAAATCTGGAACGTGCATCCTGAAGCGTGATACACCGAAGCATGGTAGAATTTAGCCGAAAAAACTAAGTCCGAGAAGTCTACCACTTCAACCCGTGACTGAACTGACAGCTCTGGTAGCTCGAGCTTACTGTCCCTATAGCACCGAGGATTGTCTAAGCTTGAGCCACAAGGTGCAGCGGGAACTTCTTTGCACCCGGAGATCCCAGCCGACCTATAGAACCCTAGCCCAACTGGGAGGAGGTAACTGTCGGTGCAAAAATTGTACCGGATCGGACCAGCCCCACATGTGCCTGCACAGCGGCCCAAATAGGCAAGTCCAGGCCTAGGATCAACGCCACCTCAACACTGCCACATCATCACTACCATATCAGCACATGTTTCAGCTATAAAAGGACCCCTTTGGCATCCAGAGAAAAGGTTGATTGGTTGTTCATTCTATCAAAGGAGAGAAGGATTCCAGAGCTAGAGCCAGAGCTCACTTCTCCCCTTCTTGTTCTCTTCTAGTTGCTCCGTGCAACTCCACTATACAAAGTTTCTCTTGGGGTGTCGAGAGGACGCTCCCCCCTTCATATTCATTATAGTGGAAATCAGATTGCACCCCTCGCCCAGAGTCATAGGTCGTAAGACCGAACTTCGACAACTTCTCATGTCTTCTCTCTCTTTATTTACTCTCTAATCACTCTAACTCTACAAACCATATGATTCAATCAAGAATTGTGATGCGAGGTTCTCGATCAAGACGGCATGGAAATTTCTCCCCCACGATGCATGCCTTGGGACTAGGGACGTAACAATGTATGAGCCAAGGGAGACTAGTAAAAGTCTTAATATATAATTTTTTGGGGGACTTAGTGAGAGGTCCCTGAAAAGAGATCGGTTTAACAGGAAGGACAGCCCACACGTGGCTATTATCCCTTTTTAAAGACCAAACTGCCCTTTAGTTCATGCCCCTCCATTCTTGTCGCTACAGAACTGAACCCACTTATTTGCTACAGTGATTTCACTGTAGCAATTTTTTTTTTGAGACACAATTTGACGAAAAAAATAAATTGCTACAGTTATTTCACTGTAGCAAGAGTAACAATCCACGCAAATTGTTACTCTACAAAGATTGTTACTCAATCTGCAAAGATTGTTACTATTTTGCTATAGTGATTTCACTGTAGCAAAAAAAAAAAAAAATTCCGACCATATTTTTCGAGAAATTTTTTTTACTACAATGATTTCATTGTTGCAAAAGAGTAACAATTTGCACAGATTGTTACTCAACAAGATTGTTACTCAATCTATGCAAATTGTTACTCTTTTGCTACAATGATTTCACTGTAGCAAAAAAAATTTGACAAGATTTCACTAGAAAAATTGCTACAACAGATTTCACTGTAGCATAAAAGTAACAATTTCTGAAGATTGTTCCTCTTTTTGTACAGTGTTTGGCTCGGATCGGGGCCCACATGTACAGCTAGCTGCACGTAGGATTCTTACTCACATGTACAGCTAACTGCAGCGGTAAAATAGACATCTTTCTATCGGGAGGACCCTACGCTAATTACCCATGTTGGTTGTCTTTATAACTAAAATGGATCTGTTAGAGGGACCTATCACACATTACCTCTACTTTTTTTTATTCATTCTTTGGCCCTCAGATGAAATTATTATGCTTTGGCCCCTCTCAATATAAAATCATGGTTCCCTTTCTAGTAAGGTTCAACCTTTGGGCAGGTGAAAGAAGGATGATCGATGCCTCCTGCTCTTTTTGTAGCTTCTGAAATATACCCTACGTCCTCTCAATATAAAATCTTGGTTTCGGGGCAGCTGAGGGGGATGACGACGTTTTTGGCGGTGACTGAAGTCGGTGATGCCAACAGAGACCGCAGCGGCGATTACAAGTGCAGGGTGCATCTCTCACGACACCGTTAGTTCCCTCAGCCTCCACGTATTGTTCTCTAATAGAAGCCAGGAGAAGCACAACTGGGTTCCGCAAGGTCGACGGATGGCGATGTGCCCTACTTGATGAGAAGCTCATCGACGGCTCCGAACGGCGCCACACGTACCCTCTGCTGCCCTCTCAAAAGAGCCAAGGAGAGGAAGCATCAGGTGAGGAGACAAGAAAGATATTTCCCACCCCGGTGGAATCCAAATGCCACCAGAAACTCTGATTGTTTTCGAGTCAGCAGATATTAAGTGCTCGTCTCCTTGTTTTCTACTTCGTTTCAGGGGAAAAGGGCAGTCAGAGCTGATGATGCATGGAATGGCTTGGAGCTGACCAGCAATCAATCAAAGGAGAGCCACGTACAAGCTGCAAAAAGAAAAGGGGGACTTAGGGGTCGTTTGGTTCATGTGTTTTTAGCCGATAATCCAGACAAAATAGCGTTTTAAGGGTAAGGACACCAAAAAAGATGGTGTTGCAATAGGTCCCTTCCAAAAAGGATCCAGTTAGAGAAAGCCTCACACATGACTTTTATCCCTTTTTAATGACCAAATTATCCCTTAGAGCATGCCCCTCCATACTTGTCGCTACAAGTGTTCAACCCGCGGATCTGCTACAGTGATTTCACTGTAGCATTTTCTTTTTGGGAAAATCGATGTTAAGTTCAAAAAATAGAGTGTGTATAACATTTAGTCCCATTTTAAGTTCCTTTACAATGAGTCCGCCGGAATGACTATTGCATAAAGGCTGATCCTCTGTCCATTGTTTTGATTGCAAATGATCCGATCTTAACCGTTTTGGATAACGATTTTTTTAAACATACCATAAATACCCATAGTATCCTCCCACGTTAAATAACGACAGATGATATATGGCACATTTTTTTTACGGCAATAATGGCACGGGTTGCTACAATGATTTCACTGTACCTGCTACAATGATTTCACTGTAGCAACCCGTGATTTCACTATAGCTGCTGCTACAGTGAATCACTGTAGCAAAATACTCAATTTTATTCAAATAATACTCAGTTTTATTGAGTCTTATGCTGACTAAAATTCAGTACCATAGTGATTTTATTGTAGAAAAGTATTTTTAGCAGTCACGAAAAAATCACTATAACAGCTACAGTGATTTCACTGTAGCAGAGATATTCAAATATATGCTAATAATACTCAATTATACTGAGTACTATTGTTACAAAATTAAGTACTATTGCTATAGTGATTTCACTGTAGCAAAGTGTTTTTTTAGCAACCATGACGGAGTCACTATAGATGCTATAGTGATTTCACTGTAGCCGCTACAGCCTAGGGGAATCACTATAGCGCTACAATGATTTCACTATAGCTACTATAGTGAAATCACTGTAGCAGCTATAGTGGTCTCACACTAGGTCTCGAAACTGTACGTTTCGTAGAGATTGGGTGAAGTTATATAGGCAATGGTAGGTTGTTAAATTTGGCAACTTAACCAAGGCTATTTTAGTCTTGTATTAACCAAAAGAGTTTTTGCAACTAATATGTTGAAACGTGGACCTGGGCTTAGAGGAAAAGGTTGTCGGAACGTATCTTAAAATGAAACCCTTAAAAAGGACTATTTGTAGTCCGCCCCTTTTTTTGTTTCACGATTTCGCAGAAAAATATATTGCTACAATAATTTTACTATAGCAAAAGAGCAACAACCTGCATAGATTGTCACTCTACAAAGATTGTTACTTAATCTGCAAAGATTGTTACTCTTTTGCTACAGTGATATCAGTGTAGCAATTTTTTTCCGACAAGATTTCTCATAACAAAAAAATTGCTACAACGATTTCACTTTAGCAAAATAGTAACAATTTGCTCAAATTGTTACTCAACAAGATTGTTACTCAATCTGTACTCCGGCCGACTTTTTTCTACAACGATTTCACTATAACAAAAGAAAATGGCAAGATTTTACAAAAAAAATTTGCTACATTGGTTTTACTGTACCAAAAGAGTACTAATTTTCAAAGATTGTTACTTTTTTTGCTACAGGACCGGTGCCCACCTGTACAGCTGCATGTATGGTCCTACTCACGTGTTAGCTGAGGGGTAAAAATGATATTTTTTTATCAAGAGAACTTAACGCTAATTAACGATATTGATCGTCTTGATCACTGTATTTGATCTGTTAGAGGGACCTATCACACATTACCCCAAAAGAAAAGAGGTAATCATGCATGAGGTTTGGTGGGGGGCCCAAGCTAATTTCCTAGCCCTTTTACCCTGGTTGGACTAGTTTGTAACCAGGGTGGTCTAGGGTGGAGAATAGAGCCATAGTTGGGAGGGTGGTAGAGGAAGGGATAAGGCCTCATGCCATCCACACAACACATCTCTTGGTAGAAGGGGGGAGCTGACTCAGAACCAGCTATGCCAAAGGGCCCATTGCAAGATTGGAAGAGAACAGAACACATGGTTGCTGAGTCATCTTAGTGGTAACTAGGTACTAATGAAGACAGGCTCCTATCCTGAGAAGCAGAGTATCCGCCGTGCTGGACGGCCGACCCGCAAGATTCCTCTTTTTCCGGATGTTCCAGCACATCGCCACCGCAATTATATCCCATGTTTATCTCCATTGTTTCGGGATCCGCTTGTTCCTGCACTTGGTCCTTAAAGAACGAACAGTGGCTGGTCTACCTTTAATGAGAAGTTTAGTTCGGAGGGATTGCCAGGTTCTGCTAAAGAAGGTACAGTTGAGAAAAAGATGGTCCACGTCTTCACTGTGAGTGCCACATGAAACACAGGACAAGCCGTGCAAATTCGGATGCTTCCTCCTCGCCATAGTGAACCACATCAGTACTTTATTACGGATGACCAACCATATGAAAATCTGAGCCTTAAGTGGGGTCTTGGTCTTCCGTAGGGCCGAGGCAACATATATGGCATACCACCCCACCTGCATTAATGAAGCCGTAAAAAGGATTTCACAATGAAGAGGCTTGTGGAGCTCATCTCCAGCTCGCGTTAGCTATCTTGAGACTCATTCAACGAGAGGAGGGAGAGGACGCGCATCAACTCTTGAACTTGCCCTTGGTGCTCGTTGGAGATCGTCGAATGAAAGAGAGGCCTCCAAACCGTACCTTCCTTTGTTCGGATACACTGTGAGCTAATGCAGCACCTCTCCTGGCAACTATGGCATACAAGGAGGGGTAGAGCTTCATAAGAGAAGTCTCTCCGATCCATCTATCCTCCTTAAAATGGATTTTCTTGCCATCGCTCAAAATGAGCATGCTACCTCACTTAAAAATGTTACCCACTTTCAAGATACCTCTCTAGATATGACTAACTTTGCTAGATTTTCGACTGCGAACTTGGAGAGCTGATAACCTCTTAAAGTATCTGCCCCTGATAACTTTGATCTAGCTATCCCCTTGATCCGTCTTCAAACCGCCACCACCATTTTCCTAGCATGGTCTGGTTGTGGTCCCTTAAATTAAGAACTCCCAAACTGCCCTATGCCTTAGACTTACATATTGTCCCCCAATTGATCATGTTATAAGATCCGGACGATCCATCAACCCCTTTCCACAAGAAGGACCGATGGAGGGAGTCTATTCTCTTGACCACCCATGAGGGAAAGTATAAGACGTGAGATAATAAGAGGGGATAGCAGAAAGAACTGAGTTGATGAGTGTGAGGTGTCCTATAGATAGCTGCCATCTCGACAGTCTTGACTCAACCTTCTCGAAGACCTTGAACGTATCCACTCTCTTGATCTTCCGATCGCTAAGAGCCCCAGGTATCTCAATGGCAAAGATTCAAGCTTGCAATTAAGCATACTGGATAGAATCCGCCCTTCATCCATATCTGATCCTATGTAGAAAAGGGATAATTAGCGAAGTTGTCCTTAAAACATATGGCTAACTCTAGGGAGTACAAGATAATCTTCAACATTACCACATGAACTCTATTGGCTCCATAGAATAGGAGCATATTGTCCACGAAGTGCAAATTAGCTACCGCCTATGATTGATCCCCCATACCCCTGAGCAAACCTTGTTCATTGCCATTTGGAGGATGGTATAAAACACATCCACCGCTAAGATGAATAGAAAGAGGGAGAGAGGGCACCACTGCTTCAACCCTCTCCCTGGCTTGAATTGACGTACTGCTGATCTCTCCATTGACCAAGCAAAATAGTTTGGAGGAGGAGAGGCATATCCAGATCCAATCAAGCCAGTTGCTAGAGAATCCTTTCGCTCGTAGAGCTTCCGTGATGAAACCCCAATTTACGGAAAGCAAAATGTGTGGTGAGTAAGTTCCATTGCTCAATTGTCACTGCAATCAAGTTCTAGTAAGGCTGTGCATGTTTGGGTAAGCTTTTATGCCCCTAGCCCCCACGTGGTTCCCCGTTCTGCAGCTCCAACAATCATTTGAAGATTAGGGATAGAAACTACGTGGGATTTGATATTTTTTCTCTCTCCTTGGTAATGTGGTAAAAAGGCACTTATCTCCACAGATAAAACTCGGTTCACCCATAATGGCTCCCCATTCCGTTCAACCAAACACTTTATCCCGCAAAAGTGAGGTCCCCTCTAATGATAAGTGGTTGAATTTGCTTAGGCAAATACCGCCTAAATCAGGCACGTTTGGTTGTGTAGATGGATTAAAAGTGCTTTTAGAAGATATAAGAGCATGTACAGTAGCCTCCTCAATATCAAAGGAGGAAATGAGAACCATGTCGCTTTTGTGGAGAACCCAATGTGTAGTATGTATAGCAGTCTCCTGAAAATCTCATTTTACGGTTTAAACCTTAGGATCGACCATCTGTCACCCAAATGAGCTGCAGACGGTGATGAAAAGTTGACAGCGACCGGCTTGCGACACTCATTGGTGCTTAATATACCCGATGTGCTCTACACCCTAAGAGGTTAGCCTTTTGGAGCACTCTGGGTTACTAAAATGATATCAGAGCTGGGTCCGTCTCTTGCTTATGCTCCGGGTGCGCCCCCATCGATTGTGCCTTCTTACGCGTGCTCCGTGTGAGAGGGGTAGTGTTGACAAATAGTCCCAAGTCAATAAGGGAGGCACCTATAGGCCGCTTAATATACATGTTGTGGATCTCCTCTTACTCCCTGGGTTTTGGGGTGTGAGGGTATTTAACAATCTCTATTAATTTTTAGGAGAAACAAAAGCTCTATTAATTTATGAAAGAATTTTTAAAACAATTAGAATTTTTAAAATAGTTGTCAGCCAAACATGATGGCCGATCTCTCTCTGACGAACTCAAGAAGGTAAACAAACCAACAACTCAAAAAAAAAAAAAAGAAAAGGTTAACACACCTGCTAATTCGCTAATATATTTTTTATAGGAGTAGGCACGACACACTTCAATGGAACTAGTTGGGTGTTTGTCTTGGAGGGATCCACTAATCATGGCAGGCTGCGACCTACTGTAATGTTAGAGAGGTGAAGATCAAGTTCGTCGAGCCGCAACCACTACACCAATTTGAGGAAAAAATTATATAAATAAACAACGATCAAAGTTTGTCTTTTAAAAAAACGATAATCAATTCAAAAAATTTAGTGGTAAAAAATGATGGGCATTGAAAAACAACATACTGAAAAATGACGATCATTGCCCGTCCTTTTTCAACAGTATTGGTGTAGTGAACAAGCCCGTGGAAGCACAAGGTGGAGCCCAACAGGACCAAAGGAGCAGAAGGCATGATTGCTGAAGGAGTCATGTGCACGGTCTAGAGCGTGCGCATGATCTGGGAGGGTCACATGCACGATTACCATACTGTGCACATGACCTGGATCTACAAACATCAATCGCATGAAGTTCTAGGAACGATCTTTTCAGGTTCAGGAAGATTGTGTGCACGATCCCCACATCGTGTGCATGACGGCAACGGAATTTCATATCTGAGCAGCTTTGTCTTATCCCCTTTTGGTGGTTCATACATAAGGGTTTCATCTATTGTTTAATCCTAGCCCTAAACATTTACTATATTGGGAAATGCTTGATGGCCAAGGGTTTGCTTCCGAAATCGAGACGGAGGAACCCCTTGTTCACCGATTGGGGCCATTCTTGTAGAAGCTTTCTTTAGGTGAGATCATTCCTTATAATTGAACGGTTTGCTTTAGTATATTGGAGGTAGTGGAATCGGTGTGCTAGAGAAAGAACGTAGGTAAGTTTATCAAACTTCTGTAAACTCTATGCCTCTCTCTCTCTATGCTTATAATTGTTTTGCATCTATTGCTTGCTCTCGAATTTCTACAGGGGCTGTTTGATTGGGTGCTAAGTTTTTATGGCGATCTAGTTCTTGGATTGTTTTTATCGTTGGGGCCCGTTATGATTCCATAGCATTTGATAATCTTCGTATTTTCGTTGTGCTAGTTGTAACGACGAGCGAGCGACACACAGACGCTCGTCGATAGCACTTGGGATCACGGGAATAGCCTCCGCAATCCTTCTCCCCACGATCTTGGGATTGCAACCTGAGAACAAGAAATAAAAAATTCACAAGCACAACACACACTACAAGAAACAATAAGGATTTAACGTGGTTCATCCCGGAAATAAGAGCTACGTCCACGGCCGCCGCACAAATTCACTATAACCAAGATGAAGATACAAAGTCACAAGGTACACACAAACCCTCATCACCCATCCCCTATTTAAGCACCAACCCTCTCTCACCAAAAAGAAAACTCAGGTGCACATATAAGATATGACACACAAGGAAGGGGATACACAAATATGATATTATCTTCTTTCCATATTCAAGCAACCCAACTAATATGGCTGCTGAAATCTTGGACGCCCATCCTGTGCTGCTGAAATCTTGGGTACCAACTATGGTCTTCCTTCCATCTTTGCATGCATGGCTGCCCCCCCCCCCCCCCCCCCAAATAATATTGTTGATTTTTTCTTAACTGACCAACAATTAAGGCCAGCTCTTCATCCTTTACAACCAATGGGATCTCCTCATAACTCCCTACCGAAATCACAAAGATATCAAGGATCACCAAAGATATCAAGGATCACCTCCATTAAGAAACCCGATAAGAGGATAGGGCGGGTACAGGAAGAGGGATAAACTCCATCAACCTCAACAATCTCCCACTAGAAGATATCCCGAGTATAGTATCATCTATGTGCGGCGGCGGCCTCTAGCTCAATCAACTAGGCCAATGGAAGCTGCGCACAGCTTTCCTTTGTCGGGTGGAACGTGCTTTGTAAATATATCAGCTGGGTTGACTTTGGTGTCAATCTTTCGAATATCAAACTCCTCATCTTCGAGTTTCTGCTGGACAAACCTGTATCTGATATCGATATGCTTTGTTCTGGAGTGAAAACCACCATTTTTAGCCAAATGAATGACACTTAGACTATCACTGTAGAGAACACACTCTACTTGACGACCAAGTTCTTCCAAGAGTCCTTTCATCCAGATCATTTCCTTGCAGGCCTCGGTGACTGCAATATATTCTGACTCTGTGGTTGATAATGCCACGATGTCCTGAAGGTGCGATACCCAGCTGACGGCTCCGCTACCAAGTGTGAAGACGTACCCCGTGGTACTCCTCCTGCCATCAAAATCTCCAGCCATGTCAGAGTCAATGAAACCATCAACTTGCGTGCTATTCCTGCCAAACTCAATAGCACGAGTAGAAGTCCCTCTGAGATATCTGAATATCTACTTTACAGCTTCCCAGTGTTGCTTGCCAGGCTTGCTTATGTATCGACTGATGATACCCACATCATATGATATGTCGGGGTGGGTAGAGACCATAGCGTATATCAGGCTACCTACGACTGATGCATACAGGACTTGATCCATGTAGCTCAACTCCTCTTCAGTAGTTGGTGATTGCTCTGCTGATAATCTGAAGTGTGCCCCTAGTGGCATGCTCACAGGCTTGGCATTCTCCATGTGAAAACACTTTAGAATTTTATCGACATACACGAACTACGAGAGACGAAGTATCCTGGATGATCTATCCCTATAAATCCTCATACCAAGGATTTGATTTGTTGGGCCTAGATCTTTCATCTCAAAGACTTCAGAAAGACTAGCCTTCAAATCCTTGATCATCTTCATGTCAGGGCTAGCGATTAGCATATCGTCAATGTACAACAATAGTATCACGAACAAGCTTCCTATCTTCTTCACATAGCAGCACTGATCAGTCTTACACTTAGCAAACTTCTGAGCCTCCATGAAGTCATCAAACCTTCTGTACCATTGCTTGGGGGCTTGCTTTAGCCCATAAAGGCTCTTACGTAGCCTGCAGACATACTGCTCCTTGTCTTACTTCAAGAATCCTTCCAGCTGGTACATGAATAGCTCTTCCTCCAAATCACCGTGGAGAAAAGCTGTTTTGACATCCATTTGTTTCAAGTGTAGGTCGTCGATAGCGACCAAACTCAGAACAACCCTGATGGTGTTTAGCTTTACCACTGGGCTAAAAATCTCTTAGAAGTCGATCCCCGTTCGTTTTTCGTAGCCCTTGACTACCAACCTTGCTTTATGCCTAATAGACCCATTGGGCTCTTTCTTCTCTTTGAACAACCACCAGTTATGGAGCACCTTCTTGCCTGTGGGAGAAGCAACCAGATCCGATGTCTGGTTCTTTTGGAAAGAACTCATCTCCTCCTGCATCGCCGACTCCCACTTGACTCTGGCATCGGATTCCTGAGCTTTATCATAACTCTCTGGCTCACCATTATCTGTAAGTAATAAATAGTTCAGAGTTTTCAGATATCGAGATGGCAATCTTCTGTCTCTCTCTCCTTTTCTAAGTGCAATTGGGATCTCGAGTTGATCAGGATCCGCTTCTTCATTTTGTTCTGCCACCGCATTTGCTTGAGAAGGCGTTGGACCTTTTGTAGATGTTTACACTGGATCTATCAGAAAATGATCAACTTCTGATGGTGAAGCCTACTCTGAGGTGTCCTTGTCCCAGTCCTTGTAAAGGACTTCTTCTCTGAAGATCACATTTCAGCTCCGAATAGCCTTCCGAGTTTGGTGATCATACAAACGGTACCCAAACTCATCGCCATAATAGACGATGAGTGTGCACCTCTTTGACTTGTAATCTAGCTTTGATATGTTGGCTCCATTGATCAAGGTGAAGGCGGTACACCCAAAAACACGAAGGTGGATGAGATTTACCTCTCTATCAGACCAAAGCTCCTCTGGTATCTCATTATCAATCGACATAGATGGCGACCAATTGATGGTGTAGGCGACAGTGCTAACTGCATCCGCCCAGAATGACTTGGGCAAACCCGAGTGCAGTCGCATACTCCGAGCTCTCTCTAGCAGCGACTGGTTCATCCTCTCGGCAACGCCATTTTGCTGAGGCTTTCCGGGGATGGTCTTCTACCGCTTTATCCCTTGCTCCTTACAGTAGGCCTCGAACTCTGCACTACAAAACTCCCCTCCGTTATCTGAGCGAAGAGTCTTTAAATGGCACCCTAACTCTTTCTCAGCACAGGCTCTCCAGGTCTTGAACACATCAAATACGTCTGATTTCCTTTTCAAGAAATAGACCCACACTTTTCTGGTAGCATCGTCGATGAACTTGAGGAAGTAGATGGAGTTGCCAAGGGATGGAGTAGAGGCTGGTCCCCATACATTTGTATGGACCAGCTCCAACCGCTCTGCCATCGATGTGTTCCCTTGCTTCTTAAACGTGGCTCTCTTCTGCTTTCCGAGCACACAGCTCTCTTAGAAGTCTAGCTTAACTTCAGTCAAGCCAGATAATTTGCCCATCTTGGCCACCGCCTGTAGGCCTCTTTCACTGATATGGCCCAGACGACGATACCAGACATTACTAGTTATCTGTGAGACCACAACAAACATATTATTAGCAGAAACCGAATTTACTAGATCCAAGATCTTACCATTTGCAATGTAGAGGGAGCCTTCACGTTTGCCACGAGCCATCGTCATGGCACCCTTGCTGACTCTCCAGTTGTCCTTGGTGAATAGCATATCGTAGTTTAGATCCGTTAGCTGACTAACGGATATGAGGTTCTTTTTCAAGCTAGGGATGTGACGAATGTCCTTCAGTGGACGAGAGGCCCCTGCACTAAGCTTGAGACTGCTGCTTCCCTTTCCGGTAATGCTACATTTCTCATCATTACCAAGGTAGACGTTTCCCAGATTTTTCTTTTCATATCTAGGGATCTTGGCCTCCTTTCCGGTGCCATGGAACGATGCCCCAGAGTCAGCGATCCAAGTGTCGATCTTGTTGTCGATTGACAGGAGCAACAGATCATCATCACTATTGGATGCGACGATACACGTCTGGTCTTGTTGGTAGCCATCGGATTGAGGTCATTTTGGCCCCCCACAGTCCTTTGCAAAGTGTCCTCGCTTGCCACAGTTACTTGTAGGTGGCCTTGCTAGCATCGTTGGGTTGCTGGGACTTGCCCCTTTTTGATTTGGATCTATGCAAATTTTGGTTGTTCTGGCCTTAGGATCTCCCACGGTTCTCCACATTGAGAACACTGCCAGATGCCTCAGTAGATTCGGAGTACTTTCTCCGTGATTCTTCATTGATGATGATGCTAACAACATCATCGAACTTCAGTACGCCATTGGAGGAGGAATTGCTAACCGTCATCACGAAGCCTTCCCAACTATCAAGCAGACTAGATAGTAGGAGAAGGGCTTGGACTTCATCGACGAACGTGATGTTCAGGGACTCTAGCTGCATCTTGATGTTGTTGAAGGAGTTGACGTGCTCGATTGCATTTCCCCCTTCATTCATCTTCAGGCCAAACAATTGCTTCATCAGAAGCACCTTGTTCGATGCGGATGGTTTCTCATACATATCACTGAGGGTCTTTATCATCTTGTAAGTGGTCTTCGCTTTGGAAACGTTGAAAAGGACAGACTGTGCAAGGACAATTGGATAGCGCCTAACGCCTTTCGATTGAGCACCTTCCAGTCGGGCTCCTTCATATTTGCAGGCTTCTTCTCCTCTGGCGGGTGGAACAGATCCTTTTGGTAGAGATAGTTTTCCATCTGCATCTTCCAAAGGTTGAAGTTTTTGCCATTAAACTTGTCCATGCTGAGCTTTATCTTGTCTTTCATTGCTCCCACTCAGCAAAGGAACGGATCTTTGGCGAGGAACCTTGCTCTGATACCACTGTAACGACGAGCGAGCGACACACGGACGCTCGTCGATAGCGCTTGGGATCAAGGGAATAGCCTCCGTAATCCTTCTACCCACGATCTTGGGATTGCAACCTGAGAACAAGAAACAAAAAATTCACAAGCACAACACACCACACAAGAAACAACAAAGATTTAATGTGGTTCACCCCGGGAATCCACGGCCGCTACACAAATCCATTATAACCAAGATGAAGATACAAAGTCACAAGGTACATACAAACCCTCATCACCCATCCCCTATTTAAGCACCGAGCCCCTCTCACAAAAAAAGAAACTCAAGTGCACACATAAGATGTGACACACAAGGAAGGGGACACACAAATCTGATATTATCTTCTTTCCATTTTCAAGCAACCCAACTAATATGGCTGCTGAAATCTTGGACGCCCACCATGTGCTGCTGAAATATTGTTTGCCAACTATGGTCTTTCTTCCATCTTTTCCATGTATGGCTGCCCCCCCCTCCAAATAATATTGTTGATTTTTTCTTAACTGACCAACAATTAAGGCCAGCTCTTCATTCTTTACAACCAACAGGATCTCCTCATAACTCCCTATCAAAATCACAAAGATATCAATGATCACCTTAATAAAGATACCCGATAAGAGGATAGGACGGATACAAGAAGAGGAATAACTCCATCAACCTTAACACTAGTATGTTGTTTGATCACCAACATGTAAAGTTGTACCCGATTTCCATTCGTCCACCATTTTCACTTCATAACCGTGTGGCATCTAGGGGGCTAGAGTAGGTTCTTAAATTTCAACCCGGCCTGTTTCATGATGTTGCACATGAAGGAACTGAAGTCCCCACGCACCTTGGAGTGATTTATGCTCTCTCTCTCTCTCTCTCTCTCTCTCTCTCTCTCTCTCTCTCTCTCTCTCTCTCTCTCTCTCTCTCTCTCTCTCTCTAACATTACATTGATTGACATTGCTTAGGCTTGTGGGCATTTGCTTGCGTGTTGGCCGACAAACCAAAACCCACAAGTCTCAAAATCCAAAACCAAAACTGAAAGTTGGCAAAGTAGTCGGCTACCAAACCAAGCATTTTCCCATTGTGGAAAATAAGACGCCACCTCACAAGGAGACATTCATTAATTAATGAGTAATGCCACTAGAACATACATTTCCCAAATAAAACAAAAAAAAAACCTTCACTTCAACGCATGTTGGAGTCTGTCGATGTGAACCATTGGATGAATATCACTAACTATTGATATTCAGTCATTGAAAAGTTTTGACTAGATATCACTACTCTGTTTATGCTGGTCCCAATGATATGATTATCACTTGCGATATTCATCCAACGGTTCACATTGATAGAAGGATCTGCGTACTCCAATAGACATTGAAGCGAAGTATTGTTCAAAAAATAATTAAAAAAAAACTTTTTGAACATATATTGCCGGGACAACCTTGCGAACAACCTTAGGTGGAGTGGGGGCGTCCGCTAGGGCTCAGGACATTGGCGGCGTTTGCAGTGATCCTCGGCTGACGGCCGCACACCACCACAGGTAGGGGTGGCAATCCTTGACCCGACCCACCAACCCGATCCAAACCCGACCCGAAGTTAGCGGGTTTGAGTTTGACCTAAACGGGTTCGGGTCATAAACGGGTCGATCCGATTGACCCATTTATTTAATGGGTCGGATTCGGGTTTGTACTAATAATCCGATTGACCCAACTTAACCCATTTACCAAATGGGTCATGTCAACCCGACCCGAGCCAACGCGAATCGACCCGACCCAACCTGAACCAACCCGACAGGTTTACATGGGTTATGTTGACCCAACCCGAGCCAACCAAACCCAACACGACCCGACCAGTTAAGTAAACGAGTTAAATGGGTCGGGTCGGGTCAAGTCAACCGGTTTCTTACACGAGTCAGGTTTGGATTTAAGTTTTTGACCCGTTTATTAAACGGGTCGGGTTCGGATTGGGTGTTTTTCTTTTTTTTCTTCTTTTTTTTTTTTTTTTGACATCGGCGGGTGTCCCGAAACCTTTCGGGCAATGGCCCACTTCAGGCTCGGACTAATCCCTCCGGGAGTGAAGCCCGACCCACTCGGCAATTCCCACTTCACTCCTGGGTGAATCGAGGGGAGGAAGAGTTGAACCCACAACCTCATCACCAAAGCATCAGTTGCTTTGCCAACACTCCAATGCCCTTAAATCTATGACCCGAACCCGACCCATTGCCACCCCTGACCACGGGTTGTCCATGAGGTTGTCCCGCGGTATGTTCACATATTAACACATAAGTTCTGCTAGCATATCCACGTGTCCACCCTAGAGATTCAGCAGAACAGTGCAGATTGGTCTAGTCCATAATCCTAGTCATCAAACTAATCTTATCCCATTAAGTTGAAAGGCCTTTATCCAATTAACGGTAAAACGTATATCTAAACTAATTAACAAAGGCTTTTATCATCTGCCGATTGCTACGGAGTAGGGAGATCTTATTTTGCCGAGATTTCATGAACTCGAGAGAAAAATAAAAATCAGTAAATTTTGCAGAAAACCCCAATTACAAAATAAAAAACGAGAGTAGGGTCAAAAACTCACGGAGGAGCTATTCAACCCCAAAACTAACATGAGGTGGAAAACGTGATGCCTTTAGAGCACTTTTTTCGACTTTTAACGCGTGAGCGGGCCCACCATTCTTGTCAACTTCAGACCCCTTTGATCTTCCATTTCTTTATAAGCACCCCCATTCACCCCACGCATTTCTATTCACAAACCTCTCTCGCTCTCTCTCTCTCTATTCACAAACCTCTCTCTCTCTCTCTCTCTCTCTCTCTCTCTCTCTTCATAGAAGAAGAACAAAGAGAACAGCGGCCACCATGGCGTTAACCCTACGCTTGTCATCCTTTTTCATGGCGGGGATAGATACAAGCAAGACCCAGAAAACCCCTGAGGAGTCGCCGGCCTCCATCCCATGCTCCCCTCCGCTTCAAAGGCTGCCGTGCAGCCGCCTCCGGGCGAGGGCCCTGAGACACCAAGACGGTGGCGCCGTCGTCGACCGCGTCCCGGCACACTCGCCGGAATGGAGGCCGGAGAGGCTCCATGGGCCGGTGCCGTGCGGCGGAGGGGCGGCGAGGGTGCCGGTGTACGTGATGCTGCCGCTGGACACGGTGTCCCCGGCGGGGGGAGGGCTGAGCCGGGCGCGGGCGCTGAACGTGAGCCTGATGGCCCTGCGGAGCGCGGGGGTGGAGGGGGTGATGGTGGACGTGTGGTGGGGCCTGGTGGAGAGGGATGGGCCCCTCCGCTACAACTGGGAGTCCTACGTGGAGCTGGCGGAGATGGTGGCGAGGCACGGTCTCAAGCTCCAGATGGTCATGTCCTTCCATCAGTGTGGGGGGAACGTCGGAGACTCCTGCAGGTACCCTCCCCTCCTCTCTCTCTCTCTCTCTCTCTCTCTCTCTCTCTCTCTCTCTCTCTCCTGTGAGTGGGACCCATTTTCAATTTTCAGGAAAAAAACACCTAATATGTTTTTGGGTAAATTACATTTTAACCCCTGAGATTTAGCTCAGAAACTCTTAACAACCTAGAGTGAAAAAACTACATTTTGCCCCTTCAATTCAGTTTTGATCATGAAAATTACCAAATGAAAATATCAAGTAGTTGACAAAATTGGGATTGTGCTAACATTTCTAACTTTAGGGAGCGTTTAGGAACAAAATATACTATTGAAGGGTTAAGTATTTTTTAGCTAAACTTCAAGGGGGCAAAGAGTAATTTATCCAAAACAAAGAGCAATGCTATTAAGACCGAAGTTTTTCCGATTATGCTCACCCCGATTGACGTGGCAGCATGCAACTGGTGGTGTAAAAGACTTAAATGTAGCTGGTGCGTTTCAGCCACCAGTTGCACGTTGCCATGTCAATCGGGCGGCGAAATCAAGAAAACCTTCGGGATGAGTAGCATTTCTCAAAAAAAATTAGCGCCCCCACAAGTGGATGATAGTAGGCCTAGTTTTCTTTTGGGGAGAAGAGAATCAAGAACATGGGTTCGAATCGCTTATGAATCTAATAATGATCGTATGTAGTAGGTTTAGATTAGAGAATAATCTAATCTAATAATCTAATAATGATAGCTTTTACTGGTTCCTTTACACATAATGATGTGGCATCCAATCACAGCGTCCATTTGCCTACCGCTAGTGGCTAAGTGTGATTAGTGCACCGATTACACAGAAAGATTATTAAAATTTTTCAAGCCCTGGAACCAAGGGGTGCTCCCCCCTCCCTTAAAGTTTTAAAATTTGGAGTTTCTGGGTCCACCACTTATGGCTTAGCGGTTCTACCCAACTATCACATATTTCAGCCAAAGTGGCCCTGACTTTATGTTTATAGTGTTTGATTCGGTGGTCCGCTCGTATTCATGTTGGGTCGTCAAAAAAAGACAGCATTTTGGGAATGGTGTGTTCTATATCCATCCACAAACTTAAGCTTGACTATCTTGATTTTTTATGCATCCAATATTTTTTCTCCTTCTTCTGTGTTGGCACCTTTAATAATTCCAAAAAACACTCATCCTAAATCCTAAGTGTCGATCCGTTTTTTTTTTTTTTTTTGAGAGAGGTAAATAAATTTATTAAACAAGAAAAAAAGAAAATTACAGTACACGGCTTACTCTAGATAAGTAAGCAGTAACATAAAGAAGAAACGAAGCTCCAACAGGTGAGCAGACACACAAGACCAACGCCACAAACCACCACAAACACACAAGACCATCATCGCCAATCACCGCCACTGTTACAACATCATCCCCATCACCAACAGCTGGTGTAACGCCAACAATAACATCAGCACCACCAGATCGCATAACAACAGCAAATGCAGCGCCTCCAGCATGCGTAACAACAGCAGTTGCAGCACCACCAGATCATGTAACATCAGCAATTGCAGCAGTAATTTAGGATCAACAGATCCTCCATAAGAACTACTGCTACAAAAGATCTCCACTAGTTCCGATCTTGTTTAGCTCGATCTTCTTTGAGAAGACCGATTGCAGGGACCCTTTAGCTAGTTCTCCTTGGTCCGCTTGCCAATACGCGAGAAACGGGTCAACAAATCCAACTCCAACTATTCATGTAGCAGCGGCTTTCTTTATTTTTGGTACATCATGTAGTAGGGTCTTGATGGTTTTCTTTTCTTCCGTTTTCTTGACTCATCAATAGAAACTAAGAACTCAGAATTGGATGTTAATCCTTGAAATTTCCACAGCATACCATTACCCCCTTGGGTTCAAGAAGAAATGAATCGGAACCCGGACATCGTATACACCGACAGGTCGGGGAGGCGGAACCCGGAATACATCTCCCTCGGCTGCGACATGCTGCCAGTGCTGCGAGGCAGAACTCCGATCCAAGTCTACGCCGACTACATGAGGAGCTTCCGCGACAGGTTCAAGGAATACATGGGAGATGTCATTGTGGTGAGTAATTACATAATTCATGTCTTTGCGAAGAATAGGGTATTAGATATAGTATTACTATTAGTCCCATCTTAATTGTGTTATTGTAATGGTGTACGTTCTCTCCTTATACAAACCCTAGTCTCTCTCTTCCTCTCTCTGCGTAACATAAGGGATGCAATTTCGAAAACATTCCCAAATATATATAAATTGCCGCAAAATTTGCATGGTATCATCCTGAAGCTCATGTTTGGTAACTATGTTTTCAGGAGATTCAAGTAGGGTTGGGTCCTTGTGGAGAACTGAGATACCCATCTTACCCCGAGAGCAATGGAACTTGGAAGTTCCCCGGAATCGGAGAATTCCAATGCTACGATAAGGTATTACACGAGAACATCAAATTCCAATACCATGGCGTAAAATTTTTTAATTTGTTGATGACTCAATATGCATATTACTTATAAAAATTTAGGATAATTGTAAAAATCATGCACTATTTCATACTAGTCCCTCAAACTATTTTTTGTGGGGTAAATTAGACTTTAACCCCCCCCCCCCCCTGAAGTTTAGCCCAAATTCACTTAACCCCCTGTAGTTAATAACTATATTTTTTCCCCTTCAATTCAGTTTTGATTAGAGTAGAATTTACCAAACTAGGAAGTTTAGGAGTTGACATAAGGGGGTATTGTGATAACACTTAAAACTATAAGGACCGATTTAGACCAAAAATAGCTAGATGGGGGTTAAGTGATTTGGGGCTAAACTTCATGGGGGGTAATTTATCCTTTTTTTTGCATACTTAGAAACCCTGAACTGAGCTTCGTCTGCTTTTAGGCCTCTTGGTCAACTTTTATTTCGAAAATATCCTTGTCCTAATAAGCAGAAGTCAAATATTTCAAAAAATATTTGAGTCCTATTGGAAGTTGATAAGAATATTTTCGGGATAAAAATTTGGGGTATGGGGTTAAATGTAGGCATAGCATAGTTCAAGGGTTCAAATTGTTTTTTTTTAAAACAGTCCAGATAATAATATGAAGGGATATTTACAAATCGACCCCTATAATCTTCTCCATTTAGATATAAAATCCTATAAAGTTAACATTTACATATAAACCCCTTAAATCATCCAATATTTATATATCAACCCCTGTAGTTAGCTAGTATCCAAAATGAAGAAATATTCCTGAAATATTCCTTCAATCGGCTGGTTTTTTTTTAAATCTAAAGGGGAAATAACTGATTTACCTATAGCTTTAATTTCATAAATTGACATATATTTATTGAACATGGACTTAATTCAAAATAAACACAGACATAACCCGAATCCAACTTGGACCTAATCGGAATAATTCTCACAATGAAGGGGGTATTTATAGAGTTTAGGTAAATTATTATAAGGATGGAATATAAAATATTCTCTTCTTTTGGATGTCAGCTAACTGCAATGATCAATATATAATATTTGAATGAATTAAAAGGTTTATATATAAATCACTTTATAAGGGTTTATATGTAAGTAGAGAAGATTGTAGAGGTTGATTTGTAAAAAACCCTAATATGAAATGAGACCATTGAGATGTATAGTTCAGAGGACATTTTTGCAATTGCCCTATTCAAGCTAGGACACCTATAGGACAAAATTTCAACTCAGCTCCTCACGAAAATAAATAAATTCTCAATCAGTCCCCCACTCAATATCATACGAGTATTATGAAAGCTTGGTCCTAAATGTGAACATGTTCTTGCTCCATGGCAGCACATGAAGTCTTCTCTCCAAGCAGCCGCAATCTCCGTGGGGCGCAAGGAATGGGGCGAGGGTGGGCCCCACGACTCGGGCCACTACAACCAGTTCCCCGAGGACACCGGCTTCTTCAGAAGAGACGGCACATGGAATACCGACTACGGTAAATTCTTCCTCGAATGGTACTCGGCGAAGCTACTGGAGCACGGTGACCGGATCCTGGCGGCGGCCGAGGGGATATTCCGCGGCTCCGGCGCGAAGCTATCGGCCAAGGTCGCCGGAATCCACTGGCACTACCGGACCCGCTCCCACGCGGCGGAGCTGACCGCCGGATACTACAACACGAGGCACCGGGACGGCTACATCCCCATCGCCCGGATGCTGGCGAAGAGGGGCGCCGTGCTGAACTTCACGTGCATGGAGATGAGGGACGGGCAGCAGCCCGGGCACGCGGGCTGCTCGCCGGAGCTGCTCGTCCGGCAGGTCAAGGCGGCGACAAGGGTCGCGGGCGCGGAGCTCGCCGGGGAGAACGCGCTGGAGAGGTACGACGAGTCGGCGTACGCGCAGGTGGTGGCGACGAGCAGGGGGGACACGGGCGGCGGGCTGAGCGCCTTCACCTACCTGAGGCTGAACAAGAGGATGTTTGACGGGGAGAATTGGCGGCAGTTCGTTGTGTTTGTGAAGAGCATGTCTGAAGGGGGGAGGAAGGCTGCACTGCCGAAGAGTGACTCGACCCATTCTGACCTCTATGTGGGCTTCATCACCCGCAGGGATCAGAATCCGACGGCCGAGATGGCTGGAGCATTGTAGGTGTACAAGCCCGGCCTTTATAGTAATTTCACTTATGTGTAAGGTGTAAGCTGAAATAAGGAGGCCTGGAGGGAATGTTGTTGTATGTCCCCCCCACCCCCGTTAAAATATTATGATTTCATTGGGCAATTACGATGTAATGATTTATCTAATCATTGTTAAGCCACATCACATTATTTTAAATTTTAATTCAGTCCATCTACTGTACATCCTTTTTCGGAAGCTAGAGGAAATGCATCTCGGGTACATCTATATCTATATAATCTAATATAACATGGCACGGCGGTTTTGTACTGACTAGACAAAAAGGATCAACAAGTTGAGAGGGACATGCTGACCAGACAAAAACAACGTTGATTAGACTAAAATATTCAACCACCCCCTCTCACCCAAGTTGACTACACCAAAACGCCCCCTCCAAATGCAGCTCACCCCTATCAAATCTCTAAACAAAAAATTAAAAAAAAACAGTTGACTCCCTCACTCTCCCCCCCCCCCCCCCCCCCCCCACACCTTTTCCAAATCTGGAAATCCATTCACGGCCCACCCTCACGCACCCTCTCTTTCTGTCGATCAGATCGCCCCAGCCCCCCTCATCATTCCTCTCTCTCTCTCTCTCTCTCTCTCTCTCTCTCTCTCTCTCTCTCTCTCTCTCTCTCTCTCTCTCTCAGATGAGGCCCCAACTGGACCTGATCCGCCTCGCCGAAGCCCTCTCGGACACGCCAGTCGCCACCTGGTCCATCCCGAAGACGCCCGGGTCATGCCAACTCGATCCGCCCCCACCAGCCGCGCCAAAGTTTCGACTATTGTTGCCCAACCATTTCCTCCTACCGCAGCTCGGCCCTGCCTTGCCATGACCTACCATACCCAGCTCTGATCCGGCTGCTGAAGTCCTCCGTGCTGCACCCAACCTTGGCCTATCACCGCTAGGGCCCGATCCTCCTCGCTGGATCTCCTTGCCCATGGATCCACCTTGGCCAAGTCCTGTGGCCATCGGGGTCGTGGCGAGCAGCCGACGATCTAGAGGGAGAAGGCCGAGGGGGAGAGATCGGAGGTCGGACGGCCTCCTCGGGCTACCAGAGTTGCCCCGGTCCCCCTGATCCAACTGTCAGAGTCCTCCAGCGCAACTCCCACCCTCGGTCCGGCCCTACATGCCTCTGCCTATCACCTCCAGGATCCAATCGTCCTTGTCGGAGATCCCTGCGCACGGCTCCACCTTGGCCCGGCCCTGTGGCTGTCGGGGTGGTAATGATCGGCCGACGATCGAGAGAGAGAAGGCAGAGGAGAGAGATCGGAGGTCAAGCGGCTTCCTCAGGCTGTCGGAGTTGCTCCGGTCGGTAATCGAGGTCGGATAGGTGATGCGACGACGGGGCGACGATCTGTTTGAAAGGAGGAGGACTTCACCATTGCGTCTGGCCGGGGACTGAGTCCTGGGCAGCTTGATGGGGTGGCAGCCGTCAACCACTCCCCATGACCCATACACGAGAGAGAGAGAGAGAGAGAGAGAGAGAGAGAGAGAGAGAGAGAGAGAGAGAGAGAGAGAGAGAGAGAGAGAGAGAGAGAGTCAGGCGGAAAGAAGAGCATAGAGAGGATTTAAAGTAAATGATATGGATGGTGGAGATGGGTAGAATAATGCTCCCTCCACTATGATGCATGAAAAATGAGATGGATGGTGGAGATGGTTCGATATGTTATTGAATTTTTCATAGTGGAAACCACCATTTGTTTCCCTATTTGCTTGAAGCTAAAAGAGAGAACTGAGTGGGATTAGGTGGTAATTCATCACTCATCTTTTTTTCCATGCATAATAGTGGTAGGAGCATTATTCTAAGAGAAATGTGCTATTCAGCTCGAAGGTTTGTTCCGATTTCGCCGGCCCAATTGACGTGGCAGTGTGCAACTGTAGCTGAAACCCACTAGTGATTTTAAAATATTTAACAACACTAGTTGCACGCTGCCATGTTAATCGGACTGGCGAAATCGGGAAAACCTTCCGGCTGAATAGCATTTCTCTTATTCTAAGGGCCATGGGATGAAGAAGTCAACTTTCAAAATAAAAAAAGCCCAAGAAATTTTTCTCCTACTTTGCTAATGGGTTCATGCACATGTGTTCTTAATACTGTTATCTCCTACTATAGATCTTATCTCTCAATTATATTTTGCAGTGAATATTCTTATTTGTTTCAGCATGATCATATGAGTCGAGTCCCTCCTTTGTAGGCTCACCGTCATTCTATTCCCCTAGATAATATCACATGATGATAGGTTCTATTTGATATATATTCACAAGTGTTAACTTGGGCGACCCAACATTCGAATTTAGCAACCTTTTAACAAGTTCATTAATCATAATGTATGCTTGAATTGACATCATATGAGGATAATAAAGCACCAGCACAAATCTAATATACCATACATGCAAAATTTTATGATACCATACATGCAATATTTTAGGATAATCATGCACGTTATTTGTCATCTGCTTTTCAACGAAGGCGGTCGTTACAGAAAATGGTCGCCCTGCTGAAATGGTTGTCACGGCCGAATGTGGATGTCTCTATTGAAAATGGCACTCGCTAAAAGCTTAAAGTGTTGAAGCCACAGGCGGCCACTGCAATGCCGACAGACATGGGAGTTGTCACCCCCGTCAAAAAGGTGCCCTCGCCGAATGTAGACGCCGCCGAATGAATTTTGACGCTCCAACCGAATATTTGATTTCGAGACATTCAAAATCAAATATCAATTATTGTATGTGATTAATTTTCCGATGTAATATAGTTTCTTCAAAATAAATTAGTACTTCACAGTTAATACAATATTTGAAAGTGGTATGTCATAATCGTTTTTTGTAACGGGGAATGCAAAGACACTGAATAGTATTTCGATGTCATCTAACCCTCTGATGCTTCACAAAATTATTTTCGCTTCTCTCAAATATATTGTTGACATCTTAAAAATATTATCACCGCCCATGAAATATTTTATGTTGCATAGAAATCTTTTGTGCCCTCGATACCGCCGAAGGGCACGATCATATAGGAGAGAGAGAGAGAGAGAGAGAGAGAGAGAGAGAGAGAGAGAGAGAAAGAGATAATTATGTTGCCAAATATGGACGGCCCAACCGAAAGTGGACACCGCTGTCAAATTTTTATTGTCTAAATCGAATGTGTAAGGTTTTAACATTGACGGCGGTCATTGTAGTTCGAAATGTGGGGACTACCTCTAAATGTGACCATCGCTGATGAATTATGTTGTTTTTGCAAGTGTGGGCTCATCATCCGAATGTGGGTGCCCCATCGATTGTTGGCGCTGCAGAACCAAATTTATCGTCCCGTTCGAGTGCCGACACACAGGAGCATTACCATCACTCTCGAAATATTATCACATCCCTCAAAATATTATCACTGCTAATGAAATATTGCTATCATCCTTAAATATTATCATTGCTCTCGAAATATTTTATTACCACTTTCACAATGTTGTCACCCTTCTTGAAATATTCTCTATGTTCTTAAAATATTGTCCCCGCCCTCAAAATCTTTTTCATGCCCTTGGACACGGGCATTACTAAATAGGGGACAATTTTTGTGGGGAGTACAAACAACGGCTATGAGGGGACTCTTGTTAGGATTGATGTGTTCTAAGCTTGTAAAAACTTTATGTTTTGCTCTAATAAATAAAAATTGATAGTTATTATTTTAGATGCATATAGGTGCGTAACGTAGTTACATGTTCTTTTAAGAACAAAAAGCCATGGTTATATAATAGTCCACTGAGTAGAAGACTGAGTGGATTGGTCTCATATAATCTAAATAAGTTCGCAGCTATGATCAGGTTGGTCGCCTCATCATGATAAGTTGTTGGGGATGATAGTTCATGGGAAGTCTTCACCATGGTCATCACCAGGCACAGTGTCTCTGGCCGAACGGAACTAACACGGTGTACAGATCAGTGAGCAGACACTGGTACATTAAGCCGTGTTTCTGCTTAGTATAAAACGGTCCTAAACCCTGAGGAACCACGTCTGATGGACTAACTAGTTGCATGGTGCTTTGGAACACCAATGTGTAAGGATCTGTATGCAGTGATCCAAAACCACAGTGTACTGGGTTACCCGGTTGGCGTTGTATTAGCGTGTCACTCCTACAGATCATCCATACCCCTGAAGGGAGGTGCGTTTCTTGGTGTGACTTACACTATACCAAACTTAGGCCTGGTGGTCATTAGTTTGACTGTTGACCGGGTTTGATTACTCGACGGGTTAATCATAGGTACGATGTATAGGTTAACCTGGAAGGAACCAAATCATATGATCATTCAAGTCTGATGGTAGTCTCCACCGCTCGAAGTGAATCATGACATCAAGTGGAGGGACAGTGGGTTTACCACTACTAAGCGGAGAGCAGGGGTATGATGGAGAACATAGTAAGTCCGGGTGAATTGGAGTGCAGCCTGTGTCGCACTCTGGGTGGTCATGCAGGTTAACTTGAGCTCAGAGGATCGATGGTACACTCGGATAGTGTGTCGATCGATTATAGTTGAAATCCATGAACCCCGGTCCCTGATGGTTCCACCTTATCAACATTATGTATGGTTTTTGAACCATCTCCTCAGAACACCATGAGCAGTAAGAGGAAGAAAGAAGTCTACGCTCTATGTGTGCTTGGCACTAGAGCATGGTAGATGCGTAAATACATGCGAGTACTAAGGGGTAAGCCCGAGACTAGTACAGAGGCGCGGGTAGTTATCCCTAGCCATAAGTGAACTTCGCTGCATGGGTGCGATGCACCAGGATATGTTGCGAGTTGACTAGTTGACTTTACTAGGGGCACCCTTCGGTGGCCTCAGTTAATAGTGAAGTAACTAGTAAAGATCACTTAAGGAATGGCCGCTAGGTTTCGCATACTAGAAATGGTCAAATTGAGACGTCAGTGCGTTTTGGTAAAAACTCACTCTGGCAGACCTCACTTATGGCCGACCCTAGCAGTGAGGGACTATGCTAGGGTCGGCCCTATATTGTGGGGATGAGAATCCCCCATTAATAGGGCCGACCATAGAGATAAAGGAGGGGTTTTGAATTGGTCAAAACAAGCCCTAAAAGTGGGAAAAATGGATAAATACAAGGAGAGATAAAAGGGTGATTTTGGAAAGATTTTTGGGGGATGTTCTTATCCCCTTGGATCATTATCCAAGGGGATAGGCTGGCCCTATATAGGGAGATTTATGGGGCCGTCCATACAGGTTGGAAAAACCGAAACCCCCCCGCCCTCTCTTCTCCCTAGATCTCTCCCTCATCTCTCTACTTCCCCGCTTGCAACTTCGTCTTCCTCGCGTGGAGTTTCATAGAAGGAGAATGGTCATTTTCGGAGGCACTCAGAGATCCGAGAGCGACGTACCAGGCATCGTGTAAGATCGGGTGAATAAGAAGGCATCATCTCCATTTATATCATCGGCTTCTTCGCGAACGATCTTCCGACTCCATCGACAAAGAAGATAATTATCCGCGTTTAAAAGATCCGCACGAAGGTATGATAATCTAACATGTAGATCTAGCGAGCTTTATGATTTGTATGCATGCTAGATAATCATTACGCTAGATTGTCGTTAGGGTATTCGATTCACGTGCATACATGCACGCACATGTAGATTAGTTTCAATAAAAGTTTAAATCGTGTAATGTGCACCATGAACGGTCTTTCGACCGCCAAATCGTTTCCGCTACAAGCCTCTACCACGGGATTATTCCCAACAACTCTAAGCCACTCTGAACCATCTGATTGTTGCACAACCCATCTACTATAACATCGTAAGGATATAACCGTACATATGGCTAGAATGACTAGTGAGGTTCACTAAGGGTGTGGAAACAAATACAAATGAAAGAAGGATTTTTTTGTTAAAAAATCCTCTAAATTTAGCCATTCGATTTAAATCCCTGATCGCTCAATCTAGTAGAAAATCAACTTAAATATACATATCTTGCCCCATAAATCTCCCGATAATCCCAATTAATAGGGAAGTAAATCGATTTAATCAAGGCTACTTTCAATTATATCCTTTTTAATGTTGGACCTGGCACAACCCAATTGGGCCATAAGGAAGTGCAACAAGCCAATCGGATGATAACAATGCTCTCCTAAATTTCCTCCCCAAAACTCCTGATCTTAGCGAAGCTTTAGAGAGAGAGAGAGAGGGAGAGAGGGAGGGTTTGATCCTTCAATTCAAATGAATATTAAGGGTGATAACCGAGTGAGGACGAACGAGTGATGACGAAATATTGTTGCTTCCTCGAAATATGGTCGTCGCCCTCGAAATATTGAGCGATCGAATGACGAGTAGGCGAGCGAGCGAGAGATGGGCGAACGACGACTTAGCAGCAAGCGGCGAACTGGCGGGCGGGCAAGCAGGTAGTGGATGAGTGAACGAACGGCAAGCGATCGATCGAGCGACGGAGCGGTAGACAAGCATCGGCACTGCAACAAGTGACGTTACCCTTGAACAATTGTCACCGCCCGCGAAATATGCTAATCGCCCTAGAAATAAGGTGTAAACTTGACCTTATAGAAATCAATTTCACTATAACAATACTAGCGTCGAAGATTGTCGCGGCAACACCGACATGCACGGGATGATGTTGCCGCAGAAAGATGGCCACTACAATGTCGATGTTGCCAAACGAAAAAATAAACTAGATCCATGACGCTAAATAAGGAGTACAGCTTCTCTTGACATTCTTTTAATATAAATATCTTTTTGGGAAATATTTGCAGACTCAAATCTTCGTATCTTCACCGACATAATTTGTGCCCCTCCAATATGTAATGATTCTTCACAGTAGATGACTCTGTGAAAAATATAAATAATTATCTCTATCAAGAATATATAAACTTATTATGTGAATGATTTTTTGACAATGGTTTCAAACAATGACTTACAAGAAAATCTTTATAAGTTTTGATTCTATTTTTCTTGAATGAATATCTGCTAAATAGTAAGTTGCATGTTGATATAATGTCAGACAAGCGATTTTTTTTATTTTAAAATCGACGGGTGTCCCGAAACCTTCTAGGCAATAGTCCACATCTAGGACGTCCCTCCATAAGTGAAGCTCGACCCACTCGACAGTTCCCACTTCACTCATGGGTAAGACAAGTGACTTAGTTATGTGGGTTAACGTTGTGTAGATGATAAATAGATGATGCAATGCTTCTGTAAGATTCTTGAGGGCTTTGTCATATGATATGACCAAAATTCATAATCGTTGAACATTATAATCTGAATGTATTTCAATGTGGCTTTCTTTTGTTAAAATATTTATTGGCTTCAGCTAATTATGTTGAACCACTACTCGCACATGCATGTGCTCATAAACTCAATTCAATCGGCAAAATCAAAAGGTAAATCTAGAAATTCTAAAAACAGATTGAGTACCAACGCCGAATATAGGTTCCAACATAGAATTTATATGCTTTCTAAAAATTTTCCTGACCTGTCGACACTGTAGTGGTCATCAAAGGAGGCCAATTGTGTTTTGTCTTGCCAAATTCTATTGTTCCCGCTACATGTAGGTGCCCCCACCGAATGTGAGCACCGAATTTGGGCGCCAACATCAATTGTCGGTGCTGCCGACTGTATTTTACTGTACCATATTTTATCGTCCCCACTATATATAGGTGCCCTCGCAGAGTGTGGGTGTTCTCACCAAGTGTGGGCATCCCAACGAATTTGGATGCTCTTGCCAAATGTGGGTAGGTAGATGCAGGGGGGAATGTTGACACCGTAGTTGATTTTTTACTGCCCTAACTAAATGTATAGTGTTTTGCCGTCAAAGACGGAAGTTGAAGTTCTAAATATGGGCACTTCTTTCGATTATGAGCATCATCGACAAATTAGATTGTTTTCACCAAGTATGGGCTCTCCGGTCGAATATGGATGCCTCAACCGATTGTGGGCGTCGCTAAACTAATTTTGTCAACATGTTCGAGTGCCGACAGACATGAGCATTATCACCGCTCATGAAATATTGTCACCTTCCTCAAAATATTATTACCACTCACAAAATATTGTTATCACCCTTGACATATTATTATCTCTCTCAAAATAATGTTACCGTTCTCGAAATATTTTGTTGTCACTTTTGAAATATTATCACCTTCCTCGAAATATTATCCCCGACTTCGAAATCTTTTGCATACCGACAAGCACGGGCATTACTAGTCAATTAATAGGTATGAGATGATGGATGTTCGATCCCTGAAGGATGAAGGTTTTGTTAGATACCCTCACATCTCAAAACCCGGGTTGTAAGGGGAGGTCCACGGAGAGTATATTAAGCGGGTGTTAGGTGCCCTCTTCACCGATGTGGAACTAACCGGTGGACTTAATTCCTCAACCCACCCCCACCCCCCGTCTCACATGTAGAGCACACAGAGTGAGGCACAATCGGAAGGGGCCGCACCCGGAGGGAGACAGTGAACCCAGCTCTGATACATTGTTAGATACCCTCACACCTCAAAATAAAACCCGACCCATCTCAATATACATTAATAGGTTTACCGAATCAAAGCAATTAAAGTGAAAGCCTTTTTCTGATGGATTCGATCAAGAGGAAGAAACTTATAATATCGTAGCCGTTCATGGTTATCTTTTTCCTCATTTTCTTGTAGTTGTTAGATCCGTAGAAGAGCATTTGTATGTGCAACTGCTAGTTTCTAGAAAGAAAATAGAAAAAAGGGAGGGATCATACATTTATACCACACAATCTCTAAGATCCGTTTAAGCTGATCGAAGGACCGGCCTAAGTTGAGTTTCGCCTTAAGTCCCTGCTGCAGAAAACAATAATAGGTCATTTTTAAATGGCCATGTTGCCCCTATCATAACTGTACATTGAGAAGCAGCCGATGTATAGTTTTTTTTTTGGGTTATTTTGAGTTTGCCCCCCAAATTTTTGCCTTGAATTAGACTTTACCCCCCATATTTTCATTAATTAGACTTTACCCCCCAAAACTAACTGTTTTGTCATCTCAACCCCCAAAACTTTATTTCTTTTACGTCAGCTCGCCCTTTCTCTTAGATGGTGAGCTGACAGAACAGCTAGTTTTGGGGGGTAAAATCTAATAAATGAAAATACGGGGGGTAAAGTCTAATTCAAGGCAAAATTTTGGGGGTAAAGTCAAAATAACCCTTTAAAAAAAAAAAACATTCGTTGTACTGGTAAATTCCAAATAGTTGGCCAAAAACATTGCAGCTTGTCCAATGATTTCACTGTCGTAGCTACAGTGAAATCACTATAAAAGCTAAAGTGTTTTGGGTCTACTTTTGAGGGTGGGTGCCTCGGTTTCACAGTAACATCTATAGTGAAATCATTGTAGCTACTACAGTGTTTTGGGTTTAGAATTTGGGATGAGATCGATGTCTCACAGCATGACAAAAAAGTTTCGGATTTTCAAAACTTAATTTTGTCTTGTTGTGAAATTGGTTGATTTGGTTAGGGTTAGATATACAGTTAGGATTAAGTATTAGGGTATAGATTTTGGTTTGTGAATAGTTTTGTCATTTGAATGGATTGAAAAAGTTTACCTGAATGATGGGTGGGCTTCCTTTAAGAAGGTATGAAGCTCGAACGAACTTCTTATCGGGACTGTAGTTCAAAAGGATCTTCCAAAAAAGGGATTATTACTAAGTCCCCAAAAACAAATATATAGATACCATGGCCATAAGAGTATCTCCAACCAAAGCCTCCATTTTGCCAATGCCAAATGAGAATATTCTAAAATGGAGGCTCTCTATTTTGGTTAGTTTCCAACCATGGCTTCTATTTTGCAATTAATATAATATTTAGGAATTTTAAAATAACTTTAAAATATTAGATATTAGTCTCTTTTCAAAGGTCTCGATGAGAGCTTTCCAACGGTACCAAATTTGTTAAAAAGGATTAGTGAACTCTTAAATACATTTGTTAAAATATTCATGTACAAATTTTATAAATGATATATTCAACATTATATTTAATGCATGCAGTTCTTGGAGGGCTATTTCGGTATTTTTAGAAAGTTGGCCAAATAGCATGGGCTGCTATTTGGTTAGGATTCCTGCATTTTTGCCGGCCAAATCCCCTCCCCTTCATTTATGCATGCCCATATAGCAAGTGATTGGAGCCATCCGTCCGCCATATATGGCGATATGGCGGACGGTTGGAGATGCTCTAATGGCAAGAATACCAATAAATAAATACACATTAGGTGGATTTTTGCAAAAAAACTTTCTGTGGGGGCCACAATAGAGGTTCATTTACTTTGTTGGAGAGGCATACTTTGTAGGCAACTTCATGGGCCCAGGGGAGCATGTGAGGGGACGCCGAAGGAGCATTGGCCCGTGAAAGCCCAACCAAAAGCTAAAGCTTTATATGGTCTCGGCAAAGTTCCTCTTGATCTTGAGAGGGACATTGTTGCATCCTTATGCCCTCCAGTAACTGCCACGTGGAGGACCCTCTCCTGCTTCATGGGCACTGCAGAAGTAGAGCTAGGTTTGTATCTCCGGCCCGCCTAGTAAATAGAAGTAGATCCATTCAGTCAAGTAAACTGACCAGTAAAGACTAGTAAATCCTATTTTTGAGCCTTTGTTTGAATCTTGCAATAAAGCTAATGGTTATTTTACTATACTTGAGCTTATCTCATTTGGATTGAGCTGTCAAGTAAACTTGATAATTTACTCAACTTTTTATTTGAACAATTTGATTCCTGAACTATGCTCCATCTGCATTAGCTCCCTCAATCATTTTTTTTATTCCTAAAATACCTTATCATTTTCCAATAAGATTCAAATCATTTCAGAATATATAGCTTATGCATACTAGGACAAGGATATTTTTGGAAAAAAAGTTTGCATATGGGGCTACATGCAGACGGAGCATAAGTTAGGGATCATTGTTCAAAAAAAAAAGTTGAGGGACTAATATGAAATGAGGTATATAGTTCAAGGGAGGTTTTTTTAATTTGCCCAAAAAAAACATTATTACTACAATGAAAAAAATTTAAGATTACAATTATTTTGATTTAATTTATTGCAAGATAAGTGAGAAAGGAAAGTGGGGCAGTTGGGAGAAATAAACCATAGGTAGTGGAATGCTGATATGGCTAAATTCAAACAACAGATTTACAAGTAACTCTGGTTATTTACTCTGCTCGTCCTTTTTTTTTATAGAAATAGGTTCAAGTAAATATTTTCTCAGTTTTTCTCTATTAGTAAAAGCGTTGACTGAATACAAACATGCCCTTAACCCCAAGAGCATGCCGAAACACACAAGTTGCTTGAGACCAGCCATCCCGGGAATCTGAATGGGACTCAGCCTACCCAGGCAAGACTACGAACAAGCGGAGTTGAGCTAAGCTTCGTTTGCTCGAGCTTAACTCGTCTACTAAACGAGCCTAAACTCCAGACTTGGGCTTAGCTCATTTAATATTCAAACAAACTCGATGGAGTCTTTACCATGCTTACTTAATGGCCAAATTGGTAAGTGGATTTTGGCTTTGTCCGAGTTCACCTTTACGTACTCGCAGTCAAAGGATAGGTGTGGCTCGTTTTCTCGCCAAAGGGCGAGGACTACCACTTTTCATATCGTCTATGTTTCAAATGCACAAATAATGTAGCCGAATACTAACCTTTGATGATCGGTCTCGAAAACACAATGACTCTTGGGGTTCGGTCGATACATGTGAAAGGCGATCCGCAGTTGCCTCCGTTCCACCAGATCTCATGATTATCCCCATTGCGCAGGTGCCTCTATTGGTTCCTTCAATTCCTCCTATTCACATTGCTGCCACAGTCAACACAAGATATTCCTCTAACTTTCCCACGCGGATCAGTGTACTTTCGAACGAATCTGATGCATAACTCTTTCACTCTGGTTGGGAAGTCTTTGGAGTAGCACGAATATCCTATAAAGAGATTGATCGCTTTGCCAATGGGACAACTAACTACGAAATGTCAAAAGTTAGGGGGGGTGGGGGGGGTAGTTCGTGAATCACCGAATCCCCCCTAGTCTCGATTCCTCGCACAAACACCCCCTCAAAAGGAGTGAAAGTGCCCCCTTCGAGGAGGCGTGTGTGATATGTTTTTTTTTTTTGGTATTCCAAATATGATCACGACATTATGACCTGTAGGTCTACTAACACTAGAGTTGATAACACCATCCCAATAACCTTTCACCCCATGAAGCCCCGCCTCTTCCGCCAACCAATGTGTTGTTCCATTTGCAGTTTGGGACACCCAGTGAATCGCTACTTCTGGCATGCCGGTCCAACGCCGCTGACAACCCTGGATTAGAGGACCAGTTTTCGATGTACAGCATTTGCCAAACAAAACAGCATCCCGAGCCTTCACAGCATCAGTTAACACCAACACTTGGCCCCTTTGATAGCCCAAATTCTAGTACTGCTTGACAAAATGGGCTAGTAGCAACTGCCCCCTGTTAACAAACCTCGATGGTGACTCCCTCTGTCTCCCAAAAAGTTGCTCACAGCGAGCCTTCCATAATAACCACATAGCCACCGCCAAGGATTATCCCGGGCCGTGTGTGATGTTTTCAAACTATAAGGGGGGGGGGGGGGGGGGGGGGGGGTAAATTGCAGCACTCATGTTGAGCAACAACTAACCACAAGATCACAACCTCTATCCTTCTCTAATTCATGCCAAATTCTGGTGATTCAATCCTCTTCAGATGCAAGCATGATTACAACACTGCACACTAGAGTTTTGATCATCGCAGTCTCTGCTTCTTTCCCTTCAATTAACTGTAACAAAATTAACAGATACTGATCAAAACGAGACCATTTAGCATCAAGCCGAGCCGTTCGGCCTCCAAAACTGTGGCTTCTGAGTATTTTACACCCTCTTGATTGAAAATATATAAGCAATTCTGGGAAAAGACCTTGGCGTGAAAATATACACAGGATCAGAAACAAGATGGATCCAGGGTCCACAACAAATTTGATTCACAACACCCAAAACAGAAGGAGAAACCTCTGACTACTCATTGCATTACCCCCACTGAAGCATTGGAGCATGATGATGCCAATTAACAGATTAGTTTCGATTAGCAGCCTTCATCGTCACTAATCTCCTCCTGCCAATCGTATTTGCACTGTCCCTCAGTTTCGAAAGATGGAGCATTCGCCTTTTGAGTGATTCAGTACCGGTGTCCCGATCAGTTTTCTTCTCGGTGTTCAAATCGGCGACGGGATGCTCTTCGACCGGCTCCACCTGCCCATCGAGATCCGTCCACTGCATCGCTTGTTTCAAGCTTTCTACCACTTCGCTCATATTCGGCCGATCCCTTGCAGCCTTGGAGAGGCAACTATCAGCCAATTTAGCTATCTCGCGGGCTGCTTTCAGAGAGTACTTGTTCTCAAGCCTTGGGTCGATGATCGTGCTGAACCTCCTACTCTCGGCCGGGAATTGTTTAACCCAGTCCAGGAGTTTCTGTTCGCTTTTTGGGCGGTTTCTCTCCATCGAGAGCCTACCAGTAAGGATCTCATACAGAACCACCCCAAAACTCCAGACGTCGCTCTTGCTCGTGAGATGGCCGGTCTCGACGTAGTCTGGGGCTGCGTACCCGTAAGTCCCCATGACCTGATGATGAAAAAACGATCGCATGTGTGAGGTAAGATGCATTCATATATTTTTCTAGGTGGTTGCAGAGAATACGCAGAAAGAAAATGGTCACTGCAGAAGGCAGTAGTAGTTAATAATAACAAGATTTCTGGAACTCCATCATTTACCTCACAGATGAAGATATGGAGGGTTAGAAAAAAAAAACCATAATGAAAATAAAATCATCGAGAGAGCAAATGTGCCTCAACGCTTCATGCTTCCATTTCTGTTCAAATTATTTTGTGTCTTCCATTAGTTATTTTCAACAGAAAGAGAGTAGCAGGTAGGGAGATGTTATGATTTAGCTACTCTTTTCTTCATTTTTATGTTGCACAATAATTGGTCTAGAAAATTGGTGGTCTTTTGCTCATTTAAATTATGAAATGATTTTGAAAATACCCGGTAACCATCGATGACTTTTAGCCAAGTTTATCACAGTTATATGAAACATGTTTTTAATAATTTGAAGAAAACTCATGAAGCGTTAACGAAAAAGTGTGAAATGACCATAATTGTAGATAGTTTTCAGCTTTTATTCACATGGAATCTTCCCTTCGCTTTTTGATTCAACTTTTTCAAAATTTATATATATGAATCTTATGCTTGAGTTAATCCCGCATACCAACTATGACTATGCATACACTGTAGAAGGACATGGCAATGCTAGGCATGTTCTTGATTGTACAGAATTTAGAACAGCATTGTTCAAAAACTCGAAACTCGGACTCTGACTCGAAAGTCAGTCTGGTCAAGTAAACTCGGTCTGACTTGCCCGAGTTTTACTGAAGTTTAAAACACTGCATAATATATTGAATTAACCTGAGCATTTCCACTTTTATATCTGTTGGATTTGGCTCCCAAAGGGGACTGAAACATAAAAATTCATCTGGACGAATTTGAGCTTGCCTGGGCAAATCCGGCGCTAGCAGCAAGGCAGAGCGACCAGGGATTTCGCCCAGGCAAGCCCAAGTTCACCCGGGCGAATCGAGGGCGGACTAAGCATGTTGGGTTGCGGGATTCAAGTCTCATAGGGCCATACGAGTTTGGAAATGCCAAGTTTATCTCCATGTGTAACCCAGATGAAGACCAACTCAAAACCCTGCCACATCAGGACTTCTATTGCTATACGACTCCTCTTTTATAAGGGGAGGTGTATACAATTAGCTTTGGTACGGTGAAGAGATCTTGAACCATCGCAGAGAGAAGTCGACAACGGAGAGAAAAGCAAAGAGATCCCGTCTAGACTTTATTGTGGTCGTGATAGAGAATAGAAGAAACAAGAAAGAGAGAGGGAAGAAAAGAGAAGCATAAGGAAGAAAGAAGAGGAAAGAAGAAGAAGAGATAGGAGACGTTTGACTCCAGATCTCTCATCGGTCTTCTTTGGTTCATCTCCGGGTTCCTCGGCGCGTCTACTTCTGTGGGCGTTTTCATCTCTCGGGATCTTTCGGTATTGTCTCTATTACACGTGGTTATTCTCTACTTTGTATTTGTACAGTAGTATTGTGAGGATCAAAAAGAGGGTTTGCGAGGGTCCGACGAACGGTGAAGCACCGCTTGTGTAATCTCTTTATACTGATAATCCACATCCTTGGAAGCATCAAAATCTTTGTGTGTGATCTCTGCAAGGGTTCAATCCTCAATCCTCTAAACATCATCCCCACTTATGATTAGACTCGGCAGATAGCCGGGTTGTGTGCGCAAGAGGGGTATCAGCCAATATCCCCAATAATGTATTAGAGCTCGATTTTGATCCCAATAGTGGTATCAGAACAAGTCTAACCCAACAGTGGTATTAGAACTCCGATTTCTGGTTCAAGAAACAGGTGGTAGCAGGGCATCGGAATCGGTATAAGGATCCGATGAGGTTGGAGCAATGGCAGCTACAATGTGATAATAGAGATATTGAACGGTATGAACCTTGGATTCTGGAAGATGCAAATAGATGGTGTCCTATATCAGAAGAATCTCTATTTGCCTCTGAACGGACTGGCGAGCAATCAGGAGAAGATGTTCGAAAAGGATTGAAAAATACTCGATATGAAAGCACTGGGTATGATTCAACTCACTTTGACCTCAATGATGGCCTTCAATATCTCCAAGGAAAAGACCATGGCGGGCTTGATGAAAGCATTATCTAAACAAAGACAGATAGAAAAGCAAAGAGATCCCGTCTAGGGTTTCTTGTGGATATGATAGAGAAGAGAAGGAAGAACGGAGAGAGAATATAAGATAAGGAAGAAATAAAAGGAAGGAAGAAGAGGAGACATGAGAGGTTTGTCACTGGATCTCATCAGTCTTCTCTGGTTCATCTTCGGGTTCCTAGATGCGTATATCTCGGCTTCTACTTCGGCGGGTGTTTTCATCTCTCGAGATCTTCTGGTATTGTCTCTAGATCTCTTGCACGAGGTTATTCTCTTCTTTATGTTTGTGCGGTTGTTCTGAGAGAATCAAAGAGAGGGTTTGTAGGGGTCCAACAAACAGTGACTCACCACTTGTGTAATCTCTTGATAGTGATAATCAATATCCTTCATTGCCGGTGATATTATATCGTTCGTATTGTTGTCTGGCGTGTGGAAGCCTCAAATTCTCTGTATGTGATCCTTACAGGACTTTAATCCTTAATCCTCTGAACACCATCCTCGCTTCCGATTAGACACGACTGTAAGATCCGCCCAAAACACACAAGATATTGTTCGCTTTGCTCGTGCCCGCATGAGGACTTCCCAAGAGGTCACCCATCTTAGTACTACTCTCGCCCGAACACGCTTAACTACGGAGTTCTTACGAGATCCGTAGTGACGCATGGTTTTAAAATGTATCTGCTATGTTTGGAAGGGAAAATTATTTAAGTAGCTCAGGATCTCCTTCTCTCCAGGCGATGTGGAGCTAACTCGTGACATTAGACACCTCACCTCATCCATCTTGGCATCACAGCCTCAAGAGTTTTGGCTATTGACTATTGGTCGTGATAATCCACCCCCCTTAAGGGTTACATGTCCACGTGTAGGGTTAGACCCCCCCCCCCCCCCCCCCCATCGTGAGAACCAGCTCTGATATATTTTGTAACATTAGCCCCAAATACACAAGATATTGTCCCATTTGCTCGTGCCTGCACAAGAACTTCCCGGGAGGTCACCCATCCTAATACTACTCTCACCCGAGTACGATTAACTATGGAGTACTTACGGGATCCGTAGCGGAGAACGGTTTTAAAAGGTGTCTTTTATGTTTAGGAATGGAAATTATATAATTAGCTCCATGATCTTTCTCTCCAGACAATGTAGAGCTAACTCGTGGCCTTGAACACCTCACTTTATCGCACCTCATCCATCTTGGCATCACAGTTTCAGGAGTCTTGGCTATTGGCTATTGGCTATTGGATCTTGATCATCACAATGCGAATAGCTGGGATGTATGTGCAAAAGGGGTATCGGCCAATATCCTCAACAGTGGTATCAGATCTAGATTCAAATCCCAACAATATCATCTATACAACAAAAAATATTTTGACCCCAACAGAGGGACACTTTGTATCCAACCCTTTCGTCGACCATCAACTTATGTTCATCATTTTTGGTGGATAAGATTGTGGCATAGGCTGCAAGAAAAAATATCTTGCTCTAGATTTTACATTGCCTATTAACATTTTCATAAGAGTTGTCTGTATTTGACAATATCTGCACCTTTTCTATATACCGATTCGACATGGTGCAAAACTTTTCTAAGAAAAATTTAAGTCACATTTCATATTCCAGTAACTGATTGAATAGCAAGCACAAAACCTATCATTTCCACATTAGGCTCATTAGCTTCTGAAATAGATTTGTGATATGTTGATTGATTTCAACATTGCCTTTCCTATAATTAACAAGCCTAGAACCTTAGCATTTTAAAATTTCCACATTCAATACAATAACAAGGAAAGCATGATAGCTAGATGATTCGATCATACAGATCTCAGACTGAAATTGTGGACATTTTAACATTATTTTCAGAAGAAAAAACCCCTTGTGTTTTTCACATAAATCTTAACATACCGCTGTAGATACATGAGTTTGGTCTGCCGATGGTCCCTCTCTTGCTAACCCAAAGTCCGACAGTCGTGGATTGAATGCCTCATCTAATAGCACATTAGAGGCTTTGAAATCACGATATATCACCTGGACCAAGAGGGAGTGGAGAGCCATAGTTAAAAGCTTTATATTATGCACCAAAAGAAGCATGCCCATAAATGATAGTTAGCGACCGTACATGGCGTACAAATGAAACATAAAGAACAACAAAAAAGTATTTGCAATTCTTAGAGCCAAGTGATCCTTTGATATCACATGCCTTTACTCTATGTCCTTATGCATGTGATTGGCTTCTTTAAAAGTCATGATGAAGGATATTGGGAGATATAATCTCAGCCTCATTTGCCACAGAATTCTATGATAAAGGTAATAATAAACAGAAAAAAACAATAATACTATCAAACTATGATATTCTTCAGTAGTTTGCTTTTATCAGTAGTACTTAAATATCTTTAAACTTGTGAATGGCAATGCAGATATGCTCACGAAAATCACTCAGAAGCAGAGCATAAGATCTATTTAAAGTTTCAAAAGGAAACCTGAACTTCCAACCCCTCGTGCAGATACGCCAACCCTTCTGCTGCACCCAACGCTATCTGTAGTCGTGTGCTCCAGGGAAGGGAAGGATTAGCTTTGTTGAATAAATGATCTTCTAGACTTTTGTTAGGAATAAACTCATAAACCAAAAGCCTCTGGACCCCTCTCTCGCCATCAACAGCACAGTATCCAATGAGTTTCACAAGATTTTGGTGTTCAACAACTCCAAGAAACTGAACTTCTGCCAACCATTGTTTATGCCCCTAGATGAAAAAAGATATAATATAAGCAGTAATTTAGTTTTAAAGAAGTGTAGATGTTAATAAAACCATTGACAACCATTTGTAGATTGAAAGAAAAGTTCAATAAACAACTTCCATTTTTGCTTTTTTTTGTACATGATTAAGATAATCAGCATTTGGGTAGAATATTCCCAGAAGGAAGAAGCAATTAAATATTGATTACACCATCACAAATAATGGCAGGTGATCTGTTATTCCAGCACATTATGGCAATTCTTCAGAAAAGGTTAAACAAGTACAATTGACAAGAATGAAAATGCACTTGGGTAATGAAATATGTACTATTTTCACTTTGAGCATGCTGGTTGGTTTATATGTCCTACTTGGTTATGAAAATGCACTTGAACTTGTTCAACGGTATTAACTTATAAAAAAATGACGTGCTTGTTGCTTTTAGTTTGTGCATGATTGCTGGTTTTGTATGTCATACTTAATTTGAAATTGCACTTGAACTTGCTAAGTGATATTTGCCTTACAAAATTTTGTTGCTTTTATATGTTTTATAGTTGAATCAGTCAATCATGAATGGGTAGTAGATCCAGCAGTCAAGTTGATGAGAGTGAAAAGGTAAAAGGTAGAGATTGACCATCATGGACAAAACAAATGCAATGGTAGAGAAGGTGTTACCGTGTTAGCGATCAGCTGTCCTGATTGTGGTTTGAAGGCTCATCCTCATTTCGAGTTCAAAATAAAAACCATAAAGAATCAATATCTTTTGTTGACGGGCATGCTTGGACAAAGTGGATTTGTATGGAACAACACCATAAAGTGTGTATAATGTCCTGAAGATCAAGTTTGGAAAATCTACATGAAGGTAAATGCAATTTGTATTTTTATCATGCTTTAATAATCTATAAGTATTAAATTATCTCAGATATTTTGTATGAATGCAGCGAATAAGCCATGTCCTCGTTACGAAGAACTTATGCTCATCTTTGGAAGGATCGAGCAAACAAGAATTGGAGCTTAGCCGGATAGTAAAGTTGTAGAGGAGATAAATGATACGCCCAAGCAAGCAAGAGATGATAGTGATGGTGCAAAAAATGTACCAGATAATACTGATATATCACTGACTCAACCTACTCCAAACAGAGGAACTGATAAGCAAAAATATTAGGTAAAGGATAAGAAGAGGTGATGGATGGAACTCGGGATTACAGGAATGGCACAACACTTCGAATCTTTTCTTCAGGACAGTAGGGATCAATGGCTTTGTTGGCAAGTTGATTTGGGTAAACAAGATGGCTGGGCAGAGGGCAATAGTGAAGGATGAGCTGGAGTTGAAACAATTTAGTATAAGGGATCGATTTAGATCGGCACATCTAATTGCTCTTGACTACAGATGAGAGGATTCAGTTGTCTACATGGTACTTTGTTGTTGTTTTGGTCTTTCGATCTTGTTTTAGGAATTTTGAGTATGGGATGTTGTTTGAGTACTTTGGAACGATTCTGATATAGTTTCAACATTTTGGGACGGTTCTATCAAAATGCTTAAGTATGCTTTCTGCTTTGGGATGCAGCGGGTTTTGAAAACAATTTTGCGCATGACACTGCCACCTCATAAAGTTGTGACAAGTTTCTACTGTAGGACATGCTTAAGTATGCTTTTCAATTTTGGGAGGTCAATTAATAAAACAATGTGTACCATACATGGGTTGATGCAAGGAATGTCTCAATAAAACAAGTTGGTCCTACTATGTGGTTGTTGTAAAAGCATCCAATTTTGAGAATGTGTGAAATGTATGTCTACATTTTGTAAAATTGTTATAAAGTCCACTTCTTGTTTTAATTGATCAAAACCTGATGGTCACGCCGCATATGTTTTATTCTCTCTTGTTGTGTCACTAATTGTGTGCCCCCCTCAAAACCGATTGTGAGGGAGAGGGGCAACGGATATATGAAGACATGGAACTCCCACCCCTTAGCCGATATGGGACTATCTACTCAACACCCATCCACACGCAGAGCGCATTTCAACAGGGACTTACCTGCACGCGGTGAGACGTCAGCGAGAGAAAGTGGGTGCAATAGGGCCACTCAGAGGGAAAACAGGGTGGGACCTAGCTCTGATACCATGTCACTAATCTCGTGCCCCCTCCAAACCGGTTGTGAAGGGGAGGGGGCAAAGGGTATATGAAAACACAGATCTCCCACCCCTAATCGATGTGGGACTATCTGCTCAACACCCGCTCGCACGCATAGTGCGTTTCAACGGGGACTTACCTGCACGCAAGGAGAGACGTCAGTAGGGAGAAAGAGGGTGTGACGGAGCCATATGAGGGGAGATGGAGTGGGGCATGCTCTGGTACCAAGTCACTAATATCGTGCCCTCTCAAAACCGGTTGTGAGGGGGAGGGGGCAATGAGTATACGAAAACAGGAAACCCCCACCCCTAGGCGATGTGGGACTATTCGCTCAACATCTGCCATCAAGCAGAGCGCATTTCAACGAGTACCTACCCACACGCAGAGAAAAATACCAAAGAAAGACGTTAGCCGATGGAGACCCACTCAAGGGGAGACAGGGTGGGGCCAGCTCTGATACGAAATCACTAATCATATGGCCCCTCAAAACTGGCTGTAAAGGGAAGGGAGCACAGGGTATATGAAAACAGGAAACCCCCACCCCTAGGCGATGTGGAACTATTCGCTCAACACCCGCCCGCACGTAGAGCGCACTTCAACAGTACCGACCGGTTGTGAGGGGGAGAGAAAAATAGGTATATGAAGACATGAATCTCCCACCCCTAATCGATGTGAGACTATCTGCTCCGCACCTCTCAAAACTGATTGCAGCTCTCTTTCTAGAAATCGAGACATCTCTTTCTTGCTCTCAAAAATGATTGCACTTCTTTCTCTCTCTAAAAATGGCATCCCTTCACTCTCTGCTACTTGGTTATACTTCTTTTTCTACAAAAACAACGATCTCTCTAAAAAGTGATTGTTGTTTTTTCACTCTAACAAATAAAAAATAATTGCTTATAACCACCACCGCCGCCGCCATTGCCACTAACACCATTTTTTCTGCATCTATATGCACTTACAGTATATAATGGCATCAAAGGGTATTTTTAGGGAAAAGGGATAAAAAAAATCCTTGTTTGGCATGTCAATAACGCATACGAAAAACTGGATAGGGATTACATTGCCATTTCTGCCGTTATATCTGAACTCGCATCAAATGTCGGATAGAGATAAGCATAGACAAGCCATAGTATATATGTGTCCGATGGTAAAGCTTATTTTGTCTAATCCTATCTATCCACCCTTTTAATCCGACATGCCAAACAATGCCTTGTAATGTATCCCTAAAATTATCCTTGTTGGGCAAGGAAAAGGATCCATTCACAATCGATAAATTAAATCTTGTTAACCATTGTATAGTGTTTCCATTAATGAGCCTAACATTGAGGCATTTTTTGTACATATTTGGGCTTTGTCCCATCTAATGAGATTGATTCATTCTCTCCAAAACCCTAGCTCTTCTCCTTCGAACAAATCTCAATGCATCGGTTGGGATAAAAGACACCATAAATAACATAAGATATTGAAGTAATAACAACTTAATCACTCCCAAGAAAACTGAAGATATCCATCACCTTCATACCTTCTCCATTTATATTCACTTTCCGCCATCAGTTCGAACCCTAATTTGCTTCTTCTTTTTTTATTTTTTTGTGATGAAGCAAAACAAAAGGTGAAGAGAGATCCATACCTGCATGCTGTTTTGGTTGAGCTTCTTCACGGCGACTTCAATCTTATCCCCCTTCCCACCGGGAGGCTTGATGAAACCTTTGTACACGCACCCGAACCCGCCCTCTCCGATCTTAAGCAGCCTGCTGAAATTATTCGTGGCATTCCTGAGCTCCTTGAGCTCGAAGACACGCAGGTTGTGAGCCCTCTCCTCAAACAGGGACGGTAAGCTGTGGTGGGACTGCGACGATCCTGAAGACTTGCTTATTTGCTTCACAGCTGCTGAATCATCCGATCTGCTCGTCTCGTTGCTCGGAGCGGGCACCGAGATGGTCGAGTTGGGTGTGGATTTATGCTGCCTCCTGCTCCTGGCTATCTCCCTGAAGTAGTAGAAGCACCCCATTCCCTGAAAAGGGCAGAAAGCTTTTTTGCGTCCAGAGGTGCCCTCCAATGGCTTCTACATCCCCTCAAGCGCAAACCTGAATGAATTGTGGAGAAACAAAAACCGAAGGAAATTGAAGAGGACCCAGGTCGAGTTGGGAGAGAGAAACTGAAGAGAACCAAGATTGGAAAACCTAGAGGGGAGGCGAAAATCGAGCAGATATGGAGTTTTGGGAGGGAACTAAAGGAAACCCAGAAAGGAGAACGAAGCTGTAGACAGGAAACAGGGCAATCAAGGAAGCCCAGACGGATTAACCTATGAAACGAACAAAATTGGGGATTTGAAGGGAAACCCACATGGCAAACAGGGTGAACCTTCCACCCAAAAAAGAGGGGAAGAACAGAGGAAGGACAAGGGAGCGGAAACGAGGATGATCCAGATGGGGAAGCAAATAAATGAACAAACTTTCAAGCGAAGATGAAGAGAAAGTAAGGAGAAAAGCTCAGTGATCCTCTTATCCAGACTATCCAGTAGCAAATAAATGAACAAACCCACGCTCTTTCGGAGACCTCTGCCTCCCCTTTCTGTTTCCTCGAAGGCCGATGAGAGAGAGTCTCTCTCTCTGTCTTCTCTCTCTCTAGACTGAAAGGTCAATCGAAGACTTAAAAAGAGGTGCCTTCTCGTGAGCATCCCCCCCTCTCTCTCTCTCTGTCGTCGTACTGGAAAGCTTGGATTTTTTTTCCCCTTGTTTAATCTTTTCTCTTTCCTTCTCTTTCTGATTCTTGGCTCGAACGCTAACAAAAACGACACAATTCCCTTCCTTCGTTTTCCTGCTGACCCCCTCCTCTGTTCGTCGGGCTGCTGACCGCCTCCTCTGTTCGACGGGGGGCGTTTGATTCATTCAATCCCGTGAGTCGCCCCCTCTGACTATCTACTCTGTTCGGCTGGCTGCTCCCCCACCCCACCCCACCCCACCCCACCCATGTGACTGCTGTGTCAACAGATAGACTCAAGCTCTGTGTGGCCCCCACAGAGTAACCCCACCGGTACATGGGACCCGCCATCGACTTGGGTCCTGCAGAGCAATGGCCTCTCTAGATGCACCCATCAAATTGATGAATCACCTAAGTTTTTGCTTTTGGCACACGGATCCATTTGGTGGACTTGTACCGGCACCCACGATAACCGCGACGGGCCCAAATCCCCCGCCTCTTGTCGCTCTCCTACCTTCTCCTCCACCTCCATCTTTTCGTGCCGACAACAACCATCGGCACTGCCCCAGGGGTATAGGGTATCTGCACGAGAAGGATGGAGGTCAAACATGAGGAAGTGAGGAACTGGTGGAACTAGTACTTTCAAGAACTGTGACTTTCATATAGAAGTCTCAGTTCAGTTATTTGATTGTCAGGAAGTGAGCAAGCTCAAAACTTTGGCTTTGACAACTTCCACCAATTTTGTTTTCGTTTTTATTTTTTACAGGAAACAAGTGGATCCTTACATCAGGACCCTAAAGTCCTCGTACACGAGGTCGGATATTAGAGACTCCATTTTTTTTTTATTGTGTAGAAGTGAACAGGTTTTGATCATTGAAAAAGTGCACATGATGATATGCCATTTTGAGCACTTCTCCAACCACCCAGAAGTACGGCTTTGAAGTTTTTTAGGCCGAAGTCACACTTACATATTTGGAGGAAGCGGAGGGGCACCGCAAGTCCAAACCAGTGCCGATATCAAACTGGACTTCCGTGCAACCAAACACCAAAACTCTCCCACTTCACCTACTTCCATCACTTTGGGTTGCATTTTCGAGCAACCAAACACACCTTGAAGGAGGGAGGAGGGTGGCGAAGAAGTTTAGGACCGTCAGAAAGGAGGCGGCGTCGATGGTGATCTGCTGGAGGTTAGGGCTGGTGGTAATTCGGTAATTAAAAAATACATATTCCTGGGTGCCAGCCAGCACCAAACTGATGGGTGCCATGTTGAGGTGCCCATGTCGAAATGGTGGAGCTAAAGACCTGAGCTGTGTTAACTGCTAATATTTTATTTAAAACGTGCTGACTTGTAATTAATTAAGGGTTAAGTCACCTTTGTTAATTAGAATACAGGGTATCTTGGTGGGTTAGAAAAAGCAATTAAGCATCTCCTGATGTAGATGCTTTGGTTTTAAAAGTAGATGGTGACGGAAGGCTGCTGACAACAGCGTTGATACCACTTGTAGCTGTGGGGTCTATATATTAAAATAATAAAAAGATACCTCCGCCTCCACATGCCTCCTCCTTCCTCCTCCGTTATCTTCTTTGTTTCTCCACCTCTTCATTTCCGCTGAACCCTAATCCATTCTGAAGACAACGGTACGCATTATCATTGCAATATCGATGGATGGCTACTATCATTGGCATCCTTCCCTCTGACGTCAATGTCAGTACTGAATTCTGTGGGTGCAAAATCTGGCTAACGCCCGATAGTAGGACCCACAGTCCTGCTTGGGCCCCACAAAGATGACAATGGGATCCGTAGCTGCCTGGGGCCCACGAAGATGACAGTGGGATCCGCAGCCCTGCTTGGGACCCACGAAGATGACAGCGGGACCCGCAGCCCTGCTTGGGGCCCACGAAGACGACAGTGGGACTCGCAGCCCTGCTTGGGGCCCACGAAAACGACAGTAGGACCCGCAGCCCTGCCTGGAGCCCGCACATGCTATCCGGGGACTGGTAAATCCCTCCCAGATAATTGCCTAAACTCTTGATATTCAATGAAATATTTCCAGAATATTCACAAACCCTTATATATAGCCAATCCTGTAAATAAACCATACCGGAATTCCTTATTCCATATCCAACTTTCTTTTTTCCAGAGCTCTCCGAGCCTTCTGGTATTCAGACTTTCAAGCCTTCTCCACCCCCTATCTACTTGTAACAAGCACTCCTCGACCTGTCGAGATTAGCTTTACATTTTCAGAGATAGTGGATTCAAAGGTTGCGTCTTACCGCACGGCGACGTAGGCTACAGCCGAACTTCGTTACCACATCCTGTGTCAACCCCCTTTCTCTCCCTTTATCCTTCTTTGTATCTCTCTCTGTTGCAACATTGTCTGTGTGACAACTAGCCACACGACAGCTCGGCAACCCAATTGTTGTCGTTGCTCCGCACCTTCTTCTTATTGTCAACAGCGCTAGTGCAACAGCGTGACACGTGACAGCTTAGTGCTTCAGCACGTGCCCGTTTAGCGCCCTACAGCATACCATACCTCAAAGGATCAAACCTTCAATCGACTGTTGGCGGGGGGTCGTACGACGATCGAAATCCTCCCCCATAGTTTGGTGCCGTCTGTAGGATGCTTCACTATCGACTTGCGACCTCCAGGCTTCCCAGCTCCTTCGGTCAAGCAGCAACTACCGATAGCCAGAGCAACCCGTCTGTCTCCATCGCTATACCAGAATGGCGAAGACATGACTCGTGGATCAGCCAAAGGGAAGTTATCTAAATCGAGACGTTCAAACATCGGGGGTGAGTCCTTCGACGTCAACCACCGGCATCAACGACGAAGCAAACGTCTGCCAATCGTTCAACCCTTTTCCTGTTCCTTCTAGATAATCCATCGTCGACACTTTTCGGTGGCATCTTGATCCTTTCAATTTCGAATCTCCTCCGATCCCTATATTGGGGGTGATGTTCGAAATGAAAGACGTTACGTGAAGACTCCAACAACCGAGGGCTTGGAGACAGCCAACCCTCGAGCATCGTTCGGCATTGTGGATTGCTTGAAGATTCAAAAGACTCGAAGGCTTAGAGACAGCCAGCCCTCGAGGATCCTTTAGCACTAAAGATTGTTCGAAGATTCAAAAGTCGATAGTATGTGTTACATATCAACAAGCCCAAGGCTCCGTCCTTGGCATTCGTAAACAAAGTTTGAGGCAGGCTCTACTACCTCAGCATTCAAACAAAGCCCAAGGCTCCGCCCTTGATATTCGAAGATAAAGTCTGAGGCAGGCTCCACTGCCTCAGCATTCAAACAAAGCCTAAGGTTTGACTTGCCATTCGAAGACAAAGTCTGAGGCAGGCTCCACCGCCTTAGTATTCAATTAAAACCCCAAAGCTCCACCCTAGGACTCGCCACCAAAGTCTGAGGCATACTCACTGCCTCTGCATTCAGCAAAGTCCAAGGAAACAGCCTTGGAACTCGAATGCAAAGTCTGAGACGCACTCGCTGCCTTGGCATTCAATAAAGTCCAAGGAGACAGCCTTGGACTCGAATGCAAAGTCCGAGGTGCACTCGCTGCCTCGATATTCAACAAAATCCAAAGAGATAATCTTGGCACTCGAATGCAAAGTTCGAGGCGCACCCACTGCCTCGGTATTCAACAAAGTCCACGGAGACAGCCTTGGCACTCGAATGCAAAGTTTGAGGCGCACTCACTGCCTCGGCATTCAACAAAGTCCATGGAGACAGCCTTGGCACTCGAATGCAAAGTCCGAGGTGCACTCACTGCCTCGGCATTTCCTTGGCACTCGAATGCAAAGTCCGAGGTGCACTCATTGTCTCGGCATTCAACAAAGTCCAATGAGACCGTCTTGAATCTCGAATGCAAAGTCCAAGGCGCACTCGCTGCCTCAGTATTCAACAAAGTCCAAGGAGACAGCCTTGGCACTCGAATGCAAAGTCCGACGCGTACTCGCTGCCTTGGCATTCAACAAAGTCCAAGGAGACAGCCTTGACACTCAAATACAAAGTCCGAGGCACACTCATAGCCTCAGCATTCAATAAAGTCCAAGGAGACAGCCTTAACACTTGAATACGAAGCCCGAGGCGCACTCACTGCGTCAGCATTCAACAAAGTTCAAGGAGACAACCTTGGAACTCGAATGCAAAGTTCGAGGCGCACTCGCTACCTCGGCATTCAATAAAGTCCAAGGAGATAGACTTGGTACTCGAATGCAAAGTCCAAGGCGCACTCGCTGCCTCGGCATTCAACAAAGTCCAAGGAGACAGCCTTGGCACTCGAATGCAAAGTTCGAAGTGCACTCGCTGCCTCGGCATTCAACAAAGTCCAAGGAGTCAGTCTTGGCACTCGAATGCAAAGTCCGAGGCGCACTCGCTGCCTCGGCATTCAACAAAGTCCAAGGAGATAACCTTGGCACTTGAATGCAAAGTCCGAGGCACACTCGCTGTCTCAAAATTCAACAAAGTCCAAGGAGATAACCTTGGCACTCGAATGCAAAGTCCATGGAGCACTCATTGCCTCGGCATTCAACAAAGTCCAAGGATACAGCCTTGGCGCCCGGATGCAAAGTCCGAGGCACTCACTGCCTCGACATTCAATAAGTCCAAGGAGACGGTCTTAGCACTCGAAGACATAGTCTAGTGCAGTCATCAGCACTTCACATTCTATCAAAATCTTATAAAAATTTTATTTTTATTCTCACTCAATGCCACAGTTAGTCCAGTTCGGGTTGCGACACAGCCAGCTAACCTGCAATGGTACAAAGTTATGTGCCCTAGATGTAGGTTCGACCGAAACAGCTCTAAAACTAAGTCAACCGATACACAGGCACTACTCTGAGTACTCTGAATATTTGGCGTCGCACATGCTCCCGAGTTACGTAAGAACTCAAGCTCCCGTGCCTCACCACAGTTAGTCCAGTTCGGGTTGCGACACGGCCGGCTAGCCTGCAATGGTACAAAGCTACGTGCCCTAGACGTATGTTCAACCGAAACAACTTTAAGCCTAAGTTAACCGATACACGGGCACTACGATGAGTACTCCAAATCTTTGGTGTTGCACATGCTCTCGAGTTATGTAAGAACTCATGCTCTCTTTCCTCGCCACAGTTAGTCCAGTTCAGGTTGCAACACGGCCAGCTAACCTACAACGGTACATAGCTATGTGCCCTAGATGTAGGTTCGACCGAAACAGCTATAAACCTAAATCAACCGATACATAGGCATTATGCTGAGTACTATGAATCTTTGGCATCGCACATGCTCTCGAGTTACGTGAAAAGTCATGCTCTCGCTCCTTGCCACAGTTAGTCCAGTTTGGGTTGCGACACGATCGGCTAACATGCAACGGTACAAAGCTACGTGCCCTAGACGTAAGTTCGACTGAAACGGCTCTAAGCCTAAGTCAACCGATACACAGGCACTATACTGAATACTCCGAATCTTTGGCGTTGCATATGCTCTTGAGTTATGTAAGAACTTATGCTCCCGTGCCTCGCCACAGTTAGTCCAGTTCGTGTTGCGACACGACCGGCTAACTTGCAACGGTACAAAGCTATGTGTCCTGGATGTAGGTTCGATCGAAACGGCTCTGAGTCTAAGTCAACTAATACACGGGCACTACGCTGAGTACTCCAAATCTTGTCACAGTTAGTCCAGTTCGGGTTGCGACACGACTGGCTAACCTGCAATAATACGAAGATACGCGTCCTGGTATTGACTCGACCGAACGGCGCTTCGCTTAAGTCGACTGATACAAAGGCATTACGCTGAGTACTTCAAATTCTAACTCCCATCAATCAACCAGTCTGAGGCCCTGTCCTCAGCACCCAAAGACAAAGTCCGAGGTATATAGGCTTCGTCACCTCGGTAATTTCCAAAGCCCGAGATATTGACAGCGTCTCGGTCCGAGGAGACAGCTTCGGCACTCAAAGACAAAGTCCGAGGTAGGCTTCATCGCCACGATGATTTCCAAAGCCTGAGACATTGACAGCATCTCGGCTCGAGGAGATAGCCTCGACACTCAAAGACAAAGTCCGATATAGGCTTCGCTGCCTCGGCGATTTTCAAAGCCCAAGACGTTGACAGCATCTCGGCCCGAGGAGCAGTCTCTGCACTCAAAGACAAAGTCCGAGGTAGGCTTCGCCGCCTTGGTGGTTTTCAAATCCCAAGACGTTGACAGCGCCTTGGCATGAGGAGACAGCCTCGGCACTCAAAGACAAAGTCCGAGGTAGGCTTCGCTGCCTCGGTAATTTCCAAAGCCCGAGACATCGACCGCACTTCGGCCCGAGGAGACAGCCTCAGCACTCAAAGACAAAGACCAAGGTAGGCTTCATCGCCTCGGCAATTTCTAAAGCCCGAGACGTCGACAGCGTCTCGGCCCTAGGAGACAGCCTCGGCACTCAAAGACAAAGTCCGAAGCATCCAACGCTTCGGCATATTCTACAAACCCAAGGCCCTGCCCTTGGCACTCGATGGAAGTTTGAAGCATCCAACGCTTTGGCATATTCAATAAACCCAAGGTTTAGCCCTTGGTGTTTAAAGGCATTCGAAGATACTCGAAGTATTCAACAACTATTCAAGACATTTCAACCCCACTCAATTAGAACATTCAATAGACATTCAGAGGCAATTCGAACAAAGCATTCAAGCCAAAATAATATCTTTACTATCAAAGTCAAAGAATTATAAAACCCGACACCTGTAGGCTTACAAAAACATATACAAGAGTGGCTACGGCCTACTCGACTTTAGCTTCGACGACGTCTTGCTAGCAGAGGGCTTGCCGGAGGAAGAGCTCACTGCATCTCGAAGGGCTGCTAGTGCCTTGTTGGCAGACTCCTGAAAGCTGGCACAGTTCACCTTTAGTTGCTTGTTCTCCTCGAGTAGGGCCTTCTCACGAGTAGCCCCCTCGTCGAGCGCCATCTTCAGCTTCACCATCTCTCGAGACAGCTCCTTGTTCACACGTTTGGCTTTCGAAGCATTGTCCCGAGCCTTCTTCAGCGCTGAATGATAGTAAGAAAGGCCCTTTTCCCGCTTGGTCAAAGCCTCCTGGGTCGCCTTCAACTCCTCTTGAAGCTGGGCAATCTCCAAATTCAAGTCACGCGCAATCAGCCCGGGCACTCTTCTCCAGCATCCGCATCAGGGAGATGACCTACATACAATAACCAAATCAAGTCTAGCAAAGTGCAAAGGTGATGGAATGCTTTGAGTAATTACCATCCCTTCTGTCCAGCTTGTGATGGTCTTGTGCTCCTCATCAAAGACGTCGGTGACCCTCTTCAACACTGGGCCCATTGAGATCAACACGGCCAAAGTCGTAATACTTTGGAGGCGGCCTCTCATCGTCATCACCTACAGAGTAAACATGTTACGTCAACTCAAATCCAGACCTACAAGGGTTAGATTATTCTCCATACCTCTTTCTGGGACTCCCGGAAGAGACAAGTTTTTCAACGAGTCACTGGGACGACCCTTAGAGTCAGGTTACGGCGGAGGCACAGCGAGCGTTAACGCTGTTAGAATTGGTGAGGTCTATAGCTCGTAAAAACCTATAGTTTAGCTATGTATGGTTGATAATATAAGATTGCATCTAGGTACGTACCTTAGTACGTGTTCTGATTACAGAACAGAGAGTCATGGCTACATGGTAATCCTCTTGAGTGGGAGACTCAAGGGACTGGTCCCATGTAACCTAAATACGTTCGCAGCTCTGATTAGGGTTGGTCGCCCTATCAGGTTAAGCTGTTGGGATGACAGAGCGTGGGTGTCTCCACCACGGTCATTACCAGGCACAGTGTCTGTGGCCGAACGGAACCAACACGGTGCACAGATAGGTGAGCAGACACCGGTGCACTAAACCGTGTTTCTGCTTAGGATAAAACGGTCCTAAACCCTGAGGAGCCATGTCTGGTGGACTAACCAGTTGTGTGGTGCTTTGGCGCAACAATGTGTGAGGATCCGGATGCAGTGATCCAAAACCACGGTGTACTGGGTTACCCGGCTGGCGTTGCATCAGCGTGTCACTCCTGCAGGCTATCCACACCCCTAACGGGAGGTGCGTTCCTTGGTCTGACCTACGTCGTATTAAACCCTGGCCAGGTGGTCATCAGTTGGACTGATGACGGATCCGGTTGCTCGTCAGAGTAATCGGAGGTACAATGTATATGGTCAACCTGGAAGGAACCGAGTCATATGAGCACTCGAGTCTGACGGTATTCTCCACCGCTCGAGTTGCATCATGGCACCAGTGGAGGGACATCGGGTTTACCATACTAAGCGGAGAGCAGGGGTATGAGGGAGAACATAGTAAGTCCGGGGGGATTGGAGTGCAGCCTGTGTCGCACTCTGGGTGGCTACGCAGGTTAACTCGGACTCAAGGATCGATGGTACACTCGGGTAGTGTGTCGATCGAGTCTGAGTTGGAAGCCATGAACCCTGGTCCCTGAAGGTTCCACCTTATCGACATTATGTATGGTTCTTATACCATCTCCTCGAAACACAGAACGTAGTTAGAGGAAGCGAGAAATCTAAGCATACGCTCAGTGAGTGCTTTGCACTAGTGCACGGTAGATGCGTAGCTACGTGTGTGCACTAAGGGGAAACCCTAGGTTAGTGCAGAGACGCATGTAGCAATTCCTTGTCATAAGTGGACTTTGCCACATGGGTGCGATGCACCGGGACATGTTGCGAGTTGACTAGTTGACTTCACTAGGGGCACCCTACGGGAACCTCAGAGAATAGTGAAATCACTGGTGCACTTCACTTATATGTGCCTTGCAAAGTCTCGTACACGAGGAACGGCCAACTATTGACATAAGGGCGTTTTGGTTATACCATGCGTCACTATGCACTAAGGGGGCCGGCCCTAAGTGTTGAGAGACTGGTCAAGGCCGGCCCTGTTAGTTTCAGGAGGTTGTTGCCTCCGATGAAAGGGTCGGTCAAGAGGCGCAGAAAACGGGCTGGTTTTGACCGTTTTCGAAAACAAGGAAAAGATAGAGATAAAAGAAGAGATATATAGGGAGAGGTTTGAATCAGTCAATCCTATCCGCTAGGCTTATCCGTAAGGATAAGGCCGGCCCTATATAAGGCATAGGGATAGAGGGGGGGACGAAATTAATGAGCCATGCAAGCCCTAGGGCCGACCCAAGCCATGGGGGAAACCCTAGCCGCCCCCCTCTCCTCTCTTCGCATCTCCTCTCTCGTCTCTCTCTCCCTCGCTTGCGCCATTAGATGGCGACTCGTCTTCCTCGCGTGATGTTTCGTAGAAGGAGAAGGCTCATCGTATGGAGGCACTCAGAGATCCATCGACGAGGTGCCGTGCATCGTGTGAGATCGGGTGAACTAGAAGGCGTCTCCCGCAACCTTTTGCTGTCCAGAATCTGCACATAAAAACAGTGTTGTTTCTGTGATTCCGGGAGCTACAGAAATCCAAACGACATGTAACTTATTTTAAAAGTTGCATCTCGAAGTTGGCTACCTGCAGTCCAAATTTTAGCCCAATCGGAGTTCGGAGCAGAAGTTATGGCTGTCGCACCGAAGCTATGTCGAGCAGATCCGTAGCCCGTCTCCATCGACAAAGAAGAAATTTGTCGCGGTGAAAGATTCCGCATGCAGGTATGATCTCTAACAAGTAGATCTAACATAATTAGAACATGCATACATGCTAGATTGTTCTTTTGCGTTAGATCGTCGTTAGGGGTTCACGTAGTTGCCATGCTAGTTTCATACACGCATATGTAGATCGTTTCGATGAAAATTTTGATATGTAACGCACACCGCCTACGGTCCTCGGACCTTCCCATTGCTTCCGCTGCGGGCCTCTGCCAAGGATTTACATCCAATAATTGGTATCAGAGCCCGCTAGTGGTGTGCGTTTCATGTTTTTCATGAAACCGTCATGTGCGCGCATGAATAGTATGTGCCGCCATCGGGGTTCTACGAGTAGATCATGCATATTATATTTTTTGTATGTTCTATGAATCGTTCACGCAGGGCACCGCTTCTAAAATTATTCTGGATATGTGATTGCTTGCTACCGGGGGTCGGACCCCGTGTTAGCGAATTTGTCTGGATATTTTTTCTTCTGTGTGTGGATAGATTTTAGAGCCATAGTCGGGCAAGAGGTGAAGATTTACCACCCTTGATTCCCAGGCTTTTGCTAGGTTTGTTTTCATTTTCTTTCTAGGAAATTGTGTACGAGTGAGCACTTGCTCGAAGCGTACTAGATCTTTTTCGGTTACATATTGAAGAGGAGGACTTACCGTGGAGATCCACCACCGGGAAGATGAGCGGAACCTTGGAGGACGATGGCGATCCGGCGAAGCGTACACGATGACGGCAAAGGGCATAAAGTGTCAGGAGATCGTATACAGAGGCTTGCACCGGATCGAGGAACCTTGCGAAGGAGACAGAGAGCCTGCACTGTGCCAGTCAGGTTCAGGGGTCGGACCCTGAACTTGATTCAGTTGTGTGCTTGTTTCTTTCAGTAGTTCTTTATATTTCTATAGAGAACCCCGATGCGATAATTTAATTATCTGTGTTAGAGGGATGCCCTTTCCCCTCGGGTCCTAGCGACCTTATTAGGATAGGATTCCACTAGTGACGCCTATTATTTAATTGACCCTTGATGATAGCATCAATTCCTCACATTTGGTTATGCCCCCATTAGGTCAACACCCGATTAGTCGGGTGTGCCTATTTGGCAAGCATCGAAACCTAGAATGAGTTGGAATTCTACTATGACATCATTCGTCAAATTTATAAGCGAGGCGCCATGGTAGTGGAAGACCTTTCCTGTCAGTCTGACCTTAGGCTAGGCTCCAGGGCATTAGCGTAATAGCCAAGTTTGCAAAGCATCGATGTTCTTGGGATATGTAATGTGACCCTTGAGTGGAGAAATCCACTCGAGGCAGGGACTATGATATTCCGAGATTGATTAATGCTTCGCGAAAGGCTTGAATGCTAGTGGGAGCACGGTATGACTAGGGTCTAGTGTATAGGTTGTCGTGACCTTAGTGTACACTTATACTTGCATTAAATAACCCTCAACTATAATAAGGGATGTGTAAGAGGACTCGTCGAGATCCTCTGGCCTCCACAACCAACTGCTTTGTGTTTGGGTGGAAGGGCGTAGCTCGACACCCCCTAGGGTGAGGGTTATGTTTTTCCATGCCAGATAACTTAGCGGTCTCCTTCAGGATATGGCGGTTACGGGGCCAGGAGAGAAGGGCTTTTTATCCCACCCTAGTGGGGGCCGCATGAACTCCCGTGCCGTAATTGCTTAGGCTTGTGGGTAAGCATCCGAAGTGGACGTGAGGCATCTGTTGCTTGCACAATGGGGATCACGTGGCACTGGCCAAAAGGACAACCATGGTCCATCAAAGCCCTTAGTTGGCAGATTTGGATAGGGTCAAGGAAAGGCCCGTGTAAGCGGATTGACGCTGCATGATGCCCCCTAGGGCAGGTGTAGTCGATTCCGAGATCTTACATACATGGTTAATTAATCCATAGAGGTGTCTTCGCTGTGAGGGTAGCGCTGACATTTGGATATAATTAGCTTATTTTAAAAATCCATAAAATAAGTTATTTTGCATTCGTTTTCATTCAACCATATAGTTCCCCTATCCGCTATCCCATAAGAGAACCAGTTATCGGGTCTCTAACTATGTAGAGCGGAAGCGCTATCTTTAGCTTATGCCTAGGGTAGTAAACGTACATTGGCTAGCAATCTAAATATCTCTGTACCAGATCTAACGGGTCCAGATATCACTAGGGCACTAACTAGGGTATATGACGACTAGCGAGAGTCTGAGGAGATGTGCAAGTTCTGTGTTATAGCAGACTTGCGGACAAATCCTTAGAAGCAAGTCAAAGATATGCCGGGTCTTCTCTAATAAAGTTTTACTTGCATTAGATGTCTGCTAGGCGAAGTCGGTAAACTCATCGCTTGTCCACCAAGATACTTGTCGGTACCGAGATGTCAGTGGGCATGCTTGTTCGGGAACACATCTTTGAGTTCCAGAACGAAATAGATTCCAAAGACATGGTACCAGATGACGAGGTGGTGGAAGACGTCTGTCTTGCATCCTTGTCTGGAACCTTCGAAAGCGTTATCAGAGACTTTAGCTTTAACAAGTTAGAGATGATAAACGCAGAACTTCTAATGAGATTTCCAAGAGACAAAGGATGAGATCAAGATTAAAGGCAATGTCTTTAGTGCTTAACCTAGGTCTTCTATAGAAGGACCAAAGGGAGTAACTTATAAGAGATCAAAAACTATTCTAGTGCAGAAACTGGTGTGGACTCCTAAGTATGGTAACGCTAAGGACGGAAGTGTTTCCGCTTTGGCGAGTGTAGGGGGTATTTGAAGATTGAGTATGGCCTAAGGATGTTAGGAGTTGAGTCGCTATCTAGTAGCAGTTCTTATGCTTCTTGGAATGTAGACTTCGGGTCTACAGAGATTCAAGGAAAGCAGAGGGCTACTTTATAGTGAAATAATCCTAACATAGGTACTGATGCCATAAGCTGCTGCGGAAGCTGTTAGATATGATTATCTTAGTTTTTTCCGTAACACGGATTTTGTTTTTAGAGATGTAGTTCTGTTTCCTTCTTGGTAAATGAAGTTTTTAGTTTTAGACAGTACCGTGAGTGTGTATCTTAAACTGAATAGATAGGTTCATAGTTAGAGGAATAGATCAAAAAAATCTCGTTATATTTAATCCTAATTCGGAAATAGATTTCATGACAGCTGCAGCGTCTAATTGAAATTCATCTAAATCCTTTAGAGAAGCTATCCCATTTGTGACCCCTCTGATTTAGATATTCTGTCTTAGATAAATTCAAAGGTAAAAGAAGGCCGAGTTTCTGTTCACAGATTCATCGGAGATCCTTCTAACCTTTGAGTGTTATCTGGAAGGCAAAATAACTAAAAGGGCCACTAAGATATTGGTGTTAGTTAATTTTGACGTCTATGGTTCCAAGAGTGTCTAGACGATAGAAGACTCTTCGATTTAATCGAAGAAATAAGTCATTATCGGACGAGTTCCATAGGATCCTGAGGGAGCATGGGATTATCTCCCAGTTAAATGCTCTAAGGATGACACGTCAGAATGAAGTCTCCGAGAGAAGGAATCGGACTCTGTTTGGCATGGTCCGTAATATGATGAATATCGCCAAATGTACTACCCACCTTTTGGTGGGGTTGTACCTTAAAACAATAGCTTATATCTGAAACTATCTCTCATCTAGATCAGTGCCTCAGACCTATAGAGAGCTATGGTCTAAGCGAAAGCTGACACTATAGAGTCTCGAGATATAGGGTTGTCCTGCACTTGTGCAAAAGGACAAGAGGGATGAGATGTAGATGTAGTTCCAGGTATATCTGTTTGTAGGTTACCCTTAGGAGGCATAAGGTGGACTGTTCTATGATCTTGAGGTTTGGAAGGTAATCGTTTCTACGAATACCATCTACCTAGACCAGGATTATATTATAGACCATAAGTTTACTGGTAAGGTAGTTCTGGGTGAACTATTGGGTATTGGTAGAGAGTGCGCATCTGAAAACGTAGTGGGAGTAGATGATACAAGAAACTAGTATACCAGGTACTGTAGAAACGATTCACTTTGTACCACCACCACCTCGTCGTTGTGGGACCATCAGAGCTCCTGAAAGATACTATGGAGAAACTTCGATAGTTAATCCAGAGTTTCAGGAGGATGATCCCTAGAGCTACGAAGAAGTAGCGGGAGCTTCCTTTGTACCACCACCACCCCGTCGTTGTGGGACCATCAGAGCTCCTGAAAAATACTATGGAGAAACTTTGATAGTTAATCCAGAGTTTCAGGAGGATGATCCCTAGAGCTACGAAGAAGTAGTGGGAGCTTCCGACAGCTCTGACTGACAAAAGACCATGGAGGCAAATTTACATCAATATCCCTTAGAACAGTCTTGACACTTATAGCATTATCACCCTTCAGGGTGTAGAAGGTGTATAAGAAGAGCACCCGATTAAGACTTAAGTAGCTAGATTAGTTGCCAAAGGAGAAGGGATTGACTATGTCAAAACCATCTCACTGGTAGCTAAGCCTAAGTCTATTTCGGATTCTCTTAATCCATCGCAGCCCATTATAGTTGGGAGATCTGGTTGATGGATGTCAAGACAGTTATTCCCTAACGGGAATTTGGAAAGGACATATGGATGATATCGCCCCAGGCTTTGTGTCAGTAGGTCAGGAACATATGTGATGTAAGTTACAAAGGTCCATTTATGGACTGATGCAAGCATCCAAGTTGGAATATATATTTTGATCAAGGAAATCCGCTCATACGGATTTGATCAGAATGATGATAAACCAAGTGGGTACAAGAAAGGTGAAAAAGCTACAAGGGTGTACGTAGTACTTTACGTTAACGATATCCTACTGATTGAAAATGACGTAAGAATATTGTTTACGGTAAAGGTTTGTAGTCATCACAATTCGATGTGAAAGACCCTAGTGAGGCGAGTTATGCTCTGGGAATCAAGGTAACTCTAGATAACCAGAGCAAGATTCTCTTGCTGTCACAGGCTACGCATGAAGATAAGATTCTAGCCAGATTCGTTTTACGAGGCTAGATATCTATTGCGCAGCAGGAAGATGGGTCGATTTCAGTCGAACCCGGTCTAGATCTTTGGACCGATGTGAAGGGTATACTCAGAAATCCTCGTTAAGTAAGGATTGTGAGTTAGCTTGACTTCACAGGTCCTGATATCGATTGGACACACAGGATCTAACTTTAGTATCAGATGTGTGTTCCAGAGAATCGATTTCAGGGATTATTTTTATCTTGGGATTAGAAGCGGTAGTTGGTAGAGTGTGAAACAAGAGTGAATCACAGACTCTACCACAGAGGCTTAGCACGTTGTTGCGTGCTAGGTAATATATCAGGTGGTAAGGCTTAGGAAGTTCTTAGAGAACTTGGGACGCGTACCAGAAGCTCAGTTATCTGTTGTTGCAACAAAAGAGCGGTAAGCAAGGTCCAAGGAGACTAGGCACCACCTTGAGGGAAAACCCATCAAGTACAAACTTCACTTGATCTGACAGTTATAGGAGGAAATGCAAGTAGCGGTACTGAGGTGGAATCTACAGACAATGTTGCCAATTCCATTAGGGAATTCCTGCAAAGGCTTTTGGGTAGCATGTAGAAGCTACAGAGCTCAACACCGTTATTCCTCGTTAGACCTAGTGGGAGATTGTTAGAATTGGTGAGGTCTATAGCTCGTAAAAACCTATAGTTTAGCTATGTATGGTTGATAATATAAGATTGCATCTAGGTACGTACCTTAGTACGTGTTCTGATTACAGAACAGAGAGCCATGGCTACATGGTAATCCTCTTGAGTAGGAGACTCAAGGGACTGGTCCCATGTAACCTAAATACGTTCGCAGCTCTGATTAGGGTTGGTCGCCCTATCAGGTTAAGCTGTTGGGATGACAGAGCGTGAGTGTCTCCACCACGGTCATTACCAGGCACAGTGTCTGTGGCCGAACGGAACCAACACGGTGCACAGATAGGTGAGCAGACACTGGTGCACTAAACCGTGTTTCTGCTTAGGATAAAACGGTCCAAAACCCTGAGGAGCCATGTCTGGTGGACTAACCAGTTGTGTGGTGCTTTGGCGCACCAATGTGTGAGGATCCGGATGCAGTGATCCAAAACTACGGTGTACTGGGTTACCCAGCTGGCGTTGCATCAGCGTGTCACTCCTGCAGGCTATCCACACCCCTAACGGGAGGTGCGTTCCTTGGTCTGACCTACGTCGTATTAAACCCTGGCCAGGTGGTCATCAGTTGGACTGATGACGGATCCGGTTGCTCATCAGAGTAATCAGAGGTATGATGTATATGGTCAACCTGGAAGGAACCGAGTCATATGAGCACTCGAGTCTGACGGTATTCTCCACCGCTCGAGTTGCATCATGGCACCAGTGGAGGGACATCGGGTTTACCATACTAAGCGGAGAGCAGGGGTATGAGGGAGAACATAGTAAGTCCGGGGGGATTGGAGTGCAGCCTGTGTCGCACTCTGGGTGGCTACGCAGGTTAACTCGGACTCAAGGATCGATGGTACACTCGGGTAGTGTGTCGATCGAGTCTGAGTTGGAAGCCATGAACCCTGGTCCCTGAAGGTTCCACCTTATCGACATTATGTATGGTTCTTATACCATCTCCTCGAAACACAGAACGTAGTTAGAGGAAGCGAGAAATCTAAGCATACGCTCAGTGAGTGCTTCGCACTAGTGCACGGTAGATGCGTAGCTACGTGTGTGCACTAAGGGGAAACCCTAGGTTAGTTCAGAGACGCATGTAGCAATTTCTTGTCATAAGTGGACTTTGCCACATGGGTGCGATGCACCGGGACATGTTGCGAGTTGACTAGTTGACTTCACTAGGGGCACCCTACGGGAACCTCAGAGAATAGTGAAATCACTGGTGCACTTCACTTATGTGTGCCTTGCAAAGTCTCGTACACGAGGAACGGCCAACTATTGACATAAGGGCGTTTTGGTCATATCATGCGTCACTATGCACTAAGGGGGCCGGCCCTAAGTGTTGAGAGACTGGTCAAGGCCGGCCCTGTTAGTTTCAGGAGGTTGTTGCCTCCGATGAAAGGGTCGGTCAAGAGGCGCAGAAAACGGGCTGGTTTTGACCGTTTTCGAAAACAAGGAAAAGATAGAGATAAAAGAAGAGATATATAGGGAGAGGTTTGAATCAGTCAATCCTATCCGCTAGGCTTATCCGTAAGGATAAGGCCGGCCCTATATAAGGCATAGGGATAGAGGGGGGGACGAAATTAATGAGCCATGCAAGCCCTAGGGCCGGCCCAAGCCATGGGGGAAACCCTAGCCGCCCCCCTCTCCTCTCTTCGCATCTCCTCTCTATTCTCTCTCTCCCTCGCTTGCGCCATTGGATGGCGACTCGTCTTCCTCGCGTGGTGTTTCGTAGAAGGAGAAGGCTCATCGTATGGAGGCACTCAGAGATCCATCGACGAGGTGCCGTGCATCGTGTGAGATCGGGTGAACTAGAAGGCGTCTCCCGCAACCTTTTGCTGTCCAGAATCTGCACATAAAAATAGCATTGTTTCTATGATTCCGGGAGCTACAAAAATTCAAACGACATGAAACTTGTTTTAACAGTTGCGTCTCGAAGTTGGCTACCTGCAGTCCAAATTTCAGCCCAATCGGAGTTCAGACCAGAAAGTTATGGCCGTCGCACCGAAGCTATGTCGAGCAGATCCGTAGCCCGTCTCCATCGACAAAGAAGAAATTTGTCGCGGTGAAAGATTCCGCACGCAGGTATGATCTCTAACAAGTAGATCTAACATAATTAGAACATGCATACATGCTAGATTATTCTTTTGCGTTAGATCGTCGTTAGGGGTTCGCGTAGTTGCCATGCTAGTTTCATACACGCATATGTAGATCGTTTCGATGAAAATTTTGATATGTAACGCACACCGCCTACGGTCCTCGAACCTTCCCATTGCTTCCGCTGCGGGCCTCTGCCAAGGATTTACATCCAACAAACGTAATACTCGCCGCAGTGCCAATTGGCTTTGGGGTCAAAGCCCCTATGTCAACGTCGAGAGGGTTGACATTGGGCGGAGGAGTGGCCCCTCTCTCCGCCTGCTTCTTTGCCTTGGAGCTCCTCTTCAGTTGGTCGAAGTTGTACTTCGACTCCGCCTGATGCCCCGAGCTCAACTGCCCCATCTCCTTCTCTAACTGCCTGGCTTCTGAGTCCAGGCTACCTTGGCATGGAAAGGTTCGATAGCCCGAGTATTGGGCATCACCCTCGCCCCCGGATCCCTCTCCTCTGCCTCCCTCTCTGTCGCCTGATTCTTCAGACTCCTCTGAAGAAGAGCCCTCCTCCGCTGGAGTCGTTGAAGCACCATCGGGAGTCAATGGAGTGCTGATTGAGACAACCTTCGGCGGCACCTTCACAAGAGGCTTTCTCCCTCAAGCCATCTGCTTCTTTGTGACGACAACCCTCTCTGAAGGAGTCCCCTTCCTCCTCTTTATAGGGACTTTCTGCAGCACCACCGCCTTCCTTGGCCTCTCAGTAGTGAGGGTCAACGGAAGACCCTCCAAGGTACCGTCATCCTCGTAATCGGAGTACCAGGTGTCGTTATCGTCAAACATGTCCTTCGACTTGTGCCTGAGGTTGGCAAAGCCCCAACACACTGGACAACATCAAAACTGCTTGAACAAACGGCTTCCGCACGTCAGCTCGAGAAAGAGATTGTCGAATGCCACAGCCCTCTCCGGGGTATAAGCCTAGTCACCACCCTCCTGGTAGCACATCACCTCAAAAGAGAGCTCCTTCCTCTCCATCGATGGCACCAAGAGAGGACTCCACTCACCTGATACCGATATTGGCCAGTTGGTGTAGTTCTTGTCAGACTGGAGTGTCTCCTCGATTGGGCGGAGCGCAGACTCCCCAACTAGATGGGCGAAGGCTCAACCTTCCCCCAACGTCCACTTGTAGTGAAAGAAGAAATATCCTAACTCGATGTGAGGCTCCTCGCCTTCGGGAATCTCGGAGTAGCAGGCTCTGAGTTGCTCTCGGCAATCGGACTCCATCCAACAAAAGGTGTAAATAATGCGCTAGGCATTGCCACTTATCTGTCCCGGTGCAAGCCCAAAGTTTTGAGCAACTTAGAGGCAAACGGTGACAGTGGAAGACTGAGACCACAATTCATTTGACCAACGGAGAGGATAGTGCCAATGATCTTTTCCATGCTCGTCACTGCTATGAAGATCTTGCGGGGATCAAGCCCGAAGGTGCTCTGGATTTAAGTAATATTTGGCCTGGGCTTCTTCTCTTTGAACTTCCTCATCATGGAAGCTCAGTTGGCCTGCCTTTCATCCGCAGACTAGAGGTCGACCTCCCATCTAGTTACTCGTTCCTTTGAAAGCGACATCAGAGGCCCAAGGACATACAGCATCTTCGAGATCATCGTGGGCTTGCAAGGAGTAGGAAAGGCCATATCCTTATGCCTCTTCATTCCCTTGCTAGTCCCGGGAATGACAAGCGGGCAACTCGGTCCCGCCGAGGCCGTGTCTAACACCTTCTTCGAACCAGAACCCTTGCTCTTCGACGACACCACGTTTATCTTACGCTTCCCACCGACAGAGGGGATTGAGTATGTAGACCCCCCTTCTGAAGCCATCAAGATTCTAACTCTCCTTCGCTTGAAGAACTCAAATAAAGGATCAAGCTCTAAAAATTCTAAAACGGTGAAAATGATCACTGAGAAATCACAGATATAACCCTCAAAATCCTGTACCTTGAAAAGCAAAAAGGCGGGAGATGAAAAGACTTATCCATATTCAACATACAAAACCTCAACACCTCACCTTCCAGTGAGACGTTTTGCCTCCCAGAATGCCATGTCAACAACCATGCATGAGCGCCACATCAGCATCTATACCACATCACTACCCGTGCCACGTTAGTATCAAACATGTGAAATAAGTTCAATCCTTCCCAAGTTAGATTCGCGGTCGGCCCCCTGATCGGCCTCTCAAGGCTGATATCCCTATCGGCCTCATTTCTTTTAGTGATCGACCTCAGAAGGCATTTCTGAGGCCGATCACCAAAACCTTCGAGCCCGATAAGGCCTTGCTCTATAATCGGCCTTCTGAGGCCGATACCTTGATCGGCTTCACGAGGTCGATACCCTGATCGGCCTCTCGAGGCCGATACCCCTAATGGCCTCATTTTCTTAGTGATCGGCCTCAGAAGGCCTTTCTGAGGCCAATCACCAAAAATTTGAGGTCGATGAGACCATATTCCATGATCGACCTCCTAAGGTCGATACCCTGATCAGCCTCATGAGGCCGATAACCCTATTAGCCTTGCAAGGCCGATATACCATATCGGCCTCAGTTCCTTAATGATCAGCCTCAGAAGGCCCTTATGAGGTCGATCACCAAAACTTCGAGGCCGATAAGGCCCTATTCCTTGATCAGCCTCCTGAGGCCGATCAGGTCGATACCCTGATTAGCCTTACTTACGAGGCTGATTCCTCTATCGGTCTTGTAAGGCCGATGTACCCTATCGGCCTTATTTCCTTAGTGATCGACCTCAGAAGGCCCTTCTGAGGCCGATCACCAAAACTTCAAGGCTGATAAGGTCCTGTTCCATGATCGGCCTCCTAAAGCTGTTACCCTGATTGGCCTCACTAGGTCGATACCCCTATCGACCTCGTAAGGCCGATATACCCTATCGATCTCATTTCCTTAGTGATGTGACTCAGAAGGCCCTTCTAAGGCTGATCACCAAAACTTCGAGGCCGATAAGGCCCTGTTCCATGATTGGCCTCTTGAGGCCCATACCCTGATCGGCCTCACGAGACCGATACCCATATCGGTCTCACAAGGCTGATATATCATATCGGCCTAATTTCCTTAGTGATCGGCCATAGAAGGCCCTTCTGAGGCCAATCACCAAAGCTTCGAGGCTGATAAAGCCCTATTCCATGATCGGCCTCCTGAAGTTGATACCTTGATTGGCCTCATGAGACCGATACACCCATCGGCCTATTGGCCTTATTTCTTTAGTGATCAGTCTCAAAAGGCCATTCTGAGATCAATAACCAAAACTTCGAGGCCGATAAGGTCATGTTCCATGATCGGCCTCCTGAGACCGATACCCTGATTGGTCTCACAAGGCTGATACCCTGATCGGCCTCATTTCCTTAGTGATCAACCTCAGAAGGCCCCTCTGAGGCTAATCACCAAAACTTCGAGGCTGATAAGTCCCTGTTCCATAATTGGCCTCTTGAGGCTGATGCCCTGATCGGTCTCATGAGGCCGATACCCTGATCGGCCTCCAGAAGATGATACCCCTATCGGCCTCTAGAGGTTGATACTCCTGATCAGCCCTAGGCAGTCCCTCTGAGGCCGATCACCTCAGGTTTGAGGTCGATAGGGTTATCGGCCTCCAGAGGCTGATACCCCTATCGGCCTCCAGAGGTTTATACTCCTGATAGGCCCCAAACAACCCTTCTGAGGTCAATCACGCCAAGTTCGAGGCCGATACCCCTCTACCTCCAAAGATCGACACTCTGCTCTGCCCTCAACATTTGGGTACTTTCACCCAACGGTCGGCCCCAAGCAACAGGCCGATAGACATATTTTCAATCGGCCCTAGGCAGGGGGTCGGCAGACACCATGGTCAGCCCTTGGCAGGGGTTCGACAAACGTACAATGGTTTAGCAAACAAACCCTTGATCAACGGGGGTTTCAACCGGCACCCTTGGTTGGCACGAACACAACCTCTCCCATGGTTAGCAACATGGCTAACACATCATAGCCACACAGAAGATTGCTACCACCTTCTCCAACTTGGGGTTAAGGATCAGATACAAACAAAACCGATATGCCCCTCGGCTGACCTCTCCACTTGTATCAGCTCGACGGATCATTGCAGACAGGAAGCTAAATAGCAAATCGATATCCAAGCCTGAGAGTGATCGTCTTCATCAACTTCAACTCAGAAAATTTGAGGCTACTCCTCTTCAGGTCAGCCCTTGTTAGGGGGTCGGTAGATTCCTTACAAGACACATGGCCAGGTTACTTATGCATCAGAAGCCATGGATTTGAAACCAGTCCAGCTCAAACTCATGGTGGATCTCACATCAAAGACTGAAAGCACGACGATCGAACACCACGATAAGATAGTAGCAAATGTCATCATTTGATATCCAGATTCCGCCAGTGCGAGCCTTGTGAAGAAAACTCAAGTACTGCAAATCCCTCGTCGGCCCTTAGTGGGGGGTCGACAGTTTCTTCCCAACACTTGTTAAATTGCTCCAACGTCGACAAAGCAGTTTTGCACCGTAGAGTCCCAGCTAGCCAGATTAGCACCTACCTAGTTGGGAGGGGGTAACTGTGGATGCAAAATCTGGCTAACGTCCGATATTGGTACCCGCAGCCTTGCCTGGGGCCCACAAAGATAACAATGGGACCAGCAGCTGTCTAGGCCCACGAAGATGATAGTAGGACTCGCAGCCCTGCTTGGGACCCATGAAGATGACAGGGGACTCGCAGCCCTGTATGGGGCTCACGAAGACGACAATGGAACCCGCAGCCCTGTATGGGGCCCACAGTATGTCATCTGGGGACTGGTAAATCCCCCCGGATAAATACCTAAACTCCTGATATTTAAGGGAATATTTCTAGAATATTTCCAAACCCTTATATATAGCCAATCCTGTAAATAAACCAGACCGGAATTCATTATTTCAGATCCAACTTTCTGTTTTCCAGAGCTCTCTGAGCCTTCTAGTCTTCAGACTTTCAAGTATTCTCCACCCCCTGTCTACTTGTAATAAGCACTCCTCGGTCTGTCGAGAGTAGCTTTATATTTTCAGAGATAGTGGATTCAAAGGTTGCGTCTTACTGCACGGAGACGTAGGCTATGGCCAAACTTCATTACCACATCCTGTGTTAACCGTCTCTCTCTCCCTTTATCCTTCTTTGTATCTCTCTCTGTTGCAACATGTCTGTGTGACAACTAGCCACACGACAGCTCGGCAACCCAACTGTTGTCGTTGCTCCGCACCATTCTTTTTATTGTCAACAGTGTTAGCATGACAGCGTGACACGTGATAGCTCAGTGCTTCAGCACGTGCCCGTTTAGCGCCCTAGAGTATGCCATACCTCGAAGGGTCAAACCTTCAATCGACTGTTGGCAGGGGGTTACGTACGACGGCCGAAATCCTCCCCCACAGATTCCAACCGAGATTGTAATGTCAAAGTCGGTAGATGCCAACCGGCATTAGAATCGGCCAGTGACCACCAACATATTTGGGATATGTTAGGGTTCAGATGGGGAAGAGGAGGAAGAAGGGAAGGAGACGGTGGTGGTAGTGAAGGAGGGAGGCGGTGGCGAAGCAGCAAGGGGGAGGGGGGAGGGTTGGCTGGAGGTTAAGGATCATGGGTACTTTGGGATTATTAGGGGCGCAAATACATGCCTACCAACATGGGTTTACTGTCAAGAACAACTTGGGTGCCATCGATAATTTTATGGGTGTAGTTCGATGGACCCATTGATAGCCCTTGGAGGTGTGGGGTCGACATTTAAAAGTGTAACACCTATGGGTGCAAAATCTGGTCAATGCATGACAATGGGACCCGCTAGCCCTACCTGGAGCCCACGAAGATAATAGTGGGACCCACCAGCCTTGCCTGGGGACCACGGTCATTATCTGAGGTCTAGTAAATCACCCCGGATATTTACCAAAACCTCATATATTCCCTAAACTCTATAAATAGCAGATCCTGTAAATAATCCAAACCAGAATTTAGTATTCTCAATTCTACTTTCTATTTTCTAGAACTCCTCGAGTCTTCTGATAATCAGACTCTAGTCAAGCCCACTCTACCCTCTGTCTCCATATATAAACACTCATTAGCCTATCAAGAGTAGCTCTACTTTTTCAGAGTTAGTGGATTCAAGGGTTGCATCTTACCGCACGGAGAGGTAAGATTCGACCGAACTTCGTCACCACATCCTATGTCAACTCCCTTTCTCTGCCTTTTCTTTTCTCTGCTTCTCTCTACCCAACAGTGTCTGCGTGATAGCTCAGCACTCTACAGTGCACCGCACTCGAATTCAACCCTCAATCGACTGTTGGAGGAAGATTATACGACGATCGTAATTTCCCCCCAAAATTTGGCACCATCTGTAGGATCCTTCCCAATCAAGCTGTGACCTCTGAGCTTCCCAGTTCCTATCGGTCACGTTGCAACTACCGACTAGTTTGAGTAACCCATCTATCTCTATCGCTATACCTGAATGGTGAAGACATGACCCGTGGATCGCCCAGAGGGAAGTTATCTATATCCAAACATTCAACAGTCTATAACTCACTCCATGAGTCATAAGCACGAGGTGACACCACAGCAATCTGGTCATCAACCTGCCGTGAACTCTTGACGTCTCCTTTAAACATTCTACAACTTCAAGATGTCCGCCCGAGGAGGTGATCCGGCAGTGATCGAGGCAACCATCTCCGCTGCAAGCCCGGTTGGCTCGATCCCCGCCGGATCTTCTTCATCGACGGCGAGGCCAAATCATCCCTTGGCCTGGGGTCGTTGGAGTGGAAGGGTACACTACAAGAAAGAGGTTTATTGCCGACGGTATATTTAATTACCGTCGGTAATATTATACTTTATACCGACGGTAATATTAAATTCTGTTGGTAATAACAACTTGATTTTTTAATTATTTTTGTATTTTTATTACCGACAGAAATATTATATCCGTCGGTAATAATATATTTACTGACAGAAAATATTAAAGCCGTCATTAATAATTGCATTTTTACCGACGGTACAAATAATTACCATCGGTATTAAAACTTTAATATTTTAATTATTTTTTTTATTTTTATTACCGACAGACATATAAAAGCCGTCGGTATAATATATATTTTTACCGACGGATAGTAAGTTTCCGTCGGTAAAAATCCTGCGATTTTATCCAGCCCGATTCCCTTTTCTTTCTCTGTTCTCTGAATTATTCCCCCCCCCCCCCTCGGCCTCCCCGATTTCGAACCCCCCCCGGTGCGCGCACCTCGGCTCCGCCGCCTAAGCGTCGTCCTCCTCCGGTAAGTCCCCTCCTTCTCCTCCTCTTCCTCTCATCCTCCTCCTCTTCTTCTCATCCTCCTCCTCCTCCGGCCTCCTCCTCTTCCTCATCCTCCTCCGGCTTCCTCCTCCTCCTCCGTCTCCTCCTCCTCTTCCTCATCCTCCTCCGGATTCCTCCGTCTCCTCCTCCTCCTCCTCCTCTCCTCCTTCTCCTTAGTTTGTTGCAAATCGCACCCTAAAGTTTGAAATGTTAGCATAATACCCATTTATATTGTTCTAAATCGCTCCCTAAAGTTTGAAATGTTAGCACAATATCTCGTTTAGTCAACTACTTAATTCCCTCATTTGGTAATTTTTATCTTATCAAAACTGAATTGAATGTGGGCAAAATGTAGTTTTTAGACTATAGGGGGGTTAAGTAGGTTTTAGCACAATGCCCATTTATATTGTTCTAAATCGCCCCCTAAAGTTTAAAATGTTAGCACAATACCCCGTTAAGTCAACTACTTAATTCCCTCATTTGATAATTTTTATCTGATCAAAACTGAATTGAATGAGGGGCAAAATGTAGTTTTTAGATTATAGGGAGTAAAGTGTTTTTTAGCTAAACTTCGTGAACAAACTTGATAAGGTTTTATTCTACCTAGCTGCCATGTATTAAAGGTTTGCTTCATCTCCTCGATCTCCCTTTCTAATTTTCTTTTCATTTATTTTCCCAATACATAGGTTTTATTCTACCTAGCTGCCATGTATTAAAGGTCCCCACATAGTGCATACCTAGGTAGGAGATCCATATTCAATTGGTTTAGGGTTTTAGGGTTAGGGTTTTAGGTTTTAGGATTTAGGTTTTAGGGTTAGGGTTTAGGGTTTAGGTTTTAGGGTTTAGGTTTAGGGTTAGGATTTAGGGTTTTAGGTTTTAGGATTTAGGGTTTAGGTTCTAGGGATAGGGTTTAAAGTTTAGGGTTTAGGGTTAGGATTTAGGTTTTAGGGGTTTAGGGTTAGGATTTAGGTTTAGGGTTTAGGTTTCAGGGTTAAGGTTTAGGGTTTAGGGTTTAGGGGTTAGGGTTTAGGATGTTATATTAGCGAAGTTAAAAAATATTTTTTTTTAACCAAAACGCTAAACCCTAATCTGGATTGTTTCATATGTAAATTGGACTATTAGAAAATGAATATCTTACTGTTTCATATGTAAATCAAATTGTTTCATATATAAATCATATTGTTTCATATATATATCATATTGTTTTATACTGTTTCATATGTAAATCAAACTGTTTCATATGTAAATCATACTGTTTCATATGTAAATCAAACTGTTATTTATATCATAATATTTCGTATAGAAAAATATTACTGCTTTCAGATTGCATCGCGGTCGAGGGTTCGTAGAGGCAGGGGTGGGCTAGCTCAGAGCGCTCCGGCTGCCACCCCAGGGTCTGAGGCCGAGCCCTCGGATCTGCTAGTGTTGTTCCTCTCTCCACACCAGCTCCTGAGATCGCAGCCTCCGGAGCTTCGAGTAGCGCTCAGTACTCGGCTACAGCGTCTACGCCCACAGGTAATGTTTAGATCTAAAGTTTTATACATGTTGTAAATACTTGTTCAGTACTTATGTATATTTTATTTGCAGGGTCGAGGATCGTCAGGCATGTAGGTGATCGGGGCATGACGACGTCTCGGCGCTTGTCGAGCTTACGCGAGCCGCTTTCCCTACAGTGGAGCGACAGGTCCTTTGTGGGCGAGCACGCTTCTGACGCCGCCATGTGGGTCGGTATGATAGTACGGGAGGAAAGGAATGCCCCTATTGTGGGGATAAAGGGGTGGAAGAACATCGATGCATCCTATAAGGAGAGGATGTATCAGGTCTTTTTGGTACGTTAGTTTCATTAAAGCATTTTAGAATAATATCGTACTTCGTTATAATTTGATTTGATAAAATTACTTGTTTCTAAATTGATTTTACAAGAGAAATTTAAATGGGAGAACATGGAAACCGACACCCATCGGGAGGACTTGTGGAAGACAATGGGTGAGCGGTGCAGGGATTACCGTCATGAGCTCTTCCAGCTCTACGGTTACTTGGTCGGCGAGCCGGCTGAGGAGTTACTGACTGCGACCATGACGAGAGACGCGCCATTGCTACACGTTCTATAGTTTTTGGTCGCTCACTGGGCCACCCCTTAGTTTCAGGTATAATTATTATTTTGTTGATTCATACTTGTTTTAATGTTATACTAAAAATTTGTATTGATGTTTGAAAATTTAATCGATTGACACAGGCGAGTTCTGCTAAAGGCAAGCAGAATAGAAATGCCTCAACGACACCTGCTCCAATGAGGGGGAGGACCTCCATGCCCCAGCTTGCCCAACAGCTGGTAAATGATACAAACATTTCATTATTTAAAGCTCTATAAATCTTATATTAACTCATATATTTATTTTATATGTCAAAAAATAGACACAGTCCTTGGGCCACGAGCCTAATCAGATTGACCTTTTTGAGGCCTCTAGGAGGCGACGTACCGATGGGGCATTTATGGACAACAGGGTTGCCTCGCAAGTCGTAAGTAATTAAATTACTGTTAATATATTCGTATATGTATGCCATCAAATATCATTGAATATCATTGGTTATTTTCATATAAGAGAGAATGCGACTTATGGTGACCCCGTCGGGCGAGGCCGGCTCCTCCTACAGCTCAGTATCTGTCGACTCGGCAATAGATACTATGCTCAGACCTGCCACGCACGGCCACATCCTCTATATGGGCCTTGGAGTCACACCCTCCACCTACTTTGGACGAGAGGGTATGCGCTCGAGGGCACGGGACACCCAGACAAGTGCTATCACTCAGTTGCAATCTGCACTAGACGTGGAGCGCGAACAGAGACAGACCCTCGAGCACAGGGTTGAGGCGGAGTGCGAGCAGAGGTAGGCCCTCGAGCACAGGGTTGAGACGGAGAGGCAGGCCCTCGAGCGACAAGTTGAGGAGGAAAGAGAAGCTCGCAGTGTATTAGAGTGTCGGCTTAATGAGTTCATGAGCCAGTCTAGCGGTGGCTCATGCTCATGATCAGGTACTTACTAATCTTTATAATATTAATATAAAATATGGATCTTACTAATTTAAGTTTAGATCATATTATCACGCTAACATGCTAATTTGATGATCCGATCGAATCCAAACCTATTTCAAATCTGAAACACGCTAACTTATGATTTTTCAACGCTTAGACTCTAAATCGGTCAATCAGAGCAAAATTGTTAAAATATCCAATTAGAACTCGCTCGCAAGTCCGAAATACAAAAAATATTCCAAGTACGAATTATCAGATGCCGATCCGATGATGATCCGATCGAATCCAAATATATTTCAAATCTGAAACATACTAACTTATGATTTTTCAACGCTTAGACTCTAAATGGGTCAATCAGAGCGTAAATTATTAAAATATCTAATTAGAACTCGCTCGCAAGTCCGAAATATAAAAAAATTCCAAGTACTAATTATCGGATGCCGATCCGATCAAATCCAAATTAACATATTTCAAATCTGAAACACGCTAACTTATAATTTTTCAACAATTAGACTCTAAATGGGTTAATCGGAGCATAAATTGTTAAAATATCGAATTAGAACTCGCTCGCAAGTCCGAAATACGGACAAATTCCAAGTACGAATTATCGGATACCGATCCGATGACGATCCGATCGAATCCAAACCTATTTCAAATCCGAGACACGCTAACTTATGATTTTTCAACGCTTAGACTGTAAATGGGTCAATCGGAGCATAAATTATTAAAATATCCAACTAGAACTCGCTCGCAAGTCCGAAATACTGAAAAATTTTAAGTACGAATTGTTGGATGCCGATCCAATCGAATCCAAACCTATTTCAAATCTGAAACACGCTAACTTATGATTTTTCAACGCTTAGACTCTAAATGGGTCAATCGGAGCGTAAATTGTTAAAATATCCAATTAGAACTCGCTTGTAAGTTCAAAATACGAAATAATTCCAAGTACAAATTATCGGATGCCGATCCGATGACGATTCGATCGAATCAAAACATATTTCAAATCTGAAACACGCTAACTTATGATTTTTCAACGCTTAGACTCTAAATGGGTCAATCGGAGCGTAAATTGTTAAAATATCCAATTAGAACTCGCTCGCAAGTCCGAAATATGAAAAAATTCCAAGTACGAATTATCGGATGTTGATCTGATCGAATCCAAATTAATCTATTTCAAATCCGAAACACGATAACTTATGATTTTTCAACGCTTATACTCTAAATGGGTTAATCAGAGCATAAATTGTTAAAATATCCAATTAGAACTAGCTCGCAAGTCCAAAATACGGAAAAATTCTAAGTATGAATTGTCGGATGCCGATCCGATCGAATCCAAACCTATTTCAAATCCGAAACACGCTAACGTATGATTTTTCAACGCTTAGACTGTAAATGGGTCAATCGGAGCGTAAATTGTTAAAATATCCAATTAGAACTCGCTCGCAAATCCGAAATACGAAAAAATTCCAAGAACGAATTGTTAGATGCCGATCCGATCCGATCGAATCCAAACCTATTTCAAATCCGAAACACGCTAATTTATGATTTTTCAACGCTTTGACTCTAAATTGGTCAATCAGAGCGTAAATTGTTAAAATATCCAATTAGAACTCACTCGCAAGTCCAAAATACAAAATAATTCCAAGTAAGAATCATCGGATGCCGATCTGATGACGATCCGATCGAATCCAAACCAATTTCAAATCTGAAACACGCTAACTTGTGATTTTTCAACGCTTAGACTCTTAATTGCTCAATCGGACGGTAAATTGTTAAGATAGCCAATTAGAACTTGCTTGCAAGTCCGAAATACGATAAAATTCCAAGTACGAATTATTAGATGCCGATCCGATGACGATCCGATCGAATCCAAACCAATTTCAAATCCAAAACACGCTAACTTGTGATTTTTCAATGCTTAGACTCTAAATTGGTCAATCGGATGGTAAATTGTTAAAATAGCTAATTAGAACTTGCTTGCAAGTCCGAAATACGATAAAATTCCAAGTACAAATAATCGGATGCTGATCCAATAATGATCCAATCGAATCCAAACCAATCTCAAATCCGATACACGCTAACTTGTGGTTTTTCAACGCTTAGACTCTAAATTGGTCAATCGGAGGGTAAATTATTAAAATATCCAATTAGAACTTGCTCGGAAGTCCGAAATATGAAAAAAATCCAAGTACGAATTATCGAATACCGATCCGATTAACGATCCGATCGAATCCAAACCAATTTCAAATCCAAAACTCGTTCGCAAGTCCGAAATACAAAATAATTCCAAGTATGAATTATCGGATGCCGATCCGATGACGATCTGATCGAATCCAAACATATTTCAAATCCGAAACACACTAGCTTATGGTTTTTTAATAGTTATACTCTAAATGGATCAATCGGACCGTAAATTATTAAAATATTCAATTAGAACTCACTCACGAGTCTGAAATACGAAAAAATTCCAAGTACGAATTATCGGACACCGATCCGATGACGATTCGATCGAATTCAAACCTATTTCGAATCCGAGACATGCTAACTTATGATTTTTCAACGCTTAGACTGTTAATGGGTCAATCAGAGCGTAAATTATTAAAATATCCAATTAGAACTCACTTGTAAGTCTGAAATACGGAAAAATTCCAAGTACGAATTATCGGATATCGATCCGATCGAATCCAAACCTATTTCAAATCCGGAACACACTAACTTATGATTTTTCAATGCTTAGACTCTAAATGGGTCAATCGGAGCGTAAATTGTTAAAATATCTAATTAGAACTCGCTCGCAAGTTCAAAATACGGAAAAATTTCAAGTACGAATTGTCGGATGCCGATCCGATCGAATCCAAACCTATTTCAAATCCGAAACACGCTAACTTATGATTTTTCAACGTTTAGACTCTAAATGGGTTAATCGGAGCGTAAATTGTTAAAATATCAAATTAGAACTCGCTCGCAAGTCCGAAATACGAAATAATTCCAAGTACGAATCATCGGATGCAGATCCGATGACGATCCGATCGAATCCAAACCAATTTCAAATCCGAAACACGCTAACTTGTGATCTTTCAATGCTTAGACTCTAAATTGGTCAATCAGAGGGTAAATTATTAAAAAAGCCAATTAGAACTTGCTTGCAAGTCCGAAATACGACAAAATTCCAAGTACGAATAACCGGATGCCGATCCAATGCCGATCCAATCGAATCCAAACCAATCTCAAATCCGATACACGTTAACTTGTGGTTTTTCAACGTTTAGACTCTAAATTGGTCAATCGGAGGGTAAATTATTAAAATATCCAATTAGAACTTGCTCGGAGTCCGAAATACAAAAAAAATCTAAGTACGAATTATCGGATACCGATCCGATTAACGATCCGATCGAATCCAAACCAATTTCAAATCCGAAACTCGCTCGCAAGTCTGAAATACAAAATAATTCCAAGTACGAATTATCGGATGTCGATTCGATGACGATCCGATCGAATCTAAACATATTTCAAATCTGAAACACGCTAACTTATGATTTTTCAACAGTTAGACTCTAAATGGGTCAATCAGACCGTAAATTATTAAAATACCCAATTAGAACTCACTCGCAAGTCCGAAATATGGAAAAATTCCAAGTACGAATTATCGGACACCGATCCGATGACGATCCGATCGAATCCAAACCTATTTCAAATCCGAGACACGTTAACTTATTATTTTTCAACGCTTAGACTGTTAATGGGTTAATCAGAACGTAAATTATTAAAATATCCAATTAGAACTCACTCGCAAGTCCAAAATACGGAAAAATTCCAAGTACGAATTGTCGGATGCCAATCCGATCGAATCCAAACCTATTTCAAATCCGAAACACACTAACTTATGATTTTTCAACGCTTAGACTCTAAATGGGTCAATCGGAGTGTAAATTGTTAAAATATTCAATTAGAACTCGCTCGCAAGTTCGAAATACAAAATAATTCCAAGTACGAATCATCGGATGCCGATTCGATGACGATCCGATCGAATCCAAACCAATTTCAAATCCAAAATACGCTAACGTGTGATTTTTCAACGCTTAGACTCTCAATTGGTCAATCGGACAGTAAATTGTTAAGATAGCCAATTAGAACTTGCTCGCAAGTCCGAAATACGATAAAATTCCAAGTATGAAATATCGGATGCCGATCCGATAACAATCTGATCGAATCCAAACCAATTTCAAATCCAAAACACGCTAACTTGTGGTTTTTCAACGTTTAGACTCTAAATTGGTCAATCGGAGGGTAAATTATTAAAATATCCAATTAGAACTTACTCAGAATTCTGAAATACAAAAAGAATCCAAGTACGAATTATCGGATACCGATCCGATCGAATCCAAACCAATTTTAAATTCGAAACACGCTAACTTGTGATTTTCCAACGCTTAGACTCTCAATTGGTCAATCGAAGGGTAAATTATTAAAATATCCAATTAGAACTTACTCGCAAGTCTAAAATACAATAAAATTCCAAGTACGAATTATCGGATGCGATCCGATGACGATCCGATCGAATCCAAACCAATTTCAAATCTGAAACACGCTAACTTATGATTTTTCAACGCTTAGACTCTCAATTATAAATATAAACTATTTTTTTAACAAATACATGTTAATTGCAGGATGTGCAGCGTCAGGGGATGAGAGCACCAGCTTTGGTGCCGGGCGACGTGGGGTGGTTGAGCTAGGGCATGCAGCTTCCCTCAGTTTTGAATTAGGTAAAAATAATTTTATAATTAATATGTGGTCATTTTTTGGTCTTGTCTATAATTGTTTGGTATTGTGATAATATTTGGTAATTTGTGGTAATATTTGATAAATTATGGTAATATTTGATAAATTGTGGTAATAATTGATTTAGTTAATTATGGTAATATTTGAATGTATTGTGGTATTATTTGATAAATTGCGGTAATATTTGATAAATTGTGATAATAGTTGATTTAGTAAATTATGGTAATATTTGAATATATTGTGGTATTATTGTAAATCACAGGAATTAAATAACATTATTTAAGTAATTTTTTTAAAAAAAAATATGTTTTTTTACCGATGGAATTTATAACTTCCGTCGGTGATAAGCTATTTTATTTTTTAAAATAATTTGTATAGTGCCGACGGAAATTATATCTTCCGTCGGTAATAACCTTATATATTGCCGATGGATGATAATATTTCGTCGGTAAAAATGTTTTATATTTATAATTAAATATTGATATATTACCGACGGACACAAAATATCCACTGGTATTAATATTTAATACCGACGGATATTTTTTTTTGTCGCCGATTTTTCCCGATGCCTTTTTTCCCGACAGACTAGCGACGGAAGTGACTTCTGTCGCGATAAATATTTACCGACGAAAAACTAACTTTACCGACGGATATTTTTCGTCGGTAAAAACTATTTTTTTTGTAGTGGTAACTCCTCCGATGTCTTCCCTTCCTCCTCCACCACCCCAGCGCCCTTCCGGCTGGAGGGCCTCTGCCTCATGACTTTGGAGTCATAGGCCATCTCCACCTGCTTCATCCCCTCCTGGGACTCTGCTCCAAGCACTGCCTCCATTTGGCAAGGTCGAGGGTCCGCATCGACACCTGTCCCGGGCGCTTCCTCCTCCTCCTCTGACCGTTCCTGGTCTGTGCTACCCTTATGGTTGCTCAGCTTCTCAATTTCCTCTTGGGTCAGGAGAGGCAGATACTTTGGCCTTTTCGCCTTGGGAGCTACCTTCGTGGTCCTGCTGGACCCGACGACGACCTTCTCCATGGCCGGGGATCACCTTGCCTTCTTGGACATGAACTTTCTTTCGGTCCAAATCTTCCAGGGCTGCTCCTTCACCGTCCAGGTCTGGAGGTCACATGCCATCTTTTTGGTCCACCTCTCATCCTCATAGTCCGAGTACACTGTGTCATTGTCCGTGTATCGGAGATGCAAGTAGTGGAGCAGGTTCACCCCCTCGAAGCGGACTAGGCAAAACCGGAATTGCATCCACGAGCGAGTTCCACATGTGAACTCGAGGAAGATGTTGTCGATCATTGCAACCCGCTCCGAAATCCAAGCTCTGTTGCCTTCGTCCTGGTAGCGGATGACTTCATCAGTCACTGCAAACTTCACCGCCTTAGGGACACTGATCGGAGACCAGGCTACCATCATCGACAAGGGCCAGTGAGTGAAAGATTTGTCCAACTCAAGGGTGCCCTCAATCGAGCGTAGCGGCGAAGCCCCATGAAGATGCCAGAAGTCGCAGTCCTTCATCCTCAACTGGCACTTGTAGTGGTAAAAGAAGTATCCCAGCTTGATTTGAGCCCATTTGTCCTTCTTCAAGCAAGAGTAGCACCGACTCAGCTCCTCCTAGCAGTCCAACTCTATACAACAGAAGGCGTAGATAATCCTCCAGACATTTCCTCCCACCTGCCTCGGGCAAAATCCAGAGGTGTTCAACTGGCAGGCAGCGAAGGGAGGGAGTGGCAGACATAGACCATAATTCAGCCGGCCCACGAAGATGATCGTCCCCGATATCTTCTCCATACTCGCCCTGGCTAGGTACGTAGATCATCATGGAGTTGATGCCAAAGGCGTTATAAATGGTGGCTAGTTTGGGACACACTTCCTTCTCCCGGAACATGAGGACAAGTGCGGCCTAGTCGTCGCGGTGGCTAGCTACCTTGTAGAAGCCTATGTCATACCCAAAGAGGGTCTCCTCCCTGATAGCATGGGGGCTACCACAGCTGGCAAATGGGGGACCAAGGTGGACTTCATCATCAATTGGTCCTCCTCTAGACGCCTCTTCAAAATCTTTCCCCCTCCCCTTGCCCCAGGGATCCTGCCTGTGGGCATGGGCAAGCCAGTTGCGAGAACTGATGACTCCCCAGAGACTCAGCCCGAATATGCTCCCTTAGACTTCTTAAGGGTGATGTGGACCTTCTTTCCACCCTGACCTTGTAAACCAGTGGCTCTAGCAGAATCCATTTCGAAAGTTAAAGGAAAGAAGACTTGAAGAGAGAAGGGTCAAATAAGCTCAGACAAACTCTCATAGCTCAGAGCAAAAGTTCAAAAATTCTCAAAGTGGAGAAAAATTTGAGCCCCCGTCAAATCTATTTATAGACCTGGGATTCATTTTCCACCCTTTTTTCTCGCTAAAAACTTAGAGGCGGGAAATGAAAAGGTAGGAGGTGAAAAGACTAGGCGAGATTAAGTGAACCAAGCTTAACCCTTCACCTCCTAAGGGGCCACGTCAGCACCAGGCCACATTAGCCTCCACCTGTTTTGAAAAAACGTCAAGTCTTAGCCATCTTCTTGACACACGACCGATCGACCGCTTGATCGATTGGTCGCCCCCACCTGATCGACAGGTCGATCACGCCCGATCGACAAGTCGACCGGTCGGGCGTGATTTCCAAAGGATTGGGCGCCAGGACCCCTCTGACGCCCGACCCCCTCGACCACGACCAGTTGGCGATGACCTCGGGGTCAGCATGGCAGGCTCCAATGAAGTGACACGGGGCTTCCATGTAGTAGTTAGGGTTGAGTTGGGAAGCCAACTTTTTCTGCGTCGCCTTCGCCTTCTCCGCCTCAACTGCCTATGCTCACCACCGTCAAGTCAAACCAAATACTACAGGTTGGGGATATGCTCACCGCATCTGTTGCAGTTTGGGCAACATCCTCGGGGTTAGCGTGGTAGGCTCCGACAAAGTGACGAGGGCTACTAGGTATTAGTTAGGGTCAAGTTGGGTAGCCAACTCTTTCTACGTCGCCTTCACCTTCTCCGCCTCCACTGCCTCTGACCTCTTCAGGAGAGGGCAGGTGACCTGCTTCCTCCTCAGCAGTTCGGAGGAAGGGGCACTCGTTCCCTTGAGCACGATCGGCAACGTAGCCTGCTCCTTCTCCTTCAGAGTCTCAGCTCCTAGAGCATCTGCACATGCAAGGAAAATCACTCAGTTCAATAACAACAAGATGAAAGTGACAGTACAAAGTACAACACTTACCATCTCTTGCCTCGCCGATAACAAGTTGGTCCATCTAGTGTGGGGAATGGGTCGAGGAGGAAGTCTTCGCTCCCTTCTACTTCTCACCCCTCCCCTCCATCAATGCAGCCAATGTGGCAGCATCTCTGCTGCATGGTCGGTTTGCTTGATCACTGCCAAATCTTCTTCGTCGGCCTTCGGTGGGGCAAGGCCAGCTCCACCCTTGGCCTCAAAGATGGGGTCATCAAAGCGGAAGGGGAACTCCTCTGATGTCTCCCCTTCCTCCTCCATCACCTCAGTGCCCTTCCGACTGGAGGACCTCCGCTTCACGACTTCGAAGTCATTGGCCATCTTCGCCTGCTTCGTCCCCTCCTGGGACTCCGCTCCCAGTGCTGCCTCCATTTGGCAAGGCCAGGGGTCCACATCGACACCTGCCCCGGGCGGTTCCTCCTCCTCCTCTGACCCTTCCTCATCTGTGCTACCCTTATGGGTGCTCAGCATCTCAATTTTCTCCTGGGTCAGGAAAGGCGGAGACATCGGCCTCCTCGCCTTTGGAGCTCGCTTCGTGGTCCCACTAGACCCGACGACGACCTTCTTCACGGCCGGGGACTGCATTGCCTTCTTGGACATGAACTTCTGTTCGGTCTAAGTCTTCTAGGGCCGCTCCTTCACTGTCCAGATCTGGAGGTCACTCGCCATCTTTTTGCCCCACTACTCATCCTCATAGTCCGAGCACATGGTGTCATTGTCTGTGTATCGAAGAGGCAGGCAGTGGAGCAGGTTCGCCCCCCTGAAGCGGACTGGACGGAACTGGAACTACTTCCACTGGTGAGTCCCGTATGTGAGCTCGAGGACGATGTTGTCGATCACCGCAGCCCACTCCGAAGTCCAAGCTCTGTTGCCCCCGGCCTAGTAGCGGACCACCTCATTGGCCATCGCAAACTTCACAGCCTTAAGGACACTGATCGGAGACAAAGCTCCCGTCACCGACAAGGGCCAGTGAGTGAAAGACTTGTCTGACTCCAGGGTGTCCTCGATCGGGCATAGCAGCGAAGCCCCCTGAAGATACCAGAAGCCGCAGTCCTTTATCCTCAACTGCCACTTGTAGTGGTAGAAGAAGTATCCCAGCTCGATGTGGGCACATTCGTCCTTCTTCAAGCACAAGTAGCACTAGCTTAGCTCCTTCTGGCAGTCCAACTCTACATGGCAGAAGCCGTAGATAATCCTCCAGACGTTTCCTCCTACCTGCTCCGAGCAGATTCTAGAGGTGCTCAACAGGCGGGCAGGGAAGGGAGGGAGTGGCAGACCGAGGTCACAGTTTTGTCGGCCCACGAAGATGATCATCCCCGATATCTTCACCATACTTGCTCTGGCCAGGAAGATCATTGTGGAGTTGATGCCAAAGGCGTTGTAGATGGTGGCTAGTTTGGGACACCCTTCCATCTCCCGGAACATGTTGACGAGTGCAACCAGTCGTCGCGGCGGCTATCTACCTTGTAGTAGCTTATGTCATACCCAAAGAGGGTCTCCTCCTCCACTGACAGCATGGGGACTACCACAGCTGGCAAACGGGGGACCAAGGTGGGCTTCATCATCGACTGGTCCTCCTCCGGATGCCTCTTAAAAATCGTTCCCCCTCCCATTGCCCCGGGGGTGCTGCCTGCGAACATGGGCGAGCTAGTTACGAGAACCGACGACTCCCTGAAGACTCAGCCCGAATTTGCTCCCTTCGACTTCTTCAGGGTGATGTGGACCTTCTTTCCACCCTAACCCATCAAACCAACGGCTCTAGCAGAGTCCATTTCGAAAGTTGAAGGAAAGAAGACCCAAAGAGAGAAGGGTCACATAAACTTAGACAAACTCTCATAACTCAGAGCAAAAGTTCAAAAATTCTCAAAGCGTAGAAAAATTTGAGCCCCGCCTTAAATCTATTTATAGACCTAGGATTCATTTCCCGCCCTTTTTTTCCGCATAAAACTTAAAGGCAACAATAAAAAGGTAGGAGGTGAAAAGACAAGGCCAAATTAAGTGAACCAGGACTGACCCTTCACCTCCTACGGGACACGTCAGCACCAAGCCACGTCAGTATCGCACCACATCAGCACCAAGCCACGTCAGCCTCTGACCGTTTTGAAAAAATCCCAAGTCCTAGCCACCTTCCTGACATACGACCGATTGACCGCTTGATTGGTCGATTGCCTGTGCCCGATCAACAGGTTGACCGATCGGACGTGATTTCCAAAGGATTGGGCGCCAAGACCCCTTTGACGCCCGACCCCCTTGACGACGACTGGTTGGCGACGACCGATCGCTCACGCTCGACTGACTGATCAGTAGGCCGCCTGCGCCCGATCAACCGATCGACTGATCAGTCAGTCACCCGTGCCCGACCGACCAACTGATCGATCAATCGCCCGCGCCTGTCTGACCAATCGATCGGTCAGGTGTCCTTTCTAATGGATCAGGCACTAGGACCCCTCTGGTGTCCGACACCCTCGACCATGATCGGTTGGCGGCAACCGACCGCTCGCGCGCGCCAGACCGACCGGACGATTGGTCGGGAGTCCTTTACAAAGGATTGGGCACCAAGACCCCTTTGACGCCCAACTCCCTCAACCATGATCGGTTGGCGGTGACTGATCGCTCGCGCCCGACTGACCAATTGATCAATCTATCACCCGCACCCGATCAATCGACTGGTTGGTTAGGTGTCCTTTCCAGAGGATCGGGTGCCAGGACCCCTCTAGCACCCAATCCTCTAGACCACGACCAGTTGGTCACGACCGACCGTCCATGACCGACCGACCAATTAATCTATCGCCCGCGCCCGACCGATCGACTGGTTGGTCAGGTGTCCTTTCCAGAGGATCAGGTGCCAGGACCAACCCTCTCGACCATGACCAGTTGGTCGCGACCGACCGTCTATGACCGACCGGATCGGTCGATCGACAGCACCCGACCGACCGGTCAATCGGTCAGGAATCCTTTATAAAGGATTGGGCGCCAGAACCCCTCTAGTGCTCGACCCCCTCGACCATGATCGGTTGGTAGAGACAGACCACATGACTCCCGACCGACCAATTGGTCAGTCACTCATGCCCAATCGATCGATCGGTCGTCCGCACTCGACCGACTGGTCAATCGGTCGGTGCTGTTTCCGAAGGATCGGGCACCAGAACCCCTCTGGATCCAGGCCCCCTCGATCGCGACTAGTTGGCAGCGACCAACTGATCGGTTGGCAATGACCGACTGGTCGGTCGCTCGCTTCTGATTGACTGGTCGATCGCTCGCACCAGACCGACCACGCCTGACCAACCGTGCCTATCGATCGCGTTCGACCGACCGTGCCTACTGAGCACGTTCGACCGACCGCGCCCGCTCGGTGTTCGATCGACTGGTTGTGCTCGATGCCCGACCGATCGACCAATCATCAGTCGCCCGTGTTCGAGCGACCGATCGGTCGCCCATGTTCGATCGACTGGTTGGTCGCCCACGCCCGACCACCCGACCGCGATCAGTAGGTCGCCCTTCCTGTCAGTCCTTCACCCTGTTGGTTCGCCCATCCAACGGGCGTTACTCAAGCACCCTACTAGTCAGCCCTTGGTAGGGGGTCAACAGACGCGACAGTCAGCCCCGGACAGTAGGTCGGTAGACAAACATCTGGTCAGCCCTTGACAGGGGATCGACAGACGCAATAGCTGACCCTGGGCAGGGGGTTGGCAGATGCCTTTAGGGGAGCTTAGCAACCCATAGCGACACTTCTCCAAAAAAAAACTCCCCGATATATTCGCCTGACACCCACGACTATGCTCGGCGAATCATTACAAATATGAAGCTAAATATTATATAAACGTCCAAGCTTGAGGGTGATCATCTTCAGCAACACCGATTTCAAGCGCAATCGCCAATTCCAGTTACATCATGACAAATAAGCAACAGATTGCTCCACTTCTGATCGGCCTTTGGCAGGGGGTCGACAAATTCTTTTCAAACGCTCGCCAAGGTAGCCTCGACGTCGACAATTTTGTTTCGCACCATAGAGTTCTCAGCCAGCTTGGTTAGTACCTACCTAGTTGGGAGTGGGTAACTATGGGTGCAAAATCTGGCTAATGCATGATAGTGGGATCCGCCAGCCCTGCCTGGGGTCCACGAATATGACAATGGGACCCACTAGCCCTACATGGGGCCCACTAAGATGATAATGGGACAGCCAGTTCTGCCTGGAGCACTCGAAGATGACAGTGGAACCTGTCAGTACTGCCTGGAGCCCACGAAGATGCAGTCGGACCTACCAGCCCAACCTGGGGTCCACGGGCATTATCTGATGTCTGATAAATCCTCCCGGATATTTACCAAAACCCCAGATATTCCATAAACTTTATAAATAACATATCCTGTAAATAATCCAAACCGGAATTCATTATTCTCAATTCTCCTTTCTGTTTTTCAGAGCTCCTTGAGCCTTCTGGTAATCAGACTCTAATCAACCCCACTCTACCCTCTATCTATATGTATAAGTATTCCTCGGTCTTTCTAGAGTAGCTCTAGTTTTTTAGAGTTAGTGGATTCAAAGTTTGCGTCTTACCACACGGAGACGTAGGCTTCAACCAAACTTCCCGTGTCAACTCCCTTTCTCTGCCTCTTGTTTTCTCTCTCTCTTTCTCTCTCTACTCAACAGTGTCTGCATGACAGCTCAGCACTCTACAATACACCGCACTCGAATTCAACCCTCAATTGATTATTGGATAGAGATCGTACGACGAGCGTAATTTCCCCCCACAACACCTCCAACTGTTAGCTCAATTGGTAAGACATGCAACTCGTGGCCTTGATTGGTCAAGGGGTTCAAACAAGTACTATGGCATATTTCCTCCCACTCTGTAGTGGCGGGCATCCCTCTCGCCTTAGTGGCGAGCCTTTCAACATGTGGGGTTATTAGAAAATCAAGACATTTCTCTCACTCTTGTTCCGAGTTTCGATCCTTGGTCTATCTTGTGCTGCCACGCTAACAGATGATGTATTGACCACTTGGTCCTTTATCAATGATTGAAACATCACCATGTCTAGCAAAATAAAACTTAGTGGGGACGTCCCTACTGCAACGTCCCTCACTAAGCCATCGGATCTGAATGTAAAAAGAGTTTAGTACAATCCAAGGTTAGGCGATGCCAGCAAGGCTCGATCTGACAGCTCTGGAGAGGCATGCATACGTGCCCTGTCAACTGGCCTTTTAGATTCTTGACAGTCTCCTCTCTTGCCAAGTCATCAAGATCTTCAACACCAATCTTAGAGGGTTGATGTCAAATTGGCAATCAGTCAGAAAATTCTTGTTAATCTTGCATAGCACATTCAATTAAAGATTTGCTATTAAGTTCTTGATGGATAAAGGCTTGGATGATGATGGCAATGACAGACTATGTTGATGATTGTCTATTCTACATAGGTGATAATCCCAAAGAGAGCTTCTTGATCTCAAAAGCAGAGGATAGAAAGGCCACCAAAGATGCCTAGCAAAAACAAAGTAGAAACCATGCCTATAGCAGTAGGAAAAACTTTGATGGGCAGGCAACAAGTAACCAATGCGGCGCACATGGTGCGTCGAGTCAAGAAATTAGGATAGACAAGAACACTGACATACATTTGACATGCATTTTCTCGAGGTTGTCGCTAGGACTGCAATTTGGGTGGGCTAACTCGAACCCAACCTGACTTGGGTTGGGATTTTACTTATATGGGTTTGTCTTCGGTTGGAAAATTCTAACCCAATCTTAATTCGAGTTGGGCTTGGGCAAAGGCTCTGGACAACCCAACCCAATCCAAAAACCTGACCATTTAGTAAATAAATATTTAATAAAATAAAATATTTAATTGATTTGATCAAAATTCATTTATTGGATCATCCTTGAACACAAGTTGAGGTCGCACTGTCGTGAAACTTTGATGGGTATTTATCCCGCTTCCAATACCCACCGTTGGATGGGCATTTATCCATCCAACGATAAACCATCATCCATATAAAAATGCAAAGAGCTGTTATATGTGATGTACTATCACAAAGGAACTGTTATACGTTGGCTACTAGTGCATGCCCGTGCCTGTCGGCACTGCAGCGGGTCGCCTTCGGTGGCAACACACCTGAACGTCTTCGGCAACAAAACACTTTCGATGACAACATCAGTATTCATAGGGACACCCATTTCTTTGCCCGTGCCGATTGGCACGAAGCGGGCGCCTTCGGTGCGACCAACTTCCCCTCTCCCTATAATCAATCAATCACAGTTGTCTCTGTTCGAACGGATTTCTCGAGATCGACCTGATTGTTTGGGATGACCAAAATTTCAGCAAGCGGGTTAATAGTCGTTGATGTGAACAATGATCACAGGATGAACGCTCAGGTTTAGTGTAGTTTCAATGGGCTGGGATTTTAGGAATTTAGTGCAGTTTAAATGGGTTGGGATTTGAAACCAATGAAAGATCGTGTATTGATTTTTGAACGAATGGTTAGATCTATTCGTTTCATTTTTGTCCAATCAGCTTTTTTGTTCCATTTTGTTTAGTCAGCACAAAACCGACGTCCCTTGTTATATAGATTTTTCCTCTACCATGTTAAAATCGGTCAACCTGTCCTGCACAACCCGATCAACCCGACCGATTGGGCTTCGGTTAGGAACGTTCAACCCAATCATGAGTTGGGCCTGCGATCATCTGCAGTCCTTGTCCAGATGATCCTGATTACCTGATATCGAAAGGTTGTCTTCTTCCAGAGATGGCCCGACTTGATCTGCGCTTCAGGGGGGAACATCCATGATATTAATTTTTATTTTTATTTTTTTCATTTCTCCTGTTGTGCTCACTTTGTTTGTGGTTCTTTTCTTCTACTTCATAGATGTTGATGTTCGCCCACTCAAAACAATAATGATAATACAAAAAAATCAAAGAAGCTCTGTTTTTTTTTTTGCAAGTCAAAAATCAAAGATGCTTAGGATGAACAAAATCATATTCAGCCCGAAGGTTTTTCCGATTCCGCTCAGCCCGATTGGCGTGGCAGTGTTCAATTGGTGGTGGTGTAAAAGACTTAAATGCCGCTAGTGGGTTTCAGCCACCAATTGCATGCTGCCATGTTAATCGTGACAGCAAAATCGGAAAAACATTCAGGCTGAACAGCATTCTATGTATAGGATTGGTGAAAGCAAAAGCCTGAAAGAGTACAAATACGACATTAAGGGTGTGTTTGGCATTGGTTTTGGAGGCCTAGTTTTGCGTCAAAACTAGTTCCGCTTGCCAAACTAGTTTTGGTATAAGATTTTAGTGCGTTTGGGATTCGATTAGAAAATTGGTTTTCTAAAACCAAAATCAGAAAATCATCAAAACCCAAAAGCAAAAATTTTCTGCTTTTGGGTTCTTCTTTTGGGTTCTTGAGGCAAGAAGGCAAACCAATAATTAAAAAAAATTATTGTGAATAACATTTATGTTGTAGAGAGAAACTATTGTAAAGAAAAAAAATTAAAACTGGGAGAATATATACATATCATATTGTAGAAAGAGAAAATTATTATAGAGAGAATACTTTAGAGAAAATATATGATAAATATAAAAATATTATAGAGAGAGAAAATTCTAAAGAGAAGAATATAGATAGAGAGTATTAAATAAATAAATATGTAGTGAGAGAAAATATTGAAGATAAAAAATATTATAGAGAAGAAATATTATAGAGAGAGAAAATATTGTAGAGAAAAAATATTATAAAAAAAGAAAATATTGTAGAGAAAGAAAATCTTATAGAAAGAGAATATTTTAGAGCAAAAATATTATAGAAAGATAATATTTTAGAGAAAGAATATGTTATAGAGAGTAGTTTAGATAGAAAATATTATAGAGAGAGAAAAAATATAGAGAGGAGAAAAATATTAATATTAGAAAGAGAAGATATCATAGAGAGAGAAAATATAATAGAAATAGAAAATTTTAGAGAGAGAAAATATTATAAAAAGAGAATATTTTAGAGAGAGAAATGTTATAGAGCGAAAACTTTATAAAAATAAGATATTTTAGAGAGAGAAAATATTGTAGAAAGAGAATATTTTAGAAAAAAAAATGTTGTAGAAAGAGAAAATATTGTAGAAAGAGAATATTTTATAGAGATAAAATATTATAGAAAGAGAATATTTTAGAGAGAGAATATATGATAGAGAGAAATTTAGAAAAGACATATTATAGAGAGAGAAAATAACATAGAGGGGAGAAAAATATTAAATATAGAGTGAGAAGATATCATAAAGAGAAAAAATGTTCAAGAGATAATATTATAGAAAGAATATTTTAGAGAGAGAAAATAGTATACAAAGAGAATATTTTAGAGAGAGAAATGTTGTAGAGAGAAAACATTGTAGAATATGATATTTTAGAGAGAAAATTTTATTGAAAGAGTATTTTAGAGAGAAAAAATATTATAGAAAGATAATATTTTAGAGAAAGAATATGTTATAGAGAGTAGTTTAGATATAAAATATTATTACGAGAGAAAAATATAGAGAGAAGAAAAATATTAATAATAGAGAGAGAAAATATCATAGAAAGAGAAAATATAATAGAAATAGAATATTTTAGAGAGAGAAAATACTATAAAAAGATAATATTTTAGAGAGAGAAATATTATAGAGCAGAAACTTTGTAGAAATAGGATATTTTAGAAAGAGAAAATATTGTAGAAAGAGAATATTTATAGAGAGAATATTTTAGAAAGAAAAAATATTATAGAAAGAGAAAATATTATAGAAAAAGAATATTTTATAGAGATAAAATATTATAGAAAGAGAATATTTTAGAGAGAGAATATATTATAGAGAGTAAAATTTAGAAAAGAAATATTATAGAGAGAAAATAACGTAGAGGGGAGAAAATTATTAATTATAGAGAGAGAAGATATCATAGAGAGATAAAATATTCAAGAGATAAAATATTATAGAAATAATATTTTAGAGAGAAAAAATAATATACAAAGAGAATATTTTAGAGAGAGAAATGTTGTAGAGAGAAAATATTATAGAATATGATATTTTAGAGAGAAAATTTTATAGAAAGAGAATATTTTAGAGAGAAAATATTACAGAGAGATAATTTTTTTAGAAAGAGAAAATATTATAGTGAGAGAAAATGACATCAAGAGGAAAAAATATTATACAAAGGAAATATTATAGAAAAAAAATGGGATAGAAAAAAATATTGTTGAAAGAGATCGAAAATATAACAGATAGAAAAAATGTTATAGAAAAATAATATATTATAAAGAGAAAATATTGTAAAGAGAAAATGTTGTAGAAAGAGAATATTATAGAGAGAGAAAAAATATTATATAAAAAAAATATTTTAGAGAGAGAAAATATTGTAAAGATAAAATATTTTAAAGAGCAAATATTTAAAGAGAAACTGAATGAGAGAAAATATCATAGAAAAAAATGGGGTAGAGAGGAGAAATAATATTGTAGAGAAAAAGTATTAGAGAAAGTGTTATATAGAGAATATTTTTAGAGAAAATCTTGTAGCAAGAGAATATTTTAGAGAGAGAAATATTATAGAATAAGTATATTTTAGAGAGAATATTGTAGAATGAGAGTATTTTTGATAGAAAATGACGTAGAGAGAAGAGAAAATATTATAGAGAGAAAATATCATAGAGGTAATGTTGGAGAGAAAATATTGTAGAAAGAGAAAATATCGTAGAGAGAAGATATTGGAAAGAACATTTTAAAAAAATAACTGCAAAACTAGTTTTAGGTTCAAAACCGGTTTTGTTGCCAAATGCTCAAATGTGGATAATTCTAGAACTAGTTTTCGATAAGCTAAAACTGGTTTTGTACAAAACTAGTTCTTGGTATTCCAAAATCAAAACCAAAAATTTCAAAACCAATGTCAAACGCACCCTAAATAACACAATGTCGGCTGACATTCCAATGTTTCAGGGAATTAAGGATTGCCGAAAGCTAAGCTAATCTCACAACAAAAGAATCAAGAACTTCATCTCTAATTCTTTCTCTTTCTTTCTTTTTTTTTTTTTATAGTGCCTTTTGCTTCTTCTTTTTTTAATAAATTGCCTTTGGTTTTATTCACTGCCCTTGAAGGAGGGTGAACATCATAATCCTCGTGATTGCTCCATTTCAAGGATATGTATGTCATTTTGGTTTATGCATCATGGTGAAATGACCAAAAAGCCCTTGAAATGGGCTAATTAGGAGGAAGGTGATGTTCATCCTCCTTTAAGGATGCTGAACATCATCGTTCCACGCTCATACATATCCGAACGAGGATGCTCTGCAGTCATACATATCTGAATATGCCCAAGTCAACATATACCGGACTATAACTATAATATATGCCACGCCCTTACAACCATATACAGTTGAGGGAGATTGCATTAGGTCCATTTAATAATGGTCTATTAACTATTGGTCCTGACACAACTAATATATCATAAAAGATCCACCGTAAAGATGGAATTGTAATAAGTGCAACTGATAAAATGACACTTATGCCCTTCCATTTGTCATTAAGTTAAACCGGCTTCACAACACGATAAAAATGTTTCAGAATTCCAAAACGTTTTTGTCGTGTTGTGCAACCCTATCCCTAACCCTAAACCTCTAATTCTATATCCTAAATAGTGAACCATAACCCTAAATCTAATTCTATAACCTAAATAGTGAACCCTAACCATAAACCTAATTTTATACCCCTATTAGTGAGCCTTAACCCAAACCTAATTACTAAACCCAAATCATTGTTGCAACTACAATGATAGCAGTGAAGATGCGTATAAAGGTGAATCGCAACCCGGCCCGATCGCACACCATCTGATTCCGTGCATCACATCCAATCTCAGTAGCTCCGAGAACTGTTTGTCTCGTAGTAGAAACCAATGGGATCAGATGCGTTGCATGGGATCGGGATCAAGATCGGATGGCGAGAGCTGAATTGAGGGAGGGATTTAATGCTACAGGACTTGATATTTTGGCAAAAAAAAAAAAAGGTTATCTAAGGATCCCTTTAAGCCTACAACTGTTATGCATGGATTCTCTCTTAATGTCAAAGCATTTGCTAGACTTAATGTAATTCAACACTGTTATGGTGGGCCTATAGCTAATAACCCCTATAAAGTTTCAGTTCAATCTATTATGCAATACTTGGGGATTAGAACAAGCTTTTCTGATATTTTTAAATATTTTAGTTTATAATAGTGTTGGACATGGTTGATGGTTAAGGTGTACTATTGATGTTATTTGGGGTTGCAAGAATATATTTTCTTTGTACAAAGCAATATGAATGTAAACAAACATGCATATATTGGATGCATGTTATTTGGGGCAGCACATTTACACACACAAACAAAAAACGATAATATCCTTGCGCCTTGGATAATTGCAACACAGGCTGCCGCTGCCATTGGCCATGCCGGGCAGAATGTCGATCATCTTTGCCGTTCATTTTCACCGACGTCGGTCCCATGAAATCTACCTCCTTCTTCCTTCTTCTTCCTCCTACACTCGGTCGTTTCAGACTTGCACCTTTCTGGTGCACTTAATCATGCGATGCCGAGTGCTTATCGGTGGCTGAATGGTTTGTAGATGCACTCGGCAACGCAGGCCCGAGTGTCTCCCCACCCCCCTTTCTTCTCCTTCTCCTACACGCAATCGTTTCAGCCCGTCCCCCTTTACTATGCACTCAGGAGAGTGTGTGTGGGTGGGTGAGGGGGGTGGGGTGGGGGGGTGGGGTGGGCTTGCAAAAGAAGGAAGGAGGAGGAGGAGGAAGAGGAAGGGGGATTGGCGGGGCATGAATGAAGACAGACGGGCAGCGACCTGCATGGGTCAAGTTGGTGGACGGGCTTTAGCGGGTGGTAGCGGGAGGAGGGGCTTCAGTCGGCGGTAGTGAGCGGTGGTTTACAGCACACATTACATGGGGCAACACAATTGCAAGTGCTTCCCCTTGGTATCTTGTAGCTGCCCCTGGCCATTGTACTGCCCCTAGTAATCTATGTGGTGTTAAATAGCCCCGTCTAGTTCGATGGGCACAGGTTTGTTGCCTCGGTTTCAAGGGGGCCTTGGTATTCGGCGGTTGGATCTCTTACATGAGGCTCTTATAAGTAAGATAGTGTTTCAACTCATTAACAATAGTGACATCTTGTGAGCTCGCTTCTGTCGCAATAAGTACGATCGTGCCCTTGACCTTTGGCAGCGCCCCAGGCCGCGTTGTTGTTCGTGGGCTTGGAGGGTGGTGTGTGACGGTGTTCCTTTGGTCCAAAACCACATCGTCGCTCCCATCTGGTGGCAATCGTATCTTAACTTACGAAGCCTTCTCCGAGTTCTCAGACCTTATCTCTCCCACCTTGGAGTGGCGGCAGGATCGGATCCATCTTCTTTTCCCTCCGGAGTGGCATCCATCCATCTTTTCCACCCCGATTTTGTCCTTCTCTCCCTCTCAACCATTCTTTGGGGGACTGACTATTCGGCGACTTTCTCGGTTTGAAATGCTTACAACTTGTTAGGTGCGGCCCAAGGGGATGACACCCAGGGTTTGGAACCTTTTATCCCATTAGAGGTGTGGCATGTCATTTGGGCTACTACCTCGACCCCCTGGATCAAAGGTTTCATGTGGAAGGTCCTTCACGGCCGACTGTCTACTCGTGCTCACCTGGCACATATTGGCATTCTCTCAACGTCTTATTGCCCACGTTGTGGATTCGCCCCGGAGACTATGGTCACTTGTTTTTCATGTGTCCTCGTGCCCTTTGGATTCTCTCTCTCTCTCTCTCTCTCTCTCTCTCTATCTCTCTCTCTCTCTCTCTCTCTCTTTTTGTTTCTTCTTCTCCTCTCCCCTCGACTATCTCGGAATTTGGCCGTTATCTCTACCAACTTTCTTATGTCGGCCGGGGACAAAACAACCTTCACCCTAGGTCACTTTGTTTGCTAGTAGTCTGGTACATCTGGAAGTCATAGAACCGGGATGCCTTTGACTTGCAAGTTGAACTCCCTGCTGCCACGTGGAACCGGATTCTCGCCGAGGAGGCGATGTTCCATCATGCCTTGGGCTCCAACCGGACGGAAGCAAATTCCAGCTCCACCATCACTAGCCCCCTTTATGTGAAGTGGGAGCCACCAAAACATGGGTACCTCAAGCTCAACTATGACGAGGCATTCCTGGGCTCCTCCAGGTCCGGCAGCACTGGCTTTGTGCTTCGGGACGCACAAGGCTCTCTTTGGGTGGCAGGTGGCGTGGCCTTCCCGAGCTCCTCGGCTATCGAGGTAGAGATTCGTGGCTTGTGGGCGAGACTACGCTATGTTGCCCTCCATTGGCCGTTCCATCCGTTCCATGTAGAAGGGGATTCAATTGTGGCTCTGCATCGCTTGGCTTCTGCCCATCCGAAGTGCCCCCTCTATCGGTGTCTCCTTCGCCTCTTCGGGGATCCTCAGGTGACTCATGTTTTTCAGTTGGCAATAATGTGACTGGTTAGCTTGCTGGGATGGCACTACGTCAGAAGTGCGACGAAGTTTGGCTCTATGATTTTGTTCTACTGTATGATTTGGCTCTCCGGGATGTTAGTCCATGCATGTTTTTGAGGAGACAAGGGCTTGTCCCTGTCCCCGGTGTTGTTTTTCTTCTCTGTCGGGCTATAGTTATCTTGCTCACCAAAAAAAAAATAGCCACCCCCCAAAATCCTTAGTAAACTCACGAAGCTAACTCTACTCTGTCTCTTTAGGCATGAAAATATACCTGATTGGAAGCCAAAGAAGCAAAACCCTAGTAAAAACCAACTCAATTATTAAAAACAAAAGCCACATATGAGTCTCTTACAGCAGTGAAACTTGCAACCACCCAACTCAAATGATGGTCGAACCACGATCCACAATGTTCTGACAATATACGGCCAATCAATCAAGTACTTCACGAACCGAATCCATCACTAAAATAACCACGGCATCCCCCTATGATGGCAAGCCCCCCCTCCAGCTACTGACTGTACAGAAGCGCACAAAGACGTAAACCAAGCCGTGCGAAAGCCGCGAAAGAATGCAGGAGAGACTACGGATCAGAGAGAGAACGGCTTCATATAAACGTCAAAAGTCTCGCAGGCGGTCAACTGTGGCTCCTGCAAAGACAAACACAACAAATGTTATCTCCCATTTCATATACTGTTTGCTGAAGAGGTACCAATACAGTCTAAGGGGGGTTCAAAAGAGATCAGAATTAAGGTATGTAGATCTCACTACTCGCCAACTGGTGTTCTAGGTTTTCTTGACAGGCTTCTCTCCTGCTAAGCTGGATTAGGTTTTCGGCAACGATCCTAGAGGGTTGATGTCAGGTGACAGCTGGCTCGAAAATTCTAGTCAAATACCAATCTATAGAGGGCTGACGTCAAGTTGGCAGTTGGTCGGAGAATTTTTAATCAGTCTTCTCGTATTCGACCCCATCTGGATGGCACGAGAGTCACAAGACATGATGATGATGACCCTAGAAAGGATCCCACCGCCATATTGGCTACTCTTACGAGTACGAATTAACTATGTTCCTCCCAAACAATGTCACCATAGATGTGTGCACAAAATGACTTGATTTTACGCTAATTATGCCATTTTTATGTATGCGTACGTTTAATGCGTACGTTTATATGACAAGTTTAGTCGTAGCAACTGAACTAGTGATGAGGTAAATACATGAAACGGCAGGCACTAAACATACCTGTCTCAAACCACCACCACCCCCGCTGCCCCCCGTCAACAGCATCGTGATGAGCGATGTAACAGGACCACCGCCTGCTGCATCACCGGTGTTTCGGATAGTCGACCGCATGGAGTTAAGTATACTTCCATATGTGGCCCCATGCCCGCGCTCAATGGCTTGGATAAAACAGAATGTCATTGCGCCCGTTGAGGTGACCTTTGAAAGAGCCTGCTCACATGAACCAATAGAAAACCTTAGTCTCTGTAGGGATTTATCTAGGTTGTACTGTTGATCAAAGGATGCATGAACTGGCAGGGAAATAAAAGGGTTTTACAATCAGAATTTTTAAAAGATAAATGCATTCAGAAGTTTTGCAAGCTCGACGACGGAGCAATAAACAGACTTTCTTCCTAGTGGAATCTCACAACTCTGTCCCTTTTGCGAGAACGGAGATCAGGGTTACAAATAAAGGGTTTGCAAGAGAATACTGTGGTAATCCTACTTGTAACTGGTACCAGTACAACTTTTAACTGGATAGGAAGCACAATTCTTCACTTGGTATAATTCAGAACCAAATCTGAATATCATTTCATCTCAAATTGCTCAGAATTTTTTTTTTTTCACGATGGTGCCCTAAGGGCTGTTGGATCAATATAGTTAACTCTGTTAACTTTGATATTATCTTGATTAAGGAACTGACATGTTCTTGATACTCAAACCAAATTGGCATTTGATGATTTGTTTATGTCAGAGGGCGGTTTGTCTTACCCAATGAGCCCTTACTGATCTACTTGAAATCAATAAAAAAACAATAACCAAATATCTATTTAGAGAAACTAGGGGTTAACGAATTTTCCCTACTGACATTCAACTCAACAATTCCAGATTCTAAACAACTAATACCATTGAGACTTCATAAACCAATCATCCACCTTAATTAGAGTTATTGGAGATCAAAAGTAGCAAGAGGTTACCGAGGTATCTGCAGAGGTTTGATTATCATCACAACCACTAAAGGAAATGGCTTCCCCACCATTAGTACCTTTCCACACACCGGATCGTGGGCGATGATCTTCCCACACATATTGCCCAGTCCTGCATTAAAGAATAAGACCTTATCAACTAAGCCATCACATTTCTGATAAATATCTATCAAATTAATAGTTTAGAATTGTTCAAGCCACTTAGCCACATAATAACGCGTTCAAAATCTCCAACCTATTCCAATAATGCGTCTCAAAATTGGTAATAACCAAGATAAAAAGAAGCATGTCATGGATTCGGTACAAATAATTGCAAGGAGTTGATACGACATAATATCAGTCAATACCATGTAAATATAATACAAACTTGACCAATAAAAATTGCATACCTATATGTATAAACCTATAAATTGTCAGTCATTCTAAATTTCTGACTCTTTTCTGTATTAGATGTCCAGACAGATGAGAAACACAGTTTCAGTAAACTATACCTGAAAACCCTGGTCACTGGAGCCTGGAGGCCCATGTTTCATTCTGGAGGCCCATGATTTACTCTAATTTACCTGAACCAAAACTTAAACACTTGTACCTTTTTAGTTTGGGGATGTGTTCAGTTCAGCTGGCTCATAATCAGAACCTTCTCAAGTACAACGATTTGGGTTCAGACAAATGCTCAAACCACACTAGCTGGAACTTGCACAATTTCCTCATAACAATATTCAACCATGAGATCCATTACCTTTATGCAAACCATGACCTTTGTGGGCGTTTCACCCATAACTGAACACCTGATCTTATCCATTTCCACATGAGGGTTTTATAGTCATTTCATCTGAATGTTTAAAGCACATACATTTACATAATGTACTCATCCATATTAACAACATATTAACATTGATTTTATTCTTTTAAATACAGAACTTTTATGTAATGCAATTTGGTGTCACGGTCACCCCATGGAAGATCTATAATTATAAAGTTAATCAATATGTTAGTTTCCAAGCAAGCATAGGATTTAAATTCAAGAATAAGAAGACCATGTTGCCTAGCAAATGGTGTTTCACCATTCTCTCTTTGTAGCCTTCAAAAAACTCTTAAGGGAAAAATGACATTTTCAATCTAAGTTCAAATATTTGTTGCAAATAGACAAGTTACCAACTTCTTATCATAAATTGCCCAGATTCACAGGTTTTTGGAAAATAAGCGTGCTGACAGATATCTCCGTATCCACATGCATCCAACGTGTGAGATACAATAACTGACAAGAATAAAAGGCACGTGTTAAAAAATTTTATGGGGCACATTAGTGGAGAATCTAAGTTTAAAAGTTTCAACAAATAAGAAACCGCCGAAAAGAATCCATAAAACCTCTCCCTTTGAGTTTATATAAAATCCCTAAAACCCATAAAGCAATGTATCCTATCTTAGCTCTAAGATAACAGAAATGAGCTACTCTATCTTAACTCTATGATTCCTAAGGACTCTCAAGTTTATTTTTAAAAAGAAGCAAACGAGGAATAAAAGAATAGAGAAAGAGGGAGAGGGGAGCTCTAGCCTAGTTGATCACTGTTAGAATATGTATATATTTAACCTTTGTATAGGTTAGACTAATCCTTACTTGGGGTATGTTCACCTTTGGTGACCCCATCATCTGTACAGCTATATAGAGCCATTGCCCCATTGTGTGGAATCATCCTTCACTCTCACATGCAACTGTTGAGTAAGATATGATCTAGGGCTTGTAAAAACCATGGTTGATTAATAAATGAGTTGATATTTATATTAGAATAGCTTAATTGGTGCGTATTCTACGTGTTCTATATATTGAACTGAAAAGAGCCATGGCTGTATAGTGGTTCATCTGAGTGGGAGACTCAGTTGATTAGTACTATTAGCCTAAATTGTTCGCAGTTCTGATTAGGGTTGGTCCCCCTATCAGGTTAAGCTGTTGGAATTACAGAGCATGGGTTTCTCCACTATGGTCATTGCCAAGCACAGTGTCTGTGGCTGAACAAAACCAACACGGTGCACAGATCGGTGAGCAGACACCGGTGCATATAGCCGTGTTTCTGCTTAGGGTAATAGGTCCTAAACCCTGAGGAACCATGACCGGTGGACTAACCAGTTTGGGTAACTTTGGTTCACCAACGTGTGAGGGATCTAACCACGACCCAAAACCACGGTGCGCTGGGTTGCCGAGCTGGCGTTGCATCGGCATGCCACTCCTGCAGGCTATTCACATCCCCATTGGGAGGTGCGTTCCTTGGTCTAACATACACCGTACTAAAACCAGGCCTGGTGGTTAACAGTTGAGCTGTTAGACCGAATCCGGTTGTTTGGCCAAAATAACCGGAGGTACGATATGTTAACAACCTGGAAGGAACCTAGTCATATGGTCACTTGAGTCTGACGGTGCTCTCCACCGCTCAAGTTGACACATGGCACCGAGTAAAGGGACATCTAATTACCTAACTAAGCGGAGAGCAGGGGTATGCGAGAGAGCTTAGTAAGTCTGGGAAAATTGGAGTGCAGCCTGTGTCGCACTCTGGGTGGCCACGCAGGTTAACCGGGACCTAGAGGATTGACAGGGACACTTGGGTAGTGTGTCGATCGGGTCCGGTTGGAAGCCATGAATCCTAGTCCCTGAAGGTTCCACCTTATCCACGATCGTTACGGATCATAACTTTCTCCTTGTCTCACTGTACAATACGAGTTGAAGAAATAATGCCTTAATCGTCATGTTTTCCATGAGTGCATTGCACTATGGCATGGTGGTTGCACAAGACTAAGTGTGTTCACTAGGGGGCAACCCCAGAGTAGTGTAGGGATGCACGATGTTGCCATAATGCCATAAGGAGTTCATTCCGTGTGTGCGTGTCGCACTAGAGCACGGTCTGTGTGTTTAGTGATTTTTACTATAGGGGCACCCCACGTTTTACTGAGGGCACTCCAGTAAATAGTAAAAACACTATTCATAACTCTATGGTATGTTAAATAGGTATGGATGAGGTGCCCTAAGTGTTAGAGTACTTTATCATGCACTGAGATGGAGCATATATGCTCCGGTATGAGGTGGATGGCCACTAGATGCATGGGGGGCATTTTGGTCATTTCAAAATGTCCCGCATGCCCTAATGGCGGCCCCCCCCCCCATTAAAAAAAATATGCATGGCCATCAAATCCATATTTAAAGGGTTTAATTTAGATTTGAAATGATTTGAATCTATTCCCTTTAATTGCAAAACCAAATATGGCAACTATACAATAGTGGGCATTTATTTTTGAGGATTTATGAGAGAGAGAGAGAGAAGGGGGAACGGTTCATATGGATAAGGGGAGAGAGGGGCACGGTTTTCAAGATATATTAGGCAAGGAAAACCGAGCCTCATTCAGATTTTGAAGAGAAAGACCGATCCCTCTCTCCCTTGTGTTCGGTTTTGGCCTCCCTCTCTCTCTTGGGCACTCATCGCTCTCACTCTTTGGTTTTGACCTAAGTTGTGAAGAGAAAATAATCTTCATCTCATCTTCTTCTCCTCATAGAGTGTGTGTGATAAAGAAGAAGAGAAAGCTTGTACTCCGAAGCACTCAGAGATTGGAGTGCAAGGATCCGGGTCGATTCGCGAGATCGGGTGTACCCGAAGAAGAACGAGGCTTCTCCCACGCACGTGGATACTTCCGTCATCATCAACCTGGAAGATTAACATCGCGGTGTTAAATCCCGCACGGAGGTAAAATAAACAAAACCCTAGATCTATTGAATTGCATGCATAACATTTATGGTGTGTTTCGATAGATGACAATAGAGGTTCGTTTGCATTTCATTTTAATCTTGCGCATATGATTGTTTCTTAAGAAAATTTAAAAAATGTATCGCACACCGTATCGATCCTAAGATCGAGTCCGGCTTCCGTTGCGCCTCTGATTTGTTTCCAACAAATGGTATCAGAGTCATTTTCGGTGTGCGATTCACGAAAAAAATTTCTATGAATCGAATCAAATGCGTATTTGATGAATGAATGCATTCACCGGGGTTTGCATGCGCTAGATCATATATGCATATGTGTTACATGCTATGTTTTCCTGCAGGGCGCCGCTGGAAAATAATAATTGTGATTGTTTGGTTTTGGGGGTCGTGATGGGGACATCGAGCAGAGCCCATGGCGCGTGTACGAGCGCAGGAGGCGCCACCTGAGCCTATGGCTCTGATCAGACAGCCTGCACTATCATGGATGTTTGCATTTGTTTTTTTTTATTTTCTGCATTGTGTTATTTAGTCCCACCTCGACTTTCAGGGGTTTTCGTTTGTTATCGCAGGCCTTTATATAGGCCTGCCCATGGAACATGTAATGGCACTGAATAATGAAATGAAAATTTGTTTCTCCACTTTTGTGTTGAGTGACAACAGGGTGAGGTGTGTGAAACCCGATCCCAAACCCTAGGTGTGTGAAACCCTAGGTGGGTACTAGGCGTGTGAAACCCTAACCCGACCCTTACCGCCTCCCCTTCCTTCCCATCCGTCGGCCACCAGCCCCTGCCCCTGTCCCTGTGCAGCCGGCCCCCGACGCCACCCCTCCCGTCCGATTCCCCCACACCCTGCCCCTGTCCCGCGCCTTCCCCACCGGTCACCGCCCTCCTCTCCCGTGCGGCAGCCCCACCCCCCCTTGGCCTCTTGTGGCTGGCCCGATCCGGCCACCCCACTCGGCGCCGCCGGCCCAATCCGACCCCGACCTCCCTCCCCTGCCTGCTGTTCCCCCCACCCGACCGGCCTGCCCCCATCACCGGCGCCACCACCCCACCCCGATCCCCTTCCCTTCTCTCCCACTCGACCGGCCAACCCCACCACCGGCGCCACCACAACCACCGAAACCCCTTACCACCACTCCGAGCCCTCCCTCCACCCTACCCGACCGGCCTCACCCCGATCCCCCTCCCTCCCTCTGCCGGCCACCATCCCGAGCCCCTCCCTCCACCCCTACCCGACCGGCCTCACCCCACCACTTCCCCTTCCCTCCTTGCAGCCCACCCGAACACCTCCATGCCCTCTCTCACCTGATTCACTCACACCCTTTTCGGCATCGCACCTCCGGCACCCTCGGCATGCGTGCAGGGCCGGACCCAATGGGGATCACGGTATGATCCCGGACACGAACGGATACCTCGACATCAACTCCCCTTCATCGGACGAAAGGGAGAGCGTGGAGGAGCACGTGGCTTGTGACGTTGGCGTTCCCGCACCGCCATTACAACCCTCAGTAGGTATGTCTCTTTCCAGTAGGGTATTTCCGGTAATTCTACTAATCGGATCTCCAGTATATTATCTGTGCCGACGGCTGTCCACCATCGTGAGGTTGTGCGTCCCCACCTGCCTGTTAAGCTCATTAGTATTTGATATTGCGGGACGGACTCGTGCCGTTTAATTTAAGCATTATTTATTGAAATTCTTAGAACTGAGATCGAATTGCCTGATGCGAGTAGTTTCGGTTAAAACCCATTATTCCTTGCTAATGGTTTGAATAAACTTCCTACCTGAGACTCTTAATTCATAGCGAAACATTGCTAGGACAATTAAACTACTGATTTCCTGCTCACCCGCATTTGTTTCGCATCAGGTCGGACCCCGAAAAATATGATTGCATTGTTATTTTTTTTGTTCTTTCTGTGATGGATGGTTGTAAGGCCTAATGGGACAAGTACGTGGAGGTTGTTCCACAGCTTGGTTTTTTCCGGTCAATTATTTCTATTCTTGTACTTTCATTATTCTTTATCCTAGGAAAATGTGTATGAACGAGCGATTGCTCGGAGCATACTAGAGTTTTCAATTACAGGCTGAAGATTTGGAGGACAAGATCAGATGGAAAATCCATTACCGGAAGACCGGATGTGGTGGGCCAAAGGAAGAGATATCCGAAAGATGCCATGAACGGGATCATCAGAGCATTGATAGTCAGGTTCAGGGGTCGGACCCTGAACTTGATATCAATGGATGTTTATGTTTGATGGTAGTTGGATATTTTCTAAGACCCCGGTGAAATTATATATTCTAATGCTATAGGTATTAGATTGTGGGATGCCCTTTCCCCACTGTGTGTGGGATGCCTATACCCCACTTGGTCCCTGCGACCATTAGGTTAGATCTCCATTTAATGACACCCGTAGTTTAATTGGTGTTTGATAGTAGTTGGATCCCATAACACTCGGTTATGTCACCGTTAGGTTGAGGTCCGACGGAGGTTGTCGGATGTCCCTAATTGGTTTAACATCGAAACCAATAGTGATGTGGTGATCATCTATGACATCAAACATCAAGTTGCATACGAGGAGTCATACTAATGGGAGACATTTCCTTGTATGTCTAGACCATAGGCTAGGCTCTAGAGCACAAAGGGTAATGATCATTTTATTTAGTATCGAAGGCTTGGAAAGTACGTAATGTGATTCTCGGGAGAAAGGTGACAACTGAGTATCCACGGGATAGGGACTATGGTCCTCTCCAAGTCTATCTATACTTCATAAGAGATCTTAACTCTAGTGGGAACACGGTATGACCAGGGTCTAGGTCTAGGTTGTCGCAACCTAGGATCTAAAATACTTGCATTGAAATAACCCTCACAATAATTAAGGGATGTGTAAGAGGACTCAGTGTGAGTACCCCTGGCCTCCACGGCCAACTGCTGAATTTCAGGTGATAGGGTATGGCTCAACATCCCCCTCGGGTGAGAGTTATTTTCTATCATGCCGGAGGCTTAGCAGTCTCCTTCGGGATATGGTGGTCACAATGCCAGGAGAGAAGGGCTTTTCCCGCCCTCGCGGGGGCCGTATGAACTCCCGTGTTATGATTGCCTAGGCTTGTAGGTAAGCATCTGGAGCACCCGTGAGGCTACCCGTTGCGTCGCATGGAGATCACGGGGGGCTGGCCAAAAGAAAACCATGGTCCATTATAGCCCATCTGTGGCAGATTTGGATTGGGTCCGAGAGACCTGCTGTGAGCGGAGGATGTTGCACACTGCCCCCTCGGGCGGGTGTATCCGAATTCGAGATCTCATATACATGGTAAAATTGATCCATAGATATGTCTCCGCTTTGAGGGTAGCGTTGACATTTGGATATAATTTGACTCATTTTAAAAACACCATAAAATGAGTTTATGAAACATTCTAATATATTCCCATTTATTTTTCAGATGACCAAACTAGACCCCTTATCTGCCATCCTAAATGATAACAAGCTTACGGGTCCTAACTATGAGGACTGGAAACGCAACCTCATGCTTGTTCTGATGATTGGTAAACACACCATGGCCCTAACCACTCAGGAACCAAACCTACCGGGTCCAGATGCCACTGAGGCAGAGACCAAGGCTTTCTCCGGCTGACGAGATTCTAATGAGATGTGCAAGTGCTATATCATAGCTTCCTTGCAGACAACTCTACAGAAGCAAGTCGAAGAAATGCCTGATGCTTCTGATATGATGATATACCTCAAAGAAATGTTTGAGGGGCATAGCCGCGTAACGCGCTACCTCACAATGAAAAAGCTCGTTAGCACTATGATGTCCGAAAGGACGCCTGTCCGGGAACACATGCTGAAAATGCTCGGGTTCCAGAACGAACTGGCTACCATGAACATTGTGCTGGATAACGAGGTTATGACTGATATCTTCCTTGCGTCCCTGTCTGGAGCCTTTGAAGGCTTTGTCACTAACTTCAACCTTAACAAGTTGGAGATGACAAATGCAGAGCTTCTTGGAGCTCTCCAGGCAGCAGAAGACGGGTTCAAGGTTAAAGGTGAGGCATTAAGTGCTAAGCGCAGGGCTGCTCTGAAGGCTAAGAAGCCTATGAGCAAGAAGCCTAAGAACAAGAAGCTGAAGGCAGGGCCTCTGCAGAGCCATGTGGGGACCTCTAAGTCAAGAGAGATGAAGTCACCAAGCACGAAGTGCTTCAGATGTGGCGAAAAGGGCCATTGGAAAAAGGACTGCACAAAGCCTCAGGGTGCTGGGACAGGTAATTCTCAGCTACTTGTAGTTGAGTCACTTCTTTCAAGTAGCAGTTCTTTTGCATCTTGGATTGTGGATTCTGGTTCCACTGACCATGCCTGTAACTCTTTACAGGGGTTCCAGGTAAGCAGAAGGCTACTTGATGAGGAAGTGGTCCTGAGCATGGGGACTGATGCTGTTGCAATCGCAGAAGCAGTTGGAGATGTTATTTATCTTTTTCTAATGAAAAGACTTTGATTTTAAGAGACGTATTATATGTACCGTCTTTGAGACGTAATCTAATTTCTTCTATGGTGAATAATGGTTATTCAGTTCTTTTTGATGCATCTGGTGTGTCTATTAGAATGAATGGAACCTTCATTATTAGAGGAATAGTTCAGAACAGTCTCTATATTCTAAGTCCTAAATTAGAGAAAGAAAACATAACCGCTTTGAATATTAACTCATCTAAACGTAAGAAACCTTCAGAAAATCTAACTCTATTGTGGCATCTAAGACTTGGGCATATTGCCTTAGATAGAATTCATAGGTTGGTCAAGGCCGGGCTTCTGGAAACAGATCCCTTGGAGATCCTTCCAACCTGTGAGTCTTGTCTGGAGGGCAAAATGACCAAGAGGGCTTTTAAAGCCAAAGGGAATAGGACCACAGAGATATTAGAGTTAGTTCATTCTGATGTATGTGGACCCATGAGCGTCCAGGCGATAGGAGGCCATGAGTACTTCATCACGTTTACTGATGATTACTCAAGATATGGCTATATCTACCTAATGCATCGAAAGTCTGAGTCCTTTGACAAGTTCAAAGAATTTAGAGCCGAAGTTGAAAAGCAGACTGGTAGATATGTGAAAGTCCTTCGATCTGATCGAGGAGGTGAGTACCTATCGGATGAGTTCCTTGGGTATCTTAGAGACAGTGGGATTGTATCCCAGTTGACTGCTCCAGGTACACCACAACATAATGGAGTTTCTGAGAGAAGGAATCGGACCTTGTTGGACATGGTCCGTAGTATGATGAGTTATGCTAGTTTACCGACCACATTTTGGGGATATGCCCTATTAACAGCAGCTTATATCTTAAACCATGTCCCATCTAAATCAGTGCCTCTAACTCCTAGAGAACTGTGGTCAAAGCGAAAGCCTACACTGCAGCATTTCAGAATATGGGGATGTCCTGCACATGTGCGAAAGGACAAGAGGGATAAGATGGAGACTAAGTCTAAGGTATGTTTGTTCATAGGCTATCCTAAAGAAACAAAAGGTGGTAAATTCTATGATCCTGAGGATAAGAAGGTACTCGTTTCTACGAATGCCATCTACCTAGAGCAGGACTATATTATGGACCACAAGCCAACCAGTAAAGTAGTTCTGGAAGAGCTACTGGGTACTGGTGGAGGTAGCACATCCGGTAACATAGAGGGAAGAGGTAACATTGAAACTAGTATACCAGAGACTGTAGAAACGAATCGCTCAGTACCACCATTACCTCGTCGCAGTGGGAGACAAATCAGAGCTCCTGAAAGATACTATGGAGAGACTTTATTAGTCGATCCAGAGATTCAGGAGGATAATCCCTTGAGCTATGATGAGGCGATGAAATCTGCTGACAGTTCTGCTTGGCAAAAAGCCATGGAGGCAGAAATTGCATCTATGTCCCAAAATAATGTCTGGACACTTATTGCACCATCACCCAATATTAAACCTATTGGGTGTAAGTGGGTGTACAAGAAGAAAAGAGGACCCGATGGTTCCATTGAGACTTATAAAGCTAGATTAGTTGCCAAGGGTTTTACCCAACGAGAAGGGATCGATTATGACGAGACCTTCTCACCGGTAGCTATGCTTAAGTCTATTCGAATCCTCTTATCCATCGCAGCCCACTATGATTGGGAGATCTGGCAGATGGATGTCAAGACAGCTTTCCTCAATGGGGATATGGAGGAAGACATATATATGATGCAGCCTCCAGGTTTTGAGTCAGTAGGTCAGGAAGATCTGGTTTGCAAACTTCAGAGGTCCATCTATGGACTGAAACAAGCATCCAGAAGTTGGAATATCCGTTTTGATCAGACAATCCGCTTATACGGATTTGATCAAAATGAGGATGAACCTTGTGTGTACAAAAGGAGTGATAATACTACAGTGGTATATTCAATACTTTATGTAGATGATATACTACTGATTGGAAATGACGTAGGAACATTATATACGGTAAAAGTTTGGTTATCCTCGCAATTCGACATGAAAGACCTAGGTGAGACGAGTTATGTTCTGGGGATTAAGGTAACTCGAGATCGCCAGAACAAGATTCTCTCGCTCTCACAAACTGCTTATATATATAAGATACTGGCCAGATTCAGCATGCAGGACTCCAAGAAGGGTTTCTTGCCATTCAGATATGGCTTGAAATTGTCTAAGGATCAATGTCCTAAGACACCTGAGGAGAAGGCAGAAATGCAAAAGATACCTTATGCTTCAGCAGTGGGTAGTCTAATGTATGTCATGCAGTGCACGAGGCCAGATATCTGTTTTGCAGTAGATATGATGGGTCGGTTTCAGTCGAATCCGGGTCCAGCACATTGGAGTGCTGTAAAGAGTATACTCAAGTACCTTCGTCGTACGAGGGATTATGAGTTAGTCTACACTTCACAGGACTTGACGCCGATTGGATACACGGATGCTGACTTTATGTCAGATGTGGAATCTAGAAAATCGACTTCAGGTTATGTTTTCATGTTAGGAGGAGGAGCAGTAAGTTGGCGGAGTGTAAAGCAAGGTTGCATCGCAGACTCCACCACTGAAGCTGAGTACGTCGCAGCGTGCGAGGCTGGAAAAGAAGCGGTGTGGCTCAAAAAGTTCTTATTGGACTTAGGGTGCGTACCAGAGGCTCAGTCACCTATTGTCCTTTATTGTGACAATAGTGGAGCGCTAGCACAGGCCAAGGAGCCAAGACACCACCAGAAGGGGAAACATATCGAATGCAAGTTTCACTTGATTCGGCAGTTTCAGAAGGAAGGGCAAGTAGCGGTGACAAAGATAGCATCTGCAGACAATGTTGCTGATCCCTTCACAAAGACGATTCCTGCAAAAGCGTTTGAGCAGCATGTAGAAGCTATGGGAGTCAGAACCGTTTTTCCTCGCTAGACCAAGTGGGAGATTGTTGAGTAAGATATAGTCTAGGGCTTGTAAAAACCATGGTTGATTAATAAATGAGTTGATATTTATATTAGAATAGCTTAATTGGTGTGTATTCTACGTGTTCTATATATTGAACTGAAAAGAGCCATGGCTGTATAGTGGTTCATCTGAGTGGGAAACTCAGTTGATTAGTACTATTAGCCTAAATTGTTCGCAGTTCTGATTAGGGTTGGTCGCCCTATCAGGTTAAGCTGTTGGAATGACAGAGCATGGGTTTCTCCACTATGGTCATTGCCAAGCACAGTGTCTGTGGCTGAACAGAACTAACACGGTGCACAGATCGGTGAGCAGACATTGGTGCACATAGCCGTGTTTCTGCTTAGGGTAATAGGTCCTAAACCCTGAGGAACCATGACCGGTGGACTAACCAGTTTGGGTAACTTTGGTTCACCAACGTGTGAGGGATCTAACCACGACCCAAAACCACAGTGCGCAGGGTTGCCGAGCTGGCGTTGCATCGGCATGCCACTCCTGCAGGCTATTCACATCCCCATTGGGAGGTGCGTTCCTTGGTCTAACATACACCGTACTAAAACCAGGCCTGGTGGTTAACAGTTGAGCTGTTAGACCGAATCCGGTTGTTTGGCCAAAATAACCGGAGGTACGATATGTTAACAACCTGGAAGGAACCTAGTCATATGGTCACTTGAGTCTGACGGTGCTCTCCACCGCTCAAGTTGACACATGGCACCGAGTGAAGGGACATCTAATTACCTAACTAAGCGGAGAGCAGGGATATGCGAGAGAGCTTAGTAAGTCTGGGAGAATTGGAGTGCAGCCTGTGTCGCACTCTGGGTGGCCACGCAGGTTAACCGGGACCTAGAGGATTGACAGGGACACTTGGGTAGTGTGTCGATCAGGTCCGGTTGGAAGCCATGAATCCTAATCCCTGAAGGTTCCACCTTATCCACGATCGTTAGTCGTTACGGATCATAACTTTCTCCTTGTCTCACTGTACAATACGAGTTGAAGAAATAATGCCTTAATCGTCATGTTTTCCATGAGTGCATTGCACTAGGGCATGGTGGTTGCACAGGACTGAGTGTGTTCACTAGGGGGCAACCCCAGAGTAGTGTAGGGACACACGATGTTGCCATAATGCCATAAGGAGTTCATTTCGTGTGTGCGTGTCGCACTAGAGCACGGTCTGTGTGTTTAGTGATTTTTACTATAGGGGCACCCCACGTTTTACTGAGGGCACTCCAGTAAATAGTAAAAACACTATTCATAACTCTATGGTATGTTAAATAGGTATGGATGAGGTGCCCTAAGTATTAGAGTACTTTATCATGCACTGAGATGGAGCATATATGCTCCGGTATGAGGTGGATGGCCACTAGATGCATGGGGGGCATTTTGGTCATTTCAAAATGTCCCGCATGCCCTAATGCCCCCCCCCATTAGGAAAAATATGCATGGCCATCAAATCCATATTTAAAGGGTTTAATTCAGATTTGAAATGATTTGAATCTATTCCCTTTAATTGCAAAACCAAATATGGCAACTATACAATAGTGGGCATTTATTTTTGAGGATTTATGAGAGAGAGAGAAGGGGGAACGGTTCATATGGACAAGGGGAGAGAGGGGCACGGTTTTCAAGACATATTAGGCAAGGAAAACCGAGCCTCATTCAGATTTTGAAGAGAAAGACCGATCCCTCTCTCCCTTGTGTTCGGTTTTGGCCTCCCTCTCTCTCTTGGGCACTCATCTCTCTCACTCTTTGGTTTTGACCTAAGTTGTGAAGAGAAAATAATCTTCATCTCATCTTCTTCTCCTCATAGAGTGTGTGTGATAAAGAAGAAGAGAAAGCTTGCACTCCGAAGCACTCAGAGATTGGAGTGCAAGGATCCGGGTCGATTCGCGAGATCGGGTGTACCCGAAGAAGAACGAGGCTTCTCCCACGCACGTGGATACTTCCGTCATTATCAACTTGGAAGATTAACATCGCGGTGTTAAATCCCGCACGGAGGTATAATAAACAAAACCCTAGATCTATTGAATTGCATGCATAACATTTATAGTGTGTTTCGATAGATGACAATAGGGGTTCGTTTGCATTTCATTTTAATCTTGCGCATATGATTGTTTCTTAAGAAAATTTTAAAAATGTATCGCACACCGTATCGATCCTAAGATCGAGTCCGGCTTCCGTTGCGCCTCTGATTTGTTTCCAACAGCAACGAAGAACGAAGAGACCCAAAACTCTTTAAGCTGCATCGCAAGAACACATGCAATGAAGAGACCCAAAAATACAAAAGGACATGCAATTAGCATCAGGTCTCTCTGAAAAAAATGAAAATCAGAAAACAGACAAGGTTCTTTCACATTTATGATTTATCTCAATCTGAGAAAGGGAATGGAAGGACAGATCTGTAAAGCAACTATTTGTTGTCCAAACTGCAAACACAAGAAAAATGCATTAATTGAATGCAGAGAATGACTGATAGTAGAAATGGGAAAAAGAAGACTATTGGGAGGTGAGACCGTGAGAACAACAAATGTTTTGCTGCTAAGTAGACATGACATTGACACATTTTTGTTGCTAAATAGTCCGTGTTTATTTCAAACAAGCAGAAACAGATTTCTTAAAAATCCTATGGACTAGTTTGCAATGAATGAAACTATAATAACATTATGGAGTATTGACTTAACCTGAACTAGTCAGGCAACTCAGACTTGGGAAACGGAAATATAAAAACTATTTTTTTTCATGCCTCGGAACTCTAGAGAGTGGGAGTTACATAAGTAACATAACTACCAGGAAGGCCTACAACAGAGACACCTCCTCCTTGACACGAAAGAACATCTCTTTCAACTTACAGCTCTTTTATGAGGTCATAGTCCATTGCATCTTTAATAAAAACATTGTCAAGGATGAATATTTTGGATCAATACCAAACTATCATTATATGAAGATGTTGGGAAGGATGCCAGTGTCTTTCCTTCTAATCTTGAAACTTGTATTTGGAGTTGTCCCCAGAAGGGAAACTTAACGTAGTAAACATGACAAGAAAATACATCCACTTACCTATTCATTCTGCAGAGGAATGGTAGATCAAGAACTGTACCACTGTGGCAAGCATCTATCATAGCATGAAGCTTAACCCCACGAGGAAGTGGTCTGACAATGGTTGCATTAATTTCATCATCGACAATCATGCCTTGTGTTTCAAAGTCCAGTGGGCAAAGGGTTTCATCATATCCATCAACCTCATCCCCACTATAGCTCCTCTGTTGTGAACCGTGCCCAGAATAATGGAATAGCAATGAGTCTCCTGGTTGACAGCCTTGCACAAGCCAATACAGTGCCATTCTAATGTTTTGTTTAGTTGGAATCTTATATGGATCAGTTTCTTCTTCTGCAAATAAAAAAAAAACAATATTAAAACTGTTTAAGATGAAGTGACATAAAAGGATTAAAGGAAGGACATAGAAGATTCATAACGGTGCAAAAGAGGAGACAGGAATCTAAATTGTACCCCTCGAATCAATATACAATGCCTCTTTAATAGCAGAAGATCATGGGAAGTGGCATCCGTGTGCCCGAAAGAAAGACGACATTTAAGGTACGGGCAATAAATAGTTCAACTCCAACAAAGGTAGCAAAAGCAATGATAAATGACTGAAGGAAATCCAAGAGATGGTTTGTGTGGCACTTGGGACCTTGCAAATGTAGAGGAGCTGTTGCAAAGCATGTAGTAGGGATATCTTCTTACGAAGTCATGCTTTGAATAGGTTCAGCTAATTAATGAAGAAATATCTTATAGGATTTACCAAAAAATAACATATCCATGGCCCTATGTTTGACACCATTTCTTCACCATTAAGGTGACAACTATGCACAACGATACTTGTTCTCAAACATCTAGTTTGACATCAAGGTGAGTTTATTACTTTTTGTTTCCAACTTTGCATGAAGAGGGATAGTGGTGGGGACACCGACCTAGTTCAACCGGACGTAACGCGTGTAAACGATACATGTTCACATACAAGGTTTAAAATTTTGATTTTGTGTCTGGTTTCGGTCCTTGCTGAAACCGAAATTTTGGCCAAAATTTTGAAAAAATTTCAAAATGATAAATAAGATTTTTTTATTTTTATTATTTGAATTTTTAAATATAAATATTTTATAGTTGGGCAAATATGTTTATATGAATTGTTTTTTGAATACAAACATCAAACACATAGTAAACTTACATCATGCCATTGTTTACATAATTACACGAATTGCTTTTAGAAAACACGTTTAATACAAGATCTACTTCAAATATATTCTTGAGCTTCTTGTCGTCAAGGTGTGAGCCCAGCAACTGAATTGAGCCAATATGGACCTGGCTGGGTTGTGACATTCACTTGAAGTCTTGAACTCCTCCACTTCCTCCAATCTCCCGAACTGGTGTTCTCGGGATTGCATAATCCGTAGATGGAGCATATGCCATGCGGTCACAAGTGGTATGCTTCTCATGGTAGACGAACCGACCAAGACATTCGATTGGACGAGATCCGACGAAGTACGACAACGATCCAACGATTTCGATCGAAGTCCGGATTCGACGAAGATCCGACCAAAGTCCGGTGAAGATCCGGCGGGATCTGGTGAAGATCCGGCAAAGATCCTGTGATAAACGGTAAGATTCGACGATTCCGATAGAAATCCAAGAATTTCGGTCGAAATCCGGAGCTTAAGTGGAGAAATTTGTGGCATTCGATCAAAATTTGTGACTTCAGACGAAACTGAATGCCTAAATTTAACGGATCAGGTCCGAAATCGACAATTTTTTTCAAAAATGATCGAAAGCCTCTTCGAAATGATCGGAATATGGCTTCTTTCGAACAAAATGACCGAAAGCCACAACGAAATGACCAGAATATGGCAAGATTCGACGAAATTGCGCCGAAATCACTGACAGATTTCGACTGCAATCTAATTCACAGGTCTCCCACGTATTTTGGTCCGAAATGCCCAAAATTCACTCAAATTTGATTGGTTTCGCCAACAGACTACTGCCAAAGTCCATTTTCACGGGCCCCCATATTGAAATGTCCAAAATTCGTCGAATTTGCACCGAAACCCTCTGAAAATCAAAAAATTCGATCAAAATACATACCAGCTCTGTTTCGCATAGCCCTTTCATTTCGGTGGTGGCCGAAACAGAAATTTCAGCATTTTGATTGAAATTTCAATCCATGTTCACATACATCTAGTTTGATATCAAGGTGAGTTTATTAATTTTTGCTTCCAACTTAAATGAAATGGGGTAATGGTGGAGACACCAACCCAGTTCAACCGAACATGTTAGTATGTCACATGTGTCTACTCGAGGAGGAGGGTGGCCAATCTAATAGGGCTATGTCTTGGGGATGACATTTATTAGTTATGTCAGCCTTATTGGGCCCCTTTTATTTACTGCTTTATTTTAGTTAATTTAATAATATATTTTGGGAATATTAAATGGGGTAAAAATCGGTAGCATGTGAGCCAACCATATAAGGCTCCTTTATTCGTTTTTTAAGCCATTAGTCTTTAGGGTTTATTAAGACAACTTATTTATATGCTTGTAGTTGTTATCTTTAAGAATGCTGACTTTGAATAATGGATTAGAGCTTTCTCTCGAATTTGAGAGCCCGTTGAGGGGGGAGACCTCGGACGAAAACTAAATCTTTGTTACTTTGTCTTTTGTGATCGCCATAATCACCGTCATCGTCATCTTCTCCAACGACAGCACCAACGAAATTGCCATCATCATTACTACTTGCCCCTCTCTATTACTCTCTTTGATAGGACCCCGCGCCTCGACCCCCCCCCCCCCCCCAGCCTCCAAGTCCTTATGATTTTCCGTCCACGTACGCACGATTCCTCATCTGTGTTCGCCAGCACCCCCCCCCCCCTTCGGCCGTGTGAACCACGCCCCTTGTCCGCGTCACCGACCACTTGGTTGCTTAACCACCGGCACCCGATCGTCCGCCCATGCGACCACTCGCACCCGACTACCCTTCGTTTGCTTCCAGTCCCTTCAGGTTGCCAAGTCCTATTAGACAATTGGGATCATCCGCCAAAGCTACAATCAACATCCACACTGCCTAAATTGATCTTCCTAAATTTAACTTTTTGATCTTTTATTTAAGCCTTGGCCTTTTATTTGACAATTATAATTGAAAACTGTATATCTGAATTGGCTTGATATTACTATTGTTTGCTTGCATAGATCCATGATACAACACAAACTTGTCTTTTTTCAGCTTGCTATTGAGCCAATATATAGGTTGAAAGCCTTTAGAGGCCATTCGACTATGTATTTGTTAGTCAGACTGCCCTAGGCCCCGGGAGTTCCCAAACGGTTGTCATCTTTTCATTATTTTGAAGGGTTTAGTCCTTACTGCATGGGCTTGTCTTTGCTTATCATAATTGTTGATCCTCTAATTTCCTGACTATTGTTGATGCTAGTTAAAAGAGCCTAAATTTCTATATTATTAATTCCAATTGTCTTGCATAACTACTCATCATGCTAGGATAGATAATTGTATGAGTGTCCCACATCAGAAAGTTATATAATTCCATCCATTGTTTAGAAATATAATATTTGAGGAAACCTATCATGCATTCCCTTTGGAACTAAAGTATTTTCCCCACGAGTTCATTTCTTTATGGAGATGATAATAATGTCTACTGTAAATGTCATAATCAAGACAATGAGTATAGAAATTGGATACATAGCTCATAAGTTGTTTGATTATCATTTATCACAAACCCATTAATCTTCATATTTACAAGTGAAAAAACAACAAATTCCTTGTCACTGTCTAGATTGAAGGACTTGTTGTGTTATGAATCTCATAAGAAAGCACTCATGGTCATGTCAACGGTGGTCTAAATACAACCACAAAATGAACCAAGATGGGCTATTCAGACTATAAGGCACTAGCACTTACGAAGCTCATATATATATATATATATATATATATATATATATATATATATATATATATATATATATATATATATATATATATATATATATATATATATATATATATGCCTTCTTTCATCTTCTTTGACTTGTATCATCAGTTTTGGCCAGTCGATACAGCTCTGATATCGATTTTTTGAACCTCGTTCTGCTCTCTAGCATAAGTATGTACTATATTTGTTCCCTCGCAGCCGTTTGACAGATGATCAAACAACTCTAATTTGTATCGAGCTTCATCTGAACCTTCGTCATGATGGTGAGACGCTCTCATACATTACTCACTACTGGCAGCTTGTGGGCATTCTTGTCTATCTTACCATCTATAGGTTCAAAATTGTCAACATTGTGCATGTTGTGAGTCAGTCTGTTGCAGCTCCACGTACGGTTCACTGTATAACAGTTCTTTCAATCCATTGCTACCTTCGAGGTACCATGTCACATGTATTGTTGTTCGCTTTTACCTCCCCACTCAGTAGCAAAAGTACTCTGATACTGATTAGGGTGACATCACAAATCGTCCCTCAGTCACTTGTTAATTGTAACTGCATGTTTCTCGGCCCGTCTCTAATCGCCAAGAAGCATAATATTATATAACCCCCCCCCCCCCCCCCCCCCCCCTCTCTCTCCCTTCAAAGCCATAAACTATTAGACCAAAAACATGCATACTTAAAGACATAAGTAAACAAACAAATACTTCGACTTGCATGCCTAAGCTTATAGAAGATAGGTTGGTTTAAAGCTACAAACTAATCAAGTAATAGGTTAGTTTAGTCATAACTATGAAGGAGGCTATTGGTTCGGATAACTAACAAGGGAAATGTTGAAGGCACAAGCTACAACTGAGGTCAAGTATCAAGCCATGGCAGATTCCACTTGTGAGATTGTGCGGCTTCAACATATTTTTGTGACTTGGGAGTTCCTACTATTGATCCGCTCCTCTCTAGTGTGATGACTGAAGTGTTATCCAGATCATTAGAAAAATGGTCTTTCATGAACGGACTAAGCACAAAGAGATTGACTCTTGGTTCGCCAAAACTTTGTAGCACATATATTTCGCTTCCCAAGTTTATTCTGAGCTGCAGCTTATTGATTTCTTCACGAATTCTCACACCACTTAGTGCCTCTCCTTCTTACTTGCAAACACTTAGTATATGACCCACTTTGAGTTTGAGAGCTGGGATGAGATTTATTGTAAACACACTCATGTACATTTTTCCTTTTCTTTGTGTTTGTATTCTCAGTTCTGGTGACCACCCACACACGTCCATCTTTTATATATTTGGCCCTAAGGACCAATACTAAGAAGCTTTCCTTGCTCCCAAGTAACATTAATTTGAACCAGAAGCACCATGACAGCTAATGTATCTCACAGGCGACAATATTTAACTCATCAATAGGTGCAATAGTCACTTGGTTTCCCATCCTTCAAGTGAATATAAAATCGACTTGTATGACCATCTTGATGGTTTAGATCTTAATCTACCTCCTCTGCAGTCTCGAATGCAATTTCAGAGTTCTTAGAACCCTAGAAGTTCTCATTGTCCGATTTCAACGGTTATCAAATTAAAAACACTTCCAATCCTACATAGCATCTGTCAAAACCTCCCTCCTTAAGAAAAAAAGTGGAGAACACCTCATAAGATCTATCCATGTTGCTTGGCAACAACCAATTTGCATGATTGGGACTATGAACCATTAAAAAAAAAAACTATGCTTGATGCCCATCTACTAGGAGGAATCCACGATTACTGACCAAGTGCTTCACCACCTTCTGGCATTAGCATCACCATTTCAAGACCATTGGATCTTATATTTTTGGGTAAATTACACTTTGCCCCCCTGAAGTTTAGCTCAAAAACACTTAACCCCCCTGTAGTTTATTTTGTTCCAAATCGCTAAAATGTTAGTACAATACCCCCTACTGTCAACTACTTAATTTCCCCATTTGGTAATTTTTATCTGATCAAAACAGAATTGAAGGGGGCAAAATGTAGCTTTTTAACTATAGGGGGTAAAGTGTTTTTGACCTAAACTTCAGGGGTGCAAAGTGTAATTTACCCTATATTTTAGGGTTATTTTGACTTTGCCCCCCAAATTTTGCCTTGAATTAGACTTTACCCCCCATTTTTCATTAATTAGACTTTACCCCCCAAAACTAACTGTTCCTTCAGCTCACCCCCCAAAACTTTATCTATTTTTTTTTTTGAAAGGTCAAAACTTTATTTCTTTTCCGTCAGCTCACCTTTCTCTTAGAATGTGAGCTGACGGAACAGTTAGTTTTGGGGGGTTAAGTCTAATTAATGAAAGATGGGGGGTAAAGTCTAATTCAAGGCAATATTTGGGGGGTAAAGTCAAAACAACCCTATATTTTTTAGGGTATAAAGTCATCACAAACATCAATGCGATCGATGATTCTATCCAACCCTAATTCTAACCTTCAACACCAAATTTGACCCAGAATATCGGAATAAATTCACAACACAATAAGGAACACAGCTAGAACGCGCGTGATTCAGAAGGGGCAGGGTTGGGGATTCGATAGGGGGACGCACCGGTGAGCATGATGATGGAGGACTCGGGGAAGTGGAAGCGGTTGACGAGGAGGTGGCGCATGCACTTGGCGTCGTTGATGCAACCCTTGAGCTCGTGCCGCGAGTACCGGTACGAGATCCCGCAGATCACCGCCCGCTTCCGGCCGTGAGGAGACGGCGGCGGGCCCCAGGGGGCCTGATGAGGGGAGGGAAGAGGGGGAGGGGCAGAGCCGTGATTATAGGATTGGGAGGGGGCGGGGGCGCTCCGGGGGTCGGCCACGTGCGTGACGGCCTGGCAGATGGCGCACCGGATGGACTTGGCCCCCGGCGGGAGCTGCAGGGACGTCCGGCAGCCCGAGCAGTCCACCAGCATCATCATGGCTGACCGGCGGCGATGTACGTTGGCAGAATGTACCGGCGGCGAAGGAGGAGGAGAGGGAGAGGGAAAAGTGGGGACCGAGCGTGTGCTTTTGACGTCTAGAAGTCTTCAAGGCGACCGAGTGGTTGGTTTTATGGTTGGCTGGCTTGACCTTTAGCGCGTGGTTAACGTGGTTCGAAGAACTTCAATCGAACTGGACGCGCTGGTGTACCCATCAACAGTGGCGGAGCCAGGAATTTGCTTTAGTGGGGGCAATCTTTGTTTGGATTTAAGTATTTTATCCATTTGTCACAGCCAAAGACTCAAAGGAATTCAATTGATTGCAAAAAGTAAATAATTTTTTTAAAAAAAAGAAACCAAATACTAATACATGAAATATAAAAAAATTCAAAATAACGAAGTGCGAAACCATTAAAAAATATCTTGGTTCATAACATACCTTTTCAAAAATTATAATTGTTCCCGAAGAGTCTTCATATTTTGAAAGCGATGCATGATAACCTCATTATCAATACTCCATGGGCCCCAAACCCCCAATCCATCCCCACCTACCCAGCTACCCCCGTCCGGCCGTCCCCACGGCCCCCCCTTGGGCCATTCCCCAAGACGGCAAGGCCCAAATGGACCCAAGTAATCGGTGAGTCACAATGTAAAAAACAAAAAGAAAAAACACTTAACTTGGTGACCACAAAACACATTAACACACAATGACACAATGTAAAAAAAAAAAAAAATGAGACTGAGTCAACTACTCAACTCTGAGAAGTGAGAATTGTGATTTGTGACAGTGAGACTGTGAGACCCGTGAACCATAAAACAAACAAAAAGAATTAGAATATCAGATCAGATGGTTCATGGATTGATCTTATTGGATTCAATTATTCAAAAGGGGAGAGAGAGAGAGAGAGAGAGTACCTGTTCTTCTGCTGTTCAGCGGGCCGCTTCAGGAGGTCAGGGCCTTCAGGCTGTTCGACGTCGGCGGCGACGGACCGACCGAGTCGACCGACTCACCGACGGAGTCACGGAGTCGACGGACGACGGTAGGCTGGTAGCCCACTAGCCCGCACTCGGCACTCCGCAGGACCGCAGCCGCAGGTGGTGTGGTGATCGCCTCGGCGACGACGGCGAGCCGCGAACGTGTCCGGTGTCCCGATCCCGGCGATCCGCCTGAGCCCGTGCGGGCCGGTGCCGTGCCGCCCTGCGAAGCGTCGCCGCGTCGGTGAGGTAAGACCGTAAGAGCTTCGCTTCTGAGGTTGCACGCCGTCGCCCCCGTCGGCGCTACCAGAGAAAAAAAAATTTATTTTTTTTTAGCAATCGATCTCAGCCATCGATCAATGCTATTAGGTTTTTAGGGGGGATGTTTTTCAGTTGGGTGACACGTGCTTGAGATGAGAGAACCGGTTTTTTTTTTTTTCAAAATTTGAGTGGGGGCAGATGCCCCCACTGGGCCTAAGCTGCCTCCGCCACTGCCCATCAACAGTGTCTCATGCTCATTGTGCAGCAGGTTCAAACAGTTTAACACGGTTGGACCTCCACTAGGTTTTAAATGTCGTTTTCGGTGTCTATGCCAATCGGCCAAAAAATATATATTATTTTTCAATAATTTATCAGTGAAAAAATTATAAAATAGAAAGATAAATTTCGATAAACTATTTCGTTTTTCAATCAAATTTTGATGTTTTTTGATAAAAAATTATCGTTTTTATGTAAGATTTTGATTTTTTTTTTCATTTGATATGAAAAAGATGAAATATTTCAGCAATACTTTAAGATAAAGATGACAGCAAAATATTATCTATTATGAAAAAAAATCAAAATTGAGAAAAAAATATAATTTCTTACTAATGTTTTGTTATGTTAAAAAAGATAAAAATTTTCAGTGAAATTGTATAGAAAAAAGACAATGTCGGATTTCGGACAAATATCGATCATTTCGACCGACATTTCGTTATATCGGAAAAAAATATTGGTACTATTAAAAATTCAATCAATTTCTATATCAGACCATTGAAAAAAAGACATATTTCGATGATTTCGTAGGAAATTTGTCGACATTTGATTCCATGGACCTCTGGTTCGATTTTGAAAACATTGGTTGACATTGATGCCGCCCCCATAGCCCTCCACCTAGGTCGTACCCCCACCCTCCTCTGTCGTTCCCTTTTTTAACAACACCCCATGTAACGACCTGTAGATGAGTATTTATTTAAAATTTTATTTATCTATTAGTCAATAACAAAATACCTTTTTATCCATGATCCTAATTTGCGTCACAACTTTGTTATTTTATTTTATTTTTTTAATCAGAACATCGAATAAAATATGTCTTTGTAGAATTGAGTGTTCTTCAAAGAGTCCGACACCGGTTATGATTTGGTATGGTTTCGATCCATGGATAGCTATGAATTAGTAGTTGTATTTTTTTTTTGCTAGAAGTTGTTGTACTTATAGAGATAATTATGTCTTTTTATAAAAATCGATGTTTGGTCGATCTTCTACAATATAAAAAATTAGTATTTTTTAATTGGTCACGTCGTAAGCTTTCCAACATATATTTTTTTGGATTTTTCAATAAAAAGATAAAAAACTATAATCATATACACAATTTTTGAGGGCCACTTTGGATTGGAACCCAACTTACCTAGTTGAATCCGAACCCAAGTACCACCAAATGCCTCATTTGTGTGACTTCGTTTTATGTATTGATTATCCGACCTTGATTGCAGAGACGCAGTGAATCCAAATTCAATTACGGTTCAAGAATCAACACCTTTATATACCCTACCCTCTTCTTCTTCTTATTCTTCTTCTTCTCTCTCTCCCAATCCTATTAAAACCTGCCCCTTTTTCTTTCTCGTCACAGCAACGGGTTTTCCTTCCACAGCTGATCTTCGATGAGGTATTCTTCCTTCCCTTCTCTTCTCCTCTTTTTCCCTTTTCCTCCCCTCTTCATTTCCTTCCCCTCTTTCCTCCTTCCCTTCTCTAACTTTCCTTTTATCTTCTCTAACTCTCCCTCCATCTCTCAATTCTTCTCTCTTTTTCAAAATTTAGTGTGTGTAGAGTTTTATGTGGGCATATTTGAGTGTGTACATAATTTAGGGTGGGCAGAATTGAGTGTGCAGAATTTTATCCAGACAAATTTGAGTGTGCAGAATTTTATATGGGTAGATTGAGTATGCAAAATTTAGTGTGTGCGGAATTTTGTGTATGCATCAGTGCATGGAAGGTGTATGTTGATTTGTGCATAGAAGGTGTATGTTGATTTGTGCGAATAATGTGAAAGTTGTAGGTGTATGATTAGTGTTGTAAGAGTATGGGTATGAGGTTATATGCATGTGAGGATGGATGCCAGTGCAGAGTATGGATGTGGTCAAGGGAATTCATTCGATTCTTCCATCTTTTCCATTTTTAATTTCTTCTTTATTCATATCTCTTAATCTCTCCCTACGTCTCTTAATTATATCTTCTTTCCTCTTTTTCTCTCTATTTCTTCTTTTTAAAAATTTTTCTTCTTAGAAAGTTATGTTAAGTATATTAATTTACATGATTTTTTATCTATGATTTCAGAGCCTTAACCTGATCAATAGATCTTTGAGCAATCTAGGTCCATCGAACATTCTTGTGGTGGAGCATGACCCTGGTTCAGAAAACCACTCGGATCTATCATGTTTTCCATTGATTGTAACTAAATATTATTTTATTGAGTGGGCATATAATCTAGTATCTCTGATTTTATAAAATCGTATAATCATTGGTCCATATGTTGAAAATTTTAGAAACACTTACAGGGTTATTTAGTTAACTTGCTTGTGTTAGTAAATTTCTTAGTTTTTCTGTATAACTTATTCTCGGAGTTCTTCAACAAAAGCTAGATATTTTTATTATCATCTATTGCCATTATTTTATCAACCTATTTAGTATGGTAGCATTGTTATCGTCCCTTTGTATTTTCACCAATGGTTTTAATTTTGTTTTTCCATATTAGATATTATTGATATATTGACTTTGTCAAGCCCAACGGAGCATGGACATAATGAAAACTGTGGGCCGATAGCATGGAAAAGTGTGAACCTTTCGTGGCTACCATGCAGAGGGTCTATGGTTAACTCCTCTTCTTATTAAAGTGAACTAAATTATAATATTAATTAATTGGATATAAGGGACGAAGTTACCACAACGTGATTCCCAAAGTTGGAACGGGTTTCTGACACTAATAATTAGGTTAGAGATCATCACCCTGTGAAATTTGTACAATTCTCAAAGTAAGCAAGATAGGCATGAGCTCCTCCGTGAAAAATAAAAAAATCTACTTTGGTCAATTTAGGAGAGAAGTAGTTGACTGGGTCAAGGTAGGACCAAGGAGGTGTTTGATCAAACCGGTAAAAATCTACCCTTTAGTAACGATAGTCGGTTTACGGATCCCTTGAGGACAATACATGAAATCCACTAAATCGATATTAGTTCAAGGATAAAAATTACATATGTTTCATTGTGGCACACCTTACTGTTGGGATTTACGTTATTTTTCTTATTATTGTCAGTATTTGTTCGCATTTACAAATAAATTTAAAATGCATTAATATATGTATATTAATTGAGTTTGTCACTATATTTGATACCTCTAATTGTATATTTTTAAGGTGTAGGTTATCATCAGTAGCAAGGTTTCCACATCTCCAGTTATTTTGCTTCCTTAGTTTTGCTTCTTTAGTGTGTTGCTTCCTTTCTGTTTCTCCTTGTAGTGGCATTGGACTGTTGAACTTTGATATTGGTTTGACAATCTAATTTTATTAGAATGGAATGCAGTAATCTACTTATCTTTTAATCACATTGCCCTATTCTTTAATCATAATGATAATTTTTTTTATAAAAAAAAAACTCAAAGACCTGTATTTTAGATCAACTTCTTTATTTAAGTTGGTCCAAAATATGGGGCGTTACACCCCCAGTCTCCTTTGTCGACTATCGCCCTTATCCCTCTTCTGTCCTTCTTCCTCCTCCCCTCCTTCATCCTCCATCTTCCCCATACCGAATCGGTAAATATCCCACCGACTCGATCATTGGGCAACCACCAACACCATCCAAAGATTTAGAGTTTTGGTGCAGGAAGATAAAGGAGGGAGAAGGGGGGAGGAAGGAGGGTGGCAGAGGGGTGCTGGGAGTGTCATCAAAAAAAAAGGATGGTGGGGAAGGGATAACTACAGAGTCGGAGGGGGTGGGCGGTGGGATATGTTGGGATTCTAATCTATTCTAGTATGCAAACGATGACTAGCAAGATATTATTGAGGCTAATTGTCTAGTTTAGAAACAACAGTGTTGGAAAAATCCTACGGTAGAGGCCCGCAGCGTAAGCGACTTGTCGGTCGAAAGACCATGCGTAGTGTACGTTACACGATAAAAACTTTCACAAAACTAATGTGTGTGCAAATATGTGCACGTGAGACGAATGCCGTAAGGACAATCTAGCGAATCGAATATCTAGAATGCATGCAATTCGAGTGTACGCTAGATTACGAGTTAGAATGATGCATACCTTCATGCGGATATTTTAACCGCGGAGGATTGCCTTCTTTGTCCATGGAGATGGAAGAATTTCCGCAAAGAAGAATGAGGATATGCGAGAGGATGAAGCCTTCGATGTTCACCCGATCTCACCCGTTGCACGGAACGTCACTCTCGGATCTTTGAGTGCCTCCGATGAACAACTCTTCTCCGTCTTCAATTCAATACGCGAGGATGAAGGCTGGCGTCACGCACACGGAGGAGGAGACGAGAGATGAAAGAGAGAGCTAGAGGGGTTTCGGGTGTGCCTTAAGTGGTCGGCCCCCCCTTTTGCCTCTTCTCCTTATAGTGGCCGGCCCCTAGCAAACCCAAGAAGCTAGGGTCGTCCCCTAACTTGTCTCCTTCTCCCCCTTGTGTCTAGGTATGGGCCGGCCACACACATGCCTTGTGTGGCCGACCTCCATTAAGTCAAACCCCATTAAAGCCCGCCTCCTACAAGTTTGCACACAAGCCCTAGAATCTAGGGGGGCGGCCATATGTGTCCCCACATGCTAGGGTCGGCCACCCTAGTGTGTGGTGATGCCTTGGTTTCCCAAGGCACCCACCCCCACACCTCCAGTTTATTGCCCCTAGAACCTGAGAATACGCATGGTGTGCCCGAGTGACTTATGACTAGTGCTTTCACTATTACTGGGGTACCCTCAGTGAAAACCTAAGGTGTCCCTAGTAAAGTCAACTAGTCAATTCGCAACACGCACCGTGCATCGCACCCGCGTAGTGAACTTCACTAAGGTTAGGGATTGACCACGTGTGTCTCCGCACTACTTTGGATCTACATCCTAGTGCGCACACGCGTATATGCATCTACCGTGCACTAGTGCGAAGCACACACAGAGCGTATTAGACTTGGACTGTATACTTTCTCTTATTGCGTCTCGTGAATCGAGGAGATGATTCGAGAACCGTACAATGTATGGATAAGGTGGAACCTTTAGGGACCAGGATTCATAGCTTCCAACTTGGACTCGGTCGACACACTACCCGAGTGTACCATCGACCCTCTGAGTTTGAGTTAACTTGTGTAGCCACCTAGAGTGCGATGCAAGTTGCACTCTATTCCCCCCAGACTTACTATGTTCTCTCGCATATCCCTACTCTCCGCTTAGTAGTGGTAAACATGATGTCCCTCCACTTAGTACCATGAGTCAACTCGAGTGGTGGAGAACACCGTCAGACTCAAGTGCTCATATGTCTTGGTTCCTCTAGGTTGCACATACCCCGTACCTATTGATTACCCTGTCGAGTAATCGAACCCAGTTAACAGTCCAACTAATGAATACCAAGTCTGGATTTGGTACTACATAAGTCAGACCAAGGAATACACCTCCTGTTAAGGGTGTGAATGACCTGCAGGAGTGACATGTTAATGCGACGCCAGTCGGGTAACCCATTACACCGTGGTTTTGGATCACATAACTGGATCCTCATACATTGGTGTGCCAAAGCATCACACAATTGGTTAGCCCACCAGACATGGTTCCTCAGAGTTTAGGACCGATTTACCCTAAGCAAAAATACGGCTTAGTGCACCAGTGTCTGCTCATTGATCTGTGCACCGTGTTGGTTCTGTTCATCACAAACAATGTGCCTGGTGATGACCATGGTGAAGACTCCCCATGCACTGCCATCCCCAACAGCTTATCATGATGAGACGATCAACCTAATCATAGCTGCGAACTGATTTAGGTTACAAAGGACCTATCCACTTAGTCTTCGACTCAGTGAATTACCATATAGCATTGGCTCTATGTTCCTATAGGAACACGTAATTGTATTACGTACCAACATACATCTCATAGAATAAAATTTATTATTTATTATTTATTATTAGATCAAAACTCAAAGTTTCACAAGCTTAGAGCATCTCCAACGGGCTCCGAGCGGAGCTCTGAAGGCCGACGTGGCACGCAGAAGGAATTATACCGCTCCAACCGGCTCGAACGGTCCTCTGAAGTCCTACGTGGCATGCCAAGTAGGCCACGTGCGGTCAGGACCTCCGTAGGAATAAAAAATCCTGTATTTTTATATAAAAAAACCCCCGGACCTTTCATATATATATATATATATAGATCAAAACATGTACTTTTCAACTAGGATACCTCTCAATGAGGCCGTTGGATAACTTATAAATATATAGGGTGTTTGGTGCAAAATGGCTCGGATATCCAGTTCAGAGGCCGTTGGAGCTGAACCTCTCAACTAGGATACCTCTCAATGAGGTGGCAACAAAAAATGGGCCACACGGTTTTAGGAGGTGCTCCTTGTTCGGAGCTCGTTGGAGATGCTCTTAGAACACACCAATTCCAACAAATAGAACTACGGTTGAGGGGTTTAGCATGTAGAGGTTAACACAACAATACTATTTATGGTTTGGAGGGAACCTAAGGCCATCTACAGATATGGCAATTTGGAAGAGTCGGGTGGAGAGAAGATAAACTTAGCAGTAGTTAAGGCTTGTGCAAGCACAATGCCCTGAAAGATATTTCACTATCTTGGTAGGTGCTTGAAGACCTCCAATGAATGCTTCCCACGGTACAACGACTGGACTCCCTCTTCAGCACGTAAGGGAATCCCTTTGGGACTCTCAGCATACTCCAAACAACAACATAACAGAAACTCAAACGTGACAGGGAGAGTGGAGAGAGCTCTTGGCTTGAGTTGTGTGTCTGGCTTTCCTGGACCCTCTCTTATATAGAGGTCCTCAACCATGATGCTCCCCCTACTCATAGCCCATCACATGCAACAACGAGCCCAGCCTCGTGAAACGTATAATGATAGGAATAACTCTCCATTAAAATATCCCAGAGATCTTGGCTCAACGCACGAGTGTGTGTAGTGGGCTAGAGTATGGCTCTGGTGAAGCTACAAAGTCCTATGGAGGGAGTTCTATTTAATATGCATTGATAGCTCTCCCTCATGGCAATATGAGACTACGAAAAACCTGGTTTTCATTCTATCAAGTCAAAACCATATTTTGCAACAGGACATGGATGACTTGGGGTGCATTTTGGGGTTACTAGCCGACCAAAATGGATTTGGGGTGATGGCAACGGGCCGGGTTTGGAACAAGTCAGCCCTATTCAGAGGTCGTCCCGTTACGAAATACCTTGTATCAAACTCGTCCCAACCCGTCCCAATCTCGTCTCTGATTTGGCCTTTGGAGGGAATATGCTAAACCCGTCCCAATTATATTAGCCAAAACCCATACTCGTTCCACCCCAATTATATTAGACGGGACAAATTGAAGCGAGTTGGATTGGCAATAAATTAAAAGAGCAACACTAAATTTGGTGGAAACTATATTCGTTTTAACTAAAAAATATGTAAATTCTATACTTCTTTTTAAAAAAAATCTATGCATGGAAGGAAACTTTTGGACTATGCAAGTGCAACTAATGTTAATGTAAATGATATACTTATATGTAATCGGGTCGGGTTTGGGGTTGGTAAGTTAAATCCGACCGTTGGTAAGCTAAATCCGACCCCGTCCCAAACTTGGCTGTTGGTGTGGCTGGATTTGGAGGTAAAGGCTGGGAGTTGGCTGATGGTTTGGCTGTGGATTTGGAAAATGGCGGGGAATTCCCTCCCCTCTATTATAAACCTCATAGTTCCAAATCTGGCCATGAGTGTTCTGCAATGATGGGTAAGCAAGGGGCTGAAGGAGTTGAGGCTTTTAGTGTTGCTGAAACAGGTAATTCTGGTACACAGCAAGTGTTTGATGAAATTACTGCTCCAGGTAACGGGCCTACTTTCCCTGGGCCTAAGGGTGATGTTGGGGCTGGAAGTGTTGAGCAACCTAGAGGTCAGTCTTGCAGCTCAATCTGTGGAGGATCTTCCTTTAAGGAGGACGACCCCACAAGTGAGATTGAAGCGAATTTGCGTGGATGGGAGCACAAATTGGTGGGGTATGTAGTGGGGAGGAAGCCTTTCTTCCCTAAGTTTCAAGTCGTTATGCCAAAGGTTTGGAAGCCGGTTGGTGGCTTGGAGATTTTCTCGAGAGAAAATAGCATCTATTTATTCAAATTTCAGGTCGAGAGTGACAGTACGAGAGTGCTTGAAGAAGGACCGTGGCATTTTGAGGGTCGGTCAGCGGTGTTGAAGAGTTGGAACAAGGATATCAAATATGATCGTGCTCCGCTCGATAAAATCCCTATATGGGTGAGACTACCGGATCTTCCGATTGATCGGTGGTCTATAGAGGAGATCAGTCGTCTAACGAGCTTGATTGGGGTCCCCCTCATGAGGGATCGTGCTACGGCTAAAGGGCTGAGGCGGAATTACGCTAGGTGTTGTATCGAAATCAAATTCGGGGATGAACTACCTAGCGAAGTGTCGGGCGAAGGCGAGGAGGAGGAAGTCTTATTTGTGCAAAAAGTCTTCTACGAGTGGAGGCCGACAAGTTGTGTGAAGTGTAGGCTCTTTGGGCATTCGACATTGAATTGTGGAGACAATGTTCGGAAGGTTTCGGAAGGTGTTGGCTGATGGTAGGCTTGTTCCGCATGTGCTGCAGCGAGTCAAGGGCATGACGAGGCGTCTCTGACTTGCAAGAAGGAGTTAGTGGCTATGGAGTATGAAAAGCACGATGAAGCGCCTCAGCTAAATAGGGTGTTGTGGGTTACTTGTGCCAATCCAGAGAAGGGGACCTGGAGAAACCCGGGGGAGGAGGATCTAGAAGGAGTCAGTTTGTCTGGGGTGAAGATTGGTAGAGGCATTCATGGTGCTCGTTTCAATATGAATTACTTGGCAGGTATCCCGAAGAAGGAACACACGAGCATCCAAAATGGCTATTGCGGGAGTCGTTAATTCTAATAGCGGGGCGATCCCCTTTGTTGGCATCATCGGGCTAGATCCGGAGCAAGCGCAATTAGTTCTCCTCCGAAAGATGGCAATCCAATATCGGAAGTGGCCCCTAGAGTCTCTCATGCATTACATCCGTGCGGACACAGATCTTATGGAGCGTTTCGCCACGCCGAGTGTTCTGCAACGCAGGCCGAAGATTGATAGCGATCGAACTACCAAGAGTGGGAGGTTGTTGAGGTAGACACATGTGCTCGACCATTATCACTCTTAGGGATGGGAGTTGAGCAGTTTTATTAGTGCTGAGTTATCTACGCATTGCTCCGTGTTTTCTTTCTCTTTGCTCCATTGGAGCTGTGTACTTGCTAGCTTGTCTCAGAGCGCCAAGAGGTGTATCTTCTGTTCTCCGCACTTAAGGGGCCCTTAACATAATCTTTCTTACCTTTCAAAAAAAATAAAATGTCCCTAACCCAACATAGCCTAATAACTGGTTCAAACCTAAAGCAAACATGATCCCCACCTAATCGTGGTCCAATCACCTAAAGCAAACATGATTCCCACCTAATCGTGGTCCAATCACCTAAGCTCAACCTAACTTGCTACCTTTATCCTCACCCGATTAATTTATGGACGGCAAACCCTTGCCAATTTTCATCAAGAAGGAGGTGTCCATACTCTCTTTTTATGTTTCCAACCGATAACTCGATTGGCAAGACATGCAACCCGTGGGCCCGTGGCCTTCATCAAGGATTCAAATAAGTGATATGCCATATTTCCTCCCGCTTTGTAATGACCAGCCTCTCTCTTGCCTTAGTGGCGAGCTTTTCTGTCTATGGGGTTAGTAAAAATCAGGACATTTCTCTTGCTCCTATGGAGAGTTTTGATCCCTGGTCTATCTTGTGCCAACACACTAAAAGATGATGCGATGTACTTACTTTAGTGGTCCAGAGAGAGAGAGAGAGAGAGAGAGAGAGAGAGAGAGAGAGAGAGAGAGAGAGAGAGAGAGAGAGAGATCCTCACTCCTTTGGAAGCCTCTAGTATAAACCTATCCACTGAATAAACTCATAAAACCTAATCCATAATACACCCACCCAAACACGTCTCAACCCGATTAACCAAAACAGAACCCCTTAATCATACAACTTCAATCTGAACCTGATCCTAGTCCAAAATATTTCTCCTTCATCCATTCATCAGCGCAACCCTCTTCTTGCTTAGCCCTTCAGATTTCAAATTCAAAAGAATACTGTAATGCATTGGCTATCAATCGAAAAGGCTTCGATGTAGTGCTCCCGCTTGTTTGTGTGGCGATTTCTAGGTGCCAGTTAGGCCCTTCCTGCACTCGGTGTGCCAGGTGGGTCACTGCGCCCTCTTCCTTGTGTTGGTAGCGACTTATATGGACCAGGTAGGCCATCTCATGTGGCAATGCAGCCATGCACCTGTGTGGTGACTCTTGGGCCCTAGCTAGGGCCCATTATGTACCCCAAAAAAAAAAAAATGGTTAACAAATTAGGTCAGAGATCCAAACTATCCGGGAGTCAAAGGAGTAAAAAATAAAATATGATTTCCTCGGGGGTAATTTCTGTAAGTTTTCGATTTTGGAAATCCATTACCGACAACCAAAGCAGAGCGGGGGTCAGTGTAAATACCAGAAATGCAAGGGAGGTCCGTGAAATTTAGGCAAAACTGAGGAGAGGTCAGTGTAACTTACCCTAAGACAAAAGGAAAAGAACACTTACTGAAAGGCCCGGCAAAGCAAGCCATGCAATCTGACACTCAAGCCACCAAAAGGTTACACATACACTGTAGCTACAGCTTAATTAAAGCAAAACAATAGCTTGATGAATAGGTCAGCCCCCTCATAACAAACATTTCCTCCATATTTCGAAGATTTCTCAACACTTGCTGTGCGCTTCTCAGGGCATTCTTCGCTCTCGCTGCAGCATCCCCCCTCCCAATACAAGCAGCACGGCGTGAGATGTTAGCTTGATGCGGAAGCTCGGCTCCGACAATATCATGGCTTGTGAATCTTAAAGCCAAATACTCTCGGAACATATCGCTGCGACGCCTTCTGTGGCTTCAGGTGCCCGTACGTCATCAGAAACAGGTGAGGAAACGTTGTGCCAAAGTAAGCTCCGTCGATGTCTGAGCAAAGTCAAGAAAAATTTCCTCAGATCATGATTAGAACAAATAGGGCAACTCTGGCGCATGTTAAACTGTACAGGCTTTGTTTGATCTTTTTTTTTTTGTTTGGGTAAACGCTTTGTTTGATCAATTGAAAACATAAAACTCATCTGCATTTTCTTGTCACATGTACGAACGTTCGCGCACGAGAGAGAGAGAGAGAGAGAGAGAGAGAGAGAGAGAGAGAGAGAGAGAGAGAGAGAGAGAGAGAGAGAGAGAGAGTCCTTTTGATCACCAGTAAAATGCTTATATGACACAACACATTACCAGACACACACAGAGAATGAGAGGAGAGAATCCTTTTGATGACCACCAATAAAATGCTTATAGGAGAGAGAGAGAGAGAGAGAGAGAGAGAGAGAGAGAGAGAGAGTTCTATTGATGACCAACAGTAAATGTATATGATACACTTGAAAGTTCACATCCAGCATTAACTTTAGGGCCAACCAAATGATATATGCATAACATTCCAAACAAGCATGCTTTTAATAGGGTAAGCGACACGAAACCCACATGAGCTATTGCTCATTTTCATGATACCCCCTGAGCTAAAAGACCGATCCGAAGACCCCTGAACTTTGAAAAATCAACTTAACCCCCCTCTGACCTACATACAGTGCAATTTGTTCATAAAATGATAAATGATCATGCTTTCCATCAATGGGTTACCGCTTACCCCCTAAGAAACAGAACAAAATACCCCCTGAAATACCTATGGCGGTAAATCATAGACGGAAAACATGACCCTTTACAATTTTATGGAGGGGATTAAGTTAAAAAATTTCAAAGTACAGGATGCATTTTGATTGGTATTTTAGTTCGGGAGGGGGCGGGGGGTAACATGAAAATTAACAATAGTTCAGGAGGGGGTGGGGGGTAACATGAAAATTAACAGTAGTACCTGAAATTTTCTAAAAAGTTTCTAATGTGCACATAAACGTTTGCAAGATTAGAGTAAAAGGATACTGCCTTGGTACTTGGATCGTGGATAATATATATCTTCACATTTAGGGCAGTATATTTTCACGGTGCTGGATCGAGGGACGTCCGATTGACCAACTGGAAGACAGGGCTGGCCGCAGCAGTAAACTCTAGGGCACCTTCCGAAATCATAGTTCTTAAACTTATCCAGCTGCAGAGGTTGTCATTTAACATTTGTCATCAAGCCATAAATCAACAACAAAGGCAACTACATAACTTAATGGCCAAATGTAAGAAGTATCACCATTGCAGCCATCCCTTTACTGGTTAAAATGTACCGCACGTGAATCAGACCATATAGCATCTCTGCAGCCGATTCAACCAACTCATTCTGTTCCTCGGTAAACATATCACCTGCAAATCAATACTACTAGACTGCTAAGCATCCAGAGAGAAATATAAGCATTGCAATAACTGTTTGGTTTCAAATAAATTTTAGGGTCCGTTCTTTTGACGAGTATATATATGCTTATTAGGATGCGGTGCGTGCGGTGTACGCCTGCAGTCGCACAATCGGGGAAGTGTGATACACCGGTCGGAGTGGGGTACATTGGACGGCTACGGGGTAACACCGCACACAACATTTTATCACACACACACACACAAACAAATATATATATATATATATATATATATATATATATATATATATATATATATAGGGGATGGGGAGCCTAGACCTCAGGTGCAGCATTCACGCTGCACCCGTACCCTGCATGCATGCCACGTGGCTTCCTCTCCCGAAATCAGATCGGAAACAACACCTCCGAGACCGCATCCGTTCGGGACGAACCTCAGCCGTCCGATCGACTGAATCGAACAGATGGCATTCCACCCGGCCTCGCTGTTACTGTGGCGGCCACAGTAACAGGCTAACAGCGAGAATCCGGTCCGGGGGAATCCCATCCGTTCGATTCAGTCGATCGGGCGGTTGAAAAAAAATTCGCGATTACTGTAGCCGCTACAGTAACCGCGAGAATGCTTTCAGCCGTCTGATAGACTGAATCGAACAGCTGGGATTCCCCCGGACCGGATTCTCGTTGTTACTGTGGCCGCCACAGTAACAGCGAGGCCGGGTGGAATGCCATCTGTTCGATTCAGTCGATTGGACGGCTGAGGTTCGTCCCGAACGGATGCGGTCTCAGAGGTGTTGTTTCCGATCTGATTTCGGAAGAGGAAGGCCACGTGGCATGCATGCAGAGCACGGGTGCAGCGTAAATGCTACACCTGAGGTCCAAGCTCCCCGTCCCCATATATATATATATATATATATATATATATATATATATATATATATATATATATATATATATATATATATATATATATGGGCATGCTATAATGCGGCATGCGGTAAGTGCGGCACCGCACTACAACCGTCTGATGCACCGCTGCGTGCATGCGATGCACACAACGGGTGCATAAGACGGCTGCGGTGTGGTGCCGCACTTACCGCATGCCGCATTATAGCATGCCCCTATATATATATATATATATATATATATATATATATATATATATATATATATATATGGGGAGGGATACTCTTATTTATGGAATCATACTTATGTAATTACACACCGCCTTTTACCTACCCTAGAGGTTTTAGAATTTGATGAAACTTGGTGGGGATGATCTCTATGGCAAGTTGATCATCCTCACTAAAAATCATCAAATTCTATAACCTGTAGAGGCATCAAATATGCTATTCAAATTAACGGTTGATAAAGCTTCAAACATTTGATGCCCCTACAGGTTATAGAATTTGATGATTTTTAGTGAGGATGATCAACTTGCCATAGATAGCATCCCGACCAAGTTTCATCAAATTCTGAAACCTCTAGGGTAGGTAAAAGGCGGCGTGTAATTGCATAAGTAGTCATTCCATAAATAAGAGTATCCCTACCCTCTCTCTCTCTCTCTCTCTCTCTCTCTCTCTCTATATATATATATATATATATATATATATATATATATATATATATATATATATATATATATATATATATAAATATAAAATAAGGGACAACGGTTGTGGGGGGGACAAATGAACTAAGACAAAGCAACGACTGAGATTTATAGATAGAAGGGGGATAAACAGAAAAACTCGATCACAGTCGTCCATTTCAGCCAGAGCTAAATGAATCCTACTCAGCCTATTTAATCCCAACTCGATCACAGTCGTCCATTTCCTAATCCTGACCATCGAACCCTACTCACCCTATTAAATCCCACCCTCTTAAATCGCCCTCTAAACTCTCTCTCTCTTGGAACCCGGCACACTGTGCGCGCTCCCCCCTCTCTCTCTCTCGGAAGTCGGAGCTCCCCCCCTCTCCATCTCGGAAGTCAGCCAACTGTGCGCCGGAGCCCCCCCCCCCCCTCTCTCTTTCCCTTGGAAGCCGGCCAGCTGTGCGCCCCCCCCCCCCCCCCCTCTCTCTCTCTCTCTCTCTCCTGGAAGTCGGAGCCCCACACCCTCCACCCGCTGTCGGTTCCCCTCTCACCACTCTCGACCCCGCTTCCTCTTCCCTCTCGACAGATTCCTCTTCCCTCTCGACAGAAAAACCCTAGGGTTTCATCGCGTTTCTCTCTCAATCTCCCGTGCCTTTCTCTCTCTCGCTCTCAGGAGGATGGAGTAGGGAGGAAGGCTCGAGTCAGGGCAGTGCCGATCGGGGCTGAGATCCCCCCCTAGGGTGGCCGATCCACCCCTCCCGTCGACGCATGGCCCGCGATCCCCCCTCTCGTTGCGATCCCCCCCTTCCCATCGACACATCATGGCCCGCCTCTCTAGCCCGAGATCCCCCCCTCCCGTCGACGCATCTTGGCCCGCGATTCCGGTCGAGATTCGAAGGGAAATCCATGCCATTCCAGGGATTTCAGCAGCGATTTCGGCACAATCAGAAGCGTAATTCGTCACACAGGTTACTCTGATCATATTCCCTTTTTTCAGGTTTCTTTGTTGGGTTTTCTTCAGTCGAACAGGTATTTTTTTTTCCTTTGGTGATATAAATCCATTGGGTTTTCTTCAATCAACATCCTCTTTTTCTTCCAGGTTTTGTTGTTGGATGTTCTTCACATCGACAACTTAATCGACATGTTTTTTTTCCCTTTGGTGATATAAATACATTGGTGATCAATCAACACGCCCGCAGTCCACCTACATCTCCATGTATTCATTATCCCTTCCTACCCCCAGCGATTGTTTTTTTTTTCAATCTTCAGCGCTGTAAACGATTGGCCATCCCCCTGCAATTTTTTTTTTCTTAAATTCTGGTTGTTTTTAATTTCTGGTTGTTGTGTTGTCTGAACTTCAATCAAACACTACAAATCTTCACGAGGCCTCGCACCGACACGCCTCCTTTTTAAGCTCTCATGGCCATAGTCGACCTCCATCTTCAAGTAACCAATCTCTCTCTCTCTCTCTCTCTCTCTCTCTCTCTCTTCTCACAATCATTAATGAACTACGACGCTGTTTTTAATTTTTAAAAAACTTCACTAACCACTCTGCTCATTTTGTTGGTTGATTTTCAGTCGCACACTATGCCTTAAGGCCTGCACACCTCTCTCCAGGTTTTCCTTTTAAATTTTTATTCATTATCATATTCAAAAAAAAAATGTCAAGTACTCTCTATCTACCTATCTAATGGTGCAACTACATTTACAATCACTGTTGCTGCCGCTATATTTAGATCATACCAAAAAAAAATTAAAAACATAGGGAGGAGGGGGGGCAGGGGAATAGATATTGGATAAGTCATTTAAATGTATGGTGTGTCTGCACTTACTTTTTTATTAGTAATCAGTAATAGTAAATTAGCTTTATTTTTTGATTGGATAAGGCATTCATTCGTCAAATGCTTCTTGGGTTTTAATATTACAGTGTTTTGCATTTAGACAATCGCCATTCGCTCCAAACCCTAACCAATTCCCCCACAACCGCAGTATGTTTGAGAGTATGTCTCTGTTCTTACTATTACGATGCAATATTGTTTTAATATGCTTTCATAAGCATAGCTTTGTGGCTATTTTACTATGATAAAATGTGTATTATTATGAAATTAAAAAAAAAAAGAGGTTAAATTGTTGTCGACTCCCTTTTAAGAGTGATCCTTCGATTTTTTTATAGAATAACTAAAATGATTTAATTGTTGGACCTCTCTATTTGTATTGACTGCTTTGCATCTCATCGGTCAAATCCTATTAGGAAAAGTGGGGTTGGGGTTTTTTTGTTTAGGCATTTATGTAATTTCAGGCAAAGCTATGCTAAATTTACGAACTATTTATGAGGAGAAGGATTAGACATTTTTGTAATTTCAGGCTATCCCGGCATCGCCATTCGCACCAAGCCCTAATCAATTCCCCCACCACCGCAGTATATTCGAGAGTATGTCTCTGTTCTTACTATTACGATGCAATATTGTTTCAATATGCTTTCATAAACATAGCTTTGTGGCTATTTTACTATGATAAAATATGTATTATTATGGAATTCCAAAAAAAAAGAGAGGTTAAATTGTTGTCGACTCCCTTTTAAGAGTGATCATTTGATTTTTTTATAGAATAAATAAAATGATTTAATTGTTGGACCTCTCTATTTTGATTGGCTGCTTTGCATCTCATCGGTCAAATCCTATTAGGAAAAGTGGGGTTGGGGCTTTTTTGTTTAGGCATTTATGTAATTTTATGCAAAGTTATGCTAAATTTATGAACTATTTATGAGGAGAAGGATTAGGCATTTTTGTAATTTAAGGCTATCCCGGCATCGCCATTCGCACCAAGCCCTAACCAATTCCCCTACTACCACAGTATGTTCGAGAGTATGTCTCTGTTCTTACTATTACGATGCAATATTGTTTCAATATGCTTTCATAAGTATAGCTTTGTGGCTATTTTACTATGATAAAATGTGTATTATTATGGATTATATAGTTTCACGAGAGTTTTTTTTTTTAGCTAACTAAACTCTTAATTCATTAATAATTTCAAGGCCATATATGGGTTAGACAACGCCTTCACCTTCCTAAAGTCTCACAAGGACGTATAGTGAATATTAGTATTGCATGCAATAAAAGACATATAAAGGTATTATGTCCTAATTTAGAACCTTATATATAGTTCAGTGCTGGCAGATTATTCACTATTGGATTATTCCCAATTCAGTCTTGGTTGTACTAAGTTTAGGTATTTAATCCCCGTATTATTTTGAACCGGAGATAGCTAAATTTGATAAATTGGCCTTGAGTAGTTATTTGGAATATCATACTCGGCATACCTTTGGTGATTCATATGTAGTAACTATATAGTGCTTTGATAAAATAAACACAAGATTTAGTTGAACCGGAGATAGCTAAATGAACTTTTTGTGAGCACCATATGGAAACACACATTCTAATTTGTGTGGTTCATTGTAATCCATACTCAACCATACTCATCACAATCCATACTCAACCATGGATCCAATAATACATAATATGTTATTAGTCATAAAATAAATTTGAATCGTCGTCGAGGGTTTCACCCGCCACCGCCTCTAGGTCTGCTATGAAGCGTGGGAGCAAATCAAGAAGCGACTCTGCTATGACGACGGGGGAGATGAATCGCACTCAACCCGGCGTATACGCATCCCCGATCGACGGTGGCGAAGATGAATTGCACTCGGCCCTATTCTGGTACTCCTTCCCATCTCTCTCTCTCTCTCTCTCTCTCTCTCTCTCTCTCTCTCTCTCTCTCTCTCTCTCTCTCTCTCTCCCCCCTTTTCAAACTTCACTCTAGAACTCATTCATTTATATCATTGCATCAAGATATAGGGTTTACTGTCCCTGACTTCATCTTCTCAAGTGTGAAAAACTAATTTTCTGATTCAATGATCACTGTTTATCAACAATAGAAAAGGGGTAGTATTTTTTTTTGAAGTTTAAAAGTTTAGGGGTAACATTTGTAAAAAAAATAATAATATTAGGGGTAACACACCATATGTTACGATGTGGCTTTCTACTGTGTGAGTGATCTAGAAAATTCAGTCCAAGCTTTAGGTGGAAAACGGATAAATAGACTGATGGAACGGATGCATGTGCTATATTTAATGAATTTTTTTGGATTGGTTCATAGAGCTCTCTCTCTCTCTATGAGAAGAATCAGAACGGTGAGGAATTAAAGAAATAAGTCCTCTATTTTCTGAGACAGCGCAAAATATCTTTCTTTCTCAATCCAGTGTTGACGTACCCCATCCTATGTCCTTCCTCGAGGAACTCCTATTCAAGAAAGGGAAATGAATTTTTGAATTGATTGGCATAATCTAAGACACATGGCCAAATAATGAGAAATAAACAGGAATGCAAGTTCCATTGATCCAACTGACCAACTGATTCTCTCTCTCTCTCTCTCTCTCTCTCTCTCTCTCTCTCTCTCTCTCTCTCTCTCTCTCTCTCTGTGTGTGTGTGTGTGTGTGTGTATTTGTTAAGTGATCATTTTTTTATTTGATGGGGGTTGGTTCTAATGGCATTTTTTTTATTTTAAGGTGTATAAGAGAGATTTCAGTGGGGGTTTAGGTTTAATGATTGTTTCTTTGATAGTTTGATTTCAGGGGTGTGAGTAGTTCCTTTCGGCGAAGCTCATGCAGAGAAACAAGGTGAAGGTAACAATCCATGTCATGTTTGTTCAAAGACAATCTACTTCGAATCTGATGCGGATCTGTAATCCTCAAATCATGTTTTCTCCTCTTTTGTTGGGTTTTATGTGTTCAAGTGTCTTTGATTTCTACAAGGAAACCTCTTTCTGTAGATAATAGCATGATACTATGTTTTGATTTTGATGATGATATTTGATGCTCATGTTTACGATGGCAATGGGTCGGGTCGAGACATAGGTATAAGGCAAAACACCCAACCTGAACTCGACTCGTTTAATTAACGGGTCAAAAACTTAAACCCAAACCCGACCCGCCTAATAAACGTGTGGACCCGACCCAACCCATTTAACCCGTTTACTAAACAAGTCGGGTCGGGTTGGGTCAACAGAACCCATATAAACCTTCAGGTTGGGTCAGACGGGTCGGATAGGGCCGGGTTGGGTCGGCTTGGTTCAGGTCGAGTCGGGTTGACACTACCCCATTTGGTAAACGGGTCAAGTCGGGTCAATCAGGTTATAAGTACAAACCCGAACCCGACGCATTAAATAAACGGGTCAATCGGGTCGACATGCTTATGACCCGAACCCATTTAGGCCAAACCCAAACCCACTAACTTCGGGTCGGGTCGGGTCGGGTCGGGTCAAGGATTGCCACCCCTACTCATGTTGAGATGCATACAATATTTTCTTTATTTGTATCTTTCTTTATTTTCGATGATGGCCGAGCTGTTATCTTGCGATATCTTCACTTATGGGTGACAGGGTGACATATAGATAAAATATATATAGGTCATCATAATCAAATGCTCATAAACGAGTACAATTCACAGGAGCAAGGTTTAATGAACATTTGAGATGGAGAGTGAGAAATTAACAAACAACTGTGATCAAGAGTGGTGATTGGCAAAAATAATTAATTCTGTCATTATTAGCTTGGTTTGGGGGGGGGGGGGGGGGGGGGAGGAGGTTATGGGTCACTGTTGTCGCCGTTCGATGCAACGGTTGGGGTGAGTGCATTTTAAAAGCATATTAATGTGTTCCCATAATGAGATGAAAGGCATGTGGATTCATCTCTTTCCCTTTTACAACTCGCTAAGTATTGAATGTATACTGGTTTTATAACAATTTTTTTTATTGCGTTCCCATTGTGAGATAAAGGGCAGTAGATTCAGCTCCGAATAGGCTTCTATAGCCTACCAAGTCTTCAATGGATATCTTTTTTAAAAAAAAAAATTTAATACGTTCACATGGGAAATTAAGAAGTTATAGGCGAAGCGACATCAAAACAGGCACCCGTGCATATTTCTTCGTGTGCAGAACTGTAGCGAATCATGGACCCCTGATTGGGGGCGATCATGAGTACCTCGTGCACAAGTATCTTGCATCATCAATCATAGCTTTCCTTATCCTAATAGTTGGGGGTGATTGGGTGCACCCGCGTATCTTTCCATGTCAGTGAGTTTGCCAGCATAGACCCAGCAAATCACGGATTGTGAACACCAGCGTCCCTTATTGCTGTCGGTTGCGTCATGAGCACCAGTCTCTCTTATTGATGTTGGTTCCTTCTCTGACACGATTCATTGGTGGAATTGAGCCAATCTTCAGGGGGGGCAAAGTATAATTTACTCTTTTTGATCCAATCAATTTTCTTTTCTGTACAACCAGTGGGAGTTTTTTTAAAAGAGGGCTACCTGTCTTTAGATAGAAAGTGGGAATTTTTTTTTTTAAGTGGGGGCAAAGTATAATTTACTCTTTAGATATAAAATTGCATTGAATCTTTTCATCTATAATTGCATCTTTGAAAATCAAGTCATTAAGGTAGTCATTAATCGTATTATTGACATAGTTGACATAGGGTAAGCCCTCCTCCTCTAACAAACTCTATCCTCTTTCACCATCTAAATATTGTCACCTCCATCGAAATATTTTTATCACTCTTAAAATATTGTTGTCAATCTCAAAATATTGTAGCCGCCCTCGAATTATTGTCACTATATATATATATATATATATATATATATATATATATATAAGTGTGTGTGTGTGTTCTACCTTCTTGCTCCTATAGTTTGATGATAATGTTGTACTATTCTATAATTGTAAATAACTGTCAATTAGACAAGCCATTGTGTTTAATAAGTCATCACACACACACACAGAGAGCTGTTAGGTTGAGCTGTTAACTGCCGGTTTAGAAAGTGAGTTGCGCTCACTTTGACCCCCTTAGAAGTTTTAGAATTTGATGAAATTTGGTGAGGGTGTATCTAGGGTAAGATGATCATCCTCATAAATTTTCATCAAATTCCAAAACTTCTAGGGTCATCAAATAGTCAAAGCAAAATCTGTCGTCTGCAGTCACCGTTAAAAGCAGCAAATTTTGCTTCAACCATTTGATGACCCTAGAAGTTTTGGAATTTAATGAAAATTGGTGAGAATGATCATCTTACCCTAGACAACATCATCACCAAATTTCATCAAATTCCAAAGCTACTAGGGGGGTCAAAATACCTGCAGCTCATTTTCTCCCCCGGCAGCTCACAGCGCACTGCAACATTCCTCTCTCTCTCTCTCTCTCTCTCTCTCTCTCTCTCTCTATATATATATATATATATATATATATATATATATATATATATATATATATATATATATATATATATATATGTATGCTGCACCTCAAGCGTAGTTCACCATCCTAGAAATTTTAGAATTTGGTGATTTTTGGTGGATGTGTTCTTTAGGGTAAGGTGATCATCCTCACAAAAAATTTGTAAATTCTAAAACATCTAGGGTCATCAAATGTTCGAACTTTATCGACTATTCATTGTAACCGTTAATTTCGCCTAGCACATTTGATGACCCTAGAAGTTTTAGAATTTACTGATTTTTGGTGAGGATGATCACCTTACCCTAGACAACACATACACCAAAAATCATCAAATTCTAAAACTTCTAGGGTGGTAAACAAGCAAGAGGTGCAGCAACGAAGCTACATCTCAGGTGCAGGCTCCCTGCCCTCATATATATATATATATATATATATATATATATATATATATGTGTGTGTGTGTGTGTGTGTGTGTGTGTGTGTGTGTGTGTGTGTGTGTGTGTGTGTGTGTGTGTGTGTGTGTGTTCTATACATTTTTGCTCCTATAGTTTGATGATGATGTTGCACTCTTATAATTGTAAATAACTTCAATTAGTCAAGCCATTGTGTTTAATAAGTCATCATTCTACCTATTACAAAGCTATTTTGTAGACGCCAACAAAGGAGCCCCGCAAAATGAATCGAACTTAAAGAAAGCCCAGATACCAAAGAACGTAATGGCATGGTAAATCGTGATGGCACTTAAACAGGTTTTAAGGGCTACCCAACCCGATTGTGATGGGTTTGGGATGGATTTAAACCAGCATTTCAACAACCAATGCTAATTTGCATGTATTTTTGTACTCATCCTCCAAGAAAAGCTTAAACGGCAATTAGAGCCTCCATCTCCACCAAATGCAATATTGCCAATGTACCAAACTAGCCACAGAACAAAAGCCAAATAAAGATTACTCAACACCGTGACAACAATATTTTGGATTAACACTATGAAGCATGTTGCTTGGGTAAAGTGTAGGGGGGAACCATTAAATTATCATGATTTCAAGACATAACAAGGCCATAGTTTGGTGTTTTCATCACAACCATCTTTCACAACAAAAGCTACCTTTCCATGGCATAATGGGCTTCCTAACAGGCTAACAGCCTGTTGCAATGGTACTAAAGGTCATCTCCCTTGCTTTGTGATTAAGGGCCCTTGCTTTGGGGATCTCGAACAGTCGAACTGTAAATTTTTATTGATATTCCATGCCAAATCAGGGCTATTTGACACCTTTTATTTTTCTATTTAAGGGGGTAGTGTACCCGTTTTCAGCTTCTCCATCTCATCTATTTTTCTTGCACTTTCTTTAAATATCCTTCTACTGCTTAGCATAAAATGATTTAGCCAAGTGTGAGAGGATGGATCACACTACTACGAATTAGTCTAGATGTCAAAAGAAAGAATATTGAGGAAATGGAACTTTATGAAATCAATATAGAATGCAAGAATCCAAATCTTGTAGAACAACAGATCTGATGACAATAACTTATCACAGAAATGATAAAATTTATGTGTAGTTATGTGTACTTGTGTATGTGTGTTACAGTTCACTCATATCCCAAAAGCTATCAAGGAACAACTCTATGGTGGAACGACTGAGTAACCCTTGTGAGCAATTCACTAAAGAACGTTCTATCGACTATTGACAAGATGAAGACAATAATATGTGGGTTCATAAAAGAAGTCCAGCAATGATGAAATGCACACTTACCATGAGAAGACTCGACATCCAAGATCAGATCAAGAGCATAATCATAGTAAGGAACTTGACTGCTTAACCCACAAAGGTTGAAGTCATCTTGGATGTACTCATCATCAACTTCGCAAAAGAATTCATTTCCTCTTAGATTACAGAACCATGAAATCCAGGATGTGTCTTCCCCATCTGAACCACTAACATCTGATTCTTCGCTGTCTGTTTCCGATTCTTCTGTCAGCAATCAGCATAGGCAGATTAGAAAGCATGGTGAGAATGCTTATATGCAACTCATTTACAAAAAAAATCTATATATTAATGAGAGGTTAACCTGAAATCTCGCAAGCGCTGTACAAACACAAACCAACACCAGTAAATAGAGGGAAAGAAAAGGGTGCCATATCTAAGGCATCACCATGAATAATACCAAGGCAGACATTGAAATTCACTCACAAATAAAATCATTACAGCTGCATGAGAATCGAGTGTGAATGTTATGGAACACCTAGAACCTATTTATTATTGCAGACTACAAAGAAGAACGTTCCTTAGGTTCCTCAAGTCTAGTTCTGAACGTGAAAAGTGGCACCTAAATCTACAAATGAAGGGGCAGGCAGTCTCTACTTTCAAAACTTACTCTGATGCTGTTAACAAATCCCAAACAGCTTGTTGTGAGCCATTTGTTTTGTCCTACCAAACAAATTAAATCTGTCTAATCATAATATTGCAAGAATCTTTCAAGTAAAAGGCACCAAACAAGTATATCTACATTCAACAAAATTATGTGGTTATAGAATTTACAATATTAAATATAAATCATTACCAAGTTGAGAACTAAAACTCCCCTTTTACAGCCACCCAGGGTTATGGTCAATGCACAGAAGCAGCATGGCCTTCATTGACATATCCCATGAAGTGTTGAGAAAGCTGGAGATTCTGAACATGGATCAGGTAGCCGATGTTTATTACTCTGATGAGGTCACTCAATTACAAAAAAATTAACAAATATAGATGGTCGGAACGGAGTGATAGTAAGTGTAGCATGAAGTCTCCAAAAACACATAACTTCCATGCACTCCTCAAAATAACCTCAATAAGAAAGCCAAGATTTAAGTATTGCATATCATGTTTGTAATTGGGTTGCACGGTATGTTACGCGGCTTACGCCATATGAAACCAAATATTGCCATGAAAACAAAATAATGTAAAAACATCCATAGGTAGTCTCGAAATACACAAGGATTGATGCATGATAATGAGAGAGAGAGAGAGAAAGAGAGAGAGAGAGAGAGATTAGGTTCCAAGTTGATAACTGAGGATCAAGAGATATATGAATTTCAAGATCAAATATGTGTGGTAATCAAAGTGTATGAACTTCGGTCGTGATATACAAACCTAGCGATGGCACAAATAATGTTGGACAGATTTGAAATTAGTTCTTAGTTGAACTGTGGAAGATGTCTGACAAAGCAGAAAGTGGTTTCTAGTCTAAATGATAAGTTCTGATGTAGGAAATAGATATTATTATTAAAAAAATAGAACTACTAAAAAAAAGTGAAAAATAATGTAGTTGTAACTCTATTCTGCAAACTAGAATTCTGGAACGATAGTATACTAATTTGTAAATATAGATCACGACTAGAAGAAAAGATGAAGGTTTAAGATGTTGAACCAACTGACATTGTAAGATGTCTATGTTGAATTTGAAGAGAAAACAGAAGTATAAATATATGGTAAAACTTAAGAAAGAGTGCTAAGCACTAGTGGGATCAGTAGCACTAGAGATCACACCTATGAGTCAGCATACAGGTATTTCCGACATTTTCAGACAGTTAGAAGAAAATAATAGCTCGCCCTAGTCAACGCCACCGATAAGCCTAAGGAACACATGGTTTCTCAGGGAGTTATCACCAAGAGTGAAGAAAGCTTCAATGCTTCCCGGGAGAAAAAGAAGAAAAACTTCGAAATATTCACGGGCAATATTAATTTATCACGCCGCTTACTTGTGAATATATATGTAATGAAACTAAGGAAAACAGTCTTAACAGACTTAAGACTTGCCTAACTTAATACACTATCAAAGTAGTAGTATTAGATACCTACCTACTCAAATAGAACTTATTAACTCACTTTAAAAAGTGATAAAAAAATTACTCTAAAAATTATAATAAAATAAGTCGTCATGCTGATCTAGACTCTTAGTAAACTCAAGGACTTAATTAATGAATCTACATTGCTTATAGAATGTATTTCATTTAGAAATAATGACTTGAGTACGAACCCTAACTCCTTGAGGAATCTTCTTTTGAGTAACTAGGAGTCGTATTTGAAATAATAATCCTATACAAATTAGGATTCCAATGTAACTTAGGAAACCTCTTCTTCATCTTTCCGCCTTGATTTGCATCATTTGCTTCCACTACATGTGAAGTGACCAGGAGTTCCTATCCTTCACCTCCAGCATTGGACTCCTTTTGATACGTCGCGGTCTCTTTGATGCCATCCTTCGGCAAAAGCATGATGCTTTACGATACTAATGATGATGAACTCATATTTTCTCCTCGTGCATGGCTGAGTTGATGATCCATACCAAACGACCATCGACATCCTTCACAAGCAAAAATCATGATTTTGTCGTGCTCATTACTAGGATCGGTACTAATTTGCTCTATGAAGGCTTCATTATCCACAACTTCAGCAAGGGCACTTAATGTCAACTTTTTCTTGATCACAAAAAACAGGAGTAAAGTATATTCACCATGAACTTCTAACTCTTGGAGGAGTACCTAGTCTTCAACCTTTGCCACCTCCAGATGATCTTCAACACTCGGAATCTTATTTTGTGCACACACCTTGGGCCACTTCTAATATGAGATATATGATTCTAGACCATGGCATTTTCATAACACCCTCTTCTTTATTCTTGCTTTCCACTGCAAACAAAGAATGAATATTGGAATTCCATTTTGTTTCAGCTTTCTACTCTCGTGCTTATTCAATCTTCATTGATATCAGGTTCATTCTTAGACTATTGACTTTGAAGGTATACTTGCTTTCTTGAACATCTTGACTAGTAATCCACAACCATCCAGATATTGTGTGATCTCTATAGGAATTATATCATAATGCGTTCATACAAGTCGATTTTGTAGGAAATTAGCACTATTCTACCACGCGAATTTATATGGATACAGATGCAACATAACTAGTAAGTTTAACTAGTAACACAAGTTCTGCTACGAAATACATGCTCCATCACAAATAAACATGTTGTATACTTCTTCACCACAACTACTCTTGTATGGAAAAAAATGAGACTCCTCAAGATGTAAAACAATGGGTTAGTCCATAAGCTTTCCTACCTCTGACTCCAATTTTCACATTCAAGATTATAATTTTCCAGGTCAATATCTCATTTAATAACTCATTTCTTTGACTTTGGCTCCATGAGCGGGATCAGCCATTACGGTTGAACACGGTAACAATTGAAAGCTGTAATACCACATAGAATGCAGGATAATCAAAGAGATAGGGCCTTGATAACAAACTATTGACAATGATCGAAGAGATGTGACTTTTCATATCAAAGTTGTATGATAATCATAGAGTAAGAGCTTTTATAATGAAATTCTACCTTGGACAGATCTGAAATTAGACTTAAGTTTAACTGTGAAGGTTCTTTAGTAAAGTATAAAGTGGTTATAAATCACAGGTTTTGATGCAAGGAAAAATTATTAAGAGGCGGTTTAGTTCAAGAAAAAGGACAGAAGTCACAGAACTATGAAATCAAATGAAAACAGCATGGATGTAAATACATTTTGCAGTTTTGAATTCCAGGACAGTGGTAATACTAGTTTGCCAAAATAGATCAAGAGAAGAATCTAGGTGAAAAGGTGAAAGTTTAAGACGTTGAACTACCTGATATATATATATATATATATATGAGGGCAGGGAGCCTGCACCCGAGGTGTAGCATCGTTGCTCACCTCTCGCTTGTTTACCTCCCTAGAAGTTTTGGAATTTGATTAAATTTGGTGAGGGTGTTGTCTAGGGTAAGATGATCATCCTCATCAATTTTCATCAAATTCCAAAATTTCTAGGGGGGTCAAATGGTCGAAGCAAAATCTGCAGATTTTAATGGTGACTGCGGACGGCTGATTTTGCTTCGACCATTTGACCCCCCTAGACGTTTTGGAATTTGATAAAAATTGGTGAGGATAATCATCTTATATCCTAGACAACACCCTCACCAAATTTCATCAAATTCCAAAACTTCTAGGATAGGTAAACAATGCCTGAGGTGCAGCAACGATGCTACACCTCAGGTCCAGGCACCCTTTTCCCTATATATATATATATATATATATATATATATATTATATATATATATATATATATATATATATATATATATATATATGCTACCAAGTAGACTAAGAAGCATGGATACGGATACGGATACGGGTACAGTGATACGACAAATCTCAAAAAAGTAGGATACGGGTACGGCTAAGGATACAGCAATAAATTATTATTTTTTAAATATAAATTTTAAATAAAATACTAAATTATTGATTTATAGAACTATTAATTGATAGAATGCATCATAAAGAACATATTCAATATAGAAGCATGGGTTGTTGCATATTCAATATAAACAAAATATTAATTGTTGTAATTCATTATTGTTTTTTATCGATCTTATTGCATAACTGTAGATCCTGGCGGCGGGTAAAAAGGGCTGCAAATGGGGCTGTGATGGAGAGCGAGAGAGAGAAAGAGAGAGGGAGAGAGAGAGAGATGGGGCTGTGAGGGAGAGAGATGGGCGGACGACGGACGACTGCAATCGAGCGGCGAACGGGTGTGGGCGGACGGTGAACGACTGCAGTCGAGCGGCGGACGGGCGGCTAACGGTTGTAGTCAGGCGCGGACGGCAGACAACTGTAGTCAGGCGAACGACGGGAGCGGAGGACGAGCTTGAGCGACGGCGAACGCCTGCCTCTCCTCTCGCTCAATACAGAAAATAGGGTGGGGTGGGGTTAAATCTTGGATAAATTACACAGACCCCCTACAGTTTGAAAAACATATCACTTGCACCCCCTCCAGAAGGGGCATTTGTAGGGTTTTAAACATGAGGGGGTGTAAGTGATAATCGGTCAAACTACAGGGGTCTTTGTGCAATTTATCCTTAAATCTTTTAGTGTGGGACCGTAGGTTTGGTTTTGGGTTTGAGTTTAACTTTTAACCAAACCCAAACTCGATAACCCAAGCCCAAACCGGCCAGCCGTATCTAGGGGTGGCAATGGATCGGGTAGGGTCGGGTTCGAGTCGGGTTGAAACATAGGTATAAGAGCAAAACACCCAACCCGAACTCGACCCGTTTAATAAACGGGTCAAAAACTTAAACCCAAACCCAACCCACCTAATAAACGGTTGACCCGACCTGTTAAACCCGTTTACTAAATAGGTCGGCTCGGGTCAAGTCGAGGTGGGTCAACATAACCATGAAAATCTGTCGAGTTGGGTCAAGATGGGTCAGATTGGGCCGGGTTGGGTCAGGTTGCTTCAGGTTGGCTCGGGTCGGGTTGACACGACCCATTTGGTAAACGGGTCAATAGGGTTGTAAGTACAAACACAGACCCGACCCATTAAATAAACGGGTCAATCAGGTCAACCCGTTTATGACCCGAACCCGTTTAGGCCAAATTCAAACCCGCTAACTTCGGGTCAAGGATTGCCACCCCTAGCCGTATCCTGACCGTATCCGGGCCGTATCCCTTGAGATTTTAATATTTTTAAATCCAGGATACGACCAAAATGTATCGGACACGTATCCGGACCGTATCCGTGTCCGATACGTATCCGGTATGGGTACTTCATGTATTTTGAAGTATCCGTGCTTCATGGCAAGTGGGTGACCACACGCGTCTCTTTGTATATATATTGTGGGTTGTTGCCCTAATGATGAGATGTTTATTTTGCTCTATTCCGTTACATGGTATCAGGGTGCTCATCTATCTCCTCACACCCATCTATCTAATTTCGACCCCCTTTATCCCATAGTCATGGTGCTCATTTTCAGAGTTGGGTTCTATCCATAGTGAGCTCGAGAGGTCGTTCTTCCTCCTTTTTTTGGCTCATTATGGCACCAAGGTTTTTTGTGACGGCCTCCCCTTCGGCCCTCGCTCATTGCCAGCTTCTGATCACCGCAATCGTTTTCCTCTGTTGTGAGCTTCCTCTATCACTCATGGCCATTTCTTCCTCATAGATCTGAAGCTTCCTCACTCGCCGCCTCAAATAAGTGTCCCGACGCCTCCCAAAAACAGCACCTTCAGGCTCAGCAGAAATTTGAGATAAAAGACATCGATCCTCTACTACTTCCTAGACCTCAAGGTTGCTTTCTCGTCCAGGGTCTATTAGATCTCCCAATAAAGTATATTGTCGATCTACTTAGCCGTGCTCGCTCACAGACACCTGAACTACATGTAAGCCAATGGAGCTCCATGCGAAGCTTTGTCCTACTGATGATGGACAACTTCTAGATTCCTGTGTTTTAAGTATGATTATCGTTGTTAATATCGCCAAATTGTCCGGGAGAAAAAGTAAGGATATATCACTATTTATCGCCAAATATCGCTAAAAATTAGGGAGAAAATGGCAAAATACAGTTTTTTTGGAGGATTTTTCTATATATCCTTTAGGATGTATAGATACATCATTATGATCAATAACATAAAAAAACAACAACCATTTGCTCTAAGAGCCACTCAATTTAGGCTCTCTAGACGAGTCTGTGAACTGTCCGACACTTTTTGTGAACAGTTAGAAACGTTGCAACAGTCTGTGAATTAAACAATCACAATAAGATTACACACAATAGGAAGCATGATAAAACATATCAAAACTCATATCTCAAGTTGGATCAAGCCTTCTTATGTCTTGAGGTTGATCCATTTTATTAAACAAGCAATTGTAAAATGAAAAAACAACATGCAAAATACACGTAATTGTTAGAACTTTGTAGTAGAATATGCAAATTAACCTATAAAAGTAATACAAGCAATTTCTATGGATTATATATATATATATATATATATATATATATATATATATAATATTTAATTATTTATAATTTTGGAATAATCCATAAATTATTTTTTAAGCAAAAAAATTTTAAAATTGGATAGCAAGTAGATCAGATGGTATTATTGACATACTAAAATTTCATTAGGGTTCATTGAGTTTAAATAGATGAAGCACATGAATACTCATGAATCCTAATTAATTTCATAATAATTATGATGAATCACATCAAACTTGATGCGATTCATGTTTATCATCTATTCTTCACGAAAATCATCATACAAAATTTGAGAAATTAAAAAAAAAATTAAAAACATACCACAACTTAAAAGCTTGGAAGAAACCCCAAATCCGTGAAGGGATGCTTCAAATCCACCAAGAACAACAAATGAAGGATTTCGATTTTGTTTAGAAACCTAAATCAAACCAAAAAAAGGATGAAACGGGGAAAAAAAAAGGGGCAAAGGGCTCTCTGGGAGATAATGGCGACATCGGGCGACTTATCCCCTTTTATCGGGAATCCAATAAAGGCTAAGAGCCAATTTATCGCCAAACTTGGTGATAAATTAGTGATAACGGCGATATTTGACGATATTTGCGATATTTTGACTTTTTCCCCGAAACATAGGAATTTAACATGTTTTGGCGTCGGAACCTGTCGATATAGCGATATATCAACGATATATTGCTATATATCGCTGATATTTTAAACTATGCTAGATTCTATGTGGTATCGACACATTGTTTGAGCGCTCGTCTATCTGGCCATATCTAGATCGACCATTGCTTCTGACGTACATATTCTCAATCAGCTTGTCGGTGCTCCCCACTCTACCTATTATGCTACTCACCTAGGTATTTGTCACCCTTGACCACTCCCTCTTCATGTCCTCAACCTCTTTTAGAGCTTCGAGTCTTTATTGGTGCTAAATGGGTTGGAGATCCCACATATCTTTGATCAACCACTAGGTTTTGCATCTTCTTTAAAGACTATCCTATCTCCTAGAGGAGCAAGAAGCAGTTAGTCGTCTCTTGTTCCAGCAACAAGGCTAAGTAACATGGATGACGTCTTTGCTACTTCGATGACTTTTTAATGACTTGGGCGTAGAGTCTCCTTCTCCTACTCCTATTTACTGTGATAATAGGAGTGCTATCCAGAAAAAAAAAATCCATGTTTTTAGCATCCCGGTATTTCATAAGCGGACGAAGTTCATCTCTCTCTCTCTCTCTCTCTCTCTCTCTCTCTCTCTCTCTCTCTCTCTCTCTCTCTCTCTCTCTCTCTCTCTCTCCCCCCTTGCCCCATGTGCCCCCAGATGCCCGGCTTACAAACATGTTCACTAAGACATATGGTTCAACACTTTCAGTTTCTTGTTGGCAAACTCTCGATCTATGATCCACTGTGAGCTTGAGCAGGGGTGTTAGAAATTGTACATATGCATATAGATTTTTCCTTTCTTGTGTGGTATGTTCACCGTGTTGGTGACCAAACTCATATACCTATATATATATGTCCAAGGTTCGAAATCTCCATTTCGGTGGAAATTTTGACCTTCTGGATATGGAAATATTTCGTGGAAATATTTCGACAGTGTGGAAATATTGCAATTTTGTAGAAATGGTGGAAATATTGATTTTTTGATGGAATTTTTTAGTAACTCCAGATAGTCATAAACCAAGTATAGATACACACTTTGGAACACTCAAATAATATTTGTACTCTATCTAGGGGTGTCGAGCTTCACATAACATGTATTCAATGTATTGAGGCTGTGAGTCTTGTGCAATCTTATTTGGTTCGGTTTTGATATATTTTTTAAATGTTTTTTAATCTTTTTTTTGGATAAAAATATTTTTGAAATAAAGATTAGTTGATTGTTAAAATAATGTTTCAAACGATTTTGAAAGAGGATTTAAAACAAGAAAGTTATGCAAATTTGAAATTGTGCAAAAGTTATGCTGAAATGTGAAACACTGTTTTTTTACTAAGTCTGGAAAAAAGAGTTTTTATATAGAAAATTTTTTATACATTCAAAATTTCCTAAGACGGACCATGGTTTTCTAGATGCACTCGTACTTCTACATCTTGTGGAATTTTTTGAGCTAAAAAAGAGTTGATTTAATCACTTTTCTCACCATGTAGATTTTATAAAAATTCATAAAAACTGTTTTCTCCTACTAAAACTGAAAGTTTACTTTTTGATTCCTTTGTTTTTTGATTTTTTTGATATTTTTATTGAAATCAAATGGGGGGTATTTGCTTATTTACATATAATAACTTAAAGTAAATGGAGAAAATAAAAATTAAGTAAAACGACATTTACTTAATTATTATATGTAAATAAGCTGCTGAGAACCAGGCCCCCCAGTCCTCTTTTATAACCAGTCAGGCACAGAATTTCGGATAAATTTTGCAAAATTTTTCAAACATTTTCGCGAAATTTCGACAAAATCTCGCGATATTTCGTGGAGATAGAAATATTTCGTGGAAATATCACGATATTTCGCGAAACCGCTCGATATTTTGACATTTCCCGTTCTGCTCGAGATTGCAGGTCATATTTCGTATCGGGCTTTCATTTTTCCGATATATTTCGCGATATTTCGCGAAATATATCGATTTTTTGTTCCTTGTATATGTCTTGGATTGTTGCCCAAATGATGAGATGTTCATTTAGCTCTATTATGTTACAAAAATGAAATTTAAAACAATGGATAAAATAATTAAAAAGAAAGAAAAGGAGACAAGCACAATGATTCACTACATAATACTCACTGTATGCACAATTGAACACCGTGAAAATCAAAAGTGACACCTTGGTAGCACCAGTAACAAGCATGTGAATCATCATTTAATGTACCTCGATCATTGCCAAGAGGAAAAAAAGCTTTCCTGCAAAAAGACATGTTTGATTGACGAGAAAGTGTGCTCGTAACAAGAAAAATACTTTTCCTATAGAAACCAGTTTTCTGTTAAAAAGCCATAAAAATTTTCCTGACAAAAGAATGGAGAAACACAAGAAAGTAAAAGAAAAGTTAAATTCTTGCTTTCTTTTCCAAACAACCAAAAGTTAGCAAGAGAATTCACATATCTCTTCCCATTTTTTCCTCTCAGTTTCTTTTCGATGAATTCCTTCCGGATCTTTCCTACAAAACTTTCTCAGAAACCAAACACGATCTAAAGGAAAAGAAAACCTTTGAAGTTTTGCTCGTAAATCACGCTATTAGTTCGTTGCCCACCCCCTTACATGTTTCTATATAGGCATCAAAACTAAGCCATAAGTCGATCATAATGACATATTACCCAACTTGAAACACTATCAAAGTATGACTACTTCAAACACTTTCTTTATCCAATGGGGCATTCTCTTAATAAATCCAAGGACTTCACTAATGAAACTTAACATTATATAGAAATCCTATTTCATTCATCAAAAATCTTGTGGTGGAAGGTAATCCTTAGATTCCTTACACATCAAAAAATCCTATCTTGAGTTGAAACCCATTTGTGAATAGGAACTACTCTAACTATGAAGCTCATTTGAAGTAGGAAACCTTAACAAATTAGAAATCAAAAAACTTAGGAATCTTCTCCTGCATCTTGTCGGCGTGATTTGCGAAGATACACTCGAAGACCTTTTTGTTCTTTCCAATAGGCTAGTTTCCTGGATTGGTAGTGATAATAAGACATGTATTGAATCTTTAGAATGCATGTTTTGCATTCAATTTTACTAAAACCATCAAATACTATGAACACTTGTGTGCATGCATTATTTAGTAACACACCAACATCACATGAAAAATCGTAAAGATAAGAGGATTAAAATAACATAATTAAGAAAAAAAACGTCTTTATTAAAATACATTCAAAAAAAAATCACGTCCAATCATTGATTCAACATCATTATGCATCAGTCATTTATGCTATAATATAGAATAACACTAGGTAATAAAAAGTCAATACATAGCCCCTAACGTACAACTCACGTGCATCATGTCACCGTAGCCATAGCATCGATGTTGTGTCTCAATCAAAGTTGCATGGTATATCACAAGGGGTCAAATTGGAATGTATAATGGGATTATATTTGAAAATTCAGGACTTTTCTTAAAAGGTTAAAAATGCTAGAAAAAAATCTAAAACGTAATTTTATGTGAAAGCGTGCATTACGTAAAATAAAGCAACAAAGTAAACCGTGTATCTTCACTAAAGCGGTAAAGATGGTGAAGACTCAAGTTTTCATTGATTATTTTGATACTTGGTTTTAGTTTTTTGCCTTTTTTTCCCTCATTTAATTGCTTCATTTGCTACCTTCCACTCCCCTTGTCAATGGATTGAACTTTGGGTTTTCTATCATTAAAGTAAAATATCAAGATTCTTCTTGTTTCATTTTTCTCTTTTTTTGAGGGATTAGAAATCTCTTAAATTCAAAGCCACATCGTTACTCACTTTAGTACGGTATGCATTCCAATGTTCACCTTTGTTTGAGAAAGATGGTATTCAAATCAAAGAAACTCAAAATACCTCTGCAAGTTTCAAAGCCCATTATACATGTTAAATTGTTAATACTTAATTGTTCGGCAATGTAAGAATTACGCAAAGAAGACACATTCTAAAACAAGGTAAGAGACACTAAAAAACATGACTCATCTTTACACGAGTCTCCACGACCTTCAAAGCTCAAAATAAAAAAAAAACAAGTTTACCTAAATAATGATGTGTTCGTGCAAAAGGTAGCAAAAAAGGATATGAAAATGGATTAATAGATATAACGGATGAAAAAAATTCTAAATAAAAAAGTTGAGGCTTTCCGTTGGTTTAGTCAGTGATTTATCAATTCAATCGGTATAACTATCAGTATAATCAAAAAAGACATATGATTGTCATATACTCTAAATAACCAAATGCTATATCAGTACAATTATTCATTCTGCATCTCAAACTACAAAGTTAAGCAAGCTCGAATAGACATGGAAGAGAGAGTGAGAGAGTAGAAACAGATCGTCGACTGACCGTCCGAGCATTTATTCTTAGAAAGGGGGCCGGGCACCGAGCGCTGGTCCGGCTGCTTGCCAGCGGAGGTGGACGGCACAGAAATCCGGTCCTTCTCCTTGCCGTTCAGTCCCCGGGAGGCGGACGCCGACGATCTCTCCAGATGCTTGTCGAGGGCATCGTTGATCCGCTTCCGGTCGACGGGGCCGATCTCTGGCTTCGAACCGCTCCCTCCTCGATCCCTGTACATCTGAGCCGCCTCTCTCTCTCTATCTCTCTATCCCCCCGCCCTTTAACGGAGCTCAATCGACTCGCCACAACATACCGATAACGAAGATCGGAAGGGGAACCGTCAATCCGAAGGAGAAGGCTATCTATTCGATGCAGGATGAAACCCTAGTATCCGAGGAGAGGGTCGGAACCCTAGATTTTGGGGAAGATGAGTGCTACGGTTTGCGATTTGATTATTTTTTTCGTGAAGGGATGAAAGAGAGAGAGAGAGAGAGCGGCGAGGATGGGGAAGAAAGAGGGAGGGAGGGAGGGGGCGAGGTAAGTTCGTAAATTTGGGGAACTTTGGGGTTAGGAAAGGAAACGCACACTCGCCCTCCCCACCCAACCTTGGAATCCACTCCCAACAACCTTCCTCGCCCCCGACAGGTATTTGCTTCCCGAGGTCTGGAGCTCTGGTGTCCAACTGATAGGTCAGGGGTTTTTTTTTTTTTTGATGGATCGGTCAGGCGGTCAGCGGACATGAAATCGCTGACCTTGGTCAAGGGTTCGAATAAGTGATACGGCATATTTCCTCGTACTCTAACCTCCAATAAATATCCCCCAAGTAGATGTCTACCTCTCGTTACTTTGGGGTCCAAAAGGGTGTTGCTTAGTGTGGGGGGAAACTTTTTCGGTGCTCCTGCCACAATCTACCAACTGACAGGACATCAGACACTATAATTTGCATGGAAACCCCTATAAATCCAAGTGATAAGACATCAGACACGATAATTTGTGTGGAAACCCTGATAAATCCGACTGCATCAGTTATCTCGATCATTTTATTATTTTGACCATCACGCATATGTATGCATGATTTAATTCTCTCTCCTTCTATGTACATATTCATCTGTCATATTGCAACAAGAGAAGGAACTACTGAGTCAGTGGATATGGATCGACCCATCGAAGGGAAACTCCACGATCAGGGTGACGTTTCACGCATCCGACGGTTGAGATGGTCTAATGGACGATTGGGGCGATGCATCGTACATCCGACGACTGAGATTGTTTGATAGTTGATCGGGGTGACGTATCGACACATTCGATGGGTGGGATGGCTTGATGGCCGATCGGGGTGACATATATCTAATCCGACGATAGAGATGGCCTGATGGACTATCAAGGTATCGTATCAGCACATCCGATGGATGGGATGGCTTGATAGCCAATCGGGGCAGTGTATCACACATCCGAAGATCGTGATGGCATGATGGCCCGATCAAGATGGTGTGTTACACATCCGATGGTTGAGATGACCTAATGGTCAATCAAAGCGACGTAGCACGCATCCGACAACTAGGATGGTCGATGGGACAGTGTATCACACATCCAACGATTGAAATGTAATGATGGATGATTGAGGCAACTTTTTGCAACGATTGGGATGGCCGATCAGGGCGATATATCGCACATTGGACCTAGTTCGATTAAATCGGTATCCACACTTAGCATTTTTTTACTCAAAAAAAAAAGAGGTTTTGCTATTTACCCCCATTAAAAAAACAACCCAAAAATAAATAAATACCATAGGTGTCCCGAAGACCTTCCAGGTATATTGATATGGGCACTACTGATTTTATCATCAAAACTGCCAATCCCGAGCACCCGATCACCACCTCCATCATCACTGGTCTTGTGCACCCCATTATTGCCTCCATCCCCAATCTCCCCCCCCCCCCCCCCCCCCCCCTCTTCTTATTCTTCACCTTCCTCCTCCCCATTCCTTCTCGACACAACATGTAGATCGTGCTGAACAACCGACACGTCTCTAGAAAGGAGAAGAAAAATGAATACTCTTTCCAAATTGATACTTTTACAAAATCAAATTGATAATCTTGCTACAGTGATTTTACTATAGCAGCTACAGTGAAATCATTGTAGCTTACTATAGCAACCGCTACATGCATAGTGTCAAACTAGCGAATGGATACTTTTTTCGGAGACGAATGAATACTCTTTATGAAGCACATGAGGGGGTAAATAAGAACAGAGACTTGTTGTAGCATGCAATGTACGAGAGGGGCTTGGTACAATATTGAAACAATGCCCATCTTTAACTACTATAACATCTGCTAAAAGAAATTAAGGTTAAGTTTTTTTTATAAAAAAAAATTATGTCGTGGGTGCTAGTAATTTATGAGGTGCAAATATCACCACTTTTTGTTCATCTTCATATAAATATAAATAAATGGCATGGAGAAATCATGTCTCGGCGCTCTATTTCACGAGAGTAGTTTCGGTGTCAAACTCTAGATCTGAAGATCTCGATCAGGGTGGAGGGGGGAATCTCTCAGTTCATGATGGCCACCCTTCGGATCCTGAAAATCAAGACGGGTTCTTGCAGGCGCATCCTGAAAGAGATCCATTCCTACGAGGAGGAGGTCGAAAGAGAAGCTGCAAAGACCGCAGAAATGAAGGAAAAAGGTGCCGATCCGTACGATCTCAAGCAGCAGGTATGATTTTTTTTTTTTTTCAATTCAACATTGTTTAGATGCCCCTTTGGTTCCATCAGAATTCTTTGAGATTTGTGGGTTATCGTCGTTCTTATCATCATTCATCGCCCATGTCTTGTCTCATCAAGATGGATTGAGCATGGATCGCAGCACTATCTACAAAGCCTTCACAAATTGATTTGGCAAAAAAAATTATGACCCATTGTCAACCTCTAAGATTTGAGCGCCACTCCTCTCCGATTGCGGTTTCTTCCAATTCCGGGATAGCGGGAGGCCCACCCCGACTGACCCGGAATGGATGAAATCACAACCAGGGAGGAGTCAAATCCCTACATTTGATGCCGGCAAAGAAATTTAGAAGGTCGGTCGGTGGGTAGGAGACCTACCTTGTGGTCGCATTGTGTAAGGCTTTAAGCTCATGCAAGCCTGGGAGCAAGCCTTCGAGGTTCCTAAACTCTAAAAAAGAGTCTAGAAGAAAAGGGTAGAAGGCAAGATTTGATACAAGGGATTGTATTCGTCTTCGTGGCACAGATTATAAGTCTAAGAGTACGACTTAAACAACATTCCCAGGATGTGTGGGTATTGTCTGTAAATAAGCTGCATTCTCTATATTACAACAACTCGACTTTTGCCCCTCTTCTACTTGATATCACATACCTAAATCTGACGATTCTGGGACTGCATTCTCCGTTTAATCGGTCTTATCGTTCTACAAATTGGCTATTCTCTTTAAAATTCTACACTTCACATTTTTTATTGTATGAGCTTCTCAACGTCTTTGAATTGCAAAAGGGGCTTGCCATTGTTGAGGGAAATGTAAATCATGCTGTTCAGTTTTATTTTGTGGGCGATATAATATGGTATGCAGTTGGTGCTCCTATACTCCGTATTCTTTATGCTCATCAGGGCCATAATTTCTTGTCGATGTGTTCTCATTACCTGAGGTGCAATTTTGTTGGCTATGAAGAATGTGGTTTGGTGTAGGAGAGGAACCAGCGGCTTATTGACCCAGAAGAAAAAAATCGATACTATTGTTAATTAGTAAGACCCATGATTATCCTACATTCCTAATTAAAAGAGCAAAAGAAAATGGCTTGTGATGATTTTTATAGGATTGGGCAGAGTTCACTGCTGATCATCTGCATTTGTAGTGTCCTTCCTATGTGAAAAATCTGCCACACTTGAAGTTTGATGCTTGTACCTAGAAACCATGGTAACACTTTTGCTACATCCGTGGGGCCTACTGTTTTAGGCCATGTTTGGCTAAGCCTCTCCGCCCAGCTTTTGATGCTTTAGATTTTTCAGTCTGATGTTTTGAGTTCGTGTGCGCTTGGCGGAGTGGATTGTGGAGCCTCCTCCGGGTTGGTGTGATGACCCGTCCTTGTAAATCAACGTAAACCCCGGTTTCGAGAATACGACATTGCAACACATTTTCTCACTCCTTGGCTTCCAACGGGAAGGGCAACTAAAGGGCTGAAGCTATCATGGATGGGAACCGATGCATTTTAATGTTGTTCTATAAAAGGTTAAAAATATGTTACCTTTTTCCACACTGACGTTATCTTGAGGACATCAATCATGTCATGGTGTATACTTTGAAGGTTGTACCTTGGCCTTTTATGAGTGGCATATGTTTTGGTCTTTGCGAGATGGCTCTATCATTAGTGACTTTAAATGGTCTTTTGTTCTTGTAATTGAGGAATTGGATATTTGTAATGTGCATTTTGTTTATGCAACCCTTCCAGGAGAGTTTAGATAAAAATGGTTGCGGACTTCATTCAAATTGTTTCCTAAAATTATTGGTAGATTGTATGGCACGATCTTACCGGATAGGAATATGCAACCTCTTGACTAATTGAGGTTATCATAAGAAAGATGTAATCGATTGATTGACTAGCCGATTGTGGTCATTTAGTTTGATGATATCATGATTTGCAAATTTGTCACTTTGAAACAATTTCTAAGAACTCTAAGAGACCACCAAGTATATGTTAACCTTGAGAAACACATTCTTCGCTAATAATTTGATTGTCCTTAGATATACGTGCCAGCTGAGGGTACCAAGGAACTATAGCACTGGGTAGCTTTACTCACCGATTGTCTTAGGAAGGCATTTAGATGGCTTTCTGAAACTAAAGAAGAGCTTCCAACTGGTAAAATGCCAAAACATTCAATGCTCTTACACAAGTACTATCCAATTTTCACAAGATCTTTGAAGTTTGTTGTGATGCTCACACCTTCGTATAGTGCAATTCTTAATTGGGAAGGATGACATCCCAGTTTCATTAGTGAGGAATTACGTGATTTATCGTCTCGACATTTTACATATGACGTAGAGTTTTATGCCATTGATCAAGGTCTGAAGTATTGGAAGGATTACCTTATATAGAAGAAATTTGTATTGAACTTTGACCACGAAGCATAAAAATGTTTGAATTCTCGTAAGAACTTAATATAAGACATGCAAAGTGGTCATCTTTCAGGACTACACGATTCACATATGGCATAAAGGGGAGTTTGTCGAAAGGGCGATTGATACTTTGAGTAGGAGTCTAGGAGATCATGTCTTCTTGTCACTTTGAGACCGATTATGAGCTCACCTCATTCCTTGAAAACCGACGCACCACTGATCAATATTTTGGTCATATCTAGGAATCCTATTAGTAGGATGGGACTATGCTTATTGCTTTGTATATTATCTCTGCAATTTTTTTTTACGAATTACTTGTTTTAGCCCCTGCGGGAGTTCATTTCCACATTTAATAATCGGGTCAAGAAGTTGAACACTAACCCAACGTTCTTAATAAACAGGTAACACGACATGCCACGTGTAAAATATATAATGAACGAGTCGACGGAGTCATGTCAGGTTATATTTGGCTCAACATGCCTTAATTGGTCAAAGGCCCATTTATGACATATGTAAGCGAGACTTGTCTAGTATGGAAACATGTTTTGTTATGGTTGTTGGATGGATGGGTTGTACGCCTGTAATCATGAGGTAATAGTTTAGTGGGATGTCATGTTGAAATTGACCATCGATTAAACCTGTCAAAACATCCCAAACATGTTATAAGCATAAATCGAACAATAATTATTTATCTATTTGTGTTAGACGGATCCACTGTTATAAAAAACGATGTTTGTTTTAAAAAAAAACGCGTTTTATACGTGGACTCAACTTGAGAAATTTGCTACGCGTTTAAATCGCGTATTTTTCAAAAAATACGGCAAACTCGAAAACACGTTGAAAACTCGTTTACCTTGTTTTAAACGGTTGGGTTTTAAATCGAGGTTTTTTAAACCATCGGGTTTCAGTGTTTAAGGGTTTGAAAGCCCATTTATTACTCTGCCCCCTCCTCGACCATGATTCAAGTCTTCAGGAAATCAGATAGTCGCGCAAGGCAAGCGAAAGCCCTAGCCTACTCCTCCGTTACCTATGTGACTCTGCCTTGTGCACTCCGGTGCTATCGTCAAAGCCTCCAACGCGTCCGCCCTCCGTCGCCTATGCGGCTCTGCCCTATGTCCCCCGGTGCCACCGTCAAAGCCCTCTGACGCCCCTGTCTCTATCCTGTGCACCCCAGCGCCACCGTTGAAGCCCTCCGACACCCTGTCTATGCCCTCCTGCACCTCTGTCCTCTGTCGCTTTTGCGGCTCTACCCTGTTCCCTCCAGCGCCACCGTCTAAGCTCTCTGACACCCCTTTTGGTGCCCTCCAATGCATCCGCCGCCAGGTATGATCTCTTTCTCACTTTCCATGCTTCTCTTTTCACATTTCCTCTCTTTCTTGTCTGTTTTCATATATAGTTATGTCTGCACATCTATTGTTTTTTGTTGTAGTTTTTTTATTAGAAACATGCCGAGGGTGAAAGATAAGTTCTGGGATTTTGTTGAGCAAGAAGATGTGAAGCTACGATGCAAGTGTTGTAATGAGATATTCTCTGCTGCATCGATCACGAGAATGAAATATCATCTCACCAAGGTTGATGGCAATGATGTACGACCGTGGTGGCAGTTACAGACGAGATTTGTTATTGCTGCTATTGAGTCCAAGAATAAGAAGCCAAGAATGTCTGAATATGAAAAATCTTCTACAGGAAGCTCCTCAATTTGTCAATCACGAGCAAGTTTAGGAACTGGAGGCTTATTGTCATCGTTTTTGGGAAGAGGAAGTGAAGAAAATGCTCAACCGAAGATTGCGTCGTTTATAAAAAAGAAAGAGGAGGTTGCAGATTGGAAAATCATGACAATGATTGTGGCAAACAACGTTCCTTTTAATTTGTTGAGGTCAAATGAATTTAAGGATGCAATGACGGCAATTGCAAATCATGGTCCAGGGTATATCACGCCAAGCTATGAGACCGCAAGAACGAAGCTTTTGACTACACTAAAAGGGCAAACAAAAGAGTATGTGAAGCCCGTGAAGGAGTCATGGGCTAGTACAGGTTGTCCCGTTATGTTAGACTCATGGACCGATGCTAGAAGGCCTCATATCAATCTTTTAGCATCTTGTCCAAAGGATATAATTTTGTTAAAGGCGGAATGCACGGTGGGAAAGAAGAAGGATGCATCCTATATCGCTAATTTTATTTCCTCAGGCATAGAGGAAATAGGAGCAGAAAATGTTGTGCAGTTCATATTCGACAATGCATCGAATTATGTTTCGGCAGGTTACATAATTCAAGGGAGGGTTTCCCACATTTTCAAGACCTCATGTGCAGCACATTGCTTAGACCCTATCTTGGTGCAAATTGATGAACTTGAAGATGTGAAACCCGTATTGGAAAATGCACGGAGCATTATGAAGTTTCTTTATAAATTTCAGCATGTGTTAGATTTAATGAGGACACATACACATGGAAATGAATTGAAAAGGCCTGATGCAACTAGGTTTGCAACATAATTTCTATGTTTGCAATTTATAATGAAGGAAGAACAAGCCCTTCGAAATATGGTGGCTTCAAGTGGATGGAGATTGTTACCACAAAGTAAGAGCATTGATGGAGTTGAAGTGACAAACATAATTCAAGGGAATCATTTTTGGGAAATGGGAAGACAAATCTTGCAAGCAGTTGAGCCACTTGTCAGAGTTTTGAGGATGGTTGATGGAGATAGCTGTACTATGTGCTATTTGTATGAAGCTATGGATCGTGCAAAAGAATCAATCAAGAGAACTTTCAATGATAACCCCTCAAAATTTATGCCATATTGGGAGATCATCGACAAAAGGTGGAATGAAACATTGGATAACCCCCTTCATGCATTCTCGGCGTACCTAAATCCATACTTGTTTTATCACAAATTTGTGAAGATGGATTTGGAAGTGAAGAATGCAATTGATAGGTGAAGGCAAATATGGTTCCTGAAGTTAAAAGAAGGGATTTTACCAATGATCTCAAGCGCTACCACACGAGGCATCCTCGTATCTTTATGGACTCCGCTATCGATTTACTTGATACCGCATGTCCAAGTAAGCAATGATTTTTTTATTTAATTTGGTTAATGGTTGATATCTATTTTTATTTTATGAAATCTAAAGTGATTTTTGTACATTTAGGAATATGGTAGGAATGATATGTTTGGACTTTGGAGTTGAGATTCCTTGTATTCAGAAGGTGGCGATTATGTTGTGTAGCCAACCTTTCAGCGCTTATGCATGCGAGAGAAATTGGAGCGCTTTTGAGGCTGTACATACGAAGAAGATGAATCGATTGGAGCCACATAAACTACAAGACTTGGTGTATGTGATGATGAATATGCACTTCATGAAGACTAGTGCATTGAAGGAGGCCAAAGATGCGGATCCAATCTTCCTTGATAAAATCTCGCCATTTCCCGAAGATCTTGATGACGGGAGCAATGAGATTGATCTTTTCACCAAGAGTGAATAGGATTCCGATGAAGATGACTAGATGAGAACGTTGATGATGACGACTCGGGACTAGATATGGAGTAGAATTTATTTGTTGTTTGAACTTTGATCAAGCTTTGTATGGATAAACATTTGGATTTATTTTGCTTATGGTTGTGGATGATATGAATCATCATTGCTTTCTTTTTGCTTATCGTCTTTTGATAATTAGACTCTATTTGCTCAGTTATTATGATTTATTATCAATGGCAAGTCTAGAATTTCTACTTGCTTAGTTATTGTTATTTATTAATGCATCATTTAATTTTTTCAATTTTATTTACCTAGTAAATTAGTTGCTTATTGTTAGTTGTTATTGTAATTTGTGAGCGCATTATTTATCATTGATGTTTTAATTGTTTTAGTTCTAATACTAATATTAGTTTTATTACTAATGCATGAAGATGATATATGTTGCTCAACAATATATATATATATATATATATATATATATATATATAATAAAAAAATTAGGCAAAGTTTTTTCCCGGTTTATTTTTTTTCCGTTTTCCCCAATTTTTGCTGAATCTTTCCGATTTTTTCCCTAGCCGATTTATTCACGTTTTCCGACTTGGTACTTTGGCCGGATCAACTCATTTATGACCCGAACATGAATAAGCCAAACCCAAACCCGCTAATTACGTGTCGGCTTTGAGTCATGTTAACGGTTCGTGTCAAGGATTGCCTCCTCTAGGTGGAACCTTGACACTCATAGAGGGGCGACTCTTTTGACATAAGATGCTTAAGGATCTGTTCTGATATTTCAGTCGTTATTAGGCCTGTCAGTCTTTCAAAGATCATTCTCAAAATGCAAGTTTGTACTCCCCCCGTTGTCTGTTCGTAGTAGACCCTCGAACCATATTAACATGGACTTTGTTTTATTATTACCCAAGGCCCCTAGGACAATCGATTCTAGTTTTTGTGATGGTTCCCTAGTCAAAAAAACGTTTGATGCATCTTATACTAACCTTCGTTGGCATTCCTAATCATTTACTTCTAATAGGGATACTATTTTCTAAGTTACATATGGAAGATTTATAGAGTAATTCGGGGACTAACCTATAATTCATTGTGCATATCATCCCCAAACAGATGGTTACAGTGAGATGGTCAATCAAACTTGTGTAAGTTGAGGTGTTTATCTAGAGAACGAGCAGCATACTCAATGGGACTTCGTACAATATTTGGCAATGTTTAAAAAGGCGAAAAGCGTACCGAGGCGTTTTTCCTTCGGAGAGGCTAGGCGTAAGCCTCGAGGCGTACCGAGGCGTAAGCCTCAGAATTTTTTGAGGCGTTTTAGTAAAAAAATGTTAAAAAAAAAGAATAAAAATCAGAATAAAAAATATTATTGAATGTGCAATAATAATTGAAGTAGTTATGCATAATAAATCGCAATGTGTTAGAAAATACCTTATATGACACGCTCGAGGACTCCATCAAACAATCTAACTACAAAATGGAAAGTTAAATTGCTCGAACAAGCTTCAAGCATACTAATTTCAACAATATAACAAGTTCAACATTTCAATATTCAAACATACTAAGTTCAACAATATATAATAAGTTAACTAATAATTGTCAAGATTCAAACATACCAAGTTCAACAATATAACAAGTTCAACATTCTACTAATTTCTAATAAGTTAACAAACAACAAAATGAAAAGAAGAAACTAGAAAGAAGTCAAATGCTCCAAGCCTCAAACAAGCCAATCTTGACCATCGCTTTCGCTAGAGGGGTCATCCATGGAGCAATCATTGTACCGAATTGCCCTATCGTCTTCCGACTCATCCCCTTCGGTCTCATCATTCCACTCTTCTTCAACCATTGCTCTTTTTTCTTTCCCTATAAAATCAAAATATATTATATTTAACACAAGTATATAACAAATCATATATGAGAATAAAACAAAATAAATCACGCACTTGACACTACTACACTAGTACCTTTTCTCCCGCTTGTACTTATCTTATGCTTTTGCAACCTCAATCTCCCTCCTTTACTTCCTCCTTGGCTCCTTTCGGTCAAATCCATTATCTCATTGTCAAGCTCCAATTGCTCGGTTCTTTCTTCCTCTTGGTTGGGTTGGTGAAGACGTTCTATCTCTTCATCAATGAGCCACTCATCATCAGAAGCCAACTCCTCCACATCAAGCATCTCATCATCCTTAAGTTGCATCCTCCTCAAATGCCTATGCATTAATCTCTTGTTGTACATAACATAAACAAGTATGTTCATTTTTTGTGTGCTTAATCGGTTCATTTTCTTGGTATGAACCTATAAAAAGAGACACATATAAGTATATAACATAACTTGATTAAAAGAGAAACACATAACTAACAACTAGTTACTAGCAAATACGAAAAAGTGAATTGAAAGAGGAACAAATTTATATTTATTACTTGATTAAAGGTGCTCCAATTGCGTTCACATGCTGAAGCCGTACATGTAAGACTTAGCACCCTGATGGCAAATCTTTGTAGCTCCGGTACCTCATCTCCAAATGTTGACCACCAAATGGCTACAAGATGTATACACAGAATTATAGAATTAATGCAAATAGAAACTATAAAGTAGGGAAAAGAGTTTAATTTTTTACCCGGGGGACGACTTTTTTTTGTTCCTTGTGCGTTTGTTCTTCCAAAAAAACCTTGCTTCAAATGGAAAGTATCCAATTGGAGGTCCGTGATCATTCTATCTTCCGAAGGAATCATTTTGTCCATACAAGAAAATAACCCATCTTTTATCTCTCTATGAGTTGAAAAGTCGTCTTCGTAGTGAAATTGGGGGTTCAAATAGTACGCGGCGGCATGCAAATCACGATGCATTTGGAAGTCCCACTTTGCATCAATTATATCCCAAATCTCACGGTATGCTCCATTTGATTCATCTTCATCCCCACCCAACGCCGTTTTAATTTGTTCTTTAGCGACATCCATTGCCCCATAAAGGAAACCCATCGCCGGTACCTTCTCCGAATCCACTAGCTTCAACACATGAACTAGTGGCTTTGTGCTCTTGATAGCATAATACACTCCGGGCCAAAAATGTCTATCCTTCAAAATAATCCTCCTCACCGCCTTTGCATCTGCCTTTTTCGCTATGATCTGTAGACACAGACACGGGTATCGAGTGTCAACACGGACACAAGAGTCGGACACGGCAACATCATAAAAGATGGATACGGAGACACGTGGACACACACACACACAAAAAAAAAAAATTATGAAATTTATATAAATTAAAAATTACTACCCCTTTGGAATTCGACTCCTACATGGTCTACAATTTCCCTCTGTTCACTCGATTGGAGAAGGGAGAGGCTCACAACATTCAGTCTAATAACATGCAGCGATGGTATCATGCCGAGTCGACACGGGTGGACACGGGAATCCGTGTCGACACGGGTTGACACGGCTCCGAGGGCTCAATTAGAGGTGTCCCCCATATCATAGCTTTTTCGCATAAGGGCCTTTTGTCCAACTTTCCGATGCAAACATCTCCTCTAACTTTTGCTTTGATTGAACCAAACTATGCAAAGTTAGATATGCCGTAGCAAATCTAGTGGCAGCGGGACGAATGAGCTCCCTTTTGGTGAATGTCCTCATCAATGCCAACACCCATCCATGCCCGTAGATATAGTTAGCCACTTGTTTGGCTTTCAACAATGCATTTTTATGTGCCGGCAAAGTCCCAATCTTCTCAAGCATCAAGTCGATGCAATGAGCCGCGCAAGGCGTCCAATAAAGCCTCTTCCTCTTCTCCATCAATAGCGTCCCGGCCGCTTTATAATTTGCGGCATTGTCGGTGACTACTTGCACCACAATCTCTTCCCCAACTTCTTCCACCACTTTATCAAGAAGATTAAAGAGAACATTTTTATCTTTAACGGCATCAGAGGCATCAATTGACTTCAAAAAAATTGTACCTTCCGGGTTGTTGACGAGGAAATTGATAATGTTTCGGCCACGAATATCAGTCCAACCATCCGACATTATCGTCACGCCGGTGTGTGGCCAGGTCCTCTTCACATCATCCACTACTTGTTTGGTTGTTTTCACTTCCTCTTCCAATATCCATGTGCTCAGTTCATGCATTGTAGGGGGCTTGAAATTCCTACCGAAGCTCCCAACGGATCTCAACATATTATGGAAGGAAGGACTTCTTGCAACGTTGAAAGCTATCCCGTTCTCAATGAAGAATCTTCCAATGTCCAAGCACACTTTGTTTCGGTGTTCTTTTAGAGTCGCTGGAGGAAGTTCTTGCTCTTTAGTTCCTCGATTTTCTTGAACATCCACCTCATTAACATCATTGAATGAAGGGTTTGTCAAAAACCTATCCATAGGCCCTCGGACTCCCCTAGAAGATGCTCCACTTGATGCGGAAATAGAAGTTGGATGAGAACCCGAAGTATGAAAGTATGCACCCAAATTGCATTGTTCCTCGAAAGCCCGGTGTTGTTGATCTCTCTTCTTCACCCCCACTTCTAAATAAGCTTTCATTTCTTCTTTGACCTCCATCGGAACATGCTCACATGGTGCCACATTCTTGTGACTTTGAGCAAGGTGATCTTTCATCCTCTTGACACCGCCTTTGATAACTTTTGAACAAAAATTGCATTTAATGTAGACATAAGATCTCCCACCTTCGCCTTCCACCACTTCCTCGCCATACTTCCAAGCGGGATCTTTTCGATTCCCATGCCCTCCTCCTTGGCTTCCTCCCCTTCTAGAATCCATCTACAAAAAACACATGAGAATGGTAAAATACAATGTAGTCTTGTAAGATGTTGAATATAATTCAGTAACATGTTGACTACAATTTTCAACTGATTGCTAATGTATCAAATATTGAAAATTATAATTTTTGACTCCCAATTCTTTTACAAATAAATTATATAATGATATAACACTCGTGCATAACTGTTGTATCCTGCAGGGAAGGGAATGTTCATGAGGTGCTCGTCTTACTTGCTGAGATGGCTTGGAAAGGAAAAAAAAGAGCAATATTCATGAGGCGTTCGTCTTACTTGTTCATGAGGCGCTCGTCTTACCCAAATTGCATTGTTTGTTCAAATAGCATTACTCTAAAAAAAAAAAAAGAGCAGGCCTGCAGGCTGCAGGAGATACCATTACAAAAAAAAAAAAAAAAAGAGCAATGGAAAGTGAAGAGAGAAATACCATTTACCTTGAAAACTCAGTCCGATCAGCCAAAGGGGATCCGTAAGGAAGACTAGCACCGGGTTCGGGCTCGGAAGGGGGGATCAACCGCAAAGCCAAAGGTGGAGGGGATCGGGGGGGGCCGATCAGCCAAAGGTGGAGGGGATCGGGGGGGACCGATCAGCCAAAGGAAGAGGTGCGGGCCGCGCGGCTGCGCCTCAGGATGTGGCTTCGGCCACAAGACCAAACAAGGGACTAAGGGAGGCCCGGGAGAGGGAGGGGAGGGCGATGGGGAGAGAGGAACTCCTCTCTCAAACCCTAGACGAAGCCCAGTCGGCCTGCGGGTAGCTACGGGAACGATATAAGCGCACGCTTTTTTTTTTTTTTTTAACCCGACCTGTCTGTTGATCCGCAAGCCCACGAAAACCCGACCCGCTTCCACATATAGAGGCGTACGCCTCCGACGCCTTGAGGCGCGCCTCAGGCAGAGGCGGACGCCTCTATATGCAGAGGCGTAGGATTATTTAATCTTCCAGCTAAGGCGTGCGCCTCGAGGCTTTGCAGGACCGCCTCGCCTTGAGGCGCGCCTCGAGGCACACGCCTCTGCCGCCTTTTAAAACACTGATATTTGGCCAAATTTGCATGCATTAATGTCATAAATAGGCACACCGAAACCCCCTCTTCTAGAATCATCTATGCATATCATATTTAACATAGTTTAGACAGATCTATGGTCCTTACCATGGACATCAACATCTTGAGCCCATGACATTTTTGAGCTTGTTAGGAACATTCCACGAAATGAAAGGATTCGAACAAAAAACAATTATGCATAAAAAAGCTTATAGATTTTGCATATACTTAAATTGTGTGAAATGCTAATAATTTTAATGAATTTATTAGAACCCATTGATTCACACATAACACCCTAAACATCTTTAATAATAGAAATCTTATTTTGATCTCTATCTAGATTCATGATTCTTAGGTATCAAGAAAGGAAAAATAGTAACTTTCATTGAATGATTAATAAATTATTCAATCATTATTAATCGAGGAGGTAGCCAACATTGCAGGGAGCATAACTTCGCAGTTAGAAATTTATCAATGGGCTCCTTCGTAAGGGAGAGTTTTTCAGTTGGCACGTAGGGCAATTTGAGCAGGAGAGTTTCCGCCATTTTGCACCATTAAAAATGTTGGCTATAACGCTCATTTTCTAGATTTTCTTGAGGATGTTATTGCTTCTCTTGTGTTTAGCATCACCAGTTTGAAATGATTTCATAGAGCCCCCCAAATATGGCACATGTTACTGCGTTTCAATTCATAAAGGCGTCGAGTGCAATGGATGAGACTACCTAGACGAGACTACGCCAATAATACCTAGTGCATTAGCAAGAGTGACCTTGCACCTTGGGCAAATTGCTATGGATAAATGAGGCCGGTTTGAGATGCTGACATAACACATAAGTATATTTTCCAATGTATCCTAGTCTCCTAGAGCCTACTACTCCTAGTTCTTCATGATCAAGGAAAATGATGTGCATTTAGCTTCTTTGTGATTTGTTTGGCCCATTGTGTTCCGAGTTTTAGATTTATTTATTTAATTTAGTACATTTATTTTTAGCTTTAACGTCTTTATGAGGGTGTAATTTGGACTCGTTATTTTGTTATGGGTGATCTTTGCACCTCATGATCCCTTATGCGAGGCATATGCTTAATTTAATGTTAGAGAATACAACTAGTAAGAAACCCGGGCAATGCCCGGATGAGCTTGATGCACATCATTTGGCACATACGACATCGCAACTGTTTGAAGAAGTGTGAAATCTGAAGTGAGTGTGATTCATTTGTTAGAGAGAGGGAGATACATTAACATTAAATGCCAATGAATGAATAATTATCATCTTTATGGTAGATTTTTAATAGGATTTTAAAGTGAGCCGCATTCACATACGGAAGAAGGATACTGGCTCTTTAAAAGATGTCCACGTGTCACAACACGGGAGAGAGGCTTCCATTTTAGTATTATACTAGTTAGAAACCCGGGCAATATCCGGATGAGCTTGATGCATGCCATTTGGCACAGACAACCATGTAACTGTTCGAAGAAGTGTGAAATCTAAAGTGTGTGATTCACTTGTTAGAGAGAGATATATTAACATCAAATGACCATTAAATGCCATTGAGTGAGTATTTATCATCTTTATGATTGGTTTTTAATAGAATTTAAAAGTGAGTTATGTTCACACACAGAAGAAGGATTCTGGCTCTTTAAAAGGCGTCCACGTGTCACAACACACGAAAGAGAGGCTTCCATTTTAATATTATACTATTAGATTATTAGATGAGCAAATTTGTTGAAGGGTGTTGTTAAATTCTACTTTAGTAGCAAAGATGAATGGTTGGGTCACTCAAAAAGTGATGGGCCCTCGACTCTTTTTCCTACATAGGCTACATATGCTGAATCTACTTTTCGCTAGAGGAGGGCACGCTGCGCAATCTCAATCCCACATGGGATTTCACCTATGACCACCCTCCAGGCCTCCAAAACTGCCTCTCTCCTTATTACATCACTCCTTTCACCTATCGTTCTTGAAACATTATTTGAAACTCTAAAACCATCCAATGAGTTCGAGTGAGGACTAATACGCATCAAATCGTTCCTTTTATTTTCTTGCACCTTAGTTATAGCAAGGATCCATCAGAGCCAATCGCTATCTTTTTCACTTTTTTTTTCATATGAGGATTTATTGAGAGAGCTCTATCGACATGTCACATTCATTGTTGATGATTTTTACTCTGCTGATCATTTGTATAAATAAATATCTTTGAAGTAATCTTTAAGATATGCATGAATTTTCTACATCGAATCGAGGGAAGCTCAAAGTATTATAACTAGTAGTATTAGTTTTCGCTTTCATTCATATAAATTATTGGTTTTTTTATTGTTGGAGCTTGGAAGGGACCAAATGGTCGTTACATCACCTGTTAGTGTGTCAGCATAAGATAGACCAAGGATTGAAACTCGCCACAAGCGAGAGATATGACCTGATTTTTAATAGCCCCACCGGCTGGAAGGGTCGCCACTAAGGTGAGATGGAGGCCTGCCACTACAGAGTGGAAGCACTTGTTTGAACCCTTGACCAAGGCCACGGATTGCATGTCTTACCAACTGAGTTATCAGTTGGAGACTATAAATTGTCGGTTATTGTACTGAGTTCCAATGGTTTCAACAGGAGAATGTGCTGGCAGAGTCGAGGATGATGATCCCGGATTGCCGCAAACGACTGGAAGCTTCGCTCGCTGACCTAAAGGCGACGCTGGTATGTAAAGCTTTTGCAGCGCGGTCGCTGCCGCCTTCTTCGGTAAATTGAGCCTTGAGTAAACAGTGCTGTTGTGCTATTGCAGGCGGAACTGAAGGATCCGAATCAGCAAGGCGTGGAGATAGAGGAAGCTGAGGGCACCCTCGCAGAGGCCGAAGCTTTGTTTCAAACAGAAGAGGATTAGGGTTTCAGTCGTCTGGAATCTTTGTTGAAGGGCCAATTGATTTCTCAGAGGGTTGGAGTATGTAACTCGATGTGTACTCTTCACTGCACTTGGGATTTCCTTATCAAGTTTCTTTGCGCAGCTCGAGAAATTATTGTTGTTGGGCTTATTAGAGAAAAAGAATTACTCAAAGGTCCTCTCTCGGATCGCACTAAAACGTCGGATCCTTGAGTGCCCTTGTGGATTTTTCGAGGACGTTGCTTGGATCCAAGATTTAGCCTCCTTGTTGGGTGCCATCACAGTCATTCATGCCCGGGCACGCTTCACATTGGATGTGCCTGTACCGGTACTAATCCAGTGCAATGCATGGACGGTTGCGATGCTGCTCAATCGGGTCGCACGTTTGACAAGGAAGCCCTACCCATCGTGTTGAGAGGGAACATGCTTCAGCATTGAATAACAAAAAGAAGAGAGGGAACATGCTTAACCATTAAATAACAAAAAATGAGAGAGAGAGAGAGAGAGGTGATGCCGTGGTGGCGAGGGCGGTCAGTTGCACTCAAGGTCACTACTCGTTGTTGCTGCTGCCGCCACCTTCGCTGTTTGCTTTTGCCTCTGCCATCGTTACTCGCAAGAAAGGACAAAATGAAAAGACTATTTTAGACTTTTGGTATCATTTTTCTTCGAGCTGATCTTTTGACCAAAGACCTTAGGGGAAATGTATCTTCTGTCTGTCCTTTTCACCCACCCCCCATCGATTAGTGATATCAAGCTAAGCGTCACGCGACACTAACATCGACAATAAATTCACGAGTGCCATGTCACTATCGAATCTGCCTTTCTTTACATGCCACTATGTCGAGTGCGCGCCATCACCAACCTCGACCAATCTGAGACGCCAATGTGAGCCCAACACGACCTGAAAACGACTTAACCTCGTACCAAAACTTGACTCCCCGGGATTGGTTTGGGCCAACTGTTAGGCTCCCTTTACGCCACTGAGGTTGGTTTGGATCACACCAAATTAGACGTACCGATCAGTGCGTCTGCTAACATGAAGAGGGAACATAATGGCTGTGCTGATGGTGTGCAAATTCTCTCATGTGAAGAGGGAACATAATGGGTGTGCTGATGGTTTAGCTAAATTTGCTCTTTGTAATTGAGTAGCTTTTTCATCTTTTTCTATCCTGAACTGTATTTCGTCTCTAGTAATTTCGGAGATGAGACAGTCAGAGGATTATAGTTCGTTTCCTTTTTGCAGGGCTGGGGCGCCATGAATCGAACCCCCGTAGTTTCGACCAAAAAAAAAAAAAGATTAGTGCGTCTGCTAACATGGTTAACTCTCGAAGCAAAGAAGTTGGACCTATCCATCGATTCCGATTTCTGTTTATAACCTTGGCAAACTAATTTAAGGAACAAAACAAATAAAAAAAATACATATATACATTCGTCCTAAGAAAGAGTATACATACGTCCAGAAAAACTGGCTATATGTCAAAATTAGCGTGTCCTTACAACTAAAAGTCATCTTTCAAAACGGACTTACGTCAAACTTCCCCCAAAAAATATGAGGTATATGCACATACGTGCATGCTCTCTCTCTCTCTCTCTCTTGCATACTGCACGTGTATGAAGACTGGTTGCTCTCTCTCTCTCTCTCTCTCTCTCTCTCTCTCTCTCTCTCTCTCTCATAAGTCATATCACACGTGCATGAAGACTAGTTTTTTAGAGAATAAATGCTACGGTCATCCTAGGGCCCTAGCTTTCATATGTTAAGGTTGATGCCATCGTTGCTATACTATAAAGAATGCCTCTATTTCACAACTCCTTTCGAATTTGTACAAAGCTTACAGTATACTTTGCTTACATCTACGTGCTTCAGAACAAAACTTGTAGCCAGTGGAAAATGACAATTATGTAAATGTTCATCAACGAAGATGTACCTCTGTCGCCGGATAGGTCACTTGAGCTCATGCAGACCATCGATGATAGGACTATGAGGACAAATCGTCAATAGTTCTCACAGATAGCGGTGATGGTGAAGTTCGAGGAAGAGGAAGAAAGAGAAGGAAGCTAGATCGAGAAAGGAGGGATTATTGGTCGGACGTGGAAGAGCAGGCGTGGAGGATGAGGAGTGGTTATTAGTACATATCCAAGGGTTCACTACAGTAGCTCCTTCGCAATTGTAGCGAGTGAATCTTTTAAAATCCCGCTCCAACCGATTCCCAAGAGTCTCACTATTTTATCGTTTCCCTATTCCGTCCACTACATGTGGCAAGCGGAAGTCTTTCGCTATCCAGTAGGGCTAGCGCTAGGGTTTTGTCACATAGCATCGCTCCTTTCCAATGGCGCAATCGAATGTTACATTTAAAAACTATCCGAAGGCGACCATCCAAACGAAATCACACTCTCGATCATTTAAAATATCCAAACATAATCGTTCAAGTAATAGGAAAAGAAATAGGGAGTCCCTTGGAGTTGCTTTTAAAAAGTGGCTCCTTGTTTTTATTAAAAAGGCCAAATGGCCCTTAGAATATGGAGTGCCTTGAGAAGTCCCTTGGAGGAGCTCTTATCATATGCCCACCAAAAGGTTCAATTTTTTTTTAAAGAAACATATGCAACAAAAACAAGAAGGGACAGAAGGTCGGGCCCTTATCTCCTCAAAAACATGCAAGGGTTGACATCACATAGCACCAATGCACAAAGCGGAGCACGAAAGTCACGAGTGTAAATAACATCATAGCTTTGCTGAAGGGCCGTCCGAGCAAGCCAATCGGTCACATTATATCCCTCACAGTAATTAAATGTGGTTCACTCAGCGACCACCGAAAAAGGTTGGAGAGCCGTCTATAATCCTCCATAAGGGGGCCCTCCAAACGTCCAGAAATCAGCCGGTGCAGAGCCACCATAGAACCACCTTCCACATGTAACGTGGAAGAACGCGGAGTCCCATCCACAATCTGTGAATCACTACCGCAATAGCTAAGGAACACGGGAAGGCCGCACTTCCAGCCGCTTAAAGAGTGCCTTGATCATCATCATCATGTACCATATGACCAATGACGTCAGTGTTGGAGACCGTGTGTCCTTAGCATGGATTTTCTAAATTAGCATTACTGGATAATGGTTTTGGTTAATGAATAACTAAAATGATATGTGTAATCCACATATAATTAGGACTCTAGGAAACACAGTAGGCCACTAAGGTGCGTGGTGGGTTCATGCCTGGGAAATCCAGTGGAACAATCCTGTGTATACCTAGACTGAGTTCACAGCTTTGGTGATGCTAGTTGCTTCTGTGAGTACAAAAATTGTACCGAACCGAACCAGACGCACGTGGACCCATGCAATAGCCCAAGAAGGCAAGCCCAGGCCCATGGACCTACTCTACAGGGCCCGCAAATCAAGCCCTCTCTTATTGGGCCCGGACAACGGCTCAATAGGGGCCCATCGAGAAGGCCTAGGACCAACGTCACCTCAGCACTGCCACGTCATCACTGGCATATCAGGCACATACCTCATCTATAAAATGACCCATATGGCTTATACAGATAAGGTTTGGTTGAGAAATTTATTTAGAGAGGAGAGGATTCAAGAGCCAGAGCTCTCTCTTCTAGTTGCTCTGTGCAACCCATTTTTGTAAGAAGCTTCTCTCGGTCTGTTGAGATAACGCTCAATCCCCCTTTCCAATACATTATAGTGCAAACTAGGTGGCACCTCTTGTCCGAAGATATAGGTCGTAAGACCGAACTTCAACAACTTCTTGTGATATCGTTTTCTACTCTCTAATCTCTATCTTTGCAACATACAAACCATCCACATTCAATCAAGAATTATGGGGCGAGGCCTTTGATCAAGACGACATGAAAAAATTTCCCATTATCTTTGGCGCCGTCTTTGGAATGACGAGTCCTATCGATTGCCAAGGAAGAAGGGAGCATACCTGCATGAAGACGATGGCTGGAACGAAGGAAGGAGAAAACCTTAACTTCAAACGCACTAAAATAGAGATAGTATGCATATCCCGAAGCGTGGCGTACCGAATCATGGCCAGAATTTGCCCAAAAAGCTAAGTTTGGAATGTGCATCCCGAAGCATGGAGCACCGAAGTACGGCCAGAATTTGCTCGGAAAACTAAGTCTGGAACGTGCATCCCAAAGCATCACACACCGAAAACACGGCCAGAATTTGCTCGAAAAGCTAAGTCTGAAACGTGCATCCCGAAGCATGGCACACCGAAGCACGACCATACTTTGCCAGAAAAACTAAGTTCGGGAAGTCTATCACCTCGACCCGCTACTGAACTGACGGTTCTGCTAGCTTGATTCTACCGACTCTGCAGTTCTGGAGAATGTTCGAACTCGAGCCAAACCGTGCAGTAGGAACTTATTTGCACTAGGAGATCCCAGTCGATCCACAAGACCTTGGCCCGACTGGGAGGGGGTACTGTGGGTGCAAAATTTGTCCGAGACTGCAACCAAGCCATTTGGGCCCGTGCAACGGCCCAAATAATGAGTCCAAGCCCATGAAGCATCACCACAGTGCCCACAAACCGAGCGGTCCTTATTTGGAGCCTAGTATAGGCCTAAGTAAGGGCCCAACGAGAAGGCCCAAGACCAGTGCCACCTCAATACCGCCATGTCATCACTGCCATATCAAGCACGTACCTCAGCTATAAAAGGACCCATATGGCTTATATAAAAGTGGTCGATGAATTGATCAAGAGAGGAGAGAATTCAGGAGCCAGAGCTCTCGTTTTTAGTTCTCTTCTAGTTGCTACGTGCAACCTCATTGTAAGAAGCTTCTCTCGGTTTGTTGAGAGAATGTTTACCCCTCTTTCGCATACATTATAGTACAAATCAGGTGACACCTCTCGCCCAGAGACATAGGTTGTAAGACCGAACTTCGATAACAACTCCTCGTGTAATCTCTCTCTCTACACTTTAATCTCTATTTCTACAACATACAAACCATCCATATTCAATTAAGAGTTGTGGGGTGTGGTATCTGATCAAGATGGCACGAAAATCTCCCCTACAATCTTTGGTGCCATTTATGGGATAACGGATCCTGCCGATTGCTATGGCCTTCTGGATTACTGCCTTGCGACACCAGTCGCTCCTGGATATGTCTTCGGTTGGTTGCTACAAAGACTTCTTGCTCGTCTTTGTGGGGGGAAATTACGACTGCCGTACGATCTTCCTCCAACAGTCGATTGAAGGGTAGAGCTTCAAGGTGTGGTGCACTGTACAGTGTTGAACTGTCACGTATTGAGTTATCACTCAGACACTGTAGAGTAGAGAGATAGATAGAGAAAGTTGACACAGGATATGATGACGAAGTTCGACCGAAACCTACGTCTTCTTGCAGTAAGACGCAACCTTTGTATCCACTAAATATGAAAAAGTAGAGCTACTCTCGATAGACCGAGGAGTACTTATACAAGTAGACAGATAATGTAATATGCTTGACTTGAGTCTGATTACCAGAAGGCTCGAGGAGTTATGGGAAACAGAAAGTGGAAAGTGGAATAATGAATTCAAGTCTGGAATATTTACATTAACTGTTATTTATAGAGTTTTAAGAATATTTAGCTTTTTGATAAATATCTGGGAGGATTTACCAGGCCCCGGACTGCCTTTGTGGGCCACAGACTGGGCTGGTGGGTCCCTTCATCATCTCCATGGGTCCCAGGTAGGACTGGCAGGTCCAACTGTCATCTCCGTGGGCTCCAGACAGGGCTGGCAGGCCCCATTGTCATCTTCGTGGGCCCCAGGTAGGACTCGCAGGTCCCATTATCATCTCCATGAGCCCCAGGCAGGGTTGGCGGGTACCACCGTCGTCTTCGTAGGCCTAAGTAGGGCTGGCGGGTCCTACTTTAGGACGTTAGCCAGATTTTTTACCCTATAGTCTTTGATCAGTACATCATTTGTTCGATCAACACCCACCTTTGGAGGGTTGGTGCTGACTTTCACCATCGAGTGTGTTGATGTCGGTCTGATGAAGATATTGATGTAGACTTGAAGGATAACTTATGACTTGTCATCACAAGTTGAGTAGTAGTCGGTAGAAGTATGGGTAAAACCTCTAACGATATCCCACAGACAGTGCCAAAAATTATAGGGGAGATTTTCGTGCCGTATTGATCTTTTGTTGGTTGTCAGCGACGTGAGTTGCTAATGAGTCCCCCAGTTCCTCTGCAAAGTCCAGGTTGTTGATACTGAGCTTGTTGTTCATTCCTAATTCAACGGTTTTGGTCCTTACTATGGAATAGAATGCTTCAGTAGGTAGGACGGTTTCAGAGCTATACATCAGATGGAATAGAGAGAATCCAGTTGATCGTCGTGGGGTAATGATGTACGCCAATAGTACTTCTGGAAGCATTTTCTCTCAAAGACCTTTTTGGGGTCTCAGCTTCTTTTTCAAAGTATCCATGATCGCCTTGTTTGATGCCTCAGCTTGTCTGTTGCATTGTGGGTATCGGACTACGTACTCGCCCCCAGGTCCTCAATCTGCCTTCCAAGCTCGGACTCACACTCTTGCAAACTAACGACCTATGCCTCTCTCTCCTCAAGCTGAGTAGCCTGAACCAAATCCCTCTCCTCTAGCTCGGTAACCCGAGTCCTCAGAGCAGTGACCGCCCCCTCTAGCTGCTCGTGAATGGCGATCTGAGACTACAAAGTGGCAATGGTAATGGCTTGGTCCTCAAGCTTCTTCGCATCGAGGGCTTTGTCCTTCTCGAAACCTTCCGCCTGGGTACGTCACAGCACCGCTGGTCTCTCGTCCTTCTTGGACCCAATAGAAAGCTTCTTCACCATCCTCTCAGCAGACTCGGCGTGTTCAATGGCTGCCTTAAGTTCCTTCCCAAGGCTCTTGACCTTTTTGAAGAGGTCTCTATGCCCGCTACGGATCCCGATATCCAAAAGGGTTGACATTTGATTCAAAGAGTCAACAAATTAATACAACCAAGTAAAAAGAGAAAGAGGAGAAGATCAAGAGATGACTTACCATATCCTCAAGACCATCCACCACCTTCAGGTGATGGGCCTGGGGCAATCCCAAGTTGCTCCAAAAGAATGTGGTAAGCTCTGAGGGCGGAGCGGGGTGACGTGCCGACATCTTCGACGCAGGTCTTGACGCCACTGCTTTCGTCTTTAACTTCCGAGGCATCGAAGCAGACTTTTCCTTTCCGCCATGTACACCCTCCCTCGAGATGGAAGGCTCACCAACGACGCTCTCAACAATAGCCTTATTCGACCGAGGCACCAGCATATCCTGAGCCAAAAGTACTGTATCCAGCACCTGAGTGTCCCCAGTAGACACTACAAACAAGTGGCACAGTCATAGTCAGGACGGAAGACTCAGAACTACCCGAAAGAGAAGCAAAAGGAGGGAAAAAGAAGAATATCGTCGACAGGAGTCGAATGTGAAACGACAGTGACCTCGGCCTCGACAAGGACGACGGTGCTTGCCCGGCCAAGCATCCCTCACCCCTCGGGGCATTAAGCTCGATCATCATTGCTCTTATCTAATCCAGGAAAAATATCTTTCCAAACACAGGTTCCGAATCCACTGCTGCAACTATCCTCAAAGGAGGAGCCGGGCGCGCACGTGCGGCCAAGGCGCCTACCTCAGCTGATGGGTCACCATTTCCCTTCGCTCTCCCAACTTTGATCCTGCACACCAGGCGCCCAGGTTTGTAGCTCAACGTAGCGGGCTGGTCATTGTCAATCGCCTCTTCAAGGTTCCTCTCAATCATGCGAGATCGAGGATCTCGAGAGGGAGAAATCACAACCAAAGCACTAGCGCCCGAAGCTCGTCATCTCTATCCTCTCCACAGCCGTCAGAAGTGTCAGAAGATACGTCTCCATCTTTCTCGCTGTCGGCACCTACAGTTGCACCGCCCACACCTTTCAAAATAGAGGCTTGAGGAGCAGGGACGTGACCAGCTAAAGCGACACACCCTTTTTAATTTTTCCCCAAAAGGTGTGAATCCCAAACACGTCTGGTTTGAACGATCCTCTCCACACCCACCTTGGGTTGGGTGGCCCTTTTTCTTTTATTTCGTACCACCTTGAATTCCCCGAGAAAAACACTCTATGTGACATGTGCTGATTCGATTAATCAGTGAATCAAATCGGCACGTGATGGATTATCAGGACCACGAGAGACCCTCTGCTAATAATCGGAAAGCACTACCTCATTTTCTGGCGTCCTAAGGTCAGAGTAGTCCAACCAACCCCTATGGTTAATACGTACTGGCGAATAGGCAAACTCCACCCAAAGGTTGGTACTGATAGTGGGCTTCCGTAAGATCTTATCAAGCTTTTTGCACCTAGCAGTCATCCACACTCACTCGCCCCTAGACTGATACCGCCAAACCATCGAGTCGACCTCTTCCGTAGGCGTATCAGTGATCCTGATCACCAGAGACCAAGCACCAGTGATGGACAAGAGTTAAATTCTGAAATGCCTATCCGAAGACTCCAAGCCCTGTATAGGACGACAGCCAGCTGAGCATCCATGAAGGTTGAACAGTTGAGACTTTGAAACTTTCTTCCATTGACAAAAGTAAAAGAAGTATCCCAGCTCAATTTTCGAAAGCTTGCTATCACCTTTCATGCGTTGTCACTCACTTGCCCAAGGTAGAGACCTGACATAGACAGCAGCCTGGCCGCGAAAGGAGGAAGCGACAAACGAAGACCAATGTTCATCTGCCCCATTGTGACAACAGCCCCCACTATGCTCTCCAAACTCGCCTCTGCCAAGAAAATAACGTCTCTGTGGATGCCGAAGGTTGTGTACACATTATCCACTGATGACCTCTCTCCATCCTCCTGGAACTACATAAAAAGTTTCTGCCATGCTATATGCTTCTCGTCCACACGAACGTGATCAGGAACAATCTCCTCGAGCTCCTCATCCTCGATTGGCATCAGTGGCCCTAGCTCACCGTCTGAACCGGAATCCTACTGCCAAGGGGGAAGAATGTCAACAACCTCTCGGGATGACCTATGATGCTCTTAGCAGAGAAACCCGAGAAACCCCTCCTTACAGCAACAAAGAAAAGGGGTGGGTCGTCAACCCCACCACCATCTTCTTCTACAGTGAAGAGGGGGGGGGACCTGTGCCTCCTTCACACAATGAGGGCCCGGGACGTGCCCCTCGAGCCACCCTTCGTATGGTGGCGGCCGCAGACGAGGCAGAGGGGATGGGATCCGACCCTCCCTCCACGCGTACTCTCGGCGGCAACCTTCGGCTACGGGAGAAGGGGGTCAGACGGTTCGACCCTCCCCTCTATGTGTTCTCTCAAACGATGGCCCTCGGCAACGGAGGGTCGGACGGACCGAATCCCCCCCCCCTTCGCGGTTTCTCCCTCGCAAGGAAAGATCAAGAAAGAGAAAGAAAAAGGGAAAGGTGTTCTTGTGTGGAGACGACGACCGAGTAGGGATAGCAATGGTACTGTTTCGGTGCGGTTTTTGGCAAAACCAAAACCGTATCGCAACCTCAAAACCGCACTGCGATGGTGTGCCATTATGTAAAACCAAAACCGCACCATGCAATGCGATGCACCACGGTTTATCATTATAATGCTCTAAATGGTGCGATTTTTTACGATTTTTGTCAAAACTGAAACCGCACTGCTACACCAAAACCAAAACTGCACCGTACCATGAAGGTTTTCTATTTTGGCAAACCAAAATCGCATCATGCGGTGCGGTTTACTGCAGTTTTTGATTTTAAACCGCACTACTGCCATCCCTACGACCGAGATGGTGGAAGAGCGATCCAAGCATCGCATGACTTGTACAACGCCCCCCTTTGACCACTGGATCACCCTCGTCGCTCAAGATCGAATACAAACGCCGCACGCTCGCTACTCTGCTGGTGGAGAGGGATCAAAAATGAAAGAAAATAAAAAAGAGGTATGTGTCTGTCAAGACAAGTGGGACAACAAAACACCAAAGATTATGTCTGATTGTAATCCAAATCTCATCAAGGCAAGTGGGACAATGAAACGTCAGCATCATATATGTGAACATAACCTTATATAACACTAAGTTTGTAATTCGTCTCTCATCAAGGCAAGTGGAACAACCTAACATCAGCTTCATCTATCCAGACATAGCCTCATACAACACTTAGTCGTGTAATCCGTCTTTCATCAAGGCAAGTGGGACAAAAGTTGTATAATTCGTCTGTCATCAAGACTTAAGGGACACTGAAACCGTCTGTCTTATTGTAACATCAAGCATCATGCCTCGCAATGGGATACACCTCGATTTCGCATAGTATAGGGTTCCATGAGGCGCTGAATCTGCTTGCGGGTATTATTGGTGCGGTCCTTCGTAGCTTTTGTCTTCTCCATCACTGCCGCACAAAGCTCTCTCTCTCCCCCCCCCCCCCCCCCCCCGCACGCATGTTCTCGGCGGTGACTGTGGGTGCAAATTTTGGCAAGAAGCCCACAGACTGCAGACCCACCAGCCCTGCTTGGTGGGCCCACGGAGACTACCGTGGGACCCACCAGCCCTGCCTGGTGGGCCCACAGAGACTACCGCGGGACCCACCAGCCCTGCCTGGTGGGCCCATAAAGACTACCGCGGGACCCACCAGCCCTGCCTAGTGGGCCCACAGAGGCTACCGCGGGACCCACTAGCCCTGCCTGGTGGGCCCACGGAGACTACCGCGGAACCCACTAGCCCGGCCTGGTAGACCCACGGAGACTACCGCGGGACCCACCAGCCCGGCCTGGTGGTCCCAAAGAGACTACCGCGAGACCCACCAGCCCTGCCTGGTGGGCCCACAGAGACTACCGTGGGACCCACCAGCCCTGCCTGGTGAGCCCACAAAGATGACCGCGAGACCCACCAACCTTATCTGTGGAGTCCCCCAGAGACGACGGCGGGACCCACCAGCCCTGCCTGTGGAATCCCGAGAGACGACAGTAGGACCCACCAGCCCTACCTAGAGGATCCCCAGATACGACAGCAGAAATCGTCATTTTACCCCAGTTTTCCTCCCATGAAATCCTATAAATAGCAGAGCCTTCAAGTGTAAAAGGATCCAGATCCAGAACCAAAATCTAAAATCTGATTTCAGAAACCAGAGCTCTAGAATTCCAGCTTTCAATCTTCCAACTTTCCTCGATCTTCTTCTTGTCTCTGAAGAGGTCGGAGATACATCAGTGACACTCGGCCTGTCGAGGTCACAACAAACTAAGAGTTAGTGAATTCGGGTTGCTCCCTATAGCACGGAGATGTAGGCTTCGACTGAACTTCGAGACCACATCTTGTGTCAATCTTCCCTGTTTACATATCGAAAGTGTTAACTCCAAGTCACCATAGCATCGACCTTCGAAGCCACCTTTCAGTCAATAGATCTACCATTCAACTTCAATTGACTGGTGGAGTGAAGTCGTCGGATCGGCACGAAGATTTTCCCCCTACAGTTTGGTGCCATCTGTGGGATCGAAGCCAAGCTCGCTCTACAACAAACATCAGATCGGTTGAGCAGACAATCGGTCTGGATAGTCAAACTTCCCAGCCCCTTCGGTTGAGCAGACAACCGTTAGGACACCGACAATCTCGTTGCATCCTTCACTCTCTCTAAATGGTGAGGACGAAGTATCAGGATCATCCAGAGGGAAGTAACACACGTCAGCCTCGACTACAGACTCGTTCGATAAGTTAACGGCTCAACTTCGGGCAGCCCCTTGCTGTCCCCGAAGTGGGGGTTCATTCAGAAAGTGGGAGATCGGTCGATCGACCAATCGCCCCACCCCCTCGACAGTCGATAGGGCAGAGTGCCCTTGCTCCTCTTCCCAGCCCCTTCGGTTGAGCAGACAACCGTTAGGACACCGACAATCTTGTTGCATCCTTCACTCTCTCTAAATGGCGAGGACGAAGTATCAGGATCATCCAGAGGGAAGTAACACACGTCAGCCTCGACTACAGACTCGTTCGATAAGTTAACGGCTCAACTTCGGGCAGCCCCTCGCTGTCCCCGAAGTGGGGGTTCATTCAGAAAGTGGGAGATCGGTCGATCGACCAATCGCCCCACCCCCTCGACAGTCGATAGGGCAGAGTGCCCTTGCTCCTGCAGAAGACCCGCCATCTACCTACCAAATTTCGGCGGTTGACTTTCAGCTGCTACAATTGGCTAAGCAAAATGCCACCCTCACAACTGAAAGGGACGCCCTCAAGAAGGCTACCTCCGAGACTGGAATTGCTCTCCCCATCCCTTCATTCGGCAAAAAAGTTGATCCGCCACGACAATCGATTCACTCCGAACCACAAAAGTCAATAGGAATCGTTGCCCTTGAGAGGATTCGTCGCGACCCAACCCCCTCTGCTGCTCCATGGAAGCAGAGTGTCTGGGATTGTATCGATGATGAGTCCTCTTAATCATCTTCGAGTTGCAACTGTGTCAGACGGACACAGTCGAAGCCCACCTTACAAGGGAGGCACCAGATGAAAGGGGCACCCTAAAAGAGCAGAGCTTCTCCATCCCTCCCACTCCAATATGAAGCTGGAATGGATCTATGTCACCGGCTCCATCCGGCCACTACTCAAAGGCCCGGACAAGACCTTGCGATCTTGCCTCTCGATTTGCATCCAGGTCGAAGGCATGGTCGTAGAGAGGGGTATTCTTCTGCTGGACCTCTTCACCGGAGTTTGTTTCAATCGACATTTCCAAAGGGGTGGAGAACTCCAACTCTCCCCAAATTCAATTGCTTCAAAGGAGATCTGACTCTCCACATCCTGGCCTTCAAGCAAGCTCTAACGCCACATGAAGAAGAGAACAACGTGCTCTGCCATACCTTCGCCAGGAGCCTCGACGAGCCATCCCTCGATTGGTACCAAAACCTTCGGGCTGGATCCATCACCCAGTTCGGAGTCTTGGATAATCACTTCGTGCAATATTATCAGCTCAACTTGAAGCCGGAGAAGAAGCTAGACTCCCTCTACAGGCTGAGGATGGGTGCTGACAAGAGCCTTCGCAGCTTCACGCGAAGATTCCATAACAAGCACGCCGCTCTCTCAAGACGACATCTGGATGACGAGGCTATCATGTTAGCCTTCCAGAATGCCCTCCATTTCGATTTGCACATCTATAATGATTTCATTCGCAATCCTCTCCCTTCCCTGGGTTCGATGTTCGATCGAATCCAGAGGGAAATCAAAGTTGAAGATGATCAAGTCACCCGAAAGGGACGAGAAACGAAGCGACGATCCACTGAAAGAGAAGCCCCGAAGTACGCTGCCAAAGCTCACAATGCAGAGGCGGTGATTCCCCCTGCATCCAAGCGGTCAAGGAACGACGGACGTAGATCTCCTCCGAAAAAGACTACATTCATAGATTGGACTCTACCGATCGAGCAGATTCTCGATCGAATTCAACATAAAGAGTTCCTCCGAAGGCCTAATCCTCTGCAGCCTGATACCAAGGTCACAGCTGATAAAACAGTCTACTGTGATTTCCACCGCAGCCATGGCCATCATACCGATCGATGCTATCGACTGAGATATCATCTCGAGGATTTGCTACGAGAAGGCCATCTCTAAGAGTTCGTCAAATGCGGACAAGATCAACACCGACCTTCTGCAAAGGGGAAAGAAGCTTGCTGGATCCACCAAATCCCTACCGATCAATCACCTATCACTGTGCGTGCCAACATTTTTGGCATTCACGGATCGTTGCACAATCAAACATTGACGGGGAAAGAAGTTGATCGGCAAGTGCGACGCATCTTCAATATTCGCTCTGCAGCGAACAAAGAAGACACCTGGATCGAGAAACCTGTCAAGGGCCTAACTTGGCCATCAATCATCTTTAATGACTCTGACGTTCAAGGAGTCCATACTTCATATCGGGATCCCTTGGTCCTGAAGCTCATCGTCGACGGGAGCACCGTCAACCACATCCTTATCGACACTAGAAGCTTTATCGATATCATATTCTCAGACTGCTTCAAGCACTTGGGACATAAATATTCAAGCCTTGAAGTCGTCCCAACGGTAATCACGGGCTTCAATGGGGAGCAGAGCATAACAATGGGGGAATCAAGATTCACCCTCGACCTCAGCCGAGAGACTCGCGTCTCGGTAAGATTCGCCATCGTCGAAGGGACATCCAACTACAACATCATCCTTGGTCGACCATTCCTCTATCAGATCAATACCATCTCCTCCTCCTACCATCAACTCCTCAAATTTGCAACAGGAGAGGGTATTGTCTACATTCAGGAAGATCAACAAACTGGGCAATCCTGCGAATCGGCCGCTGCTAAAATAGATCGCAGAATAAATCTCGCTCCCCCAAAGAGACCAAGAGATGGAGCTGGTCCTTCTTCAAGATAGCAACCAAAGGAGATCCCACTGTCTGAACCCCCGCCAATCGAGTGGGAGGCTTCACCGTCAATCGAAGAAATCACTCCAATCAATATCGGTCGTGAAGATCTCCCTCGAGAAACCTTCGTCAGTACCAGTCTCAGCGACGCAGAAGCGCGAGACATGGTATCCTTCCTTCAATCCAATATTGATGTCTTTGCCTGGTGTTTCGAAGATATTCCTGGGATCAACCCAGATGACGCGTGTCACCGACTCACAATCAAAGAAGGAGTGAAGCCCATCAAGTAAAAACCATGCACCATCCGACTAGAACGACAAGTTGCAGTTCAAGAGGATATCAGTAAGCTACTCGCAGCAGGCTTCATTCGTGAAGTAGAGTACCCTACTTGGATCTCCAACATAGTCACTGTCCCAAAGAAGAATGGAAAAGTCAGAGTATGCATCGACTTCACCAACCTCAACAAGGCTTGTCCCAAAGACCCATTCCCCATGCCAAGGATAGATAGACTCGTCGATGCCGCTACTGGCCACGAGCTCTTATCTTTCATGGACGGATACTCTGGGTATAATCAAATTCCACTACATCCGGACGATCGGGAGAAGACGTGCTTTGTGACTGACCGAGGTCTTTACTGCTATAACGTAATACCCTTCGGCTTCAAGAATGCTGGATCAACCTATCAAAGGCTAGTCACCAAGATGTACAAAGATCAAATAGGACACAATGTCGAAGTTTATGTCGACGATCTCCTCACCAAAAGTTCCAATCGTGAAAGCCACCTCTCTGATCTAGAGGAAACATTTCAAATCCTTCAAAAATACCGCATGAAGCTCAATCCAGCTAAATATACTTTCGGTGTTCAATCGGGTAAGTTTTTGGGTTACCTTGTGACCAGGAGAGGCATCGAAGCCAACCCCGACCAAATTCGAGCTATCCTCGATATGTCATCGCCTACCAATCGGAAGGTAGTGCAACGCCTCACTGGAAGAATAGCTGCCCTCAATCGATTTATCTCGAAATCTTCCGACAAGTGCAAACCGCTCTTCGACAAATTGCGAAAGGCGGATATCTCTGGGTGGAGTCCAACTTGCGAAAAAGTTTTTCAAGACATCAAAAGTTATCTCGTACGTGCTCCCATTTTAACAGCTCCGCTCCCAAAAGAAGATCGATGGCTCTATCTTGCCGTCACCGATCAAGCAATCAGCGCGGTTCTGGTCAGCAGAAGAGAAGGCGTTGAACATCCGGTCTACTACTCAGTCATACACTTCTTTTGGCAGCGACTCGCTACTCAAAGATTGAGAAGGTCATACTAGCCTTGCTTATCGCATCACGACGTCTTCAACCCTATTTTATCTTCCACCCGATCACAGTGATCTCAGAGCACCCACTCAAAGACATCCTCGACAAGGCAGGTCGAACAGGTCGGATGACCAAATGGGTGATCGAAATGAGTGCTCTCGGGATTCAATTTGAACCTCACACTTCACTCAACGACTAGGCAGTTGCTGACTTCCTAGCTGACTTCCCCGTGGAAGACCCCATAACTTGGGAGGAAGACGTCGATATGCGCCTCGAAGACGGAGATGAACCTCCATTCAATCTGATTCTAAAGACCAATCCAAGCCTTGAGGCTCCTGCTACCTCGCCAGCTCGATGGAAGCTCTATACCAATGGAGCTTCAAGCGCGATCGGTTTGGGAATTGGGATAATCTTGGTATCCCCCAAACTCGATCATCTTTAAAAGGCCATTCTCCTTGGATTCAACGCTACCAACTATGAAGCCGAGTACGAGGCACTCATCTCCGGGCTTGAGATGGCTGAATCCCTGGGGATAGATCGACTCGTCGTCTATAGCGACTCCCAGCTAATAATAAGGCAGATCAACGAGAAGTACACGGCGCGAGAAGAGAGGATGCAACATTACTTAGTTCTGGTGCGACATCACCAACAATGTTTTGCTAGAATTGAATTTATTCAAATCCCGAGAGCAGAAAATCGAAAGGCAGATGCCCTGGCTAATGCTGCCTCGGTTCTTAGAGATTCACTTGGGGAAAGGTGAATACGAATCGACTATCAAGAATTGCCCAAGATTACCCTCGAATAGCAGATCGTCGCCACTACAGAAAGATCTAGGGGTGAAGAACAGCCAGCCTGTGATCATGCCACAACACTTAAACCCGAAGATTGGAGACGACCAATCTTCAACTTCTTCAAACAAGGCAGAATGCCAGAAGATCCAATTCAAGCCAGAAGACTTCAGAGGAAGCTTCCATGCTATAACTTCCAAGGAGAAGATCTATATTTCAAATCGCACAACGGGATGTTGCTCAAATTTGTTGGTTATTTACAAGCAAAGGCAATCCTAATCGATATCCATTCCGGAGCCTGCAGGAATCATTCAGGAGGAAGATCTCTTGAAGCCAAAACAAAACTTCAAGGTTACTACTGGTCGACAATGGCAAGAGATGCTCACCAAGTAGTTCAAAGATGCGAGCCTTGTCAATGACACGCTCGAGCTATCCATCTTCCAATAGACGAGCTCCATCAATTAACAAGCCCATGGCCCTTCCATCAATGGGGGTTGGACTTCTTGGGTCCTTTCCCACCAATACCAAGCAAGAAGAAGTATCTGCTGCTGGCCACAGATTATTTCACCAAGTGGGTTGAAGCGGTGCCACTCTTCCGAGAGACTGACGATGAAGTTATCAAGTTCATCAGACATAATATCTTCTCAAGATTTGGCACACCACAAGTCCTGGTTGCTGACAATGGAGCTCAATTCGATTCTGACAAGTTCTAGGAGTTCTGTCTGAACAATGGAATTAAACTTTTCTACTCAACACCGAGGTACCCCTCAGTGCAATGGTCAAGCCGAAGCCTCTAACAGAGCTATCCTTTGTCTACTCAAAAAGAAGCTCGATGACAAAAAAAGATTGTGGGAGCAAGTCCTACCTGAAGTCTTATGGGGCTATCAAACTACTCCGAGGAGATCAACTGGGTTCTCACCCTTTCACCTAACTTATGGGTCAGAAGCAGTTCTCCCAACATAAACTATATCAAACACTTTGAAGACCAGAGCAATCGAAGAAGGGGTTAACGATGAGCTTCGAGTCGAAGACCTTGATCTCTCTGAAGAGTTACGAGATCGAGCAACCATTCGCGTTGCCAAATATCAACAGAGGATCAAACAAGCTTACGATCAAAAGGTCAGCAAGAGACAGTTCTCAATTGGCAGCCAAAGCAGTCTTCTACAATACAAAAGAGCACAACAGTGGAAAACTAGCTCCCAACTGGGAAGGACCCTACATCATCGAATCGATAGGAGGCAAAGGATCTTATCGTCTGATTTCACCAGAAGGAGATAGATTACCACGAGCTTGGAATGCTAGACATCTCAAAATGTTCTATCTTTGATGTAAATTCCATGCTGAATAAAGATTGCTTTCAAACATCCATCTCATCTACTCAAATTCTCAAGCAGTTTCAAGTTATCTACCTTCAAATTTCCAGGTCGTTTAACATGTTTGGGAACTTGAGTTGCGACTCAACCCCTTACAGGCAGATGTTAAATGGTTTCGGGTTGTGAAACAAAACAACCTTCAAGTTACCAGGTCAATTTAATAAGTTTGAGAGCTCGTGTTGTGACACGGCCCCTTACAGGTAGATATTGAATAACCTTCAATTATCAGATCATTTAACAAGTTTGGGTGCTCGAGTTACGACTTGACCCCTTACTGGCAAATGTTAGACGATTTTAAATTATGATACAACTCAATCTTCAATTAATAAGTTACTTAACATATTTGGGTGATCGAGTTGCGACTCAATCCCTTACAGGCAAATGTTAAGTACGTCCAAACATTCCATTCAAAGCACAAACATTCAAAGAATTCAGCAAAAGAGATTCGATTTCGATACCAAAAAATAAGTCTTTATTTCTTAAAATTTTCAAATACAAGGAAGCTTTTACATATGCAAGGTTTACAGATACAAAGGCAAAAGGAAAGAGATAAAATACATCAGGGCTTGGCCACACTTGGAGCGCGCGACTTGTCTCCTTCAGATCCACCACGAGCCTTGCTCCCTGCAGATGCTTTGGAAGACAGGACGACACTAGTGTGAGCCCTGAGAGCTTCTACCACCTTCTCCGCTGTATATCTGAAACTCTCGCACTCGAGGCGTGCCTACTCAAGCTCCTTCACCAGGGTCTCCTCCTTGGCAGCAGAAGATGCATCCTTCGCAGCAAGTTGGTCCTTCAGCTCCTTTATTTCCGCCGCACGGTCGAGGGCCAAGGTCTCCACTTTGAAAAATCTGTTCTTCAAGTCGTGAAGCTTATGTCCTCGAGCCGTTTAACTATCGAGCCATCTCTTGCTTTCAATCTTCTCCTTGCGGAGAGCTTCCTTTTTGACAGACAGAGCTTCCTTCCTGGCAGACAGAGCTTCCTTCAGCTTCTCCTTCTTCTCGTTCGTGGCCTCTAGTTCGGCGGTCAAGCGAGAGACTTCTGCCGAAGCCCCCCGCTCACCGGCCCTCCTGAAGAGCCTACTAGCGAGTTTCAGGACCGCTGAGTTCTGCCAACAACCAAGAGAAAGTCAGAAACATCTCGGAAAATTACAACTCAAAAACCAAGTCATGCTGATGCACTTACCACAACTTCAAGCATATTGTAGGCCTCATCCAGGGTAGCATCGGGAAGATTACAGAGCTTCCAGATCACACCCGTTGGGTGGTTGATGTCAACCTTACCCAAATCTCTAATCATCTGAGCGGAGCCGACAGGAACATCTGCCGACAATGCAAAGATTCGACAATTAGAATTTCGAATATCAGATACAGTAAAGAGAAGAGAAGTTGGCATAAACAAACCTGTGGTGTCAACTCGAAACGCTTCGGCCTTGCCCTTCCCCCGATTCGAACTTTTATCCCCGGGAGTCGACCTTTCCTTCACTGGAGATGCCTCAGGTAGAGGTTGGGGTGTCCCAGCCTCCACGCGACTCCCTCCCTCCCTTTGCAAAGGGGAAGGAATGTCGCACGGAGGAGTGATCTCCCCTTCCTCACGACGTTCGCCGGCCTGTTGGAGAGTGGCCTTGAGGGCAGCCATCTCCTCCGCCATCTGGGCAGCCGAAGGACGGAGCGCAGGAGGAGGTTTCTCAACCTCCAAACCCTCGCTGGTGGAAGCGCCCTCCAAGCGAAGGACACTCAGAGGCACTTGAGTGAAGGGCATGGGGTTGCTTGCAACCCCATCACTCCCCGAATACCTTATTCTGATGCGCGTTGGGCGCTTCAATTCTTCAAAATGATAGGTGGGCGACACTTTCTTACCGTCACCCACCATATCCATGACATCCTCCATTCGACGGGCCTTAGCCTCGTCGATGGGAGTGGGCGAAACTTCTTCTTTGCCACCGTCTCCTCTATCTTCGCCACCACCGTCTCCTTCGCCTCCTTCCTCATTATCATCACCATCATCATCACTGTCATCATCATCACCACCACCTTCGTCATCGTCATCGTCGTCTTCATCCTCCTCCTCTTCTTCTTCTTCTTTCCTCTCCTCTTCTTCTTTCTTCTTCTCTTCTTCCTTCTTCTCCTCCTCCTTGAAGACTCTTCTTTTCTTCACTTGACCCCTGCAGGTCATCACTAACTTCTCCTCCATCGGGCCCGATCGGTGCCTCACCCCGTATGCCTTCTTCTCGATTCGGACAACTCTGACAATCTTGCCCGATTCGAGATCTTCCTCGTAATCGGAATACAAGACGTTATTGTCTTCATACCTGGCCTGCAGCCTGTGCAAGAGGTTGGCATTGCCATGCCGGATTGAGGCGGTGATGTCGTCTCAGACTTTGTATTCGAGTATCAAGGTTGTCTCTTTGGACTTTGTTGATTGCTGAGACAGCGATGGCGCCTCGACTTTGTATTCGAGTGCTAAGACTGTCTTATTGGACTTTTTTACATGCCGAGGTGGCGATGGCGCCTCAGACTTTGTATTCGAGTGCCAATGTTGTCTCTTTGGACTTAGTCGCATGCCGAGGCGGTGATAGCGACTCAGACTTTTATTCGAGTTCCAAGGTTGTCTCCTTGGATTTTGTTGCTGAGTAATCTGCGAGGCCCGAAGATGCTCAAGGGTTAGCTGTCACGCCCCGGATCCAGGGTTTTAAATATCGGCCGATACCGGTACGTACCGGTCGGTACGTACCGGTTTTGGCCGGTTCGAGACCGGTACTGCAACCGATCCCGATACCTGGCCCGTACCGGCCGGTACCGGTACGTACCGCAAGTCGAAAACTGCTTCCACGATCTGGTACCGCAAGTCAACTCTAAGAACAGGTTGTCGAGGCCCTCGACTCGATCAGATAACCAGGCCAAGTCCCCTCCTGCAGCATATCTCTCGACTGTATTGTGTACCTAAGAACGAGGAGTCTCAGGCATAGAAAGGGGAGTCCACGCCCCAGCAACGAAGATCGGGCAATCGGTGTAGAGCTTGTCGGAAGGTACGGTGTTGGTGATCGAGCGGAGCGCTGAGATGCCATGCAGATTGAAGGAAGGATTGTCCTTCCTCGAAACCCACTTGTAGTGGTAGAAGAAGTATCCTAACTCTATCCGGGCCACTTCGCCTTCAGGGATGCTGGAGTAGCACGCCCTGAGCTCCTCCTGGAAGTCTGATTCCACCAGGCAGAATGCGTATATTATCCTCCACGCATTCCCCGATAGCTGCCCCGGACAAAGTCCCGATGTGTTCAGCACCCGGGCAGCAAACGGCAGGAAAGGGAGGCACAGTCCGCAGTTCAGCTGGCCAATGGTGACCACCGTCCCCAGCACATGCTCCTTGCTGGCAACCCCTGTGAAGACAGTCTGCTTGTCTATCCCGAAGGCCGATTGGACCCCTGCGAGAACTGGTCGGTGAGTCCCTTCTGTGAAGCAGGCGAGCAACTTCTGTCACTTAGCCCTTTTCACGTCAGTGAGCTTGCCGCCAACATTGTACTCGAAGACAGGCTCCTCCGACAACGACATCAAAGGATCCAAGACAAAGCTGGCCTTGGGGATGTGCTCGGGACTGGAAGGTGCAGAGGCAAACCTCCCATGTGCCTCTTGCCAAGTACACCGAGGGAGCCTTTACCCTTGCCTCTGCCGATAGGCTTAGGCGATACCTCAGCCTTCTCCTTCCCCCTCTTGGACGGAACGACATTCTTGAACTTTATGCTGCCGGAGAATGCCATTTCAACCGATCGAAAGAATGCGGAATGCAGGAAACTCGAGAGCAAAAAGTTCTAAACTTTGAAATTTTTTTGAAAGTGTGAGGCAAAAATAAAATCCAGAAAGAGCTTATAAACCCCGGAGAAACTGGCACGAAAACCGAAAGGGCACATGGCGTCACCAGGTCAAAAGCTGTGTTTTCGAATGGGACACGTGTCAATTCGGAGGAAGCGCTCTTCCAGGCGAACTGTCAAAACCAGACGAAGCATCAGATCGGCTGAACCGCCAGTACAAACGAACCACCGGTTCAAGCGAACCGCCGGTTCAGAAGAATCACCGGTCTATGTGGACCACCGACTCAAGCAAAACAACGAAGCTGGAGAAACTACAACTCCAGATCACCTCGACCTCCATCGGTTAAAATTGACTGATCGGTCAAATATGACCGATCGGACAAAGTTGATCAATCGCCATTCGAAGACTTTACCCGTTCGACAGGCAGACAATCGAGTAATTTTCCAAAGGATTGGGCAGAAAACAGGCTCTTTTGCCCGATCGCCTCAACCCCCACCGGTTGAATTTAACCGATTGGTCAACTTTGACCGATCGGATAGGTTCAACTGATCGGGTCGATTTCTACTAGATCGGACAAAATACTTAAGTTTTTGCCCGATCGCCTTGACCTCCACCGATTGAATTTAACTGATCGATCAACTTTGACCGATCGGATAGATTTAATCGATCGGGTCGATTTCTACTGGATCAGACAAAATACTTAGGTTTTTGCCCGATCGCCTCGACCTCTACCGTTTGAAATTAATCGATCGATCAACTTTGACCAATCGGATAGATTTAACCGATCGGGTCGATTTCTACTGGATCGGGCAAAAAACTTGGTTTTTTGCCCGATCGCCTCGACCTCCACCAGTTGAATTTAACCGATCGGTCAACTTTGACCGATCGGATAGATTCAACCGATCGGGTCGATTTCTACTGGATCGGACAAAATACTTGGGTTTTTGCTCGATCGCCTCGACCTCCACCGGTTGAAATTAACCGATCGGTCAACTTTGACCGATCGGATATATTCAACCGATCGGATCAATTTCTACTGGATCGGGCAAAAAACTTGGTTTTTTGCCCGATCGCCTCAACCTCCACCGGTTGAATTTAACCGATCGGTCAACTTTGATCGATCGGATAGGTTCAACTGATCGGGTCGATTTCTATTGGATCGGGCAAAAAACTTAGGCTTTTTGCCCGATCGCCTCAACCTCCACCGGTTGAAATTAACCGATCGCTCAACTTTGACCGATCGGATAGATTCAACCGATCGGGTCTATTTCTATAAGATCGGGCAAAAAACTTAGGCTTTTGCCCGATCGCCTCAACCTCCACCGGTTGAAATTAACCGATTGGTCAACTTTGATCGATTGGATAGATTCAACCGATCGGGTCGATTTCTATAGGATCGGGCAAAAAACTTAGGTTTTTGCCCGATCGCCCCGACCTCCACCGGTTGAATTTAACTGATCGGTCAACTTTGACCGATCGGGTCGATTTCTATAGGATCGGGCAAAAAACATGCTCTTTTGCCCGATCACCTCAACCTCTACCGGTTGAATTTAACCGATCGGTCAACTTTAACCGATCGGATAAATTCAACCGATCGGTTCAATTTCTATTGGATCAGGCGAAGAACTTTGCTTTTTAAACCGATCACCGATTGATTTTAACCGATCGGTCAAACTTGATTGATCGGTCAAAATCAACCGATCGATCGAACTTGACCGGTCGATCAATTTTGACCAATCGACTATGCTCTTGACAGGGGGTTGTCATTTTGCACCAAGAAATCCAAGCCAGCCAGAATGACATCTAGCTAACTTGGAGGGGGTAACTGTGGGTGCAAATTTTGGCAAGAAGCCCACAGACTGCGAGACCCACCAGCCCTGTCTGGTGGGCCCACGGAGACTACCGTGGGACCCACCAGCCCTGACTGCTGGGCCCACGGACACTACCGCGGGACCCACCAGCTCTACCTGGTGGGCCCACAGAGACTACCACGAGACCCACCAGCCCTGCCTGGTGGGCCCACAGAGGCTACCGCGAGACCTACTAGCCCTGCCTGGTGGGCCCACAGAGACTACCGCGGAACCCACCAGCCCGGCTTGGTGGGCCCACAGAGACTACCGCGGGACCCACCAGCCCAGCCTGGTGGGCCCACAGAGACTACCGCAGGACCCACCAGCCCTGCCTGGTGGGCCCACAGAGACTACCGCGAGACCCACCAACCCTACTGGTGAGCCCACAGAGACGACCGCGGGACCCACCAGCCTTATCTGTGGAGTCCCCCAGAGACGACGGCGGGACCCACCAGCCCTGCCTGTGGAATCCCTAGAGACGACTGCGGGACCCACCACCCTACCTGGAGGATCCTCAGATACGACGGCAGAAACTGCCATTTGCTCCAGTTTTCCTCCCAGGAAATCCTATAAATAGCAGAGCCTTCAAGTGTAGAAGGATCCAGATCCAGAACCAAAATCTGAAATCTGATTTCAGAAACCAGAGTTCTGGAATTCCAGTTTTCAATTTTCCAACTTTCCTCGATCTTATTCTTGTCTCTGAAGAGGTCGGAGATACTTCAGTGACACTCGGCCTGTCGAGGTTACAGCAAACTAAGAGTTAGTGAATTCGGGTTGCTCCCTATAGCATGGAGATGTAGGTTTCGGTTGAACTCCAAGACCACATATTATGTCAATCTTCCCTGTTTACATATCGGAAGTATTAACTCTAAGTCACCAAAGCATCGACCTTCGAAACCACCTTTCAGTCAACAGATCTACCATTCAACTTCAATTGACTGGTGGAGTGAAGTCTTTGGATCGGCACAAAAATTTTTCCCCCACAGTGACCTCCAGCAACGAAAGGGGTCGAGTGGTCTGACCTCCCCCCCCCCCCCCCCGCTGTCTTTTTTGCGAGGACCAAAAATCAAAAGAAAGAGGGAGAGGAGGAAGGAAGCATACCTGTGCGAAGACGACGACTATAACGTAGGAAGAAGAAAACCCAAGCTTCGGACGTACTAAAATAGAGAAAACGCACATCCCAAAGCGTGGCACACCAAAACACGGCCAAAATTTGCCCGAAAAGTTAAGTATAGAATGCGTATCCGGAAGCATGATGCACTTAAGCATGGCCAAAATTTGCCCAAGAAACTAAGTCTGGAACGCGCATCCTGAAGCATGGTGCACCGAAACACGGCTAGAATTTGCCTGAAAAACTAAGTCTGGAACACGCATCTCGAAGCATGGTGCACCAAAGCACAGCCAGAATTCACCAAAAAAACTAAGTCTGGAATGCACATCCCAAAGCATGGTGCACTGAAGCACGAACAGAATTCGCTCGAAAAACTAAGTCTGGAACACGTATCCCGAAGCGTGGCACACCAAATCACGGCTAGAACTCGCTCGAAAAGCGAAGTTTGAAACATGCATTCCGAAGCATGGCGCATCGAAGTACGACCAAACTCGCCTGAGAAACTAAATCTGGAACATGAATCCCGAAGCACGACCAGAATTGCTTGAAAAACTAAGTCTGAAATATGTATCCCGAAGTATGGCGCACTGAAGCACTACCAGAATTTGCCTATAAAGCTAGGTCTAGAATGTGCATCCCGAAGAATAGCACACCGAAGCACGACCAAAATTCACCCGAAAAACTAAGTCTGGAACACGCATCCTGAAGCATGGTGCGTCGAAGCACGACTAGAATTCGTCCAAAAACTAAGTCTAGAACGCGCATCCCGAAGCGTCGCGCACCGAAACACGGCCAGAATTTGCTCGAAAAGCTCAGTCTATAATGCGCCTCCCGAAATATGGCGCACCAAAGCACGATCAGAATTTGCTCAAAAAACTAAGTCCGGAAAGTCTACCGCCTTGATTGACATGCTACTGCAATGACAGCTCTACTAGCTCGAGCCTATCAACCACACAGCACCGAGAACTATCTGAACTCGAGCCACACTGCACAGCAAAGACTTCTTTGTACCAGGAGATCCCAACCAACCCACAGAACCCTGGCCCGACTGGGAGAGGGTAACTGTGGGTGCAAAAGTTATACCGAACCGGACCAGACGCATGTGAGTCCACGCAACTGTTTAAGAAAGCAAACCCAAGCCCATGGACCTACTCTACAGGTTCTGTATATCAAGCACTCTCTTATTGGGCTCGGACAACGGCCCAATAGGGGCCCATCGAGGAAGCGCAGGCCCAACACCACCTCAGCATTACCACGTCATCATTGTCATGCATATCATACATGTACCTCAACTATAAAAGGACCTATATAGCTTACATAAATGGGGTTTGGTTGAAGAATTGATCGAGAGAGGAGAGGTTTCAAGAGCCAGAACTCTCTCTTTTAGTTGCTCCGTGAAACCCATTTTGTAAGAAGCTTCTCTCGGCCTGTCGAGAGAACGCTCAATTCACCTTTTGCATACATTATAGTGCAAACCAGATGACACCTCTCGCTCTGAAACATAGGTCGTAAGACCGAACTTCGATAACTCCTCGTGTCATCTCTTTCTCTACTCTAATCTTTATCTCTGCAACATACAAACCATTCATACTCAATAAAGAATTATGGGGCGAGGTCTCTAATCAAGATGACACGAAAAATTTTCCCACAATTTCACTGGAAATAAACTGTTGGTAGGTAGAGGAATGTGGTGAAGTCTCCACCACGAGGACGTTGGATCTCCATTCATCTGACTAAGCACGATGATCGTGTTGAATATAAACCAGAACGATACGCGGATCAATGGATCTGATACTGGTGCATTAACCATCTTATCACTTTAAGTAACATGTCTTTAACCCTGAGAAATCATACCCACTAAGCTAACCAGTTGTGTGGTGCTTTGATGTGCTAATGTATGCGAACCTATCATAATCCAATACCATGGTACGTTATACCCGACTGACGTTGGAGTGATATAGACCTCCTACAGGCTATCCGAGATCAAGATCGAGATAGATGGGTGTATTAATTCGATAAGTCGTACTGTCCACACATTAAACCCAGACTTGATGGTCATCAGTTAGTCTGATGAAAGTTCGAGTGCTAAGCATAGCACTAGAGTATGCGATGTTATGGTTGACAAGTCACCGAATTGAGTCAAGTGACCAATCGGGTCTGAAGGTGCTCCTTACCTCCCGAGTCGAGTCATGACACTAGTATTGGAGAGACCAATGATTACCAGATTAAAGTGAAGAATAAGGATTACCAAGGAGTAATATAAGTTTGAGATTACTGGAGTGCAGCTCGCAGAACATAGTAGGTTAAGTCGCGGGTTAATCAGATTCCGACTAATTGACGAATCTCTTGGTATGCCATCGGGACAGTTAGGGTTGTAAAACGGGCCGGGCCAGGCCTAAAATATTTCGGGCCGGGTCGGGTCGTGCCTAGAGATATCAAGCCCGGATAGGCCCGTCGCGCTTATCGGGCTGGGCCGGGCCAAGCCTTGGGCCCGGCCCGGGTATATATATATATATATATATATATATATATATATATATATATATATATATATATATATATATATATATAGGGAAATGAGTTCCTATGACATGTCATAGGGAGTACCCTATGACATATGGTGAGTTAGTAACCCTAGAATATTTAGAATGTTCTAAATTTTTATGAGGATGATCACCCTATCTTAGATAGGACCCCTGCAAAAAATCGGCTCATTCTAAAACTTCTAGAGGCATCAAATATGATTTTCAATTTAACGGTTAAAATGGATGGCCGATAAAGCTTCTAGCATTTGATGCCCCAACAAGTTTTAGAATGTTTTGATTTTTTGTGGACATTCTATCTAAGGTAAAGTGATCACCCTCAAAAAAATTCAGCACATTCTAAACATTCTAGCATTACTAATTCACCATATGTCATAGGGTACTCCCTATGACATGTCATAGGAACCCAGCCCTCATATATATATATATATATATATATATATATATATTATTTTTTGAAATTTCGGGCTGGGCCGGGACGGGTTTGGGCTTTAAACAAGGATTTCTTAATTTAAAAAATATATACATAGTGGGATTTGAAAGCTGAACCTCTAAAAATGTTAGAGCAGCTATAATCACTGTACCATAGTTTTTTTTCCGAGCTTTCAGGTTTTCTTTTGGGCCGGGTCGGGTCGGGCTTCAGGCACAAGGTGGCAGCTCGAGCTCGGCCCATGGTATGTTCGGGCCGGACCGGGTCTGGCCGTTGACTGGGCTAGGCCGGGTTCAAACCATTGACTTTCGGGCCGGGCTCGGGCCGAGTTCATGCCGGTGGGATTTTTTTACACCTTTAGGAACAGTTATTCAGGAATCTGATTGGAGCTATGAATCCCAAGCCCTAAAATCTATTCATATGTGTGTATGAGCCATAAGTGTATTTTCATCAATATCTATTTATGGTCATACACTTATGGAATATAGATCTCATATGAATCAGAATAATTTCAAGAGTTCATAGGCGAAATCGGATCGTGATTTTGTCGAGTAAATATTTCTCACTTAGCCAAACAGTGTGCCTCCTCCATAAGGGCAATTGTGTCTAAGATTATAGGAGAGGGAACGACCACATGTGATGAGATAAGGGCATGTAAATTTCATCCCCCCTCTCTTTATCCTGGGATATATATAGCCGGTCACACCCCTTAGGTGTTGACTTGGTCAAACCCTAAAGGGGGCTGGCCTTATATATAGAAGGAGAGAAGGAAGGCTGACCCCTATGGTTGCCTCATCCCAAACCCTAGCCACCCCTCTCTTGCTCTCCCTGTCTCTTGTGGTTTCTGCCATGGAAAAAGAGCAAGAAAAAGGAGAAAGAAAGAGAAGGAAGGAAAGGGAAGAAAAAGAGAAGAGAGAAGAAATGATCCTCCGGTATAGGGCTACTCTGTCTTCTTCGTTGCAAACCGACTGGTGGTGGGCTCGTTGACTTTGTACCTAGAGATGAGTCATCAAGGGTTAATCGATCCCTTCACGAAAGACTCGGTGTCATCCGATAGTCTCTTTCATTCCTCGATCCTTCATAGTAGTAATTCATTCTAGGTAGTCTTCGTAGATCTTGTATATATAGATCTTAGATCGTAGATTGACTTTAGGGGTTCACGCTATTTCGTGTGCCCATAGATTAGTTTGCTACAAATCTAAACGTGAACACATGCTATTAATTTGAGCGTTTTATTCGCTAGCTTCCACTGCGGGGCTCCGTGATTTCCACCAGTCAATTCCTGGAGATGCGAAGAATAGCCCTTTGAAATTGATCTTAAGGTAACCGCAATCGTGTGGTTCCCATTTCACATAGATGGGTGGAGCAGCAACGAGGTCAGAAGAAGCCGCAGATCGACCTGAGCCTAGAGCTTTGTGAGGCACAGCCGCATCGACGAGGGCACGATTCCAAGTAGAGTCCAAAAACTCAACCAACGAGTCAAACGACGTTCGATTTCTCGACTTCCAAACGTGCCAAGCCACAAACAGTCTAGCACACATAGTGTCTTGGGAGGAAGGTCACTTGGAAGAAAACAATTTTGTTCACCATCCTGACAGGTGGTGAAGCATTAGCTCTCTATGTAGACCATTAGTCTACATTGGATTCACATCATGGATGACATATCATAAATCACTAAGGACATTCATTGACATTCATACCTATGTGGTGTCATATCATGTTCTCCAGTCGGTCGCTCGGTCGGTGGGCCCGGTGTGCATCAATGGCTGGTGATCCAAAAGCGAATCGCACTCCAACGGCCACTTATGGCTGTGATGCGTGCTGGGCCCACCGATCGGAGGTGATCTGAACTCAATCCAACCACCTGTCAGCACACGGTGAACAAATCGTTCTCCAATTTGAACCTGCACTGTTTAAAGCCCCATTGCGCATGATCCGGCTGTGGAGACCACGTTGGGCCCTCCGAGTAGGCAAACATTGGGCATAGTAAGTGACAGCTAGGTGAGTTAGTAAAGTCTAAGATTAATACCCGAGGCCAGGGATTGAATCTCGCTTGCATCAAATTAATAACCGGTAGGGGGCTGCCTTAACCCTCCCTCTGATGGGACGTTGAGGGGATCTAAAAAAAAAAAAAAAAGGATTATTTTGACTTTGCCCCCCAAACTTTGTTGTAAATTAGACTTTACCCCCATAATTTTATTAATTAGATTTTACCTCCCAAAACTAACTTTTCCGTAGCTCACCATCTAAGAGAAAGGGTGAGCTGACAGAAAAGAAATAAAGTTTTGGGGGGGTGAGCTGACAGAAAAGAAATAAAGTTTTGGGGGGTAAAGTCTAATTCAAGAAAATATGCCGGGTAAAGTCTAATTCAAGGCAAATTTGGGGTGCAAAGTCAAAATAACCCAAACATAAAAAACATTGGGCGTAGTTCTGTAAATGGACAGGATTCTGAGTCACCTAAAGCTCCGGTCCGACCGAAACTTGCCAATATATGTCCAAATCCGATCCAGATGCCGGACCAAGCCCAATCTCGATGCGAGGCAAGCCCAAACATTCAGCACGATTTAGATCTAATTTTTTTCTTCTCTTAATCTCGCAACAAAAGAGGGATACCTCATACCTCATCGAAGCTGGAGAAATGATTTTCAGCACGATGGTTTTTCCGATTCCGCTCATACCGATTGACGTGACCATGTACAAGTGGTGGGGGTAGATATTTAAATGTCGCTAGTAAGATACAACCATCACTTGTACACGGCCATGTCAATGTGGCTGAGGAGAATCGAAAAAACCTTTGGACTGAATAGCATTTTTTTTTTTTTAAACTGTGTTTTGGCAGTTGCGCTTTTATTTTTGTTGTTTTTAAAATTTTTCCTTGAAGAATTCCCTTTTTTTTTAATCTAATTGGGCTGTTTTTTTTGGCAGTTCAATTGGGCTTTGTTTTTGCGCTTGAAGACATTTGAGACTTTAATTTGGAGCAGGTTATGGTAGGGCTGGCAATTTCAGCCCCGACACGACAGACCCGACTGTGGGCACTGAAATTAGCCCACGGGTCGAACCCGACTCGCACATGCTAAATTGGCCCGCACACAACGGTCCGCATACGAACTCGGCCCGCACACAAGGGCTCGCGAGTCAAACCCGACCCGCACATGCAAACTCGGCCCGCACACAATGACCCGCCAGTCGAACCCGATCCGCACATGCAAACTCGGCCCGCACACAACGGCCCACATGCGGACACGACCCGCATACAACGACTCACATATGAAGCGGATCTAACTCAACGCAAACGGACCCCACCGGACCCGTAGCTTGAACACAAAAAGGAGGGCCCACCGGCCCCCCTTCATGGAAAACCGTGCCACCTCCCCATAGGGAGGTGTGGCCGGCCATAAAGGGAAGAAAAGAAAAAGAAAAAGAAAAGAAAAATCCTAACCGTCTCGATGCGGGGGGAGGTGGCGTGGACGTCTACACAACCGTAGATCCATGACGATCCCTCGATCCGACGGACAAGATGATGTCGTGTCGCCATGCAATTGGAAGGTGCAAAGATGAAGACGTATCTTCAAAGTCAAGTCACATCTTGCCCATAACCATCCCCACCAAAAAGGAAGGGATCAAGGTTGTTCCCCCCAAATAAGGGAACAATATCTTGATGGTTATGGGGAGAGATATTTGATACAACCAAAAGATTGCAACCATATCTCTCCCAACCTCCCCCCTTTGCCTATAAATAGAAGGGGTGGGGGAAGACATCAAAAGTCGAAGGCTGAATATAAAAGGGCTCTGCAAAAGGGAGCTCCAACGTTTGAAGATCGAAGGCTTCACGAGACATGGCAAGCGCGTCCTACGGGAACACTTAGCCCATCAAGTCCTCATCAACGTGAAGACCTTGCACTCGAAGATCAACCTTCGACTCCTCACACGAAGAAGAAAGCCCGGAGAAGAAGACCCGGAGTCGTCGTCACCTCGACTTCTCCAACGATATTCATCAACTCCGAAGACGCCATAAGCAAAGGCCGGAGAAGAAGATCAAAACCGACAACACCAGTCGTCTTCAACAAAGGCGTCGACTCCTCGCACGAAGAAGAAAGCTTGGAGAAGAAGGCCTGAAGCCGGTGCTATCCCTGCCGTCTTCATCAACAAAAGCCGACGCTACAACCGTCGCACGGAGATCGGTAATTCCAAACTCGGTCGGATCTGCCGTGAAGATCCCTCATCAGTGAGGATGCGCTCGCCAAGCCTCAACACACAACAAGAGCCATCTGCAACGCCATCCTCGCAAATCTGCTCGTGCGTCAAAAGCTGAAGTGTTGATGGTCCAGCTTCCCGCCTCAGAGTACGGCGGTAGAAGACTTGCGCAAAAGGAAAACAAAGATGCGTACTCCTGTAGGAGACCGCATCAACGATCCACCCAGAAGACGGAAAACTCTTTTAACGTCGGGTCCTGAAGAAAGAAAAGGAGAAAGCACAAGTCAAGCCCAGAAGAATCAAGTCAAGCGTAAAAAAAAAAAAAGAAAGGGGAGTTTTGCAGCCCCCTCATACAAAGAGGGAAACCGAGAGGGGGCCTCAGCGGAAAAAATTCGTAGCCCCTGCCCCATTATGCAAAGAGGGAAACTGAGAGGGGGCCACGGCTAAAAAGCCACAGCCCCCGCCCCATTATGCAAAGAGGGAAACCGAGAGGGGGCCACGGCTAAAAAGCCACAGCCCCCTCCCTATTATGCAAAGAGGGAAACCGAGATGGGGCCACGGCTAAAAAGCCACTGCCCCCACCCCATTATGCAAAGAGGGAAACTGAGAGGGGGCCACGGCTTTCGCCCCATTGTGCAAAGAGGGAAACTGAGAGGGGGTCACAGCTAAAAATCCACAGCCCCCCCTCCGGTTAAAACCCGCAGCCCTCGACGGCTGCTGGCCTCCGCACGCCCGTGCCCCGCCTGCCCCGCCGCCGGCCCGCACCCTACTTGTTGGCCCACGCCCGGCCGCCGGCCCGCGCCCTGCCTGCCGACCCTAGCCCGCACCCACTGCCGGTCCACTCCCCGCGCCTGTACCCCAGCCCGCACCCGCTGCCGGCCCGCGCCCCGCGCCTGGAACCCGGCTAGCGCCCGCTGCCAGCCCGCACGCCGCCATCCGCCGGCTGCCTCCATGTCGCTGCCGTCGCTGCTATACGAACCGGAACCCAGGGAAGAAGAAGAGAAAAAAAAACCAGAGAAGAAAAAAAAAGAAGAAAGAAAGAAGAAGAAGAAGAAGAAGGAGGAGGAGGATGAGAATGAAGAAGAGGAAGCAAGAAGACGCGCCTCGCCTCGCCTGCGACACCCCATCCTCCGCGGCCCGGCGGTCTCCTCGCCTTCTCGAACTCCATGGGGTGACCATCTTTATCCTTCGCGTCATCGTCGGGAAGCAAGAAACCCTAGCATGGGTCTTTGTCTTCGAGCCGCCGGGAGCCTTCAACGATGAGGGGAAACGAAAAACAGGGGTCCTTATAAAGACCCAATCCCACACGAATACGCAGGTCAAGTCCAAGCTCTACGCGTTTCCTGTGGGCGCACTCGAACTTGAGGGGGCATTTGTGGGCACCGAAATTAGCCCACGGGTCGAACCCGACCCGCACACGTGAAATTGGCCCGCACACAACGGCCCGCATACGAACTTGGCCCACACACAATGGCCCGCGAGTCAAACCCGACCCGCACATGCAAACTCGGCCCGCACATAACGGCAAGCGAGTCGAACCCGACCCGCACATGCAAACTCGGCCCACACACAACGGCCCACATGCGGACACGACCCGCATACAATGCCTCGCATATGAAGCGGACCTAACTCAACACAAACAGGCCCTACCGGACCCGTAGCTCGAACACAGAAAGGGGGGCCCACCAGCCCCCCCTTCATGGAAAATCGTGCCCCTCCCATGGGGAGGTGTGGCCGGTCATAAAGGGAAAAAAAGAAAAAGAAAAAGAAAAGAAAAAAAAGAAAAAGAAAAGAAAAGAAAAATCCTAATCGCCTTGATGCGGGGGAAGGTGGCGTGGACGTTTACACAACCGTAGATCCACGATGATCCCTCGATCCGACGGACAAGATGACGTCGTGTCGCGCATGCAATTGGAAGGTGCAAAGATGACGATGTATCTTCAAAGATCAAGTCACATCTTGCCCATAACCATCCCCACCAAAAAACGAAGGGATCAAGATTGTTCCCCCCAAATAAGGGAACAATATCTTGATGGTTATGGGGAGAGATATTGGATACAACCAAAAGATTGCAGCTATATCTCTCCCAACCTCCCCCCTTTGCCTATAAATAGAAGGGGTGGAGGAAGGCATTAAAGGTCGAAGGCTGAAGAAGAAAGGGCTCTGCAAAAGGGAGCTCCAACGCTTGAAGACCGAAGGTTTCACGAGGCACGACAAGAGTGTCCTACGAGAACACTTAGCCCATCAAGTCCTCATCAACGTGAAGACCTTGCACTCGAAGATCAACCTTCGACTCCTCGCAAGAAGAAGAAAGCCCGGAGAAGAAGACCCGGAGTCGTCGTCACCCCGACTTCTCCAATGATCTTCATCAACTCCGAAGACGCCATAAGCAAAGGCCAAAGAAGAAGATCGAAGCCGACAACACCCGTCGTCTTCAACAAAGGCGTCGACTCCTCACACGAAGATGAAAACTTGGAGAAGAAGGCCTGAAGCCGGTGCTACCCCTGCCGTCTTCATCAACAAAAGCCGACGCTACAACCGTCGCATGGAGATCGGTGCTACCCCCGCCGTCTTCATTAATAAAAGCCGACACTACAACCATCGCACGGAGATCGGTGTTACCCCCGCCGTCTTCATCAACAAAAGCTGATGCTACAACCGTCGCATGAAGATCGGTGCTATCCCCGCCGTCTTCAAAAGAAACCTTCAACTCTGATCACGCCAAAGAAGCTCGGAGAAGAAGAGAAGCCAACCCGACGCTACTACCGTCGACGAAGCCGGAAGAATAAAGAAGCCTTGAAAAAGTAGCCATCGCTGTTCGAGAAGAAGATCGAGTCAAAGCTAAAGCCAAAGCCAACGCAAGAAGCTAAAGCAAAAGCACTGGTAAAGCTTGTTAGGATTGATGTGTTCTAAGCTTGTAAAACTTTATATTTTGGTCTAATAAAGATTGATAGTTATTAATATATGAGATGCATATAGGTGCGTAACATAGTTACGTGTTCTTTAGGGAACAGAGAGCCATGGTTATATGGTAGTCCATTGAGTTGAAGACTAAGTGGATTGGTCCCGTATAACCTAAATAAGTTCGCAGCTATGATCAGGTTGGTCGCCTCATCATGGTAAGCTGTTGGCGATGACAGTTCATGGGATGTCTTCACCATGGTCATCACCAGGCACAGTGTCTGTGGCTGAACGGAACTAACACGGTGTACAGATCAGTGAGCAGACACTGGTACACTAAGCCGTGTTTCTGCTTAGGGTAAAACGGTCCTAAACCCTGAGGAACCACGTCTGATGGACTAACCAGTTGCGTGGTGCTTTGGCGCACCAATGTGTGAGGATCCATATGCAGTGATCCAAAACCACGGTGTACTGGGTTACCCGGCTGGCGTTGCATTAGCGTGTCACTCCTGCAGGCCATCCACACCCCTGATGGGAGGTGCGTTCCTTGGTGTGACTTACACTGTACCAAACCCAGGCCTGGTGGTCATCAGTTTGATTGTTGACCGGGTTCGATTACTCGACGGGGTAATCAGAGGTACGATGTATAGGTCAACCTGGAAGGAACCAAGTCATATGATCATTCGAGTCTGACAGTAGTCTTCACCGCTCGAAGTGAATCATGGCATCAAGTGGAGGGACAGCGGGTTTACCACAACTAAGCGGAGAGCAGGGGTATGATGGAGAACATAGTAAGTATGGGTGAATTGGAGTGCAGCCTGCGTCGCACTCTGGGTGGCTACGCAGGTTAACTCGAGCTCAGAGGATCGATGGTACACTCGGGTAGTGTGTCGATCGAGCTTGAGTTGGAAGCCATGAACCCCGGTCCCTGATGGTTCCACCTTATCAACATTATGTACGGTTCTTGAACCGTCTCCTCGGAACACCATAAGCATGAGGAAGAAAGAAGTATACGCTCCGTGTGTGCTTGGCACTAGAGCACGGTAGATGCGTAACTACATACGAGTACTAAGGGTTGAGCCCGAGACTAGTGCAGAGTCGCATGTAGTAATCCCTAGCCATAAGTGAACTTCGCTGCATAGGTGCGATGCACCGGGGTATGTTGCGAGTTGACTAGTTGACTTTGCTAGAGGCACCCTCCGGTGGCCTCAGTTAATAGTAGGTAACTAGTAAAGATCACTTAAGACGTGGCCGCTAGGTATCGCACGCTAGAAATGGTCAAAATGAGGCGTCGGGGCGTTTTGGTAAAAAACCTCACTCTGCCGGACCTCACTGTTGGCCGACCCTAGTAGTGAGGCACCTTGCTAGGGCCGGCCCTATGATGTAGGGATAAGAATCCCTCATCTATAGGGCCGGCCATATAGATAGGGATAGGGCGATAAAACGGTTAAGATCGAGCCCTAAAAAGTGGGAAAACGGATAAATACAACGAGAGATAAAAAGGAGATAATGGAGAGATAATAAGGGGAGGTCATTATCCCCTTGGATCCTTATCCAAGGGGGTTGGCCGGCCCTATAAAAGGGCCTATGGGGCGCCGGCCCTATGGTCCAGAAAAACCGAACCCCCCTCCTCTCATCTCTCTATTTCTCTCCCGATTTATCTCCCGTTTTCCGCTTGCAACTTCGTCTTCCTCGCGTGGAGTTCTGAAGAAGGAGAAGGGTCGTTCTTCGGAGGCACTCAGAGATCCGAGAGCGACGTTCCGTGCATCGTGTGAGATCGGGTGAACAAGAAGATAACATCTCTATTCGTACCATCGGCATCTTCGCGAACGATCTTCCGTCTCCATCGACAAAGAAGACAATTCTCCGCGGTTAAAAGATCCGTACGAAAGGTATGTGTAATCTAACATGTAGATCTAGCGAGCATTATGATTTGCATGCATGCTAGTTAATCATTACGCTAGATTGCCGTTAGGGGTTTTCGATTCTCGTGCATACACATGCACACATATGTAGATTAGTTTCTATGAAAATTAAATAGTGTAACGTGCACCATGAACGGTCTTTCGATCGCCAAATCGCTTCCGCTGCGAGCCTCTGACCCGGATTAATTTCCAACAAAGCCAGCGCCAAAGCAACGCACGTGCCAAAGCCAAGTATCTATGACGGTCATGAGCAAAGCATCGCACGTTCTAGCCGATACGGTGCGAAATCCGGAAGAACTAAAGCATCGCAAGCCTCTACCCGCCTATGTTCAAGCGTAAGCGCCAAAGCAAAGCAAAAGCCAGAGCCACGCCAAAGCAACGCCAAAACCGAAAGCCAAAACCAAAGTCGATGCCAAAAGCACGATCGACGCCGCGAACCGATGATCAAGGACGTCGAGGTCTAACAAGGATCGAGGAAGACACGAAGACCGAGGAACGAAGCCCAAAACCTCCATAACCGAGAAAGCGCGAAGCACGGACGGGACAAAAGCAACGACCAATACTCCTTAGCCTCTCAAGAAACCCTCACCCTGTAAAGACCTTTTGTCCTGGGCAACCCCTTCAGATCTCTCGCACGAATACCACGTGGAGACGCGGATCAAAGGGACCCTTCAGAGGATCTCTCCCACAATCTCCTGATCAAATATTCACCGCACCACCCACCAGGGGATTGGAGAGTTGGCAAAGCAACTGATGCTTTGGTGATGAGGTTGTGGGTTCAACTCTTCCTCCCCTCGATTTACCCAGGAGCGAAGTGGGAATTGCCGAGTGGGTCGGGCTTCACTCCCGGAGGGATTAGTCCGAGCCTGAAGTGGGCCATTGCCCGAAAGGTTTCGGGACACCCGCCGATGTCAAAAAAAAAAAAATATTCGCCGCACCCGGCTCACCTCCCCCGAGTCCCGGCATCTGTAATCTTCGTGTGTTCGCAATAAAGACGACCCGAATCTTTTTCTGCGCATACACCGACACAACCCGACATGAAATTAGCGGGTCTAGGTCAGGGCTAAACGAGTTCGGGTCGTAAACGGGTCGACACGATAGACCCGTTTAATAAACGGGACGAGTTCGGATTTAGGGTCTGGACACGGTAGACCTGGGAAGACCCGTTTAAAATTCAACGGGTCGTGTCGGGTCTACCCATAATCCGATACGATAATATGTAGTACCAGCGGGTCTATCGGGTTAGGTCAGGTCGAGTCGGATCGGGTCAACTGAATAGACCCGTGTGGTAAACGGGTCTTATCGGTCTACCCATTTATAAACGGGTCGGGTACGGGTTTAGGATCTAGACACGATTAGTTAAACGGGTTGGGTCCGGGTCTAGGGCTTTCGGACACGACCCGAAACTAGACACGACACGAACCCGACCCGACCCGACCCGACCCGACCCGTTGCCACCCCTAGGTTATGGGTTGTCCATGCATGGCCCAACTTAGTTCAGACTTGAAAATCTAAGCCCAACCCTGCATAAAGCCCTTACTGACTCCATCTAGGTCAATGGCTCCTAGGCTGGTCCGGGCTCATTTCCAGCCCTATTTGAGTGAAAGAGTTCACCGACGGTGACTCGATGGAAATTAAAATGAAGATTTTATCATAATAAACCCCCCCAATCTCATGTATTAATCAAACTGATGCATTAGTTATTATTTATCCTCTTTTTTCCTCTCTCTCACCTCATCTTGTTTGCTTACCCTTCTTCCCCCCAAAAGTACAATAAATGGTTTGACTCCTCTAAAGACTTAACCCTCTCTCCCACCACTAGGGATGGCAACGGTGCGGTTTAAAACCGCAAACCGCGAAAAATCGCACCGTATGGTGCGGTTTTGGTTTGCCAAAATATAAAACCGTCGCGGTGCGGTGCGGTTTCGGTTTGCGGTTTTCAGTGTTGCGGTGCGGTTTCGGTTTTACCCAAAACCGTAAAAAACCGCACCGTTTAGATCATTATAACGTAAAACCGCGGTGCACCGCATGGTGCGGTTTTGGTTTTATATATGGTACACCGTCGCGGTGCGGTACGGTTTCGGTGTGGCGGTTCGGTGTTGCGGTGCGGTTTCGGTTTTGCCCAAAACCGCACCGAAACCGCACCGTTGCCATCCCTACCCACCACGTCTCCTTTCCCATTATTTTGCTCCAATCTCTGCCAATATTGGCTATGAATTCTTGACCTTCACATATACAATAATCGTCGCCAATAATTCGCATGGAAGTGCCAATCCGTTTCAAGAGGTCTTTGGAGCTTACTAGTTCATGCCAGAGGTTTCCCTCTATCCCCAGAGGTAAACCCTAAACCCTCCCGACAACCGTTGGCGTAAATAATGACTATCGACAGGATTTCTCTTCTCTCAATTGTGAAGATCGCTGGTCACACCCACCTAAACTTCGAAATAGCTCTAGCGACCTCCTAACGATGACCAACAATCAAAAAAATAAACCCACAAAAGGTTTTTTTTTTCAAAAAATTATTAAAAAATAAAATATTTAACTAAATAGCGGTTGACCAAAACTATTTACCATTTTAGCACTCTGACTGTTACGTGGCAGGTCAGCATCGTAAAACGCACTGTAAATTTTTTTCTTCTTCATGAATCAAGGTAGAACTCGGTTTTTGGGTTACCGGGTTTAACCGGAGCCCCCTTATATAATGTTCTCACACTTAGACGTTTTCTTGTTGGACTTCGGGTTAACCCGGTATCCATAATATTGGGTTTAAACCCGGTAATCCAGAAACCAAGTTCTACCTTGACTTAGAAAAAATAAAAATAAAAATTCGCAGTGCGCTTTACGGTGCTGATCTGCCATGTGACTGTCAAAGTGCTAGAATGGTAAATAGTTTTGATCAACCGCTACTTAGTTAAATATTTTATTTTTTAATAATATTTTGAAAAAAATCCCCCCATGAAATGGTGTCTGCGCAATCTGCAAAAGTTATCATAACCACACATACCGCATATGCGTTATCGCAATCAATTCCTCTTTCTGATGCGTTTTACCAACTCGAGAATATAACGGCCTAAAAGGACACGTGTAGTATCATAAAAGCAACCAACCATTTAGAGGGGGGGGGGGGGGGGGGGGGTTGGTTGTAATAGTTTGGACACTATGTGGAGGTTGGTGCACATCTTGGAGAAAACCTCACTTAAAATTTTGGATAAATTATACATAGACCCCTATAGTTTGACCTATTCTCATTTACACCCTCTCATATTTAAAACCTTACAAATGGCCTCCTATTGTTTAGAAGAATTTGTTTATATAATTGAAGAATCGACGAGGAATCTAGGAAAGAGCAGCGAAGGAAAAGCGTGACGAGCAAAGTATCGTCTCGAGATGTTAGAGGGTGCAAAATCAATAGGTGCCGGAGCTGCTACAATTGCTTCAGCTTAAAAAATACATCACTTGCACCCCTCCAGAAGGGGTCTATGTGTATGGTTTTTCAGACCATAGAGGACATTTGTCGGGTTTTAAACATAAGGGGGTGTAAGTGATAATCGGTCAAACTATAAAGGGTCTATGCCTAATTTACTCTAAATTTATGTGGGTGGGGGGGGGGGTTTGTAATAGTTTGGACAATACGTGGAGGTTGGTGCACATCTTGGAGACAACCTCACTTAAAAATGCCCCCACCACCCCTTTCCACGCGTCCCAACACCTCGATCCCGTCACCTTCCGCGCTCGGAGCCCGACCCCCTCCCCTTCCCGTTCCCCTCTGCGGTTAAACGTGTCGTACAAATTCCGATTCCTTCGGAGCACCTCTCTCTCTCTCTCTCTCTCTCTCTCTCTCTCTCATTCTCCGAAGACGAGAATGGACTGATAGCGATTGAGGTTTTTCTTCTCAAAAACCGACTCGATCTCTTCGACCCGCTTTTGTGGGTTGGGTCCTCTGCTTCTGGGCGGCTCTGATTTGGCGATGGAGGAGAGGTACGAGCCGTTGAAGGAGCTGGGGTCGGGCAACTTCGGAGTCGCGAGGCTGGTGAGGGACAAGACGACCAAAGAGCTCGTCGCCGTGAAGTACATCGAGAGGGGGAAGAAGGTGGGGAGGAAGGGAAAAATTTCACCTTTTTTTGATGAATACGTGTTTTTACCGTTGGTGGGTTTTTTTTTTTTTAAAATGTTGTCGTCGTCGTCTTTGGTGCGGATTCGGAATTTAGGGTTCTGGCGCTTCTGGGTTTTGTTTGGATTCAATGTCTTTCATTTCTGTTGGTCTTTGAATGTTTGACTTCTTGATGTCCTCTTTTCCCTCTTGGTATCTAAATTCCAAATAAGGAATTGCATTTTTTTTTTAATTTTTTATTTGGATTCTGGTTTTGAGGTTAAAGATTCCATCTTTAATGCTAAACATATGTTTTTTATTCGTTTTTCTTGATGGATACTTACACTGTTTTACTGGGCATGGTCTTCTTTTTCTGTGTTTTTGACTGATTGTTGTTTTTTTTCCCCATTGGAAGTGGGATTCTTTAATCATGATTTTCTTATTGAAAATATGCAATTTTTTTAAAAAAAATTTTGGTTTTGAATGTTTGTTCTATTTAGTTTTTTTTTTTTTGGCTGTATTTTCCGTTTGAGAAGTCTTTTGGGTCTTTGCCGCTACAATATCCTTGAAGGGAAGTCCAAGTGAGCTGCTATACAACCTTGAAGGGAAGGTCACACCTTTCTTCTTCTTCATTTGATTCTTTTTTTTTTTTAATTCCATTCACATGTTATTTTTTTTCTTCTTCTTCATCTACCTTATGGTATAAGTTTGATTACTTGCATGTGGGTTTGAAATAGTTGTTTTCTTCTATTTGAAGGAATCACCTGATTTTTTCTTAAAAAAAAAAAGAAAAAGGAATCACCTGATTGTGTCCTCAAGGTGGTTAGTTTGGGCTTAGTGACTTGGGTTCTGGGTTTTATTTGGATTTGTTCGTTTTGGTTTTTCTCGTTTGAAATTTGTGTTTTGACAAAAGAGTAGGACATACCCTTTCCTTTGTCATGCTGTCAGCAATGCTCTTGTCGCTGGGGTTGGGGATGTTTAGTACTAGAATCTGAAATCACGGGGATTCAGAATCTGGGTTACTGCTGTGTTTTCAATCAGATGCTTATATTGATGAAACATGCACAATAGTGCTGCATTTTGGTCGATTGGGATTGGTTACTTGATCTTTTTTTATAATATATTTTGATTATGAGGGCATTATATATTGCTTTAACATTTTTTTATTCCTTTGTTTATTGACTTATGACTTTGTCCGATCAATTTCATTGTGGGTTCAGATTGATGAGAATGTGCAGAGAGAAATCATTAATCACAGGGCTTTGAGGCATCCCAACATTGTTCGGTTTAAGGAGGTAAGGTTTTAGCTCATCTTACTGTGCTAGAATTCCCCCCCCAAAAAAAAGGTTTCTATGATTTTTTCTAGGCGGATGGAAACCTAAGTATCATCACATTCCTTACATTTTGGTCTACAAAATTTTTCTAGAATATCTCTGGTTTAGTAAGCACATTATACTTTTGATCACAAACTTCATGGGACAAAAACTCAACTGTTTCTCTTAAATATTCTTGTATAATATCGATGAATGTTTAAAGTTTTCTGCGCCATCTTCTTTTCTTCTTGTACTGCTTCATTGATCAGTCACTCAATAGCGTTGGCTTAGTATTACTCACTGGCAATGGCATCCGTTTTATTGTAGCTAGAAAAACATGATTTAGGCTTTAAGATTTATTAATGCATGGTTGTAAATGGATCATATAACAGGGCATTTCTTGACTTTATGATATTGTTGTTGATGCTTGTTATGAGTCTTATGACACGTGTTATGCAGTTCTCTAGTATACTTGGTTAGGTTGATTCACAAAAAATGTACAAGTCCTTATCATTTGGTGCTAACAACATTGAATCTTAACATCTTTTAACTGTTTTTTCAATGTTCCTGATTATTTTTGTCTATTTGCACCCATGGAATTAGTGATGGCATCTGTATATATATATATATATATATATATATATATATATATATATATATATATAGGGGAGGGATACTTTTACTCATGGCCTCTTACTCATATAGTTACCTATGATCCGGGCCGTCCATTAGATCCTGACGTACGGTTCAGATTAGATGGGGATTTAAAGCAATGGTGTCCGCATTAAATGCATGTATTAAAAGCCCGTATTAAAAGCATGCATTTAATGTGGATACCATTGCTTTAACTCCCCATCTAATCCGAACCGTACGTCGGGATCTAATGGACGACCCGGATCATAGGTCACTATATGAGTAAGAGGCCATGAGTAAGAGTATCCCTCCCCATATATATATATATATATATATATATATATATATATTCTTTGTTTACCCTCATCTCTAATCTCTAGCCGGTCATCATTGATGCCTCCCACATCGTCCCCCGTCTCGGCCATCGCCCCAGCCTCCTCCACCGCATCCTTTTCCGATGACACCCTCTGCCGCTCTCCTCTTCCTCCCCCTCCTTTCTTCCTCCTCCTCCCACCCCCTTCCTTCTTTCTTCCTCTTCCTTCATCTTCCCCGCATCGGAACCCTAAGCCGCTTGCCCTCCTCCCTCCTCCCCCCGCCTCGTCCTCCTCCCTCCTCCCCCCGCCTCGTCCTCCTCCCTTCTCCATCTTTCTCACACCTGAACCCTAGCTGCAAGTCGATGTCGGTGGTTGATCGCCATAGCTGCCGCGGTGGGTACGTCCCGACAATTTCTAGGGATGTCGGTAAATACTCTGCCGACATCGTCGGCGAGCAGCCACTGACGCATTGTTGGTGGGCCACCACCCTCTATTACCAATTCTCCGGATTATTCTCGAATTATTCTTTTGGAGGGGGGTTGCCGTTTAATGCCCGAACAATTATCTTAATTATTCGAAGGCTACCAATTAGTCGAATAATTCCTGTACCCCGATGTGGTAACTTTGTGGAGGAAGGAGATCGAGAGGGAGGTGTGTGTAAAATGTGGATTGAGGAATGATTTTGATATTTCGTATTTTTTTTTTATGATGGTTAATGGACATGGAATTGTTTTTTGTGATTTTTGATCTTAGTATCTTATGAGTGATGATGAAATGTAAATCTTTTAAGTATTGAATGTTAATGAGAATTATCTGATGAAATTGTTATATATATTAGTAACTGGCATGCAACTAATTATTTCTTTTTATTTTTTTATATCACCCCAATTTTTTCCTGAACTATTACCAAATTTTTCAAATTTTTTTTCAGACTTGAGGTCCGCCGAATAATTCCCAAACCTAACTTGGTAACTATGTGTCACCGACATTGGCCAATGAATTAGAGTTCAGGCACGGGGAAGATGGAGGAAGGATAAGGGAGGAGGAGGAAGGGGGGAGAAGAGCCAGTGGCTTAGGTTCCCGGCGCGGGGAGGATGGAGGAAGTAAGAGGAGGAAGGAGGAGGAAGAAGGAGGAGAGCCAACGACTTAGGGTTCCGGTGCGGGGAAGATCGAGGAAGGAGGCGGGAGGAGGAGTAGGTAAAAGGAGGGAGAGGAAGAAGGGCGACTGACCATGGCGAGGATAGTGGCAGAGGCGGAGGGGTGGGAGGTCGGACATGGACGATGGCGGTGGGAGGCTAGGATTGGGGGGCATTTTGGGGTTACTATGGGTGCCAAGAATAACATACCAAAATGGGTTAGGGCCAAGAAAGATTCGGGTGCCAATACTAATTCCATGGGTGTGAATAGATGGGCCCCTCACTAGCCAAACCAAATTGCAACAAGTGACTTCAATTCCCATACCAACCTCGCCAAAAGGTCTTTGCCTGGCTGACAAGGGCAATGAACTGATGGGGTTGGGGTTGTGATCAAATCTCCACAACAATAAATTCTTGTATATTAAAGAAAAACTAGCCATCCAGAAAACCTCCCATACGAACATCAAAATCATTTTAGAATCATGACTATATTACATAGAAACATTCAAGTACTAAAAATTTAAAAATATTTTTTCTGTGGGACCATAGCGAAATAACCCCCCCGTAATCTTGTTCGGTTTAAAAACTGTACCCATATCACATTATCACATAAGTAGCAACAAATCGATCAAAATATTTTGCAGGACAACATATCGCAATATATCACGATATATCTCACATGGGGTAGCAGAAAAATACTCACTGAAAGAGATTCCCACGGGCTCCCGTCGGCAGTTAGCAAAAATTTGCCAAAATTTTGTTGGAATTTTATGATTTTTTGATAAAAATTCAATAGATCTGCTTATTTAATAGGATGGTGGTAGTACCTTTTCTCTTAATATTCGACGACATGTGAAAATGTATTTATGTTGTTTGGGGGCTGTGGGTGGTGGCAAAATATTTGTTTAATTCTTGGCAATTAGTTTAGTGGTTTTTCACTTTTACATAAGGGTATTATACAATCAATACTTACACTATTTTGTTGTTTTAAACTGTTGTGCATTAGTACATCATGCATAGAATTCACGATATGAGAACTCTATACCCCTAGATATGGTGGAACCGTAGAAATATTCTCTAAGTATTCCAAAGCGTATTTCTTTACTTGACTTATGATTATCCATAGTTTCATTGAAAAATTCCATAAGAAGATCAATGTTTCCACCATTACTATAGACGTGCAGTATTTCCACACTGTAGAAATATTTCCACTCAATATTTCCATATTGTGGAGTGTCGAAATATTGGTCAAAATCACAATTTCTAATCTTGGGAGCAAGTACTCTGGCACGAATAAAATGACAATTCAGGAAGTTGTTGATTATAGAACTTCCATGGGACATTTCACCTTGGAATCCATGTTTGAGAATTATAGAATCTGGACAAAGATTGCCACTAATTCTCTACACAAATATGTGCAGGAGTTTTCCCCTTTGCTCTTGTTTTCCAAATCAAATCAAATCACATCAACACATTGAGCCCTTGGGAGGGAATAAGTTTACGACCTTCTTTGCCCTTGGCTCAGGTCATGTTAAGGGAAACGACCCCCAAATGAAATCGAAGCAAAGCAAATCGAGCATCTGGGGAAGGAACAGGAGTTCTACTAGAATCAGATAGGTTTAGATTTGGTTTATTGTTTTTTATAGTTTTGAGAGGAAAGTATGTCAAAAAAGAGGCATCTCCATCTTTATTATATTGTTGTAGAAAATTTCAATTATTTCAAATTTGTTATTGGAAATCTATTGACATTTATATCACTTGCATATCTATACATTTATAATGGTTTGGAGTTTCGGCCAAAACCGATTCGTTTCGGGCGTTTCGGATCGGTTTCGGTCGGAACTGATCCCAAAACCCTCTAGTTTCGGGTTTCGGAATTCAGCACTCAGTAAAAGCAGACTGGGTTCAGGATAAGATGTATTTTAGCATGACAGCTTAACAAGCATATTTACATAAAAAACATTTAAGTAACCCATTTACTTTAAGTTATTTTATGTAAATAAGCAAATACCCCCCATTTGGATTTAATAAAAATATTAGAAAAATCGAAATCTAAATGAATCAAAATGTAATTTTCCAGTTCGTATACAAAATCGGACTTTTCAGCTTTTGGCTGAAAAAGAAAATTTGGTGGAAAAAAATCCTCAATGTATTTTGAACCGAAAAAAATCTAGAAGTATAAGATCAACTTAAAAACCCAAAGTCCGATAAAATATTTTGAATCTATAAAAAAAATATTTCACAAGAACTCTTTTTTCCTCCAGACTTGGCCAAAATTCAGAATCACGACTTTTTGACAAAATGTCGAGGTAAAGCAAAAGCCATGCTCTTTTGAAAACACGACCACTATGAAGTGGGCACCGATGTAGTTATTTTATATTATTTTTATATTTTGTAATTATTTTAAATTTTAAAAATGAAACCGAAACCACCGAAATTTCGATCCAAAACTCCGAAACTGATCCTCAGTGGGTGGACTGAAACCGAAACCGAAACTACAAACCTTATTTTATACAGCCTGTCGTTTTTTTAGGCTTAGATGTTCCTACCTTAGTTACACTGTTACATTTCAAGGGGAATATGGCTTCGTTTTCTCTTCTTCTGAAGTTCATAAGATGCTTTATGCATATATGTAGAAGGTATCAGTATGGACATAGCATGCCATGATCATGCTCTCGCCACAAGTTCTGTTTGTGTTGAGTTGGGACTGTTATAACTATGCTTTAAATGCTCACATCTTCTCATGAGCAGGCACTTCCTCTCTGTTTAAATATAAGTGACATAATTTGTTAGAAACTTGGGATTATGAACAACATGAGACTTCATAATTAGTTGGATATGATTTTATATGGGAGGATAGGATGGGATCTTGAGAGATGTGAAATCTGATATGATATCTTAAGAGATTATGTGTGATCTTGAGAGATTATCTTGAGACATCTCATTTGATTCGATTGTATGCTTATAAATGATAATTCCATGCAGGACATGCAATACATTTCCATCTCCATCATCGTCTTTTCTCCCTTATCTCTCTTCCTTGAACCACTTCCCCATCCCTTCCTTCTCACACGATCTGTCACATGATATTAGGACAAATAAATTTTTTTGTTCAGCATCAAGTTGTTTTTTGTTGGCGAACTCATGTTGTTTCCACCAGGAGTTTTAGGGGAGATGTTAAGATATGATAAACATAATTAGTAGGGTTCATTGAAAATATGAAATTTTATTTGTTGGATATGATTTTATATGGGAGGATATGATGGGATCTTGAGAGATCATGTTAGATCAAATCTTCTTTGAATGTTAGTGATTAAGGACCGTCTTGGTGGCACTAAGTGCAGAAGATAGAACTCTTAACAAAGAGTTCCATTGATGATAGTAGCCACTAGTTACAGCTCTAATCTCAATTATTTACTCATATGTTTTAGATGTTTTTCATGGCAACAGATGAAAGTTCTAGAAGCAGTACTTTGAGCACTCATTTGTAATCTGACCTTCTGTTCATTTCCTTGTATTTGTGGCAAACTCCTCTTGAGATGTATAGGTTACTCATGGGATATGGCCCATATTTAAAAAATAATCATTTGTTCTTGATCACATATGACTTTTTATAGGTCTTGATTACACCAAGTCACCTAGCAATTGTCATGGAATATGCCGCTGGGGGCGAGCTGTTTGAGAGGATATGCAGCGCTGGTCGATTTAGCGAGGATGAGGTTATTTAAAGCCTTGAAAGCTCTTTTCACATAGATTTTGTTATACTATCGGTATCTGTCTGTAATAATATATTCCTATTTGTTTGGTGTCAATCACTTCTTCAACAGGCAAGGTTTTTTTTCCAGCAGTTGATATCTGGAGTCAGTTACTGCCATACCATGGTATATCATCGGTTGTTTTGTCTCGATGATTAGTGGATAGGAAAACCATTCATTGTCACATAATATTTATGCAGGAAATTTGTCACCGTGATCTTAAACTGGAGAACACACTACTGGATGGAAGTCCGACGCCACGCCTTAAAATATGTGATTTTGGCTATTCAAAGGTACTATCTTGAGTGTGATTATGCCGTCCAGCATACTGGACGTAATTCTTGGTTCATTATCATGATGGCACTAAGCTTTGATGCAGTCTGCTTTGCTACATTCGCAACCCAAATCAACGGTAGGTACTCCTGCATATATAGCCCCAGAGGTTCTTTCCCGAAAGGAGTACGATGGCAAGGTGAGTCTCTTGTTTGAAGCGAGGCATAATTATTTCTAAACCATTGTGTTATTTAAGAGAACTTATCATTTTCAACACTTCTGTAGTGCATGACATGCATGCTTGCTCCGGGTGTGTCTAAAAGAAGAAGAAGAAAAAAATACTTATCATATATATATATGGGGAGGACTATAGTTACTTATGTTACGGTTCCTCATATACTTACGATCTTTCACCTACATAGAAGTTTCAGAATTTGCTGATTTTTTGTGAGGATGATCACCTAACCATAGATAGTTGTCCACCAAAACCCAACACTTTCTAAATCGTCTAGGTCCATCAAATGTTAGAAGGTTCATTGCCCGTCCATCTTAACCGTTGAATTTAATATCATATTTGATATGCCTAGAGGTTTCGGAATTTGCTGATATTTGTTAGGATGATCACCTTACCATAGATAGCGCATCCACAAAAAATCAACAAATTCTAAATCTTCGATGTGGATGAAAGACCATAAGCATTTATACGAGTAACTGTAACATAAGTAACTGTATCCCTCCCCATATTTGTAGATATATAAAAGATTGAATATTTATAGCCGTTGAAATTGGGTTATTTATATTTGGGAAACATATAAAGAGCCACAAATTGGTATCGATCATTGTTGGAAAATCCTTGTCAAAAGGATTAAGATTTTAGGGGAGTTCAGAGCCTTGTTATATTGGTGGCAGAAGGTTATATTTTCAGAGCCCTGATTTTACTAAAGCCTCTTTTTTGTCGTCTTATCCCGCATTCCCGTCTACATGTTATCTGGAGCATGGACTAGAATTATGTGCTGATCTATATGTGTTTTGTGCATCGCCATCCCTTTTTTTAGGAGTAATAAAAAGAATATTGTATGAGCAAATATTTGATTTTTCACTCAAGTACAAATTTCAAAGGACTCGCTTCGAGGGAGCGGAGTACAAAATATATCAAGAGATTGCGGGGAAATCCGTCTTTGATCCTTTGATACTCAATTTCGAAGTACAAAGATTACAACAAGTAAGAAAATGAAAAGAGAAGAGCGTTGCGGTGCTTGATCCTTCCGGGCTTTGCGCGTGATCGGCTAGGGGCTTTGCTTTACTCTTCTTCTCCTAGAATCTTCACTTGTTCTTCGCTTGTTCTTCGACTTGCTTTGGACTTGAATCTTCAATTTTCCATCTTCGATCTTCGGTCTTCGATTTTCTTTGGTTTGCTTCGATTTTCGATCCTTCTTCTCCGGGATTTCTTGGAGCTTTGAAGTATCTTCAGTCGGGAGCTTTGTAGGTTCTTCTTGCTATGGCCAAAGATCCTTTCTTCTCTTCTTGTCCCTCCTTTTATAAGGGTCGAAGTAGTTATTGTAGAGAATAACTACTTTGGGTGGTTGAAGCAACCTCCTGGTGGTTTCTATAACTTCCCTTGGATGATTAGAGAAACTTCCAGGTGGTTTATATAACTCCTTGATGATTATGATCATATTCAAGTGGTTTTGTAACTTCCACTGGTAGTTTAATCCTTTTGAGTTTGAGTGAACCGGTCTGATTAAAACGACTTATGGTTCGGGTCTTAAAATCCGAGTCGACTTACTGCGATTCATATTTTAACAAAGTTAACTCTTGATCCGGTCATTTCTGACTTGGTGGATTCAACGAGTTTGTCGAATCTAGCGTAAGCTTATTTGTAGGGGCTTAAGCTTGATTATTCTTCGGCCTTGTATATCGGCTTGTCGAAGGATGCTCATCTCTAAGTATCAATCTATTGACTTAGATATAGCCTTTGGACGATAGGGATATAGTACTTTCCTTACTCTCAGACTTATTCAAATTTCAGAGCGTAAGGCAGCAAGAAAAATTTCCCTGGTCATCAGGGAAATAAAGTCTTCCAGACTTAGTCAATTTCTGAGTGTAGGCAAAAATTTCCCTGGTCATCAGGGAAATAAAGTCTTCCAGACTTAGCCAAATTTCTGAGTGTAGAGAAAAATTTCCCTGGTCATCAGGGAAATAAAGTATAAGGAAGCAAAATTTCCCTGGTCATCAGGGAAATAAAGTCTTCCAGACTTAGCCAAATTTCTGAGTGTAGAGAAAAATTTCCCTGGTCATCAGGGAAATAAAGTATAAGGAAGCAAAATTTCCCTGGTCATCAGGGAAATAAAGTCTTCCAGATTTAGCCAAATTTCTGAGTGTAGAGAAAAATTTCCCTGGTCATCAGGGAAATAAAGTATAAGGAAGTAAAATTTTCCTGGTCATCAGGGAAATAAAGTCTTCCAGACTTAGCCAAATTTCAGAATGTAAGGAAGCAAAATTTCCCTGGTCATCAGGGAAATAAAGTCTTCCAGACTTAGCCAAATTTCTGAGTGTAGAGAAAAATTTCCCTGGTCATCAGGGAAATAAAGTATAAGGAAGCAAAATTTTCCTGGTCATCAGGGAAATAAAGTCTTCCAGACTTAGCCAAATTTCTGAGTGTAGAGAAAAATTTCCCTGGTCATCAGGGAAATAAAGTATAAGGAAGCAAAATTTCCCTGGTCATCAGGGAAATAAAGTCTTCCAGACTTAGCCAAATTTCTGAGTGTAGAGAAAAATTTCCCTGGTCATCAGGGAAATAAAGTATAATGAAGCAAAATTTCCCTGGTCATCAGAGAAATAAAGTCTTCCAGACTTAGCCAAATTTCAGAATGTAAGTAAGCAAAATTTCCCTGGTCATCAGGGAAATAAAGTCTTCCAGACTTAGCCAAATTTCTGATTTTCTAGCTGTAGGCAATATTTCAATGCTACAAATATATTAAAATATCAAAGGAAAATAAAAGAGAACATTATAGCCCACTCTCTCGCCCATGGATGGGATCACTTACAAAGTAAAGGAGGACTTTCTGAAAGTCCGAACACAAAGGATCGACAAAGACCCCTAAATAAAAAGAAGTAACAAGAGCATCCACACCAGCCTCTCTATCTCCAGTAGCTTAGCTACTTTTTTTTTTCTAAAAATAGAGTTTTTATTGCTACACTGTTCTCGATCCCCGTGAAGCTAAGTAGCTACTTTTGTAGTCACATGTGCGAGGAAAAATGTCCCCATCAATTCTGGGCCCCATACTCAAACATGGCAGTGAAAGACCCGATCAATGTTGGGACCACCCGACATCAAAACCGGAGAAATAAGCGGGTTTGAATGCCCAACAGTCAAGAAATCGTGGCCGAACAATTTAAATCAAACAGGTTTGCATCTCTCTTTTGGATCATATTGATGCCCAACGGTTAAGAATTTTTGTTTTTTTAAGATCAATATAGACATATGGCAAAAGCAGCTAAATGAAATAGAGAGGCCAGTGTGGAGCAACAGTTGGCAACACTCTCTACCCCTCAACCGGTTCTCTACTTTCCTCAAAAGTAGCTAAGGAATTAGAGACCGGTGTGGATGCTCTAACAACCTCCCAAAGGGCCTAAGCACTCCTCCCAACACCAGAATTCCTTCAAGTCTAGTTGGTTACTAAGGCTTATGCCCACTACTACTTGTAATCCTGGTGCATCTCTCGGTGGGCCAATGCTCCTTTAGCTGTTTCTCGGTGATATTATCCAACATGCCAAGATTTTGTGCATCGACATCCTTGTATTCATGTGCGTCGGTGTGGTGTTGTCTTTGGTGAGCATGGAGTACCACGAGTATTACTTTATACATTGTTACAAACCATGGTCGTAGGGTATTTCCAAAGCCGAAGCAAGCCACTGAATCAATTCGAATTATGGCCGATCTGAAACGCCCTAACTTGGAATATGCCATGATTCAAATGTGTTTAGCTGGTTCTGCCTGATTCAATTCTACTCTCCCTGGTCTGAATCCAGTTCAACTGAATCAGATCCGAACAAGGTCAACTTCAGACTCAATACAACTGAATCAAGCCCGAATCAGACCTGAGTTTCGGATTTTTAGATATTTTTGGCGGAAATTGCTGCATCTACCGAACTCAAACCGGCCAAACATAATCATTTTTCGTCCAGTCCAAACCTAAACCCGAATTCTGAGTCTCAAAGCCTACACGCACACTCACACTACCATCAAGCCATGTCCCGTCTATCTGAGGTCCAAACCTTGCTACGAACCATCATATATCTATACTGCTCTAACGGACCAACTTATGTCTATGCACGAGTATTCTTGAATGTACTTGTATGGATGTGTGCCGTGGTGGTTCCTCTCATGTATTGACTAGGTCAATCGTTAAGAACCATGGTCCATTAATTATGGTGTCAAATCTCTTTAGTTAACCTGCTCCCCTCTTGTTCCAGATGCATTTGCCTCAATTCAATTTTATTTACCTGCCGAGTGATAAAATTCGATCTTGCACTTCAGATTGCAGACGTTTGGTCCTGCGGTGTCACATTGTACGTTATGCTGGTGGGGTCCTACCCATTTGAGGATCCTGACGATCCCAGAAACTTCCGGAAGACAATTGGTGTAAGTAGCTTCATCAAAACTTGCAGCTTCACGGTTTTATACTTTTATATTTCACATAGTATCTTCATTCGGAGTTGATATCATATGTCCAACAGCGTATATTGAGTGTTCAATACAACATTCCGGATTATGTGCGTGTATCTGCAGAATGCAGACAGCTCCTCTCTCAAATCTTTGTTGCCAATCCATCAAAGGTATGTTCTCTTCACTGAACCTCAAATCTTTTTTGCTTCTTTCATCACTAGAAATAATTATCGATGCCCTCTGACTTGTCTTGAAGAGAATTGCAATTCCCGAGATAAAAAAGCATCCCTGGTTTCTCAAGAACTTGCCTGAAGGGATGGTGGATGGTGAAAAAACAAACTATGAAGAAAGGGAGAGCGACCGGCCTACCCAAAGTGTCGAGGAAATAATGCGGATCATACAGGAGGCGAAGACGCCGCCAGAAGGTTTGCATGCTGTTGGTCGGTCAGCACTCGGATTGGTGGATACTGATGATGCTGACATTGATGAGGATGCTGAAGATGTCAGTGACAGTGGCGATCTCTTGGGGCTCATTTGACCAATACATGTGTCTGATGAGCTTCGATATATTACATACACATGATTCTAATGTATCTGTCAATGATAAGTCGACAAACACAATAATTTGTGCTGTGATCAGTCTTGTACATTGTAATGTTTGGTTTAGTGTGCCGAAGAGTCGTCATGTGTATGTAAAACCTTTGGATATAGTTCGCAAGAATCTCTCTGATTAAATTGCTCTGTTGGATGCTTCTCTGCAAACCATTCTTCTTGATCAGTACCATGTAACAATGTAATTTGTTTTGATATGTAATATTAAGCTTTTTCTTTCTTGGATTGTTATTGGTATCTGTATAAGGTATTATTGTTTGCAGTAATAGTGAATTAATAATTGTTTTTTGGGAATGAATATTATATCTGTCGGGAATATATGGACTAGCTAGTACTGCATTGTGAAATCGTGATTCTTTTCTTTTTCCCTATCTTCGAAGTTATCTTAAAGGTTGTACTGTCTTGATACTTTACCAACCCTTTCTCCTCCTCCTCCGCCCACTCCCACATCTTCCTTTTTCTGGAGATGTGTCGGTTGCTTTCGACCAACATGATGTGTGGAAGTGTGTCGCTCAGGAGGAAGAGAGAGAAGGGAGGGAGAGGAAGAAGGGGCGAGGAGGAGGACGAAGAGGTGGAAGAAGAAGATGGGAAGGAGGGGGAAGGAAGAGTGAGGATGAGGACCGGCGACAGCTGAGATGGTGGTGAAGTGCATGGGACCGAAGCAGCCTTTGGAGACGCATATGACATTTCATTTTTTTAAAAAGTCAGAGGACCAGTAATTTTGGGGTGAAAATAGCACACACTCTTTTTGGTATGGATAATCTAAGAGGATCAAATATGTTAGAGCCAAAATTGAATCATAACCGTTCTTTTGCATGCCAATTCGGGCTGAGTGGGATTCAATGGCCGGGATGGGTGTAAGGGACGGTTGTGGCCTAAGCCAAAACTGAATCACTTCTTTGCACATGTCATTTGGGGGTGAGTGTGATTCACCGGTGGGGTTGGGAGTATCGGAGGCATTTAACATATCTGATGATTCTGATCCTCTTTAGGACTGTAGGAGTGGGGATTCAATAAGGTGTCCCGTGTCCCATACAGTATAACATAAGGTGGTGAGACTGATGCATCTACAACCATCAGTTTGGGTAGATTGTCATGCACCAGTTGTGTTGCCTGCCATCGAACGACTGCTATGAATCAGGGCCAGCCACCTTACTTATCGGATCCTTGCTCATTTTTTTTATTTCAAGTGTCATGTAGGTTAGGTGGATCATGGATGCAAATAAAATTAGATAAATTACACTTTGCCCCTAAAGTTTAGCTAAAAAATACTTAACCCCTCTTGTAGTTTATTTTGTTCCAAATGTCTCCCTAAAGTATGAAATGTTAGCACATTACCCACTTTCGTCAACGACTCTATTCCCCCATTTGGTAATTTTAACCTGATCAAAACTGACTTGAAGGGTAAAGTGTAGTTTTTTTAACTATATGGGGGCTTAAGTGTTTGAGCAAAACTTTAACGGGGGCAAAGTGTAATTTTACCGAATAAATTTTGCTTCCGCAAACTGTGAGTTGCTACTTGCTACCGGCACCCATCGTGTTCTTATGCAAAACCAGTCTGTAGCCTTGGACCTCTCCTCTTCCGATTGCCAAAATAAATAAAAAAACAAATCCCTGTTTGTCTTCAAAATTCTCCCAATTCTTTTCAGTCAACCTCCTCCTCCCTCCCTCTCTCTCTCTCTCTCTCTCTCTCTCTCTCTCTCTCTCTCTCTCTCTAAAATGGGTAGGAAGCAAAACGATTCAGGAGGCAGCGGGAGGCTCTGGATCCTTGTTCTGGTGGCGTTGGTGTCATGCTCTCTGGTCTACATGGGTCTGACCGTGGCCCCGCGCCGTCCGACGCCGTATTCTTCGGTCTCGACCGCAGAATCGGGGTCGGGAGTCGATGGGGAATGGACGGAGGGGAGAGTAGGCGAGGAGGAGGAGCAAGGGGAGGAGTGCTGCAGGGGATCGGAGCATCTGGAGCTGTGGGGGCCGGCGGTGAAGTGGGGCACCGATCACAAGTTCAACTCGTCGCGCCAGTGCTGCCTCGCCTGCAAGGCCATGTGCGGGGGCGCTGATGGCCCGTGCCTCTGCGATTCATGGGTCTTCTGCGGCGACAGGGAAAGATGCGGGGTAAAGTTCGGTGAGGTCAGCCGTTCCTCCTCTTCCTTCTTCCTAACTGATTTGGTAAAATAGCTTCTTTTTTTTTTTGATGTGTTTGATTCGAATCTTACGTTGTTATCTGTGAAATTGGTAATCATAAAAAATGAAAATTGAGGAATATATGTTGAAATTGAAGATTGCTTGTTTGGTGTGTGGGCGGGTCGGTGATCATATCAATTCCTTAATCATATCCCCTTTGGAATTACGATAATTGCCAATGTCATAGCATGATGATGCAAAAATAGTAAGTATAACTGTTATTACTCTTCCTCAACCTGATTTGATGGAACAACCGTTTGCACTGTAGATAATTCATGTTTTGACTATATCTTGCGGTGCTTTCTGAAGCATGCTTTCGCCACATTGACTTAGTAACAGTTGTATGAACAAAAATTTGCTCAATAAATTACAATAACTTGCTCGAGTGAGCAAACTACAAAAAATATCAGGAAATGTGGGAAGATCCTCTAATATTTAATCTCCTTTATTTTTGAGATTTATTGAAGAGAGATTTTCGAGCAGTTTATAAGGATTTGGGATATGAAGAAGAAGAGGCTTGCGGTGCTTGATCCTTCCGGACTTCGAGCTTGATCGGCTAGGATTGGTGTTGCTTTGCTCCTTGATCTTCAAGTTTCTTGACTTGAAATGGAACTAGAGACTGATGTAGGGTTTTGATTCTTCCTTTCTCCGAACTTTCTACGTTGTGGATGGAGTGAATATAAATGGATGTCCAGGTGCTGCTTCTTGATTGGCTTTAGTATTTGAAGTCATCTAAAAAAGTCCTTTCACGATCTCACCATTATCCTTGCTCTTTTTTTATAAGGAAGCAAGTGGTTGAGGAGTTGCCATAGCTCCCAAAGGAAGTTAATCCATACTATAACTTCCTCTAGGTGGTTTTTATAACTTCTCGGTTAAATTATTCTCTTCAATAACTCCCTGGGTGGTTTGTGTAACTTCACGGATAAGTTATTCTCTTCGATAACTCTCCGAGTGGTTTGTGTAACTTCCCTGTATTGGAACCATCCATATGTGGCTTTTGGTTCCTCCTGCACTTGGACCGAGTCGAACTGGGGACTACTGATTGAGATTCGAGCCCGACATTTGCGATCCGGTCTTCGTTAGTTGACTTCTTGGATCGCCTGGATTTGCTGGTGCGAGCATAGGCTTGTGCTTATCAAGGCTTCTGCTCGAAGAAGTTTATCTTGGACTTGTCGGGACTCGGAAGAAGTACGAGTTCAAAAGTGAGCACTTTTTTCCCTCATGTTTCTTCTTTTCCCTTTCTTTTATTTCTTTCCTTTCTTTCTTTCTCATTTTCCTCTTTCTTTTGTAGCAATGCCTATTGGTTGACCCTGGTGCTAGAGTCTGAAAGACATACAAATTTTCGAAGTCTTCTGACTTAAAAAAAATCTATGAAGTCCCAGACTTAGAAAATTTATTACAGTCTTCAGACCTCAAAAAATTTCTTGAAGTCTCGGACTTAAATTTTTTTTGGACTCTCCAGACTTAAAAGATTTTGAACTCTCCGTACTTAGAAAAATTTCGGAGTCCACAGACTTAGAAGATTTTTGATGCCTACAGTAGTGCAAGGAGAAATGTGTTGACATAATATGAGAGAGGTAGTAGAGGAGGAGGGGAAGAAGTAGGAGGATCGAAGAGTAGAAACTAATGATCACCTTTTTATTATTTTATAGTTGTGGAGAGGCTGCTAGGTGTTAGGAAATGATGACAAGGTAGAAGTCTAATTGTTTAAGGACTAAGATGTGTTTAATTCTTCAAAGAAGTATGGGACATTTCTTGAATGAAACTATCTTTCTTGATCTTTTGATTTTCTCCCAATCAATACTTTTTATACCTTTTTTGGTGTTTTTGCATATACAATAACTACACATATAGTAGATCTTGTATTCAACGATGGAGTCAAGTTTCATGTATGATGACTATATATATATATATATATATATATATATATATATATATATATATATATATATATATATATATATATATATATATATATATATATAGAGAGAGAGAGAGAGAGAGAGAGAGAGAGAGAATTGCTTACCTACGGGACGTCCTGCACCGGCAATTTGTGGGACAGTGTCTTAACCGTCCGATCGGGATGGAGCCAACAGATGGGATTCACCTAAACCAACTCAAATCGCTGTTACTGTTGTGGCTACAGTAACAACGAATTGAGTTGGTCCGAGTGAATCCCAGCAGTTGGATCCATCCCGATCGAACGGCACAAATCCATTCCGCACCGGCTCAAAAGTTTAGCCATCCGATCGGATGATCCAACGGATGTGATCCCATGGGAAACAATCAAATAGGATAAAAAAAATCGCGGTTACTATAGCGCTGCAGTAACCACGATTTTTTTTTTGTCCTATTCGGTTGTTTCCCACGGGATTTCATCCTTGGATCATCCAATCGGACGGCTACACTTTTGAGTCGGAGCAGGATGGATTTGTGCCGTTCAATTCCCATGGATCCATCTCCGATCGGACGGCTACACTTTTGAGCCGGTACAAGATGGATTTGTGCTGTTCGATCGGGATGGATCTAACGGATGGAATTCACCTGGGCCAACTCAATTCGCTGTTACTGTAGCTGCTACAGTAACAACGATTTGTGTTGGTTTGGGTGAATCCCATCCTTTGGATTCGTTCGGATCGAACGGTTCAAACACTGTCCCGCAAATTGCCAGTGCGGGATGTCGCAATTCTCTCTCTCTCTCTCTATATATATATATATATATATGTGTGTGTGTGTGTGTGTGTGTGTGTGTGTGTGTTTTCAAATCTTAAAATAGTAAATAGCCCGAGTAGTTCCCGATTCGGACCGAGTCAGCCCGAGTTGGACCGAGTCAGCCTGAGTTGGACCGAGTCACAACTCGAGTAGTGACTGGTCCGAGTTTTCAGCTGAGTTAGCTTGATTTTCGGCTGAGTCGAGTCAACTCGGGCAAGTGTCGGATCGAGTTTTGGTTCACTGCCATATGTCCTTTGGCTGTATCCCATCCACAAGGTAAATTGTACAAACCCCTTAATTTGTGCACTGTGCACCCTACTGGATACATGGGCCACACCATGGGGAATTGGAAAGGTTTTAGTGGCAGAGTATGTTTAACATTGTTAATTTAAAATTTTAAGACCCTTGATATATATTAGAAATTTAGGGAGGTTAGAATTAGAAATGGAGTTCAGGTTATTTGAAGGTGGATACATGAATATAATACAATCTTAGGAAGTTGGGAATGTGAGAAGTAATTTATAAGTTTATAATATGCACGATATCATCACTAATAATGGTTGGCTTGCATAACCCATTTTTTACCGAGCACCCAGGAGATCAGCAATTGTCTGTTCATATCTGACTATGTATGTATTGGGTAGGTTAATGTGCAATGTTACTTGGACATGATTGTCAAGTGTCCGAGTGTCCAGAAGGTTTCGACACGGCAAACCTCCAAAATGGCCACATAAAAATATGCTGACACGGGTGTCAAGTGTCCGAGTAGGGGGTTGTGTCTGGGAGGGGACACAATAGATTTTGAAAAAAGTGAAGTGTCTGGTAACATTGTTAATGTGTCTTGAATTGGGACTGGGCAGGTTGTGTTAGCGGATCAAGTTAGTAATTGACACTGACGCGGAGCAGATTCCCATGCACCAGTTCAGCCCAAATGTGATCGATCCATGACATCCCAATTATCTTATTGCTTTACTTTAATAATTAATTGTTATTTTTGGAGTATTTAATTAGGTAATTTTAAAACTTGGTGTGCTAGTCAAATTAGGCTTCATTTTAGTCCCCACATCGCTTGTGGAAGTTTATGGATGTAAATCGAAATATTATATATTTATATAAAGGCACGATCCCTTGTGTTATTGACAATGCTACAAATAATAAAATTGTGTTTTGCAAACTTGTGTTCCTGATGAATGTTGCAACCTAGCTTGGTGGTGAAGCCTTGCGAAACTCTTAGACGGTGATACCCAGGTTCTTCCTCCCCCCGTTCTCATCTCTTCTTCTTTCTTATCTCTCCCCTTTCTTTGTCTACGAATCCCATCGTCTTTCAAACCTTCCCTAAACCCCTCTTAACGATTTTGTCGAGCATATTCCCTTATCAAACCCTAATTTGAACCAAAACAATTCCGAAACCCATCAAAACCCTAGTTTTTTAGCACCAAAACGATCCCAAAACATTACCCTATTATTCCCCCAACTTTCACACATTAGATTGATCACTTTCCATTGCAAACACACTCTTAATGAACCCAAACCCAAATCTGGAATACATAGTCCAGATATGGTAATCCTTTGTTATCTCCACATCCAATAGGCGGATCACTTCCAAACTTTACCACAAGTTCTTTACATCTAGACCTACCTACCCTCCAAGTTTCAACTTGATTCAAAAACTGAACATAGTAAAAAGACTAAATACCCCTCCTCTGTCCTGAAAATTTGCACCTTCCCAAAGCCTAACTTTTACCTAGAGCGAGAACCTATGCTATTTGTTGGACCCCCTCACACGTCCTGTATTAGTTTGATATCATAGCTCCTGTCACAATGTCCACTTGCTGTGACCGGTCCCCCTATGCTCGCTACTATCATAGCGATAGGCCCCTCTATTCCCTTGACCCCACTAACACAGAAGTCTACAAAATTTCATCCGGCAAATTGCAACTCTAGAATTATCCCTATAGTATTTTTTTGTCGTCCAAAGTCTCTCTTGGACTTTCACTTTTGTGCCCTCGTTAGAGAACGAGCCCGTTATCTTGACCTACATGAGCAATTTTTCAATGATTGGGTTCTATGTGATCTTCCATGCTATATCCATAGAGTGCGTGTATTCGAAACTTATTCCATTCTCGATGCCATTGAGGATGAATTGAGTTGATGGCAGCAACAACAAAACGTGGAGCTTGCTAGACATCGACAACATGAGAGGTATCAATTTAGGCAATCCTATGTCAATAAGTGGCTCCCGCCTCCTGAGGAGTTTTCGTCACAAGTGGAGCATGCACCACCTTACCTGCTTCCTCATCTAGTGCTTCCACCGATGGATCCAACACTATCTGCTCCACCAGTACAGCCGTCACCATCTACGGTGCTTGCACTTGCAACATCGCAGCTTGCAGACCCAACGACGCTAGAGAAGACTGCATCTATGGTGCCTGCACCTGCAACATCGCAACTTGCAGATCCGGTGACGCTAGAGGAGACTCCACCTCCTGTGGACCTTCTTCCTCCACCCGCACCTTCGGAGGAGACTGTCCACCTCTTGGAACTTTCACCACTATCTTCCATGGAGACTCGCCTTCAGTGGAGCATTCACCGCCAGCCGTGCTACCACCTACAGCAGATTATGCCGAGATGATTATGCTAGTCAAGCCGTTAGTGGGTGTCGACTCAAGCATGTTGGGCCCAATTATTGACTTCATCAGGCCAGACTTTCGTCACTTTCCACCCCTGGCTCAGATGCTCCTTTAGTTTCATATACACTTGGGCATCTCTTCCTTTGAGTTACTACGTCAGCAAGCCCTCGTGATCGTCTTCATCACCATGACTGCATGAGCCAACACTTCTCTGACTCTTGGTCCTAGCTCGACGCGAACTCTTTCTTCGTATGAGACCCGGAACGTGACTATAGTCAAGCGCGACACCATCTGTTAGGTCTCTACCACCAATTAATGATTCTGAGACACTATCACAGTGGAGGTGACCTCGACACTGCAGATTGCTACATTCTTCGAGTTTCTAGGATGAGTTCTTCGTAGCGGAATCAATTGATGCAGAGCAGATTCCCATGCACCAGTTCAGCCCATGTGACCAGCCCATGAAAGTTCAATTATCTTATTTCTTTGTTTTAATATTTAATTGTTATTGTTTAGAGTATTTAATCAGGTAATTTAAGACTTTCTGTGCAAGTCAAGTTAGGCTTTATTTTAGTCCTACATCGCTTGTGGAAGTTCGTGGGTATAAACCGGCTTGTTATATAAAGGCTCGGTCCCTTCTGTTATTGACAATGCTATAAATGATAAAATTGTGTTTTGCAAAATTGTGTTCCTGATGAAGGATGCAACTTGGCTTGGTGGTAAAGCCTCGCGAAACTCCTAGGTGGTGATACCTAGGTTCTTCCTCCCCATGTTCTCTATCTCTTCTTCTCTCTTATCTCTCTCATCTCTTTGTCTACAAATCCCCACCACCTTTAAAATCTTTCCCTAAAGCCCTCTCAGTGGTTTCGTCGAGCCTATTCCCACATCAAATCCTAATTTGAACCAAAACAGCCCCAAAACTCATCAAAACCCTAGTTTTCATTACTAAACGATCTCAAAACATTACCTACCTTTCCCCCAACTTTTTCACACAAGATCCACCACTTTCCATCGCCAAAATCCTCGTATTGAGCCCAAACCCAAATCTGTCCACAGTCTAGATCTGGTAATCCTTTAATATCTCCGCATCCAACTGACGGATCACCTCCAAACTTTTGCCACGTCTTCTTTACTTCTAGACCTACCTATCCTCCAAGTTTTAACCCGATTCGAAAAACTGAACATAGTGAAAAGACCAAAATATCTCTCCAGTATTCTGAAAATTTGTACATTCCCAAACCCAAACTTTTAACCTAGGGAGAGAACATATGCTTTTGGTAGGATCGCCTCACCCATCTTGCATCACACTCCTAGCAGCATGATACTTATTGTATGATAGGTTCGATATGGATCTGCACTTATTCGGTACATCAAATGAAAATTGTTTGAAAGTAGGAAGAAGACTCAAACAAAGGTCTTTTGCCCCAGTCCCAAAAAAAACTTCTCAATTATGGGATAATTCTAGGGGTGCACATGGTTCGATTTCGGGATGAACCAGGAATCGAACCGGTCCCAACGGTTCTCGAAAATTTTGAACCTGAACCAGACTGGACCGAACCATACAAAACCGGTTCGTTTCCAACGACTCCTCTTCCCTTTCTATGACTTCTACGCTTAGCCTAAGCTGTACATAAAACCAGTTATCAGAGATGAATTGTCAATGTTCATTAGAAGATGTAAAAAACCAACAAACTCAACAAATTTCCATAATTTGTAAATATAAGAATAAAGGCGTACATAGTATCATTCATTTGCTCTAGATCAGCATGTGAACATAAACAAAGTTCTAAACTATGCATAAGGGGTCGGTTTTATGGTTCAAACCGCTTCATTCTGTTTCAAATTAAGGGCTAGAATTATGCACGTGTGCGGGCACACACACACACACACACAGAGGAACTCTTTTCGTTTCAATGACCCAAACGTCAGCAAGGAATCGATCGTTCTCTTCCTTATGGATGGTGATGGCGCTTGTCGAGACAGCGGCTGGTATCGGGTTTTGGCTGGACGAGGAGAAGCACGAGAGGAAAACCATGTAGACATGTAGGTGAGAGGTTCTCGGAAGCTGAAAAGAAGAGAGGGCGAGCGTTAGAGGGACCGATGTGGAGGGTGACAGAGCCCACAACCAACTCCATTTGAGGATAGGAGTCGGCCCTCTCCTATTGGACGCTTGGACCTGACCATTGATGCAACGGTTCCTATTCGGTTCGGTTTTGCACTTTAGGAACCGGAATCGAACCTATCTTGTATAAAACCGAACCAAACCGTACAGTCTCGAGTGGTCCGGTTCTCCGATTTCACCGGTTTTTTTTGCACCCCTAGATAATCCATCAAGTAAGTGGTCATAATCAATTCTATTTGAATGAGATAACCTTCTATTTTGAATATGTTTGGCACAATTGAATGAAAGAAATGTGAAACCAACTAAGAGTGAGTATTTCTCCTTGCGATATCACTTTGTTGGGATGTATTCAGGCAAGTATGTTATTGATAACGGCTTTCTAAGAAAAAACCATTAATTTCATAAGGCGTACTCTCCATTTTGTGATGTTCCAGTGTTTCTTCCTGAATTGAGATTATGGGTAGATTATGGGTACTTGGCACGCCTATTATCTGATGACGGGTCGTGCTTTTAGATATATGATGATATTTGTTTTCCAAACGTGATGATATGGTAATGTAAGCTTTTGTTATCATTGTTGTACCAGTACCATCTATGCATTTGGATGGAGTTATCTCATTATTCATTTTCAGTGTTGCTTTCTAATGGTTTAGTTTCATCTCTTTAATATCGATTTTTTTTCATCAATTGCAAAAATCTAATGTTGTGCTCCGGATAGATAATTATAATAATTGGTGTCCACTGAATACAAGGTTGAATGGAGTTTCATGATGCTTTTTTAGTATATGTTTAGGATGATTAACAACATCAAGCTATTTTTCCAATCAGGCAAAAAGTAATCTCATTTATGAAAAAAATAGAATTGTTAAATACAGAGGTTATATCAGGATCATGGTTTTGTTCTTATATGCTATACTCTAGGGAAGACTCGTACAATAGAAATCAGTATTGGGCTGTGGCCGTTTGACCTTTTGCAAGTTTGTTTGGGTTTGAAATTGTCGGAGATGGTAGCTTGGATTGTTTTTGTTACCTGTTACTCAATGGATGTTAGTAAATGAGCTGAAATGGATATCTTTATCGTGGATCTCTCTCATCAATGGAATGAAATCCATATTGATGTTTTTCTATGTTTAGTATATAACAGTGAGATATTGTCATTTGACCTTCCTCTCGTAAACAACTTGATGCTAGGTGTTTTCATTGTATGCTGAGAATCTGACATCTGCTCTTTCCCTTGTATTCAGTGCTGGTTAAAGAAACAGAAAGATGTCTTATTTCCTGCTTTGCAAGAGTCGGGGGAAAAGGTTATATGGACTTCTGGGCTTATTTTTGGGAAAGGAGAGGTAATTGGTTTTCGGATATTTCAAAGAATTTTAACCTTGTCTGTATCCATAGTTAGAATCCTTGTGTTAACATCTTTTTCGTATTCTTTGCTTTCTGTTTTACACTATACAACATTTGTACACTGCTGTTTGCTATTGCTGTAAAAACTCATCGACTAACACGATATAATCTGCAAATGACATATACGATGGTGCTCTTTCTTGAATATCAACAATAAGTTCATCAATGATGAGCAAAACGATATGGTCTTATTTCTGACCCTTTGTGAAGTCCCATTGTGATTGCAAAACAATGAGTCTCATCACAGTTACTTGCATGTCCTCGATGATTTTAATATAATCTTGATGCACCTTTCCTTACAAATCGGGTTTGGTTCTAGTGTGCCACTTAGGAGTTAGGACGGGTGATGCCCTAATATTACCGATATTGAATTAGGATTTGTTTCATAGATTGAGTTTTTTTTTTTATGAGAGAGAGAGAGAGAGAGAGAGAGAGAGAGAGAGAGAGAGAGAGAGAGAGAGAGAGACCAATGATTGTTCATTGGTCTATATATCTCCTGGTTCTCTTCACATGGATAGGATTCTTCATTCTTGTGGACTGTCTTTTCACATGGGAACTCATGGAACGATTTTTCTGGACTGTCTTTTCCCCATGGACCTTTTTCTGCCTGGGTTTGAAGCAATATTTAGGCAGTGGTGAGGCTTATAAAAGGTTGGCTGTAGTCAATCATTGAAGATTGATGAAAATAATTTAGGATTTTTGCTACACGTGAGTCCTCTCCTCTTCTACCTTCTCTCTCCTTCCTCTTGTATCCCTCTCGTATGCCATTCTTTTAGTTATCCCTTTCCCTTACTAAATTGTTCATTTTATTTTATGTTCAATCGTATGTCAGTGCTATTTTCTGGAATTAAGGACATAATTGCAGTGTTGTTTAATCTCAATCACTAGTTTCATACTTTCATACACAATTCTTAATTTTTGTGCATTTTGTAGAGTTATCTTGTTGAAATTTCATCCTTTCTTACTATTTCTTAATTTTCGCTCAATCAACCTTGTTTGTTTGTTTGAAATTTTGAATTGGTGATTTCCAATTTTAATTAACTTATATGATAAAAATTCAACAAAATAGTGTCGTGGTCTTAATTCTTTAGTCATCGTACAATGCATCAATTTTCTTGACGAGATTCAAGCGTTTTAATTACCAAAACTTAATATAGGATTGCTAGAATTTTTTGACAGAAAGGGACTTTTTTTTGATAGGATCAATTAGAAGTCCTAATTCATCACAATTCCCAAATCCAGACTTGGAAACCCTCTTGGCAACTCCTCCAGGGCAATTTCTCAATACTCCAATGTTTTTTAACTTTTTCCGTACTACCTTGATATCCTCAACCTCCGGTTCCACCTTCATCTCCTTAATACATGCAAATTTTAAGATTTCTTGATTTTCCTTTAAAAAGTAGCCGGCTCGCCTTATAAGGGATGTGAATCTCCCCCTTCAAGTGTCGCTTGCTGTAAAGTTCAAACATATATGTGGATTTAGTGTGATGGGTCATGAAAAGGCTACCTAGTAAAATATGGCAAGTATCCTCGGAGGTCTTCACATCAAACTACATCTTCAAAATGACTACCCATGCTAAATACACATCTAGAAGCAATGGTTACTTCATTACTCTTACCGAACCAAGCATTTTTGCAGAAATGAGGGTGCGTCTCGACTGGTAACTTCAACTTTGTAATGATTTCTTCATAAACTGTCCTCATTGCTCGCTCCATCTATGATGAATTTAAGTACCTTCCTTCCCCATAGAACCCGTGTACATAAGATGTTTATCTACCTCCAATCTTTTTGATACTTGGCCTTTGGGAAGGTGCACTCTTCGTACCACTAAGCTGACTTGGGAAGTACATCAATCACTTCTTAGTTCTTAGCATAGGTGAGTCCAATATATCTTCTTTATCTTCAGGTTCCACATATTTACACAGATAAGATGCATGCCTATGTTTCTCGCATGTGACATAACATAAAGTTATATCTCTATGTGCATGCGTTAGAGTTCGAAGCGACCTCTTTTCCTTTGTTTACCCGCTCGATTTCTCCATTTAGTTTTTGCTTTTTCCAAGTGTTTGTAGTTGTAGTTCACTTCGATCCAACATTCTTATTTACTCCTCGCATGTTGTAACCGCCAATGTCCTTGCAAGTATAGACATATGGGATTCAAACCTGTGAGCTCGTTCCTTCGCACTTTGAGTTTTGGTAGGCACCTCAAAAGTCCGTTCCTTTCGGACTCTAATCTCATTGCAAATGACGAGGTATAAGCTGGCAAGGTACCTTGCATTTGCTCTTTGGATTCCGACAATCTAACACAACAAATAATTGTTCAATTCTTCATTACAATCTTCTAGAGTCATGTTTTTTTTCCCTTCCAAACTGGCTAAGTACCTTGTGGTGAGTTTTTATTTCATGTACTCCTACAAAGATATCTTTGCCTTTTTTTATTGCAGGCATTGCTCCCCCAATACACTTATACCGCGCATCTTTTCTTTTGATTTCATTTTGACAAAAAGTACTTGGCATTGTTCCATTAGAGGCTTCAACTGAAAATTATAAAGGCTCTTAGGCTCATCTCCTGATTCAAGCAATCATCTGGGTGCATGTGACTCATGAAGTTCGACAGGGTGATCCCTGTTGTAACGTTGATAGATTTTAAAGTTCGCACCAATCTTATAATTGGCTTTCCAAGCTTGGGTTGCCTGGTGATGAAATGGACTATGGAGTTCCTTCTCTTCAGCATAGTCCTTCGATAGTCAGCTCCATCTTCCTGGTTCAATCAAGATGTTGAAGTTGTGATATTGAAGTTGTTATCTACGAGTTCCTCTGCTTGTGTGATAACAACACAACACCGATTCCATTTCCTTCCTCATTGAGCGTTTTATCAAGTCCAAACGGGGACGCTCGAAATGAAGTAAAGAGAAAGAAGTGGGATGCAACCACAAAGGGGTTCTTTAAAAGACTTGGCAAAACAAGCTGAACTAATTAATATTAAGCAAATTTAATTGACTAGAATGGAGGAAAACTTGATCTTATGCAGAACTTAACTTTGTTATTCTACAAGTAAAAACAAAACCCAAAGTAACTAAATTTCAAATCCATGGAGGCATGAGATTCTACATTATTCCTTCTTTTCTCTTCTTTTTCCCTTCTTTTCCTTCGTATCTCTTTCTTTTGCCTTTTCTTCTTTTCTTCATATGTAATCTGTATGGTGGGAAAAGCCTTCACAATCCAAAATTTGAGGGAAAAAGTGGTTCATCCTACGTTTCCAACTGTGGATGAGTCCACTCTAGTTTATAGGCACGAGTGGGTAGCACACCTAGAGACACGAATTTGTATCCGTGGGTGGAAATGATCCTCTTCCGTTATTTTCTTAATTGCATGTACCATAAGAGTTAGAAGAAATACCCCGGTCACTTAAAGATGATGAATATAACATCAACTTAAAAGAAAACACCACGGTTTAATGTTTCGGCCGAAACCAATCCGTTTCGGCCGTTTCAAATCGGTTTCGGCCGGAGCCGAACCTGATCCACCCGAAAAACGGTGGTTTCGGCCCGATAATCCCCCTTTGCTTGGTTTCAGTCAACATGAGACGGAGAAGAGGAGGAGGAGGAGGCAGAGAGAAGAAGGGAAAAAAAAAAGAACTTGTCGTCGCCTCCCCGATCCGTCGTCTCGGTTGCCGTCGTCGCCTGATCGGCCGTCCTAGTCGCCCGATCCATCGTCCCCGCCGCCTTTCTCTCTCTCCCCTCCTCCCGGTCGGTCACCGTTGCAAAGGGGTTTAAAACCCTAACCCGATCCCACCCCCACCCCTTTTATAAGTTATAACTGATAACTTAACTTATAAGTTATAAGTTAAAACATATAACTTATAAAATATATTATATATAATCCTGTTTTAAGATAAAAAATCTTAAAAATTCTAAAAAAATAAGAAAAAATAGGGGAAAATTAGAAAAATAGGGAAAAAAATATAACGTATAACTTATAAAATATATTATATATAATACTTTTTTAAGATAAAAAATCTTAAAAATTCTAAAAAAAAGGGAAAAATTATAAAATTAGGGAAAAATTAGAAAAAATATTGATAATTAGAAAATAAAAAATTACAAAAAAATTAATAAAAATCATAAAAAAATTAATAAAAATAAGAATAATTATTTTTAATTTTTAAATTGTTTTTTAATTTTTTTAAAACCGAAACCGAAACCGATCCGCGGGGGTCGGACTGAAATTGAAACCGAGTTCTCAAACCTTGGAAAACACTCCACAAAAATAATTTTGAATTCTAGGTTCTTTCAAAAATCATATATTGTTTTAAAGGGCAAAAATTAATAAAATTTGTGCTTCATGGAAGATATCGGGCATTAGTTGGGTGCACCACACTATGCCATGGACAACTCCTATCACAAATCGTTACTTTGCTGCCACATCGTCACCTTCTCTTTTTAAGGAGGCAATATTAATCTTTTTTCTCGTCCTCTTGATCTCTTCATGTTTTGGAGAATGACACTATTCCACTATAAAGAATTTGCTCGAAGGTCAAATGAGGACGTGGGTTTAGAGGCATTCGACAGTATCTAGAGCTACCAACTGAGAGAAACATGTGATTTTCATTGGCAACCCTCTTGTCACTGTATGCTTAACAAGTAGCATATATTTCGAATCTTCAATTTTCGGGACAACAATTTTCTTCTAATTATGCAAAAGTCTGTAGTTTTCTGCTTAAATTGATACCAATAATGTTCCTAAATGATGCCACAAATTATTTGATGTTGCATCTTTGTGGATCCTCGAATGTTTGCACCAGAATCTTGCATACTACATGAGGCAAAGCAATTACGATTTTATGATGCTCATTCTGCTCATGCTCATGCTCTACTAAAAAATGTAAAGATAATAAGAACTAGTAAACATTTTTCTTGTGTGACAAATTAATTAATTTTGGTGAGTGCAGAATCAACGATATCTCCATTAACTCCTCCACTTTTCTCATTCAGGGAATTGTTGGATTGGAAACAGATTATGGAGCTCTTCATATCAAAGTAAGTGCTGAACTCTAGTTATTGATTTAAGGCAAGAGGTAGTTTTTAGATCCTTGTTAATGGAATTTATTAGCTTCATATTTTTCACAACATAGGACATACATTAATTACACAAAGGATGTTATACTCTTTGCAAGCTTAATTGATTTTGCTGGCTTATCAATATGCCAATCATCAGGTGGCTCTAACATTACGTTAATACCAAATTCCTTCTTATTCTTGAGTATTAGTTAATTCAATTACTTCCATTCCATTTCTATTATTTTATATTCATTTTGACCTTTTAAAATATTCAGTTACTTGGGTTTTGTGTTGTATGTTGTTCTTGTTATAATCTCAAGTATGGATTAAGAAAATGAGAAATTCCTACTAATTCAGAGAAGTAATGTTGTATGTATATATTGCATTAGGTGCTTTAAGACTGAGGAGTGGAAGATGGTGAGGTCACGGGAGTAGGAAAATTATTGGAGACAATGGTTTGATTATATAGTTAGTTCAGTTAGATCTGTAAGATGCAGGAAACGTGAATGGCTGTGGCAGAGGCTGGTGGAATAAGGGTCGAGTGACTACAATCTATTGGAAACTACTTTTCTTTTCTCCGAGAAATGTGAATCATTGAACATTCTTAATTAGGTATATATAGGAAAGATCTAGTAAGAAGTCAAAGTCTTCATAAGGTTTTCATGGTATTGGAGAAAAAATTGGATAGAAAATATCATAGCGATTCACAATTCCTGGTTGGATTAAAGAAGAAAAGGTCGTAGCTCATAAGAAGCATTCATGAAGGGAAGATGATAAGTGTTGGAGGTAAGTTGGGTGAGATTGGTAGATTCCTAGCTGCAATTGGCCTTAACATTTGATGCGTTCACCTTCATATCCCCACTATGATTTAGATCCACAAGGCCCTATGGTATATGCTAACTGCATATGGTTTTTATTAATTGATGACGGGGAAGGTGGGATTTCTGAATTGAAACTCTGTAGGAATGCTTTAGAGGATAATTGATATGGAGCTTACATTTTGATTTATTTGGATTTTATTTTTCAAGTCTTTGGTCCATGGTTATCGCTTGGATTGATCTTCAGTTTTTTATGGACTTATAGTGGGATAAATAATAAGTTTTGATTTTTGAAGTCCTTTCTTTATAAGTTTGTATCATAACATAGACAATGAAGGGCCATAGTTGAGATCGATGAGTCCATATTAACATTTAAACCCAAAGGTCCCAAATACCTTACTTTCATTGGAGTGTAAAACTTATCTAAGGAGTTTGTCTTGACAATGTTATTGAGCCATAGGCAACATAACACGAGATTGTTGAGATAGTACTCTTCTCATTGAATTTATTTTGGTTCATTGCAATTTGTTTTAATTGTCTATGCTAAAGGTTTCTTGTAGGGCATCTCATTTTTAACTGTATATACATAGATCATACCTTTTAATACATGGAGGATTGATTAATGATAAGTTATTAATCATATCTAAAACCCACCTTCTGATTCCAAGCATCACAGTCACAACCACTATTAACTGATCATCATTGTGGTGCGACTGCATCAATTCAAGAAGTACGATACCTCTAGTTATATTTTTAGTCATTCAAATATAATTTTTTTTAAAAGAGAAATTTGCATGTGTTCTTCCTCTAGTCAAATGATAGAATAATTTTCCTTTCGCTCAAAGTGAAGGAAAATTGATAGTATTGCTTCCATGTAGGAAGTGATTTTCTATCTTGTTGAAATAGGAGGTGAAAGGGTTCTTCTCAAGCTAGATTTCAAAAAAGCTTTCGACACAATTGACTGGAAGTTTTTGTGAAAATCTTAGTGATGGAAGGTTTTCCAAGAAGTTGGATATGCATGATCTAGGATATTCTTTGCTCTTCCAAAATTTAATGAACAATAACAAGGGGAATCATTTCGAAATGGGCATAGGGGTGAAACGAGGTTGGCCACTAGCTCCTTTCCTCTTTATCCTTTGTGTTGGACTTGTTTGACACCATTATCAATAGAGTTGTTCTGAATCTTCTTGAAGGGAACAAGGATGACCCTTGGAGAGTTGCCAATCTGCATTTTGTGCAATATACTTTATTGTTTTGTAAGAATGATATAACTTAATTACTCATATTGAAGATCATACTCTGCTCCTATTATTTGTGCTCGGGTATGCAGATCAATTTCAATAAAAGATTCCTGTGACGGATATCCAGATAAAGCCAAGAGGTTGGCCTAGTGGCCTTTAATCTCAACTGCAAAACAGGTGAGCTTCCTATTATGTACCTTGGTCTTCCTACAAATGATAAGACTCTTAACGAAGAAGATTGGTATCATTCGATTGAGAAGATAGAGAAGAGACTGGCGGGATGGAAAGGATGTCTTTCTTTGGGGGGAAGACTCACCCTTTTCCTTTCAGTTGTTTCTACTATTCGACGTATTAGTGCTTAATATATGAGATTTTATCATTTCCCAACCTAGGTCATTCAAAAGATCGATAAATTAAGGAGGATGATGGGAATTTAGGCTCGAATAATCTAGTGAAGGGGAGCACAATTTGCAAACGTAAGAAGCATGGAGGCCTCGGGATATTAACCTTCAAGATTTTAATACAACCTTACTTGTTACGTGGTGGTGACGAATACAAAATTCCACTGGAGATAAATGGAAGGATATTATCAAATTCAGATATTCATGCAGTACTTCTCACATATTTAAATCAGAAGCAATTTCTCAGGTCAGCTCTCTCATTTCTGGAAGGGTATTGTTATGATCATGGAAACATACAAGTGTGGTAGCAAGTTTATTCTTCGAGATGGTAGGATTTTATGATTAGCGGAAGCTTATAATTAAGTTTGGATATAGGAATTAAATTCATTTTTTGAACTAGGTGGTTATTTACCCAATATAGCAACACTCTTGTTTTCCTTTCTAGAATGATTTAACAGTTATGCCGAATCTGCCCTCGCTACGGTAGTGCTCGTATTAGTGCTCTATAGAAGTCAATGAACTTTGTTGATCGACCTTTTGTCTGATTATTTCGACTTTGATACAGCTATTACCTGAGTGTGCTCCATATTCTGTGGCTTACATTGTTGAGCTATTGAGATCACGTCATTGTGCGGGTTGCCAATTTTATCGCGCCGAAGGCCGAGGACATTCATGGGATTCTGAAGGGAACCACGTATCTGATGTAAGACTACTCACAATTCTCTCTAATTTTTGGCCAGTTATTTGTCCTATTCTTTTATTTTGTCATAAAGTATTTAACTAGGCATATATATAATCATCAACATTGTATATTGTGATCCTGAGGATTTTGTGGCATGCTTATACAAAGTGTTTTATGTTTACAATTAACTTGTATGATTACTGTTGAAGCAGCTGGATGAAGATTGGAACCATATAGCTTAGTTATGTTCAGATAAAGTCTGCAAGGTATGTACAAGAGCATGAACACGATTCCTTGGAGTGAATGGTAAATTCATAATACTTGCAGTTAAAGCTGGAGGGAATTGGAGTAGGATCATGGTCTGGGAAGCCCCATATTCTATAGTGGACTGTGCTTCTAACATGTAAGGAGCGTTCGGATGCTCGGTCATGCTATACAAGGATAGCATGTTGAGCTTGTAGTTTTTGAGCTGTAAAACAGTTTGGTATTAATAATGGCTGCTAGGACATGGAGATGGTTTCCATGTAAAACAATAATCTAATCTAATACAAACCGGGTTGTGAAGCACAGTTCCCTAGTTATTACTAGAGAAATTTATGGTCTATTTAAGAGTTTTAAATATAAATTTCAGCAAGTAAGAACAATTTCCAATTTTTCAAATCTGAATTTAATAAAGAGATGACACTTTAATCTATACTGACATGTCTAGATAATGACAGATGAAAATATCATTGAATTGTAATAGCTTATGCTTTAACAAAGACTTGCAATAATAATTTCAGCAAAATAAATCCTATGCAAGACAATAGGAAATCACAGATGAAGTTACCAATGGATGGATCAAAGTAAGCCAACTAGTAGATAAAGTTTTCGAGTAACGTTTGCTGAAGGATATGGCTATCGAAAATGAGGGACGCGAGGATACCGTGATGACCAATGATGATCAAAATATGTGAAGAAAGAAGGTACCGATGATGCTCGTTCCTTTGCGAGTAAAAGCTTCACCAAAGTGAAGAAGAAAAGCGAGGAAGGAGATGACGTTGAAGTTGACAAGAAATGCACGGGGTGTTGAAGACGATCAAAGAACTCCTTTGTTGCTCTCAAAGAGATTCTTTTCTCATCAAAATCTGATCCTATTCTTCTTTCTTGCTCTTTTTATGGAAGTAGGAATCCAATTAAGGAAATAAGAGGCAGTGAGAGGTGTCTCAAAGAGAGAGAGAGAGAGAGTCCTAGGGAAAATGGATCCCGTGCGGAATCCATACCTTCAGAAATCCATCTCTCTTCCCAAAGTTACTTGGTTATTCTGTCATTTTTTATTATTTTTCAGGAATGGTTACTCTGTCATTGATTCATACTTGTTGTGCCTACACACTACTTGCATTGATAATATCCCGGTTATTGCATATATTTGGTTTCATGACCTAATGAGATCTAAGGTCCACATATTTTCTGCAGTCCTCTAAGCTATCATTCCACCTGTTGGGTTCACACATTGCACTCATTTTTTATTTCGTAAGTCATCACTCACCATGTTTCATGACCTAATGAGATCTAAGGTCCACATATTTTCTGCAGTCCTCTAAGCTATCATTCCACCTGTTGGGTTCACACATTTCACTCATTTTTTATTTCGTAAGTCATCACTCACCTGTTTGGAAGTTCTTCTGTCATGTAGTTCACCAGTTTCCCCCTCCCAAGGAATATGCTGGTATTTAAACCATCCTTTGCCAAGTATTCTTAAACTTCAGACGCTTGAAGCCTGGCCTTTAAGGACCACACTTCAACTAATCTTAGCTTCTAGTGGGCCTAAACTGTTGCTTATTGTCGTATCACCTCAAGGTGCTTTAGATACTTACCATCAATATTTTTTTTCGATCTGGGTTTTGTGCTTTCTACCGTCATCATCTACTGTGACCACCTGTGTTCCTGCAGAAAGAGATGAATTCTATCCAATGGTGTATCTATAACCAGTCCTCTGCACACATCGGAGAAGGTTTAAAGTCATGTGTAAAATTATCAATGAGAAGAATCTTGATGATAAAGTGATCATTGTCAAGATTAATGACTTTGCAGAAACCGCTCATGCATAGGGGATGGGTGGCTGTATGCCCACACGGCTCTCCTACTTCGGAGCTATCTTGATCAGCATCTCATCCTACCGATACTAGATGGTTATGTCCATTCTCGAGTTCTGGATGGAAATGCTCTGTTCATATTGTAATTTTGACAAATTAGGTATATAATTTCCAAGCCACGCATGATAGACCTTATGATTTAACTTCATCTCTAACCTCACTTTCCCCCATTATGTTATTATATGCTTGTTACCAATCAGAAAGATTTTCTCCATGAAATTCAAATGGTCCGTCATTTTGTCTTCCCTCCCATAATTCTTTCTTCTATTTGCATAGGCGTCTCTGGGCCCGCCCTACGCACTGGTACAAGGAACACTCGAAGCCGACGGGGTCCCATTCAAGAAGATCCCAGCGGAGGCATGCTCTGTGATAAGTCGAGGGTCGGTTGCCTGGGTTGGCTCCGGCCCTGATTTCTTCATCAGCCTAGCCAATCATCACGAATGGAGAAGCGCGTACACCGTCTTCGGCTCCGTTCTGGCCGAAGACATGGAGGCCGTCGAGGAAATCACCGGCCTCCCCACCAGATCAGATGTCTGGGGTAGCATCAACGTGTCGGTGCTTGAAAAGCCCATCCATTTGAGGCTCAGGCGCATCAGGGAAAGCCACGGTGACCTCAGCCTCGGGATGAACTCAGACTCTGTTTCCGGTCAGTCGTAGCTGCGTACCCACCCTGCCTGGTTTTACATTTCGGGCGTCAGCGGTTGAGTTTCATTCATGGCATTACTGATCTCCTTCGGGGTTTGATGCAATCTGTGATATTTTGCGGAATAACTGAGAGCACCAACAAGTTTATAAAGAATGAAATGAGAAATGGAAGGGATTGCTGCAGAGTTATCCTCGTTGTCATGCAAAAGCTTGTAAAAAAAGGGCAGTGTCTTTGCTCCGTTACAGAATTTGAATCCTCTTTCCCTTTGATGGGTGCTTGCTGCAATGAAAAATGTGCAAAAGGATTGGATAGTGTTATGATTATTCATAGAAATTTATGTCTGGTTTGAGCGGCACAGGTAAGTGCCCTTTCTGAAATTGATGCAGGGTACAAGCCAACAACAATTTGTTTAACAATATATATATATATATATATATATATATATATATATATATATATATATATATATAGCGAGAGAGAGAGAGAGAGAGAAATGCTTGAATGCGGCATGCGGTAAGTGCGGCACCTATCGCATGCCGTCTGATGCACTGCTGCGTGCATGCGATGCACGCAGCGCGTGCATCAGACGGCTGCGGTGCTGTGCCGCACGTACCGCATGCCGTAGCATAACATGCCCCTATATATATATATATATATATATATATATATATATATATATATATATATATATATATATATATATATATATATATATATATATATACAACATCCCATTTTGTGTAAAGTAAAGAGAGTCAAGCCGATATACAAGTATGTCGTCATGGGAACTCGATTGACATGTAAGCAGGACAATCATGGGACCTGACCAACCTGCAAGTAGGCAAGCTGGGAAACATGCAAGGATCGTTGAGACCCGATGCCAAATAAGTAGAGCAATGACGAAGACAACCGGCAATGATAGAAGTCGATGCAGAAGAGATCTAGGATAGAGAAGAGAACTAAGAGGAGAGATGTGAACACATGAGATCCCTTAGAATTAAGACAAGCACTCGGTCGAAACAAGTGCTTGACACCTCCTAGGAGATCTCGATCGTCACAACTGAATATGAGATGTTGATTTGGGAGAGGGAGAAGGGCGGGTCGGCATAGTCCGACCATGAGAAGAGGGGGGCGCCGGGCGGATCGGCATATTCCAGTCGAGAGAAGAGGACAGATCAATATAGTTCGATCGAAAAAAGAGGAGGACGGAGCGGTGTAGTCCGATTGCGAGAAGAGGAGGGCAGATCAACATAGTCCGATCGAGATAAGAGGAGGACGGATTGACATAGTCCGATCGTGAGGAAAAGGTGGATCGACACAATACGACCGAGAGGAGAAGAGGAGGGCGGATCGGCAGAGTTTAGTCGAGAGGAGAAGACAATGGATGGGCTCCTGGCATGTTGGGCGGACCCACCCGGGGAATACAACAGAGAGGATTGGGCTCCCGACGTGCTAAGCGCATCCACCCGAAAAATACGACGAGAGAGAGGACTGGGCTCCCAACGTGCTAAGCACAACTGGGGAATATGACGGATGCTCGGAATGCGGTGCACATCCAGAGACGACATCGAAGATCACACGAAAGGGCTAAGCACATCCGAGGAAGAAAGACCGACGATCAAAGAGGGTGTGCTCGAGGGAGAAAGACGGCGATGACCGGCGAAGGTGCGGACGACGTGCCCGCCGGTAGAGAACAACGGCACGAGAGCACCACTACGAGGGATGGATTGCAATGATCACGACAAATCGACGACCATGGGACCCACACTCTCTTCAACTGCACCACCACGTGAAATCAAGGTCCAAGTAATCAAGAATCAATTGTCTGCTGATGTGACTGTTGCACAATATGAATCACGTGAACAACATGATCATGCTTCAAAATCTCTATCTAATGTAGAGATTGAAGGTGGGACCCCATCTGATGTACGAGATGCACGGAGCTGGTTCTCGTGAGAGGCCTGGTTCGACGCCTGCCAACCCTGAAGCTCAAAGGATTTTCCTCGCCAAAGACTACCTTTTTTTTTTCCCACCCACAGGGGCACCACATTATTTAGACACCATACGGGGCAAGACAAAACCATGATTCGATCCTACGACCTCTTGAGAGGAAAACGATGGGTTAACCAAGAGAGAGAGAGAGAGAGAGAGAGAGAGAGAGAGAGAGAGAGAGAAGGGTTTGGAGGGAATACTCATTGTAATGATTATCTATATAACATGGCACAACGGTTTCGTGCTGACTAGACAAAATGGAAAAAAAATTTGACTAGGACAAGCTGACTAGACAACAACAATGCTGACTAGGCTAAAATATTCAAACTCACAAAGCCAAACAGCAAGAAAGAGTCAGAGAGAGAGAGATAGAGAGTCTGACTCTAAAAAAGAAATAATTTAAATTTTAAATTTAAAACCTAGCCCTAAATAAAACCCGACTCACAAAATAAAATCCGACTCACGTCCCCCCCTTCCCCCCTCAAACCCCCCGACTCACAAAATAAAACCCGACTCAACTCCTCTAATTTAGGAAACCCCTCTTCCAGCCGAGCGCCCCGAGCGCCCCTCTTTCACGAAGCGGAGAAGACGGGGCGGATCGAGCCCCTCTTCCAGCCGAGCGCCCCCCCCCCCCCCCCCCCCCCCCCCCGAAGGTGGATCGAGCGCCCCCCACCCCCGCCGAAGGTGGATCGAGCGCCCCCCCCTCTTCCAGCCGAGAATCCAGCCGAGATTTCTTGAGCTCTTCCCTTTGTCGGACGTAAGGATTCCGTTCACACCCTCCGATATGGAAGGCAGGGCTGGACGTCCAACCCCCCTGAAGGTGGATCGAGCGCCCCCCACCCCCGCCGAAGGTGGATCGAGCGCCCCCCCCTCTTCCAGCCGAGAATCCAGCCGAGATTTCTTGAGCTCTTCCGTTCACACCCTCCGATATGGAAGGCAGGGCTATATTTGGAAAGCAATCGAGGACGAAATGAATGCTGCATCGCATGCGGATCGATTTACAAGGTAGGTGCTGGAGCTGATCCGGATCTCAGGTGATCTTCTCTCCTCTTAAATTTTTTTTTCACTTTCCTTTGTTTGTTCAATCTTTTTCCCAAATTTTCGTTGTTCATTCACCTTATAACATCAACTCCCACTCGGCATCACCTACGGGAATCTAATCTAGAGCTCCACCCTCCTCCGGCTGTAAGCAATTTCTCAGATTTTTGTTCTTGATTTTTTCTGATTTCTTAATAGCTTTTTGTTGATTTCTCTTCTAATCCCTGGTTATCTGTTTATGCAGTCATAGTGTTCATGGCAGGTTAGACTCACGCTCTTCATTCAAACCCAGCTTGCGATCCAAGGTGCCATCTCTCCCTCTCACTCTATCGCAACTTGATCTTCTGTCCTTTAAAAAAAAATTGATCCTCTGTTTTTTTTTACAACAGTGGAGCCTTCACTATCTCACGCTCGGAATAGATCAAACCTAGCTCACGCCCTAAGGTACCATCTCTCCCTCTCCCTCTCTCGCAACTTGATTTTTTTTCGGGCTATGGACCCACTGCGGGCTCGGATTGTAATGGTGATGATTGTATTGTTCTCCGATTAACCTTATATGGATGTGAAAAATAAGTTAAAGTTGTTAATTAAAAAAATTGAAGCTATGTTTCTGTTTTTTCCAATTAGTGGAACCTTTACTACGGGAATTAGAATACCAGGGAAGATCAGTAGAATGATAAAATCAGCTTTTACATTGCTGATTTATTATTATTTTTTGCAAAATTTTGCAAAACCATACCTCGATCACGTCACTCGAACCCGAACTTGACCCGTAACTTGAACTCGACCCATTAAATAGATGGGTTAATAATGAACCTTCACTACGGGAATTATTTTACCAGGGAAGATCAGTAGAATGATAAAATCAGCCTTTACATTGCTGATTTTTTATTGTTTTGTGCAAAATTTTGCAAAACCATACCAAAGTGTGCTTGGGTATGGGTGGGGTTGGGTTTTGGTCGGGTTGATCTTCTGTCCTTTAAAAAAAATTTGATCCTCTGTTTTTTTTTTACAACAGTGGAGCCTTCACCACCTGACTAGATCAAACCTAGCTCACGCTCTAAGGTACCATCTCTCCCTCTCCCTCTCTCGCAACTTGATTTTTTTTCGGGCTATGGACCCACTGCGGGCTCGGATTGTAATGGTGATGATTGTATTGTTCTCCGATTTAACCTTATATGGATGTGGAAAATAACTCAATTAGTAAGTTAAAGTTGTTAATTAAAAAAATTGAAACTATGTTTTTGTTTTTTCCAATTAGTGGAACCTTTACTACGAGAATTATTTTACCAGGGAAGATCAGTAGAATGATAATAATTATTATATCGGAAATGCAAATTTTCAGAAATGCCAATTGTTTTTCATAAATGTCAATTTTCAGTTTAAGTTCGTTAAAAAATTTTAATCTCTGTTTTTGTTTTTCCCAATTAGTCTTTACATTGCTGTTTTTTTTTTTGACAAAATTTTGCAAAACCATACCAAAGTGTGCTTGGGTATGGGTGGGGTTGGGTTTAACGTCGTGATCCGCTCTATTTTTTTTCCTTTATAGATAGCTGTCCTGTGTTTGCATAATTTTTTTTTCCGTCGATCTTAAAAAAACACTACGTAAAGTGTTCCAAATTTTGGGTTCCAAATTTTTGTGTGCAAGTGAGATCAAAAATTAATTTATTCGGTTCCTATTTTTTTGGTGCAAATGTCGCTTTGGGAGCACATGTGGAAGGGGGGTGTTTGCTTCTTTTTTTTTTCTTTTAGCAATTCCTAAAATGTAAGATTTCTTTCTGATTTTGCAAAAAAAAACAGCCGAGGAGGATGTCGCTTTGGGAGCACATGTGGAGTCTACGGGGGTTTTTGCGTCTTTTCTTTTTTTCTTTTAGCAATTCGTAAAATTTTTACAAAATCCCATCTTTAGCAAATTTGATGATTTTTTCCTTGATGATTTTTCAAAAAATCAGCAAATATGCTGATTTTGCTTGCCAAGGTTTTGCCAAGGTTTGAAATGTGACAAGATTTCAAAATCAGAAAATCTTTTGGTGATGGAAAATTGATCCAAAAAATGGATCTTTCCTTTTTTCTTTTTATCTTTGTCTTTCTTTCTTTGTTTTGCTTTTGCCCCCTTATTTTTTTTGTTTGTGCTGTACAACCAAGAAGGAGGCATTTTATGTCTTTCTTTCTTTGTTTTGCGTGGATCTATACGAAAAATAATTAGCACAAATAACAAACCGAGTTAAAATTACAATACTGAAAACGAGGATCTAAGATCAACTTCTCCAAATGTGCAAACCATAACCAACAAGCCATATGGCTACTACTTTGGTTTGGGTATATGACAAGTACTACTCCATATCCATAGATATTACAAAATGACACGGCGTTTCAGATGTTTAAGCTATGGACAAAAGGAGTGGATGTATGGATAAATAACACAGAATCGAAATAGATGTCTTTGCACATTCCCTCCATAATGTAGTATCTCTACATATTTAAGTCAGGCTCCCATTGTTGACATTTGAAGGATAAATATCACCTATGTCTAGAGAAAGATATTGTAAATGTCGCTTTGGGAGCACATGTGGAAGGGGGGTGTTTGCGTCTTTTTTTTTTCTTTTAGCAATTCCTAAAATGCAATACTTCTTTCTGATTTTGCAAAAAAATCAGCCGAGGAGGATGTCGCTTTGGGAGCACATGTGGAGGCTAGGGGGGTTTTTGCGTCTTTTCTTTTTTTCTTTTAGCAATTCGTAAAAATTTTTCAAAATCCCATCTTTAGCAAATTTGATGATTTTTTCCTTGATGATTTTTCAAAAAATCAGCAAATATGCTGATTTTGCTTGCCAAGGTTTTGCCAAGGTTTGAAATGTGACAAGATTTCAAAATCAGATAATCTTTTGGTTATGTCCTTAGACACCAATAATACTTCATATATGATTTTTTCCTTGCTGATTTTTCAAAAAATCAGCAAATATGCTCATATTCCCAAAAATGCCAAATCGTTTAAAAGTTTTATGCATCTGATTTTTAATTTGCCATTTTGAATCGAAATATCCAATTTCAAAATTGCCAAGGTTTTGCCAAGGTTTGAAATGTGCTAAGATTTCAAAATCAGAAAATCTTTTGGTTATGTCCTTAGACACCAATAATACTTTATATATGGTAAGTGTGCATTGTTTTGTAATGGTTATGATTGTATTGTTCTCCGATTTAATCTTATATCGGAAATGCAAATTTTCAGAAATGCCAATTGTTTTTCAGAAATGCCAATTTCTGACATAAGCCAATTTTTAGATTCTGTTTTTGGACTAGATTATGATAGTCGACGGATACATTTGCCATCGAAATTATGTTGTTCTACCAATAGAATCAAGTGCAATGGATCACCCGAAGTGGGCCATTGCTCGAAAGGTTTCGGGGTCACCTTTAGAAAAGTACATTTCAAGCTTATTATAGCTTTATTGTTACAGCACGTGCGCGCGCGCGCGCACACACACACACACACACACACACACACACACACACACACACACACACACACACACACACACACACACACACACACACATATATATATATATATATATATATATATATATATATATATATATATATATATATATATATATATATATATATATATATATATATATAACATGGCACAACGGTTTCGTGCTGACTAGAAAAAATGGAAAAAAAATTTGACTAGGACAAGCTGACTAGACAACAACAATGCTGACTAGGCTAAAATATTCAAACTCACAAAGCCAAACAGCAAGAAAGAGTCAGAGAGAGAGAGAGATAGAGAGTCTGACTCTAAAAAAGAAATAATTTAAATTTTAAATTTAAAACCTAGCCCTAAATAAAACCCGACTCACAAAATAAAATCAGACTCACGTCCCCCCCTTCCCCCCTCAAACCCCCCGACTCACAAAATAAAACCCGACTCAACTCCTCTAATTTAGGAAACCCCTCTTCCAGCCGAGCGCCCCGAGCGCCCCTCTTTCACGAAGCGGAGAAGACGGGGCGGATCGAGCCCCTCTTCCAGCCGAGCGCCCCCCCCCCCCCCCCCCCCCCCCCGAAGGTGGATCGAGCGCCCCCCACCCCCGTCGAAGGTGGATCGAGCGCCCCCCCCTCTTCCAGCCGAGAATCCAGCCGAGATTTCTTGAGCTCTTCCCTTTGCCGGACGTAAGGATTCCGTTCACACCCTCCGATATGGAAGGCAGGGCTGGACGTCCAACCCCCCTGAAGGTGGATCGAGCGCCCCCCACCCCCGCCGAAGGTGGATCGAGCGCCCCCCCCTCTTCCAGCCGAGAATCCAGCCGAGATTTCTTGAGCTCTTCCGTTCACACCCTCCGATATGGAAGGCAGGGCTGGATTTGGAGAGCAATCGAGGACGAAATGAATGCTGCATTGCATGCGGATCGATTTACAAGGTAGGTGCTGGAGCTGATCCGGATCTCAGGTGATCTTCTCTCCTCTTAAATTTTTTTTTCACTTTCCTTTGTTTGTTCAATCTTTTTCCCAAATTTTCGTTGTTCATTCACCTTATAACATCAACTCCCACTCGGCATCACCTACGGGAATCTAATCTAGAGCTCCACCCTCCTCCGGCTGTAAGCAATCACACGGTACAATCATCATCCAGATATATTCCTAACTATGACTGCAAATCCTAAATGGGACGAGATTACACAAGAATTGATTGGTGGTCAGAAGTCGACAGATCGTCCGGATTTAGTTTCTCGAGTTTTTGAGTTGAAGAGAAAAGCACTGATGAAGGAGATAAAACGAGAAACAATGCTTTTTATTTGGATCTCTGCTCTCCCATTAACCCACAAGCTTCTCATCTGAGATATCTTCAACTGAGGAATTCTTTGAGGCAGAAGAGATCTTTAGCAATCCATCTTTTTTGCCTATGAATACTCTGAGCCTGAAGTAGGCCCATTGCCCGGAAAAAAATCAACATCTTCTATGTCATGCTTTTTTTTCATTAAAATTTGATCCTCTATATTTTTTTTGTGGTTAATGCTACTACTCCTATTCGTACAGAAAGTTTGTTGGAATGTTTTGGTAGGATCGAAATTAACTATGTTGTCGTGAGCAGATAAACTTAAGTATTGTAAGTTGTTGTTTTTTTTCTTTTGTTTTCTAATCGATCAATCTACCTAATTGTGAACAATCATTTTGCATTGGAGCCTTGAAGAATATGTAGTGGAGATCGCCGCGACCCACCTCCGGTTCACCTCCAGGATCGCGATCAAGGTCTGCTGACCCTTCTCCCAGGTACAGCAGATAGAAGGGTGAGGTAAGTGGAGTGATAAGTACAAAGTCGTTATTTTTGACGACGTAATTTCGGGCAACGATATGTGTCTTTTGTTTGCAACTGGAGATGAGTATTGTGATCTGGATTACTGTGTTTATGCTCTGGATTGATTGGGTTTCTAATGCTTTGATGAATGTGCTCGGTGAGATGTGAATTAGACTACAATAATGCGTATCTATCTATCTATCTAATGAAGTGCTATTCAACCCAGTGTGTCCCCAATGGTTGGCGCGATTGACGTCGCTTCCTATCACAGCGTCACGTAGCCTGCCGGTCCGGGTTGAATGGTCTTGGTTGGGTGCATGGGGCAACGGACGGCTGTGATCAGACATGTCAATCGGGCTCAAAGGGGAAAAAAAACTGGAATCAGAGGTGGAGGTGTGGGAGCTCATGAGAAAGGCTTTGATTATGCTTTGCCTTTGCAAGGCCTTTTTCCAAAGGTCCAAGATCCAGAACTACTTCCGCTTTGGAATTTTCATGTGAACAGTTGGACCAATGGCAAGAGCTTCAAAGCGATGTACTCAATATTGCTCTAATTTTCTACAGCTTTAAATCTCTTAGCCATGAATTGTTTTTGACTCATTCTATGCATGTTATTGCACCCAGTTTTTAAGTATGAGTATGGATAAAAGTGCAGTGTATTATTTTGGGGTGGATTTACTATTATTCGTGGCAGTTTTTTGAGAAATTTTAGTGTGCCACATCGATTTTAGTATGGGTGTGGATCATACATTTTTGTGTGCACAATATTGTTATCAAGCTTCTACATCTTCTCAATTTGATTCATTTGTACTCATCACCTTATCCGATACTGTAATATTAGTGTTGGAAGAGTGGGGACGTGAGGTGGATGGCATGGGGTGCGATCAGGGATTCCGAGAGATGGTGCTGGGTTTAAGAGAAAGAGAGAGAGAGAGAGAGCAGCTATGATGGAAGAAAGGGAGTACTCCCACATTCAAACCGATGACAGTTTACTGGTGTAGGTGGATGTCAAGTCGGGGACAGCTGCTATCTTGATAGGTTTTGCTTGAAAATCAATGGGTTGAGTCGGGTCGAGTCGGGTTTACCCAGCATCCATTCACAGTCTGTGATGGTTCAACAGTTGGCTGTGATCAGGACACCCATGATGGTGAGTTACAACGTAATAAAAAATTTCATAATAAAGAATAAGTATTTAAACGGATCTAATCGAGTCTTAGCGGTTGTTCGTCCGTTGGGGCAGGCCGGTGTTGCAGCCGAAAGTTTTTTCCTGCCGAAGGTGGTCAGCTGTGCTGTCGCCGCATACGACAGTGGGGTTGAGGGTGGTGATGCCCATGGGGTGTTTTGCCGCCGAAGGCGGCCCGCTGCATTGCTGATAAGTGTGTTGCCGCCGAAAGCGGCCCGCTGCAGTGCCGACAGGCACGGGCATGCACTAGTGATATTACATAACACAACCTTTCCGTATATAGGAAGAGAACATACATCATTCCAATACCATGTATCATGTGGGATTAAACTATGATTATTTCTAACACCCCTTTAAACTGATGTAAGGTATAAACCAACATAGTTGTCTAAAAAAAATATCAATATTTCTTTTTTGTGCAAAGTAAAGATAGCGACAGACCGACTAGCAAGTAAGTCGTCCTGGGAACCTGATTGACCTGCAAGTAGGATAATCGAAGGATCCTATCAACTCTCAAATAGGCCAACCAGAAAAACATGCAAGGGTTGCTGAAAGTCCGATACAAAACAAGTGGAGCGATGATGAAGGCGGACGACAATGATAGAAGTTGACATATGAGAGATCCGGGTAGGATAGATAAGAGAGCAAAGGGAAGGGAGATGTGGACACGTGAGATTCGTAGGAGTCATTAGTATCTACATAAGTGAATAACTTCTAGTTTCTCTCAGATTCATCAATCATGTTGAACTAAGAAGATGATCCTTATTCTTTAAGGAATTATCCTAGGTGTCCATAGTGGATAATAATTAATTAATTAATTTTTTTACTTGTTGTCTAATTGAATTATGAGACGCCATTCCTTTAAGTTAAGAGAATGTCCACATGTTCACACTAGCGCCCTCCTATATAACCCCCCCCCCTTCCCTTATTTATCCATGTCGTTCCCCTTTAAGAGGAGTCCCTCCCGTAGGCGCAAACTCTCTCCCAAATAGGAGAGAGCTGTCAGCCATACAAGCGAGGGGTTTCCATAGTGGGGAGGGTCTCCACTTATGGAAACCTTTTTCATAAGTGGCCAAGCACTCCCCCCGAGGGGTTATTACTTATTAGGAAGCCAAATAAAAGAAGAAGATATTTTGGCTAAGAAGAGAAGAGAAGGAGGAGAAAAAGGGAGGAAGAACGAGTAAAAAGGTTTCACCTTATTTAAGGGTCTTTATTCTAGATCTTTACAAGAGTCTTTTAAAGAGCATTAAAGAATTAGACGACTCACAAGTCCATCAAAGATCGACCAAAGTCGTGGAATAGGAATTGCATTATAAGGGAAGATAGCAGTCTACTCGTGCAATCTTCATTTCTCTTGCGGTTGTTTCCGTCGACACACACATCCACACCAAGCACTGACTCCTGGGCTCCGCCACCACTTCATGGGTCTAGTTTGTCAAAGAAGACTGAAAATTTTGTTGAATGATTGGAGAGTCGGGTCTCAACTTATTTTCATTCCTTCTATGAAAAAAAAAATATATATATATATATTTTCATTCCCATTACGCACCTCTCTTCCCAAAATACCCCTCCGCTCTGATTTCTCTCTACGTCACCGGATGATCATGCCGTGAAAGCCCCTAACGCAATCTCGACTTTGATTGATTGATTCCCTCGCTGTCCGCTCTGGTGTCGGCTCTCATACCGATCTGAACCAGATATAAACCAGAAACCCCAAAGGCGAGCAAGAAGAAGACTGAGAGAGATGGATCCGCAGCAGCAGGAGCACGAGGTCTACGGCGGCGACATCCCCGACGAGGGCGAGATGGACGCCGACGAGGAGATGGCCGCCGCCGCCGCTGATGACGACGAAGCCGGCAATCCCTCCTCCAAACCGGAGGTCCCGACCTCACCCTCCACCCTCCACCTCCCGGCCCTGATGCTGGCCTAGGGTTACCCTTCCCATCCCCCTTCCCTTTGATCCGTGTGAGCTGTTGATGTATCAGAACATCGAGGACATGAAGAAGCGGCTCAAGGAGATCGAGGAGGAGGCCGGCGCCCTCCGCGAGATGCAGGCCAAGGTCGAGAAGGAAATGGGCGCCGTCCAAGGTAACTGCCCCTCACCTCCTCTCACTAGGGTTCTCGTTCCAGAGATACATGATGAGCCTTGATTCTTTTGCTTGCGGAGGAATTTGTTTTGTTATTCTAGAGTTCATGCTTGTCCCTTGTACATCTTTGATGGCTTGAATTATTTTATGTGGTGGCGGCTTTCTTATGAGTCAAAATTAGGTTTCTAGGAGATACTGATACAAAAAAGGAGTTGAATATGAATTGTAGAGCTGTATGATTTATGATATTTATACTTTAATGTGTTTATTTTGATTTTCATTGTGGTGTATAGTATAATTTTATATAATTATAATATAATATGACTCTTATTTTGTTCGAACGTAGCCCGTAAGAGTCAATGGATTGTAGGCATGAGCAGATATTGGAAAAATAATGAGTTCTCAATTAGGCCTTATCCCACTTTCTAGATTACTTATGAGAAGATCCTTGCTTATGAAGGATATATATACATGGTCAAAATTGTTCCTATCAGTGTTCTAAAAACCGGCTCAGGTGGTCGCTTAGGCGGCACCTAGGTGCTAGAAGGTCCCCCACTGCCTAACCTAACCCCTAGGCGGTGCAGAAAAGCGGCCCAAGCCTCTATGTGGGGCTAGGCGAGGCCAGGCAGCTGACCAAGTGGGCCAGACGCCCGCCCAGACGGGTCTACGTGGGCTGGGCTGTCCTGGTGGGCTAGACTTTCCTTTTATTTTAAAACCTAGTCTATGTCTAATTCAATGCCTAGATCACCAATAAGAAGAAAAGGGGGAAGGAGCGAGGAGTGTTACTAGCGACTAAAGCTAGTAAGACTCAAGGATGGATTGTTGATGGTGGTGATGATGAAGTAAATGATAAAGTGGTCAACGCCGATTCGAGACTTACTTGGTGAATGGTCGGAGAAGCGATGGGAGCGGATAGTGTTCTAGTGTCTAAGAGAAGTTCTAGCAACGTTGGTGGTAGCTCTTCATCCCGTGAAGTTAGAGAACTTCAGGAAGGAGATTTTGTGTTGGATGAGGAGACAGACGAAGGGTGTGATCAGGAGGTAGCGTTTAAGTCTAATAAAGATAGAGCTATAGAGGGATATGGAGAAGAAGAAGAGTGGTGGGAGTCTAGTATTGTAGCTTATAGGAGAAATGATGTATTTTGTGACTTTTTTGTTTTGGATTGTACTATAATTTTGGATACTTTATCATAATATTATGCTTCCTTTTGTTGTTGGTAATCATGAATTTATAGTATGGATTTTACTAAAAATATGTATATCTCATAATATCATGCATGTTTTTGTTCTTGTTAATCTTGAATTTATGGTTATGTAAATAATACTTGTTCTTTAAATAATGGTTGAGATAATCTTGAATTTATAATAATTTTTAAACATATATATTATATATAATATCAAAATAATAATTAGAAATAGTCAAAACGCCTAGGCGCTAGGCGGTCCTCCACCGCTTGACTAGCGCCTAGTACTTTTTAGAACCTTTGTTTCTATTCAAAACTAGTTTTGGATATGAATGCAGAGTAGGTATAATATGGCCCAAACTTTTCTTGACCCGAATTTTACTGATTTGGGATGGATGATGGGTCTCGCCAAAATAGAAGGTTCTCGCTCGATAAGAAAGGTTGGGGATTTAAGAATGTGCGCAATTTATTCGCAGCAAGCTAGTATTGATTGTTTGGCAGAGATTTAGTTGTCATACGAGAATGAAAATTGGTATGGGTTGGTCTTGATGTTATGAAGATATGATCTAAATTTGAGGCCAATCAGACCATTGGATTAAAATTTAGGGTGAAACAAGGTGCACATTTTCAAAAAACAACACGAATAATTTTTCTTATTAATACAGTTTGAGGGTTTTTGATGTAGCCGGATCATGCTACGAACATTATCTGATCATTATTTGTATGTATAAATTTTTATGATTCCATTACTTGTCTCCGGGCGAAGATTGGATGGTCGGATTGTTAGCTACTACTTTTATTTATTTGATAGCTTACGATGCGGGGTTGTCGCACCTTAGTGGACTATTTAGTTATTCGCTTATTATTTTAAGTGGATGAATAAGATTGTGCCATGTAGGATGATAAGAGGTACCGGATAATGCATCTGACGGTGAAAGCAAGACATTAAAAGCCTACAAGAGTCTTAAATTATTCCGCAAAGTTGGGGTGCTTATATCATATTTTAAAAGCCTAAAGAGGGCTTTGATTTTTCACGACATGGGTGCCCACAACAATGCACACCGGCCCCATTATTTTCTCCCGCAAAATAATCTCACACGGGATTACTTTTTCGTGAAGAGGACCTCGCGGTCTTTATTTTTTCCATGACTTGTTTCCCTTGTACGCACGGACTTTGAGGCAGTGTTTGTCTCTTTCCCCTGCACACTTCTCATCTTGCTTCTTTCTTTCTCTCTGATCTCTCATGACTTCTCTTTTCCTTTTTCTTCTTTTCCTTCTATAGGTGGGATTCCCCATCATTTATAAAAGAGGCATGAAGCCCTAGTATAATTAGATTAGAGATTGAAGATTGATGCTCTTCGTGAGATCGTGAAGAAGGTTTCTTCTTCGTGCGTTGTCGTCTTGCTCGTGGTGTTCTTCAGGCTTCTTGTCTACGTCTTTGTCGTCGCCTTTTACCTCTTCGCCTTTCATCTTCATCAACAAAGCCTTTTTCCGCTATAGAGCTTGTTCTTACTGGTATTATCTTTCCTATAGTTTGATCATTCATCATTCATTGACAGTTTTCTGCACCTATCTTTGGAGCCATATATCCCCATAATTGTTACTCGATGCTAGTTGGCTTGACTTTGCTTGAATCATCGTTGGTAACATTACGCATGCTCTTTCTTTATCTTTGTGTGAGCTTATATTTGCTGAAATTAATATTTGCCAAGCTTCTTTGAGTTATAATTTAGTTTTATTGGTTTGTTGTCTTTATTTGTCAAATTATATGCATGCTATCATAAGTTTAGTTTGTTATTTTTTTTTAATGAAAATCTGATTGAAGATAGTTTACAAGTGCTGAATTTTATATCTTAGTCTCCTAAAAAGACCATACCATATTTTAATTTTACTTGGCTTTCATGCTTCGCAACCTAGTTTACTTTGTTTGGTATCAGAACAAGTTATCCTTCTAGAATTGCATGCACTTCATCGTCATATGCTTGCTGCCCTATTTTTAATTATCATATTTTATTCGTGTGGCATCCGTATTTATGACCGCTTTTTGAAAAAAATTATTTTTCATATCTTGTGCATGCGTACAGTTATTTAGGAAACCTTTACTGACTTGATTGGAACTTACCCAAGCCAACAAAAGATCCCTCAATTTTTTTTAGGAAACCATCAATCCTTGTGCAAGTTCCAATGGGTGATCACAATCATAATCCGGTCCCAAATCCAAATCCGAGTACTGGCAACCTACAGGCTTCAACCTATTTGGCAAGAGACCGTTAAACAACAACAAGCCTTCATGAATCAAATTCAGGTCCAACTTACCCAAGTAACGCAAGCGTGGACTAATCTTCAAATTCCACCTCGTTGCAATCAAGTGCATAAAAATCGTAACCAACCTACCACTGATTCTGACATTGGAGAGTTGAGCATTGGACAAGCAATTCCTCAAAAGCAAAATAGGCGTCAGCGAGGCCGAGAGAAAAGACCACAAAAGGGATGGGTTCATGGAATTAAAGTTGATGTCAGGGACTTCGAGGGCTGCATGGATCTTGAAGAGTTTCTCAACTGGGTAGATAGGATCGATTAATTTTTTGAGTGGAAAAATCTTCCGAGGATAAGCAAGTCAAATATGTTAGCCTAAAATTGAAATGTCATGCCTTGATCTGGTGGAAGCAATTCCAAGCCTCCCGGGTCAGAAAGGAAAAGACAAGATAAGTTCTTGGGATCACATGAACAAGGTTTAAAATACGAGTACCGATACCCATACCGATCAGCCCTGGACCAAGTTTTACTGACCGGTACGACTTAGTATAGGCCGGTTTGGTCAAAACTGGTACCAACCTTTTTATAAAAAATAAATTAAAAAATCAGAAAAAAATATTAAAAAAATTGATACCGAGTTGAACTTGGGCATACCAGCCGATACCATGTTTAACTTGGTCGATACGGGTGGGGTATCCATTTTAGGGGAGTACTAATCTTTATTAGCCAAAAACCGGTACTTATCGGTATTGACCGAGTTTTACAATCATGCACATGAAAGGAAAGATGAATCAAAATTTCTTCAGTTTGATTTCAAGCAAAACATCTTTCAAAAATTCCAGAACTTGAGGCAAACAATAGATTAGTAGACTACTATACCAAAGAGTTTTACAAGCTGCAAGCACGTAATGATCTTCATAATTCATGAAGAGGAAGAACAAAGTGTTTCCCGTTATGTTAACGGTCTTCGTCTGTCAATCCAAGAAGTAGTTTGTCTTTATGATCTGTACTGGATTAGTGATGAGTATAGTTGAGCCAAAGAAAGTCGAGGCAAATCAAGTACGATTCACGAATAGGTTTGGAAGCAACAAAGCATCGGTTACTTCCATGAATAAGTCGGTATGGCGTAGCAAATCTCCATCCAACAATAATCAAAATACTTCCGATCAGAAATCTTCCCAACCTAAAAAGAATACATGGAACAAAGCAAATGACGTATTAGGGTCAGCTTCGAGCACTTTCAAGTGTAATCAACCCGAATTATACCTATGACATTTAGGCTTCAGAGGATCATTGCCTGCATCACCGCCAGATGATCCTTCACCACTGGAAGAATTGGAAGTAATCGATGAAATGAGAGGTGGGGAAGTTTGGAAGTGGTTAGAGGAGAAGTGTGATGGATTTGGGGTAAGAATGGTTGAATTGGAGGCTTATTTATATTTATACTGTCATAGTTGTCAGAGTACGGCTTGGCAAGTATTAACAATCCAAAATTTGATTGTTGGTTTTATGCAGCTGCATTTGACTTCTGTGGCCGTATACATGCTTCTTTATATGTGTGGGCTTTGCATATAAAATGTTATACATCCCTTCCACGTATGTGGTCACATATGCGACCGCACATGCCAATAATGTTCTTATCTTTAATTTTTTTTTTAAATGGAGGGCGATAGAGGATTTGTTTTGCATAATCTTGTTAGGAATTCATATTAGCATAAAACATTCATTATGGTCGATATGAACCGATACGGACCTGTACAAGTCAAGTATCGGGTTAGGAGGGCATATCGATCTTGGTCTTGCCAAAACTGTACGTATTGGCCGATATGTACCTGTATCGGCCCTTTTTTTGAACCATGATTCAGTGCCTTTTTATTGATAAAAATTAAAATGTTTTTTTCTTAATTTATGTAAAGTTTGTAAGGATGCGTGCACATAGAGAGGGTTGTCTAGAATGATGAAAAAAGCTAAGACGTGGCTCTACTAGGAAAAGGTTTTGTGTTTGGGACTTTAGGGAATTGCATATGTGATTAGTATTTATTTTCGTCTAAACAAATTTGTATCGATTTAGGCTGTGAACATACTTCAAAAATACTTTGGTAGGAGAATTATTGTTAACTAGGCCTCTACTGAATCTTGTCACAATAGGAGATTGCTATGTAATGGGTGAGTCACTGAGGTAGGAGGGGAAATTGGGTCTCATGTATAGTAGAAGAACATTGGAGATCAGCAGGAGGGAAAATTGGGTCTCATGTATAGTAGAAGAACATTGGAGATCAGCAGGATAGGAAGTCTCTATAATGCTTCTTTTGTTTGCATTGCCACTATGTTCATTGTTGAGGAGGAAAAAGCAGGATTTTGTATTGCATGTTTGAAGCTCTTTGTGTAAGGCTGTAAGCTCCTTTCTTACTGAAATGAGTTTGGTATCAACGTCTCCCTTTGAGAGATGAAGATTCCTGTGGATTATTCTTGGTAAAGGGTCTTAATTTATGCTAATCTATTTAACAATGCGAGTAATGTTGATTGCATTTGCCCTTTATGTAGATGGATGGGGTCCTGGGGAAACTTGCTCTCATTTTTTTTTTATTGTTCACTGAGGGCATATTGGGGTGCTTCTGTCTGTTATTACCATCACTTTTCAATGCCTTGATGATGAAGAGAAATTGTGGAGGATACATAGGAAAGAAAAAGAAGAAATCAGAGTACAGAAAAAAGGAAAAAAGTAGTGTGTATTTGAAAGTTGAAACCACCTCAACGTCTTAGTTGCAACTCATTTCACAACGGCTAGTGTTTTAAGAAGCGCTAGGCGGACCCAAGGCGGTGGGGTGTTCCAAGGCGGCAAGGTGGAAGGCGGGAGCCTACATGAGCACTCAAAGATTGAGGTGCCCAAAATTTTATAAAATCATTATGCTTAAAATTTTGTTTAACTACTATGTTACCACTACCATCATTCTTTTAGGTGTTCAGAATGGGCCATGAGAGCCATTGTCATCCTTCATGGGTCACAATGGACCAAGGGAGCCACACTACGAAGCAACACATTGATGTACTAGTTGAAGAAGGAAAAAGAGTAAACTAAATAGAAGAAAAGCAAGAAGGAGAAGTAGGGAGAAAGGAAACTTAAAGTGATTGGTTACATCGGTTGTATCAACGACTTTTCTTCTTTGGACTTGAATGAAGCAGTCAAAGTTTATGTGGTGCGGTCTTAGGCCCAAAACGCCTAGGCGGGTACCCGATGTGTCTTTTAGAACAACGATGGCTTATGTTTGCCTCCAATAAAATTAAAATCCTAATGACTTTTAATTTAGATCCACTTATTATTGTCAGAAACTAACAACTTGCATATTAAAAAAAAATGTTAAGCTTTTGATGATGTTTTGACTTTGAAGAGACCTGCCCACGAATATGAGATCTTTGGGATCCAAATTTGTAAGAGATATGCCCGGTGGAGGCTCTGCGTTGATTTTGTCTGATTTCTGTTTATGGGCATACCTTTGTGCCTGTTAGAAGGGATTTGCATATCTTCTACTGTAAGTTACCATTGTTCTGAAAATGCTTTATATTTTCAAATTTTAATCGTGATAAACATGGAAGTCTTAAGTACTTTTAGGAAAGGAAATTAAGTATTTCCAGCTCTACAAAAAAAAATTGTGGTATCTTTTGTGGCAGAAGATAATGGATGGGTGATTTATGTTCTACCTCTCGCTATATAAGGTAATATGGCAATGCTTAGAACTGGCTTTTGACTTTTAAGGACAGTATTCACTTATTCCTTAAAGGTTAAGGTATAGAACGGGACCTTGATTTAGAAGAAAGGTGGTTCTCTTTTATTCAGGAGATACTTTGAGATTAGCTGTAAATGCCTTGAGCTATGAGTTCATCACCTTGACATCTCATCACAATTCAGAATCATGTGCTTCGTAGGAAAGATGCCTCTGGTACAAAATGATGTAGACCAAAATGGGGAGAGCGCATATGTAAGATAACGAGGAAATTGAACACTATAATAGAAAAGAGGAAGAAGAAGTAGTATCTGTGAGCTATCACAATAACATCAATAATCCAAATTCTGAACAATTCAACTATATTTTTATCATATAGGATGACTTATAGAAATAAGAATCTAATGACTCTTTATTTGGACTATTGATCCACTCAAAGGACCCATATTATTGTTAAAATCTTTATATGCAATTGCAACCTGCTTAACAAAAAAACAAATCGGATGAGAATCTTTCCTAAATCCTATCTAGCTCCCCCCCCCCCCCCCCCCCTTTTTCTCTTGGATGTGTGCCCAAGATCCATGAAATTACACTTTGACATCTCAGAGAGCTCATTCCAATGGGTAAATCCAAAATCTGGGTTAAAGAAACATCTTTTGGATGCTTGCTGCATTATATTGGACTTTTGATTGATATTCATTGAATTTATGGACGCACAAATGCATGCTGCGTCACTAGAAGTTTGGGGAAGTTGAAGCACATTTGGCTAGTTAGATTTTTGAAAAAAGATTCGCTTGTTTTTTGACACATCATATTTGGTAACACTTGGCTAGAGAGACATAAAATATTTAAGCAACAATCTAATGCATGTGAAGGCATCATGACTTATCAGTGCTATCAAGGTGGCTAGGTGATGCATAGGTTACTAGGTCTGCCTAGGTGAAAGGTGGAGAAGGAGGTGCCTAGGCAACATAATTTTCTAAATACCTATAAATGATTACTTTGCAACCATTTTTCAAAAGCCTGTTTCCACTCTTTTATGCCTGAGAATAAGGTTCGAAATTTTGATTTTCGACCAATATTTGAACGCTGCATGATATGAAAATATTGGGTGGAAATATTTCAACAATGTGGAAACATTACAGTTTAAGAGATGATATAAATATTAATTAAATAATATAATTTTTTAACGAAACTCTAGACAATCATAAATCTAGCACATCTACATACTTTGGAACACTTAAATCACATGTCAAACACTATCTTAGGCATAGTTGTCAAGGCGTCAAGGCGAGGCTAGGCGCTCGGAGGGAGCCTGGGCGTGGCCTTATGTGCATAGGCGTGACCTTATGTGCATAGGCATTCTCCAGGCACGGGTATATATATGGATAGTCTATACTTGCAGAGTTACAGGTATATATGTAATACAAAGCAATATAACACCTTACTAATATGAAATTGAACATATTATAGTCAAATGCATGCAACACAAAGACACATACATAGTATAAACAAGTATACAACAAAAGGAACAAATAGAATACAAACACTTGCTAACATAAAATTGAGCATATTCTAATCAAATGCATATAACACAATGAACACATAATATAAACAAGTATACAATAGCAAAATGAACAAAAAAGATGGGGGCGGGTTGGGTTTTACTTTAAAAAAAAAAAAAAAAAATCATTGCCTAAAACTAGGAATGTGCCTAGCCTAGGCCGCCGCTTAGTGAGGTGCGCCTGGGCACACTGGGGCCTAGCTGTCTCCGGGCGCCTAGCGCGCCTAGGCGTGCGCCTTGACAACAATGATCTTAGGATGTGAGCTTCACATAACATGCGTTTCTATGCATGATGTACAGATAAATCACATTCTAAGATATCCAACATATCCAAAATTTGTTCACTCAAAAAAAAAAAAAAACATATCCAAAATTTGAGTGTTTTCACAATATTAAGATCGAGTTTTCTGTTTTTTTTCAAAAACCTCCAAAATTTTAAAAGATAAATTCGATAAGCTCAGTGAATGATTCCCAAATCCGGTGTAAGAATATCAAATCACATAGATTTGATGTTTTCACACCATCATGTTATCAATCAAACAACTAGAAATGAATCAGTTGAAAGAAATCTAAGATTGACTTTTTTAAAAAAAAATTGGAGAATGATGCTTTGATCCGATCATACGAACGGTTTGATACATTTTTCGTTGATTTGGACAACCCAAATTGGTGTTAGATGATAGATCTTACATTCCAAAATGGTTTTTGAGAAAAATTACATCAGAGAAGTCAAATAGACTTCTCAGAGGGTTTAAGGGTTGAGGGTTCAAAATTTTGGAATATTTCTTACCTGCTATTCATTTTGAGGGTTAGAAAATAGAAATATTTCACGAAATTGTGAAATTTTGTGAAATCTTAAACCATGAGTGAGTTTTTTGTCCTACATGCTCTATAATACTTATCTAACTCTCCCCAAACTCAACTTTTTCCCTAAGCTCTTCGAGCTCTTTCCTATGCTCTCTAGGTTACCCCTCTTAATCTCTAACTACTCTCCCCCACAAGACTAACAACATAACAAGTGAAGCATTCTACATATCAAGGCGAGATGCAATATTCTCCTACCTACGCTGCAACGATGACATTTGCCAATGATCATACACTCCTAAAGTAGTATTTTTCGACCCTCGCCTTTTATCAACTTGGTTTAGAAAAAATACAAAGAAGATGTGGCATCCCAATGTCTAACCCTTTATATTTAGTTGCATATATACTTAACCTCGCTCAACTGAGTGGTATTTTTACACATGATTGGTTTTCTTGATGTTTTAAAAAGAATGGTTCAATATAGGTATGAACAAACTAGGAGATCAACTGAGCTAGATCGATACAAGAATGCATATGAATAAGTATCCATTAGAGGTTTCTCTTCAATATAGGGATACAAAAAAATCCCAAGTACAATTTACTTTGTATTCGCCGAGGTTTGAGGAATTTGGGTTTGTGTTTAGACATGGCGAAGCCATGGATTATTCGACCGGTTTAGGTTTGGTGGTTTTGGCCACAGTGTTACAAAAACAGAAATAGGATAAAGCAAGGGATCACATGACGAAAGTTAAAGGGAAGGGGGAAGGGTTCATGAGAGGCTGATGATTCGATTGGAGTCATTGAGGTTGGGCACGGCGCAGGCACATGCACATGCACGGAAGTGGATGATGGATCAGGGGCTATTGGGGTTGCCTCAGGCATGCAGCATGTCGATACAACTTCACATCAAGAGAACTCTAGGGAGCCTCAAGATTGTGTGGACCCTATGGAGACAAAGCTGATTTTGTATGATCTCAGATCCTTTTAGGACATGTTGTCATAGCTATATGTTGGTATTTGGCTGGGATAATAGAGTTTTCACTTGCAGATTAGCTTCGGAGTCGGCTACTTGCAAAAAAAAAAAAAAGAAGCTTTGGATTCGGCTATTATCAAGCTTATCATTGACCAACAAGCCTTTGATCTTCTACTATTACAGGAAAACATAGAGATAAGTTTTCCATTTTTCGCAACTCTCTTGTGGCTTCTTGTGGTCTCTTCCTTGATTGTTACTACTTCATTTATGAATATAATGTTTGGGTCGACCATCAACATCAAACCCACCTAAACTATAAGCGATTCTCAAAATAACAGTAAATAAATAAAAAAATCATTATTTTAATGAAATCTCAGGAAATCCGTCATTTTTATATCCTTTTTGTACCTTTCCATTATTATTTTCAAGCATAATTGAGAATATATCACGTATTCAACGAACATTAGTACCATAGTTACTTGACATAATGGCCTTTACTCAGCACCATATGGATTTATGTTTAGGTGGGTATGTGTGTTTCTTGTATATAATAACTATTTCAACTTTTGGCATAAAGAGTTAGATATTTTAAAGATCATTGTGATCTGTCTCTTGGTCATTGTATTTTTTATTTGAATTATGCTGATTGCTGACACTTTAAGTTAAATGGATTATTATTATAAACTCAATAATTTACATATATCTGCAACACTATAGCTGTAAATGTAGCTGTGTGTGTATCTTTGGAAAGAAAAGAAAAGTCTAGGCTTAGGCTTTTAAGAAGATGATAGAAGTAACATATTATTTGTAACCCATAAATTTATATCTGGGGGAAGGGAAATTTCCCTTTTAACTTTTTTCATTATTGGAATTTTTCGGAGATTAATGAGATTTGTGAAGATACTTTGTACTCCATAGGTGCATGCATCAACAGATTGGTCAGGGTGGATCCATAAGTGGAACAGTGAAGAACTATTTCCTTTTCATCCAAACTTAACTGCCTTTTTCGAAGAGCAATCAGTGATTGGTATAATGAAGCTTCGATAGTAAACAAGAACATGTAGAAAGAAATACGCTCTTCTGGTTTCATCGACAAATGTCTACTTTGGATATCAACTTCTTTTGATATATGTTGTCACTTGTCAGTTGGAGATGGCCACATGAACATTGGCTTATGGTGCACTCTGCAATCAGAGTGCTTACATACATCCAAATTTCTATGCCTGCAAGTATGAGATCTCCTTTACCAGACAGTGATTTAAGTGATATTTTGAGTTGCCATTGCATGGCTTTTATCGTTACATGTCTTTTAATTCCATGGTCTATACAGTCATGTGTCGTGTCTAGATTGCTACTTGCTGTGCTAACATGTTCTACTTACATTAATCTTTTTTTATAAACTTGTGTAGGGTGTTGTCTAAATTATTTTACTTTGTGTTGCTGTAATATACTTTTCTTCTTTTGTGTTTTCAATCATGTAAAGAAGATCCTTCTAATGCTGGTGCAACCCAAGCTGAAAAGGAGGAGGTGGATTCCCGTTCGATTTATGTTGGTAATGTGAGGTTCTTAATCCTTGTTCTGGTATTTCTTTCTAATGCATGCCTCACGTTATACTTTAATAGACAATTGATAAAGATCTCAAAGAAATTGTTGGAAGCTCAAGGTCGTTATGGACAAATTCCCTTATCTTGAGTCTAGGTTAAGAGGATTTTTTTTAAAAAGCTAAGGAATTAAGAATCTTCATTAGAAAATGAAATAAAGGAAGGGGAGTCATGGGATGCCTACAAATTTTTTCTCCTTTATTTCTTGATTTGTTGAATAAATTAAGTCATCTCTTGCTCTAGAAGGTTGGGAGATATTCGACAAAGTTTGCGTTTTGGGAAGCAAAAAAAATGTATAGAAATATCATTTTGGGAACTGCTCATCTTGCTTATTTTCTGTGATTGATACGGTAGTCACTAGCTCCACTATGACTCCTTGACTTCAAAACCGAGCTCTTTTCTACTGTATCAGAAAATAAATCATAGATATTTAATTAAGATTGCTAATGTCTGGAATGATAACTTTACCCCTACTACTATTTACTTAAACATATAATCCTTGACTTCAAAACCGAGCTCTAGAAGGTTGGGAGATATTCGACAAAGTTTGAGTTTTGGGACGCAAAAAAAATGTATAGAAATATCATTTTGGGAACTGCTCATCTTGCTTATTTTCTGTGATAGATACGGTAGTCACTAGCTCCACTATGACTCCTTGACCTCAAAACCTAGCTCTTTTCTACTGTATTAGAAAATAAATCATAGATATTTAATTAAGATTGCTAATGTCTGGAATGATAACTTTACCCCTACTACTATTTACTTAAACATATAATCCTTGAACCCCAAACATCTGACCCAATAATTAGAAGATGTATGGGTTTGGATCCCAAGCCTAAACCTGATAAGCTCATTTGGTTGGCTTTGGATATGGCTAGATCAGAGGCTGACCCAAAAAATGGATCCAATAACAATTTAATATGTGGATAACGTAGTATTATATATTTGATCTGATATATCAGCCTCATATTAGCATCACCCATGTGTATTAGAAATATCATATATTTGATTCAGGTAGAAGGCAACTAATGCTGTTTTATATTGAAAACATGCTCTAATTACGTTGAAGGTATTAGGATGAAACATCAAAGGAAATGGTAATTTTAAAAGACGTATTTTTTAGTATTGAAAATGTGTTAATAGATTCTAGCCAACAGGGAAAGGATTAGAACCGGATAAGGAAAACAAGAATCCGGCATGACTCGAACCTGACTAGTTGAATGCATTTGGATTGAGATCTTCCATGGATCTGCTTAGAATCCGACCTTTTTACAACCCAAGGACATAGTTGTTTTTGTCAATTGTAGACTGCTGACTAATCACATCTTTTCTAAACTGTGCTGACTAATCACGTCTTTTCTACATTCATGGATGCTATAGATTTTGCCATTGTCTTGATCAACACATTCAGCTTATTTCCTATATATGTCATTTTATATTAATAAGTTTTATAATGTAGAATATCAATGCATAATATTGAATTTATTTGCTTGCTTACGCTTGGTTATGTTTCTTTATAATCAAGGTTTGAGGTGTTGGTTTCGGTTTCGACCTTGTCCCAAATAAGTGTTTGTTTCAGGTTCAGAATCAGGCTCGACCATTTCGGCCAATATCATTGAAAACTAATTTTTTTTGGAAGGAAATAAATAAAGTGTATTACAACTTAAAAGTCAATTGAACAAATTTTTGTTGCATCAATGTTGATGCATAACAACCAGCTAGCAAGTAATAGCAATATATTTTATAGAATGATTAATAACTACTGATAGCAATGATAAGGTCATGACTCATGAAAGATGTGATGCTAATATAAGTTGGATCAAAACACTAGTTGTCATCATAATTCGAACGTAGTAGATACTACATATATAATTTCATATACCACAGATGTCCAAAGCTTAGATGTGGAACACAATATTTGTGTTGGTGTCGTGATCTTGTTGATAATTGGTTGGAGACCAATCAAAAAGAGTCCTTAATTTGCTATACTATCTCGATCATGAATCGGTTCAGGTTTGGGAGAATCATGAAAAAAAAAAGGAATCGGTTTGGGATGTGAATTGGTTGGGGAAAGGCTAAAATCTGAATCGTTTTGGACGTTTCGGATCAGGGTTGGACGAATCCTCAACCTTTTTTTAAAACATGACATGTCTCAAGATATTATTGTTAATATCATAACCATAACCATCAAGCCATGTCCCATCTACTTGGGGTCGGCTTTATGAATCATTCTTCTCCATTTATTTCTATTTAGGGCTAAATTTGTTATCAATGAAAGATTTTTCATGTCTTTTCTAAAAACTTCCATCAATGCTATTTTAGGTCTTCCCCTCCTTCTTGATCCTTCTGCACTAATATGGGACCCTCTCCTTATCGGGACCGCCTCTCCTCTACATTGTACATGGCCAAACCATCTTAATCTACTCTCCATTATTTTGTCCTCAATTGGTGTCACCCCAACACTTTCTCTAATACACAAATTCTTTACTTTATCCCTCCTAGTTTTTTTCGCACATCCACCTTAGCATCATCATCTTTGCCACACCCAACTTACGAGCTTGAGCTCTCTTTAAGAGCTAACATTCTGAATCAATTTACATTGCGGTCATGATATTATTATTAATAGAAAATAAAATATCTGAAGTGTTTAAGAAAATATTCTTTAATTTAGTTGCTTATATGGGAATCTGGTTGTCTACTCTCTCCGTCTAACTCTTTCCTAGTTGAGGGGGACTTTGGTGGTTTGCTCTCTGGTTGCATGAGATTAAATCATGGTTCAATGGTTTGACCAAACCGGAGCTGGTTTATACGAACATGTTCAAATTTTGTACGGCTGAAACATCCCCACCCGAAAATATACCCCAATTTGGATCCAGGTTGTCGAATCAAGTCTCCTAGTTTGGATCAATTCGACTAAATCAGATCTGAATCATGTCGATCAGACCCAATTCGGCCAAACCATAGCCAAATATGCGGAACCAAATCTAGGTCATACCTGAATTTGCTTTTTTTTTTTCCTGATGTTTAAATATTTTTGGCCTAAACAGCCAATCTTGAATCCAAACTAGCTGAAACAATTCATCCGTTTCGAACCCGAAACTTAATCATGCTTGGCTTAAAGCGTTAAAACTTCCTTACAAGTTAGGTTTTCCTATGCTAGACTGACCTTGTATGTTTCTCTGTAGGCCCCTCCTTTTCCAAGCTGTCCGGTTTTTAGAACCAAGCTTGGAGTGTTGGTGGTAGGTGCACAATTAATTAGAAAACTCTTGTCAGTCTTTTGTGAACCCTTTTGAATTAAAGTTGTGCTCCATAATGATGGTTTGTTAATTGCCAATTACTGCTATTCTGATGGTTTGTAAATTGTATGTTCCTAATGAGATGGTTGGGGACTCCGTATTTTTGGCCATTCGAATCCCATATATAGCTAGTTTCACCTAATTTATCTGTAGGATTCTTGGGAGTAATATTTTATTGTTCTGTAGTTTGTTATACTGAAGGGTGACATAGTAGTAATTGAATTTCGAAATTAGACATCAACAACCTAACTATTTGTCTGCTGATTCACGAAGTTCTTTTCTTCTTTGATACGAAGCCAGTTTTAGAGTAGAGCCTCTCAATGTTCTTATTTGTATCCAGAGTTTGAGTGTATTTTTTAGTCTCGAGAGAACCGAAGCTGAGACTTGTACTAGTTGTTGACTAACTATGCTATTAAAATCAGGACTAGTCTCCGACTAGTCCCCAGGCGGCATTTTGTCGACTGATTAATTCCGATTTTTTCATAGCTGGGCGAAATCCCGACTAGTCCCCGACTAGATCTGATTAGACCCGCCTAGTGACTGGGACTAGTTCCCATGCAACATTCTGCAAGCAATTTTTTTTTTACAAGGAGTCTCTCTTCAAGCAATTTTATTTGGATTTTTTTGTATTGCCTCGAAGTCTTGAGTTACAACTACGACTCTTCCCTATAAATATAGACAAATAATTATTGTTTATTTGTTGATATCCATATAATCTTATAATCAAAATTGGGGTTGTTCACAGATTAAATATCAACCAACAAATATTGTGATGAATTTTTAGTTCTGAGTCTTCTGACATGGGCATGAAGCCAATACCAATGTTGTCAGAACCGGACCGGAAGACGAACCGGTTTGTGTACCGGTCCGGTTCGGCCGGCCGGTCCGGTCCGGTTCACCGGCCCAACAAACACAGTCAAACCTAGAGAAAGATAGAGAGAGAGAGCATTTGTGCACCAAAAAAAAAACCGGTTCGGTCCGGTTTATACCTAAAACCGCCCGGCCCGACGGTTCAATACCGGTTCGTTTTCCAACACCGGTTCACGCCCGGCCCGGACCGGTTTTCCTACCGGTTCGCCGGTTCCCGGTCCGGTCCGGTTCTGACAACATTGGCCAATACAACTGTGTTATGTTACTTATGTATTTATACGCATGCTGTGAAGTGTGAATGCATGCATTGTTATTGACCTAATAATACCATATATTTTTTGACATTTATGCTAGTTCATATATCATATATGTTTAGGGAGGGGGGAGGGGTTAGAATAAGTTTTGGCCGACTAGTCCCGAATTACTCTCAACTAGTCCTAGTCGGCCCTTGGCCAACTAGGGGCCAACTACCGACTTTGACTTCATAGTTGACTAACTGACAAGAAAACCTCAAATCACAAATATGCTAGTGCGCCAAGCATGTTCTTCATTACTACTACTGGAATATAGAATTTTGGGTCTTCAAATAAATTGAGTTTCATTTATTTCTCTTCCCCCTCCGCCCACTGACCCGCTGGTGTATACAAATGAACCTTCCCGACACTCATGTCCGATCATGAGACTACCTATTGAATGTCTGATGTCACATTGCTACACCTGAGACTACCTATTGAATGGTTTATGTCACATTGCTCGGACCTGAGCTATGCAACAATGAGATCTCCCTTGATCCCTGCTTGATGTGCTTGACAGAATCACGTATTAATTTTTATTGAAAGTGGCTAATATGCAAAGTGTTTATTTTCTGTTTCCAGAAGCACCTGGAATAAATCTTTCTATAGATTCTTTAATAATGGCGGTCTCGTTTGCCCCATAGCGAGTCACCTTTGGAAGTCGTCAGCGCCTCTCAAGACAAGGATTTTCATGTGGCTAGCCATCAGGGAGAAGCTATTAACCAGAGTTAATCTGCGACGGAGGAATAATCCCAATGTGACAGACCTTTCTTGCCCCCTTTGCCACTCTCACAGAGAAGATGTCAATCACCTGTTCCTCCGATGTCCCTTCTCGAGAAACCTTTGGTCCATGCTGCAGCACCGATTCCGGATCCGGGGTCACCCTGGCTCCATTCGTTCCCTTTGGACACTTTGGCGTCTCGACGAGTGAAGAAGGCGCTTCGTCCAGCATGGGACCTTCTAGTCATCGGTCTTTGTTGGAGCATATGGCGAGAACGCAACGTGAGAATATTCTCGAGCAAGGAACTCTCCATAGAGAATTTCTGGTCCAACTTTGTAGTGATGGTTAGCAGTTGGTCATTAGGTTTCTCTGTTAAACTCTCAGGGTTGATTAGCCCTTTCCTTTGTAGCTTGTAACTCGGTTTTTTTCAATAAAGCTTGGGGTATGCTCAACCCCATCCTCTCCTCCTCGGAGAGGAATTGCTCAAAAAAAAAAAAAAAAGAAGCACGTGGAATAATTTGGTACATGAATTGTTCTAGGTTTTCCCTTTTGCTACATGTATTTCTGAATTGTTTTCTGGTCATTTCTATAGCTTTTCTTATATTTTGTTCTTCACGAATGGAGGATTCCGCTACCAAATTGCCAAGTCAATTTTGAAGGAGGGTTATCTTTTCAATTTGGAAGCAGGAAAGCTTTCTTATGAACTGTTATTAAAAATGTATACTTACCATTGACATAATGATCAATAAAGACTTAAGAAGTGATGAGACTTGATTGTTCATACTGCTTTCTCGAATGAAATTGGGAGTTGGAAAGCATTAATTTTTGTGTTGTGTCCATGGCTGAAGAATACTGTTTATTGTTATTAGTCTGTTGCTCTGTGCAGAAAAGTCAACACCATCATCATCCAATTTTTTAATCCATCAATATGGGGTCTCCTATAGGGAAGATTGATTGGGGTTGAAAGCTTGACCAAGGCAATTTGACCAGAGAGGGGCATGCCTGGAAACCTGAATGGCCAGTTAGCTGGTAGATAAGCCTACGTCCATTGGTTCTTATTAAGCTCATCCAACACAGTAGTGACCTAAGACTTTCCTAGATTAGGAAAGAATCTTGTAGATAGGGTAGAAGGCAAGATTTTATTTAAGGACTTTCAATTATTTCTTGAAATGAAACAAAGTTGCCATCTTTGGTGCAGAACAGTGCTTCTGTTTTTTTGGATATTTTATTGTAAAAACCTTGACGTTAGATATGTCATGCGTGGGGATGTATATATTGCTTACATTTAATCAAATGCAGTGATTGCTTTTGTGGTTAGGAAGGAATCATCGGGTTTTTACATAACATTCAAATAAGTGGTGTTAGGTCAGTATCCTTAACAACTGGAAGTTGGATAAGATTAATCTAGGAATTGATCAGCCCTTATAAACTGGTATTTGGTGTATTATCGGGTTAGCTGAACCTTTCTATCATTTATACTGTTGCTTTCTTTACTAATTTGTTCTCCTTTTTTTCTTGGTGTTGTAATTGGTACTATTGCTGGTTTTCTTGCGAGTATTGGACCTATTGGTCGTCTTTTCCTTTTGGCTTTTAACGTTTGCTTTGGTGTTAGTGCTGTCTTGCATGACTATGAGTTTTTGGTTGTACCCTAGTCTCATGCTGTCTTGCTTTTATGCTTGGTCTAAAATAGACAACATTTTCCACAACTTTCCTCATTGAAATAAGAATCTGGAAGCAAATAAACATGAAAGACTTCTTTATCATTTCAGTGATGAGACCATGAGATAGGTGCAAGCTAACACAACTCTCTCTCTCTCTCTCTCTCTCTCTCTCTCTCTCTCACACACACACACACACACACACACACACACACACACTATACGAAACATATCCTTGATTCATCGTAATCAGGAGCGACCGACTCTTCCAAAGGGGATATCTGAAGTATGGTGTAGTCATGGAAGAGGTTTATTCCAAGTTCCCAACCTTTCAAATCCGATGAAATATCGACATTCGTAAATTTCGTTCAAATTAGCCCATTATTGGAGTATGATTGAAAATTTAGTTTTTACTTTTTATCACTTTAAATGTTCTATTGGCAAGTGGCTTTTTACATTGGTTTCCTACTTCGAAGGGTCTATCATACATATCGTTTCTGGGTTCTATATGGTTTCTGTTAATGCTAAGATGTTATGCCAGTGGTGAACCTTCAGTGGATAGGTAGTCTATGTTCATTTCATCATTGTCTCCTGCTTGTGAAAGTGCATACCATACAGACTGGGATACCACAAAATCATGAATTGAGCACGAATATTCTCTGCATTTCGTAATTCTCTTTTGTTTCTTTTTTCGGCCATTATATTTTTAGATGATGATGGTCATGTGTAAATCTGAAATGGTATTGGGTCTTTAGATCGCTTCATTATCTTTTATATTTCCTTTATTTTTCTATTATTTTTTGCATTTTATTTGTTGCAATTATGTTCCATATACTCATTGAATATTCAATGCCCTATGAAGTCTGTAGAGAGTGGAGCTTAGGCAGACCATGGATGTGAACTTTTGTGTTAATATTTGTTGACCTTATATGTGTATGTTATCACTTATTAGTATTATGTGATTGCTGCTTTTACGGTTATCTATTTCCTTCATATAGACTTACATTTGAAACATTAGCCCGATCATTAAATGTTCTTGAACATGTGATGACTGAAGACCACGATTTGTACAAACATGCGAGAGTCATCCAGTTTGCAATTAATTGAGCAAACTAGTGCCTAACTTCAAGTCATGTACATGGGTCAATTTGTGCTCTTGAAATTTGGTCAGAACTAGTGGTTAGATTGGGCATTACATTATGGTTGCCAAATTGTGCAATATTTACGGAATCCCCATGAATACAATCAAAGCTTATTCCATGGTGTATCCATATGGGAACCAATATAGATTTTTTTTATCGATGGGGTTATAACATTGACACGAGTATGTCTTTCCACTTAACTGTTGTGCATGGGAATTCGTCTTCGGAGTCTATTCTATTACCAGAGAGAGAGAGAGTGGTTCATGGTCCCTTGAGCTGAGGACACCTGTCATTGGCATATGGTTGCTCTGCCTTAGGGCTGTCCGATTAATGTTTGCATGCCATTTGATGTTTCTCGTGCTGGTGTTTGGTTGGTGACTTGGTGGTGCTTGTGTGTGTGTGTGTGTGTGTGTGTTGGGTGGGTTGTTGGGCATTACTATTTGTGATGGGGGTTCTATGTTGAATAGTCTTTTCACTAATTTATCGAATGAAACAGATGATTGCATATACTACAGATTTAAAGTTCTATTTGTCAATGGAAAAAAAAAAAAATCATTATTATATTCTGCTTCAATATCCAGTAATAAAAACATCTCAACCAATGAACACATTTTTTTCACCTTTGTCTCGTGCATTAGGTTTCTTCCAGCATATCTTACAACTATTGTTCCCATCAAATAATTTGCATCACCTTTTTTCAGGTTGACTATGCTTGCACTCCCGAGGAAGTCCAACAACATTTCCAGTCTTGTGGCACTGTAAACAGAGTAACAATTTTAACAGACAAGTTCGGTCAACCCAAGGGATTTGCATATGTAGAGTTCGTTGAAGTTGAAGCTGTCCAGAATGCTCTCCTATTGAACGAATCGGAGTTGCATGGCCGTCAATTGAAGGTATTTTTATAATTCATAAGTTTGAATGTTAACTCTGTTTACAACATATAATCGTGGTTGTGGTGCAGGTTTCAGCTAAAAGAACTAACGTTCCAGGAATGAAGCAGTACCGTGGACGGCATCCTAATCCATATATGGGGTTTCGATCTCGAAGGCCTTACATGCCGCCTCCTTTCTATTCTCCTTATGGTTATGGGTGAGTTTCTGCATATTCCTTGACTTAGTATGCTTGTAAAAAGCATATTGCTTTGTGAAGTTATAGAATTGAAACAGTCAACTTATGCTCATACTCGTGTTTTTTAGAAAAATAATTCTAGTGTTAAAAAAACAATATATAAATAAGCCATAAGTTTATAATGATTCATATTCCTCTCTTGGAGTGTAGTGTAGGATCTAGGTAAGGCTTAAGATGACAGCTACAACCCCACCCCAGCCACCGGAAAGCCTTATCCCATAAATATGGTACGGCAATGGAGTACAAGTCATGAAGCTCCACTAAAAATTGAGTAGAAGTTGTCAAACTTATTATCTACCTTATGTCCACCCACCTGTGGATTATGCTAAGTACCTTGGGTTAAGCTAGTTGGCAAGCATGGGTGACTGCCGAAAATAAGAAATAGTAATAAAGGAGCAAGTGGGGGTGAGAGGAGGAAAGAGAGAAATGATGAATGCAAGGTAATCAAAAGAGATTATAAGACTCAACTATACAAACGAGAAGAAGAGATCATAGTCGTAACTATTATTTGGGTCTGGGCTTAGGATCCTTCTTTGCCATTCCTTTTTAAATTGTATAGTAGAGGAGTTAATCTTACATGAACCAATCTATAGGTGTTGTAGAAACAGGACAAGAACGCAAGATTTATAAATGTATTGAATCTATGTAGTCGTCATTACAACCTTATTTGTGACCTGAAAATTTTAAGAAACTACCCTATTTATGGATTCACAATAAATATGTCGATGGATTTGTTTATAATAAATTCTGAGTAATCTCTCTTGTTATATGTTTTGTACTATTTGGTGGCACAAATATGACTATCGTAAATGGACCTATCATTATTTTTGCATTAACTTGACATGAGAGTTAGATTTGGCTAATAGAACTTTGTTAATAAGCCATAGTATTTTGAACAACCTTATAATTAATGAGTCGGATTTCAATTGTCCTACTTGGCCTAATATCAAATATGGATGTGTTTAATCCGATCTGAATAAAGAAACGAATCGTCCTAATTAATATTGATCCACTAATATTCAAGTTTCTATCCTTTCTACCACGACCTTCTTCTCCTTGTCTCAAGATATCTATCTAGCTCTTGTCGTCAGTATCTAAGAACAGGATAACTGGGGTAGTATCATGGTTCGTTGACTTCTCGGTCTCTCTCTAACTCTCCAACAATGATGTAGGAGTGGGACGATGAATTCCAAGCCGACCACTTTATTAATTGAGCATGGGGGACTGGCCCCCTGAATTCCTTGATGCTTATCTCCCGAGTTTGGTTATCTTGAAGTCCCAAAACTTCAAACTAAAACCTTCTTAACAATCTAAACATCATCCAATTTGTAGAAGGCACTAACATTTAGCCTCTCCACGAAGAGCTTAATCCCTTTGGAGAATGGATAAGGGTGCCTCAAGTGATCAGACCTTTTGGTGTCCTATGGGAGACTATATGCTGGCCTTATTGGGCTTCCCATTGGAATCAATCATGCGCACCTGCCACCGGCTCAATCTCCCCACTAGGATATTGTGCACTTAGGGTTCCTTAAGTTGGTTAATACATACATGTTGCATCGGGACGAAGAGGATGATGTTAACAGGTGGCTTGCCGATACTGTCACAACCCACATAGGGGTTCATTGGGTCTGGAGGGGATCTCTACGGTTTCACTTGGCTACAACTGGTTCCAAATATATATGTCATCCCATGACATAAGTTGGAATACTAGTTGAGTCACATCTAACTCCACCAAGTAGTATCATTAATTGGAAGACACTCCTTGTACTCTGGAGAAGTGCTAAGAAGGTCCCCATAATGAAAGAAGAACCATTTCAATCAAGTGAAAGTTACCATGAAGCTTTTTCCTGCTAATTACCAAAATAATGCCCTTCCATTAGCCGATTTTCATAAATGGTGTTCATGCAGTGTTATTACATAATAATTTACTATTCATAACTGATTTGATCGTTTTGACAAAAAAAATATTTTTTATGTAAAAACTGAATTTCGCAAATACAAGGATTTTTATGTAGATCTTTTAAAAAAAAAAAGGAATTTTATGTAGAAGGTATGTTGTATGTGGCATCAATATGGCCTCATGTATCGTGACTATAGAGGGAAACGGCCACACATTGTAGTCGGATAGTCTTGTAACATCAGATTCTCTTAAGAATCTTGAAAGGTAACGGCGTTGTAAAACTGTAAAATAGAATTCTGAAATGCCCCATCTACACTTGTTGAAAGGAAAAGTTGAAGAAACTTGACCAAAAGGGCTCTTGAAGCAGTTAAACGATGCAGAAATCCAATAAACTGGACTTAAAACCTCGCCTGATGCAGGAAATAGTTGGAAAATATGGTAACCTCATTAATTGCTAAAACCTTGTGTAGGAGTATAAATCTGTTTACAACAATTGCCCCACAAAACTCAAGTTGAGCATGCAGATTACCAACAGCACCCCAGAACTGAACTACTGCTTCAATACCTCGATATCAAGCTATGAGCTTCAAATCTTGATGAGGAAGATTCTGTGTAAGCAGCGCTGCTGGCAACTGTGGCCTTCAGACGCAGGCTAGAAAGAAAGCCGTTCAACAAGCTTGTCTCAAGAAACTTCGAACTCCGACAAACTCCATTGGCACCCAAATCACTGTTGTCAGTAGGGTGGCCAATGTCAAGAGAGATGACAATCAAGAGACCCCATTATTATTTTGTTGAGATGATCCTAGATATTGAAAAGGGTCACTTTTGACCAATGAATTACCGGTCTTCCTTATCTGCGGTTCTCCAGGATTGGGTGGACTGATTAATGCAATATATTGAGAAATTTGTGCTATTACATGTTTTCGAATATGATTTTTCTTTTAGATCTTTTCAATAACACCCCGTGTTTTCCTTCTATTTACGCAGCAAGGCACCAAGGTTCAGGAGGCCAATGCGCTACAGGCCGTACTACTGAGTGTGTTCTAACTGCACCATCAACAGCCCCCTGTGACATTTGTTCGCCCATTTTCAACACCGTGGAACTGTAGGCATAATTTGTATTATCCCTCAACTAAATGTCGCCGGATTTGATATCCTTGGCTGGAAACTGCACATGCAGCAGTCGTCAGGGGTCGCAAACTCGTCCGCATTGCCCAGGGGCTACACAGGCTGTTGAATGAAGGCGGGTGGCTGAAGCGCGGAGTCTGCAAGCTTTACTAGAATTGTGGTTGTTTTGTGGAATTATTCGGTGACGGGTGGTTTAACCCCGCTTATATTATGGATTTCAATACCTTATTATCCATTTGTTAACAAAATAGGGTTTGGGTAACCATTAGTTTTCACGCATAAGGTTATGGATCAAATTTTGAGGATGCTGTGAAGTGGGTTTAACAATTTTTCGTAGTGTTCATCTAATAGTGTGATCTAATTGTAGGAATCTATTTTATTATATCAAGACAAAAAGCAGGAGAATTTTCAGAATTTTTTTTAAAAAAATAGAAAATTAAATGAAACAAATAACACTCATAATATAAGAAATAGCACTCATAATTGAAAAAAAAAACAACTCTAAAAAAATAGAAAAATTATTGGTCAACAGGCTAACTAGTAAAGTAAATTGGGTAAAAGTTTTACTTCAAAGTTCTACTCTAGAAAAGCTAAGAACTTTTGACTTATTAGTAAAAGGCTTTGTTGATGCACGCCACGTTAGCGACAACAAGATTGAGGAAGTATCTCGTGATGGATTTGATGATTTGGGGAGTGACACATGCTGATCCTAGTTTGAACGGTCACGATCTATAGGCCATGGAACGTTGCCGTCATGTTGGTCGTCGTTAACCGCCAGTGTTGGACCGCTGGTCACCACTATCGTCGACCGTCGCCCTGCAGTCCACCACTCGTCGCCGACCACCACTCTCGTCGACCACCAATCTCCCTGTTGGCCACCTCCCTCCGCCGCATGTCCTGGGCTGACAGTCGACGGGGTGGTGGCTGATGGTCGGCAGGGCAGTAACGGCTTGTCGGTGGCCGACGAGGGGTGGTGGACGGTGATCGATGGGGTGGTGACGGGTTGTCGGTGACTGATGGGATAGTGGTGGATGGCGGTTGTTGGGGTGGCGACGGATTGTTGTTGGCCGATGGATGGTGGTGGACAGTGGCGTCGAGCAGCCGATAGATTTAATTTCTAATTTATTTTACTAGTCAATTCAAATAGGCGCCCATAAGTAATGGTTTACTTTACTGGTCAATACAAAAACAGCAAGAAGAAAATCAAATTTACTAATCGATAATCGATCTGGGTGATTAATTGATCCACATCTGATTTATTAGCCTTTACTTTGGGAGTCCGAAAAAACAAACAGGCCCTAAAGCTGCTCATGCCCGGATCCAATCGGCCCAATAATCAACATTCTAACCCCATTGGATTCTAACAGCTGTGAATCCAAAGGACATTCTACAAATTGGTCAACATTCTAACCCCATTGGATCTAAAATTATTGGTCAACATTCCAACCCCATTGGATCTAAAAGCTGCCCATGCCCGGATCCAATCGGCCCAATAATCAACATTCTAACCCCATTGGATTCTAACAGCTGTGAATCAACATTCTAACCCCATTGGATTCTAACAGCTGTGAATCCAATCGGCCCAATAATCAACATTCTAACCCCATTGGATTCATGGGTTTAGTGTTTGTTTGCACTGATAAGTCCCAAATTGGTAGTACTACATTAAGAAGTCCACACATACTCTCACCACTCCACCACACCAATGGCTAACCCACCCATTCTCTCTCTAGCCGGCCTGGGCATCCTTCTGGCCACGACGCACCTCCTCCTAGCCCACGCCGGCGACCCCGACATCCTCACCGACTTCGTCGCCCCTCCATCGCTCGATGCGACGGCCATCACCCGCCAGTTCTTCACCTTCACCGGATTCCGAAACATCCACAAGGCCAACCTCACCGGGGGGACGAAGGCGGTGATCACGAAGGCCACCGCGAAGGAGTTCCCGGCGCTCGTCGGGCAAGGGGTGTCGGTGGCGTCCATCATGTTCCCTCCGGGGGGCATCAACCCCCTCCACACCCACCCGAGGGGGGCGGAGCTGCTGATGGTGCTCCGCGGGACCCTCGAGGTCGGCTTCGTCGACACCAGCAACAAGCTCTTCGTGCAGACCCTTCGGCCCTACGACCTGTTCGTCTTCCCCAAGGGGATGGTCCATTTTCAGTTGAACGTCGACAGGAGGCGTCCGGCGGCGGCGATCGGGATGTTCGGGAGTGCGAACGCCGGGACGGTGGCCCTGGGGAGTGCCGTCTTCGGGAGCGGGATCGGTGAGGAGATTCTGGCTGAGTCGTTCAAGGCTGGAGTGGGAACCATTGACAAGATCGTGAAGGGTTTTGAGTGATGCATGCATGCATGCATGCGTGCAGTACGGACGTGTTTGTTTAGCCACTGTGCTTGGGCTTGTTTGTATGGGCTAATTGTGCTATGTTTTGAATAAAGGAGGATTTGAGTTTTAGTACATAGAAATTGGTAGATGTAAAATTGAAGCAGGTTTCAGATCATAATATCATTTATTTTAGAGGAATGATATATATTCATACCGATAGCTCTTACCGATTCGCTTACACAGAATGATGTGGCATCCAATCACAGCATCCCTTCGCCTACTGCCTACTGCTCTGGACTGAGTGCATTGCACTAGTTGGGGGCTGGGTGATACGGACGATTGTGATCGTGACACATCATTATGTGTGATTGAAAACGGAATCGGTGAGGGTAAATGGTATTTTCCTTTATTTGAAGGATTTTTATGTATAGGTACCTGATAAATATTTATTTTGCATATAAATCTTTGTCTTTTTTAAATGAGAGACTTAGTGTTAGGTCCTTGACAATAGATCTGTTTGGTAAAAATGACCGACAAAGAGATGGTTTTGCACTAGATCCCTCATGAAAAGATGCATTTACAACAAGCCTCCTGTTTACCCCTTTAAATAGCAAAACTATCCTTAATTCTAAAATCACAAATGATACTCTTCATTGTAGCGAAGAGTAATAATCTACAATTGTTACTCTTTAGGTACTATGCAAATTGTTACCTTTTGCTATAGTGAAATTATTGTAGCAGTCTACAGTGATATCACTTTAGCGGCTACAATGAAATCACTATAGCAGTTGCAATGAAATATGATTTTAAAGAAATGTTAATTTTTATTACCGAATTGTTACTCTTCATGTGGTTTCCATATACAGTTGCTTGTAGGGGTAAAATGGATATTTTTTCAAATGACAGAACCTAATGCTAAAGCATATCTTTACATGTCCTTATCGTTAAATATGATCTGTTTGAAGGATTGTAGACTAATTTACCCAGTTAAGCCCTAAGTAAAACTGCCACTTTATACAACCCTGCTTTAACTCAAACTAAAGATTAAATTCAGCCTCTTAAAAATACACATTTATAGATTTCTATTGTCCACTCTCTTAAAACAAATGCTAAATCTATATAAAAAAAATTTAAAAATCTTAATATACTCAAATACTCTTTCTTCTCACAAATCCAATTCAGTAAGAGCAATACATGGCTGGCATCACAAAGAATTCAATAACAACCAAAGAATTTAATAAGAGTCAATATCATGGATTTAGCTAATAGACAAGAATGATGACATGAAGTCTTATGAACCTTGTTTAGAAAGTACAAACAAAAAAAACATCAACTTTCTCAATTAAGTACAGCATTGCAAAAAGATTTAATAAAAAAATAAGGAATTGTTGCCACTCATCCCACCCAACGATCTTCCTCCTCCTTTAGTAATCCATGTCCATGAACCAAAGAACCATAATATAGAGGTGAAACCGTAAAACTGCTTTAAAATTTTAAACATATAAACATGAGTGAAATTATATTTAAGTAATGACCATAAATTAAGAACCTTAAAAATGATTACATGATCATCGATTCATCGTAGTGGAACGCGAACACTCTAAATTACATATCTTTTGGGTTTTCTTCCAAATCCATACGACTAGAACTTGAACACGAAGAGCTTGCAACTACTTTAAAAAAAAATGCTTAGAAATCAACATCATTCAAGATGGATAGTAATAGCATTCTTTTAAAAAAAATAATAATAAAATCAATTATCTTCAATAGAAAGCTCCTGATACCATTCCTATGAGCATATCAAGGCCTCCACGGTAATAGGACTTAGTGAGCTACAATATTGATCCAAAAAATCTGTCATCTGTGTTAAAGCAGACTCTGAAGAAACTGTTGAAACTGGCATTGCTAACAAATCTCTAGCCATCATTGATAATGTAGGATATAATACTGCATTATTTTTCCACCAACTCAAAATATCAAACTCTTTATCTTCCATGTCAGGTAGTACATTATCTTCTAAGTAGCTATCTAATTCTGATTTTTTTGGATGTTTCGAAGTAGTTTGAGTTCTAAATTGGGCAAATTTCATTCCCAGATTCTTTTTCCCCATGCTAATTGAGGTTGTTAAGCTTCCAGTACTTGAATAGCTTGATTCATGACAACATAATGAAGTTCCAGATGCATTTGGTAAGAGCACATTCATATATTCCATATAAAAACTATACAGGCAGCCACGAATCTCCTGAACTTTAATCTACTCTCCTCTTGACCTCGGATCCAATATTGAAGCAACTACTAGAATCTTATTGCAATCAACCCAATACTTTGTAAATTTTATTTGTATCTCAGAAATCAATAGTTTTAATGTTTCATCATCACTAATACTCTCATCTAATAGTAATGTTCGAATGGCCTATACTTTTTTGAAAGAAATATTAGCCATGAGATACTTACCTACCGAAAGTATTTTTCTGACCCCAACAAATGATTATAAGAATTTGTGAAATATTTTAGCTTCTCTCCAATCGTCTATTACGGGACCATTGTTATAGTTCTCATTTTTATATCTTATGAATACTTTTTTATATTGCAATGCATTGTGAAGCATGTTATACATAAAGTTTCATCGTGTAGAAACATCCAAAACTAAGCTCTTTTTATGGGGTAGACATATTTGTTGTGCAATTATATATGTACTTTCCGTGAAATAATAATTTTTCAGACATGTGATCCTTCAATTATCTCACAATTGCATCATTGGTTGAACAATTATCTAACGAAATTGTAAGCATCTTATTATCCAAATCCCAGTCAATCAGACACGTTTCAATTACATCATCAATCACAAAACTTGTATGAGTATAAACAACTCTCTTGAATTTATTATCTTCTTCCTCAAAATAAAAGCATCATCAATATAATGAGTTGTTGACACGTGTAACCTAGTTTTTGATTTGATGTCCAAAGGTCACTTGTGAAACTAACATGATGATTAAGATTTTTTAAGACATATTACGTTGTTTTTTCTTCTCCTCTTCATATAAAACAACACAATCGTTTCTAATAGTAACACAGCTCCTGTAGTGAAAAGTAGATAAAGAGTTTTCACAAATTCAATAAAAGAAGCATTCTCCACAATCCGAAAAAGAAGTTCGTCACATATTAATAATTTAGGTTAAAGTTCAATGACTAACTTCTTGATTAGATGAATAACATTTAATTTATATGCCTGTCTTTGGAAGTGCTTGAAAGAAACATTTGCTTGATATCTTTGTTCGGTCACTTCGGGCAAGAATGCTTAATGTGTCTAATAAGATGGTTTGTTCCTGATTTGCTATCACCAGAAAAAACATGTATGCAATGCTTGCATATTGCTTTCATTCATTCAGAACCTTTCTCTAAGGTAAATTAAGGAAAGGGAATTGTACGCACTTCAGTCTTTGATTATTATTGTTCTCTCTGTCTCCATGATTCCGATCCGCAAGTTGTCCAACAGTGCCGCCCATCTCCAGCAAGCACGCCGCTCTCAACAGCCGACAGACGAATGTCTTCGTTCCCTTATCCTAGCTTAGTCTCCGCCCCCGTCGGCTTTGTGCCCCAGAAGAAGGCCAGGGTTGGACCAGAACCATCCCCTCGATACCCAATCGCAAGCCGCCATCTCCAGCGGCGCGCAATGCAATCTGGTGGGCGATGTTGGCCTCGGTGCTGTCGCCGGCTAGGAAGACAAGCCCGAAGTCCCCGTGCTCGGGCCCGTTGGGTCACCCACTGGAGCGCGGCCCCATGGGTCATCATACGCGGCCGGGATCGGGTGCTCGGGTCCCCGGCATTACTCCACCAAGGCGACAATGACGTGGACTTGGATGGCGGGGAGTTGAGGTGGTGGTGATAGGGGGATGCATCGGATTCGATGCAAAATCCACCGCCGTGGTAGTATACAAGGATCAGGCTTCTTGGGCGAAGAGCCGGCGACGAGGGTCGAGAGGTGGGCGGAGACACCGGTGATGGGAGGGATGGTGACGTCTTTGGAGGAGACGCCTGTTGCGGGGTTGACGGAGGCGGAGACGATGGCGGTGCCAAGCAAGCACTCAACGCGGCCAAAGGGGGATGGAGGGGAGCGAATGTAGCTAGGATGGGGTCGTAATTGCAGCTCGAATGTGCTAGAGAGGAGTTGGACCATAAGGGTATTTAGGTAAAAGTATTATAAAGAAAACTTATAAGTATTTACAACATTGCCATTTTTGTTCTATTTGGTATTTTCTTGGGGGACTTAGTGAGAGGTCCCTGACAAAGAGTTCAGTTTAAGGGGACGGCCGGCCGGACCTAATCTATAGGCCATGGGATAAACCCTAGACCTACCCCTAGACCCAACCGAATCCTCGCCGCTGCCGCCGCTCGCGAGGTCGTCGGGGTCAAGGTCACCGGGGTTGAGGTCGCTGCCGCCAGAGTCGCTCGTGCATGTCGCCCGCCGCAGCTGCAGCTGCCATCGAAGCCGGTCGTGCCCGTCGCTGCCGCCGGAGCCGGTCGTGCCCGCCGCAGCTGCCAGAGCCACTCGCGCCCATTGCTGCTCGGGGGAGAGGGGAGAAGAAAAGAGGGGGGGGGGGGGGGTTTAGTTTCAGAGCAGGGAGCTTAGACTAAACTGATCTCTTGTATATCCTTAGGCTAAACCGATCTCTTTGTCAGGGACCTTACACACATTAGCCCTATTTTCTTTCAAGCAAGTTTTGCACGGTAGTTTTAAAACTTACCTAGTCCTACAATGTAATTTTCTCAAAAAAAAAAGAGACTAGGTTATATACAAAATCAATATTTATATTCTAAGGGACCTCACAGTTAGTACTTTTTTTTAATTTTAGAAATCCCTCTAAGTGAATAGGGAGGAGGGGGGGTGTTGGGGACTAGACCCTAACCAGTAAATTAAAATAAATAAGAAATATACAATCACGGTTAGTACATCATCTGTAAGTTCTTAGAGCACAAGATAAATCATGATTCAAATATACCTTCATCTAGTCTATACTATTGTTTCTAATATTGCCACATGAGCATGAAAAAACTTGCCCAAAGGCTGAACGAGTGATACTTCCTCTCTCCCATGTTGGAGAGATTCACTGTTCTACTAGCGGTATGGACATTGTGGAGTGAGCTTTCCCTCAAGGCCGATGTGCCTTGCTTGAACGTGCATATCCTAGCTGTTGAAGTCTTCGTGGGATTATTAAATTAAGACGTAGCACCTGCTGCCTCACCCTTCGATCTTCGGATCTCATTGATCCCTTGCCTTAGCGCCCTGTCCTTTGACCACTTGGTCCGTCCATCTAATGTAATAAGGGACGTCGGGAGACAAACGAACTTTGATTATGGGCCGACCGAGATAAATGAAGATTTGTTATAGACCGTCTGATTCGTTTAATGTCTCGGGTGAGTGAGATTCACTAAATCTGATGGAGGGGTGGGTTGGAAAAATGTGACATCAGTCGGTTTGATGAAGGGGTGAAAAGGTGTGATGAAAAGTTGCGATTGGTTGATCGGTTACATCTCTCTTTTCCTGTATATATGTTTCACCGCTTCTATCTCTCACCATACATTCTTTTATCTACCCTACAGGTACGTCCCACTTTCTCTCTCTCTCTCTCTCTCTCTCTCTCTCTCTCTCCCCCATTTGTTACAGCCCCTCTCTCTCACTCTCTCCATCTGATCACTCTTTCTTTCCCACGATCTCTCTCTCTATGTCTCTCTCTTCCCCCGATCTCTCTTTGTCTCTCTCTTCCCCCGATCTCTTTCTCTGTCTTCCCCTGATCTCTCTCTCTTCCCTCAATCTATCTCTTCCCCCAATCTCTCTCTCTCCGTCTCTCTCTGTCTTTCCACGATCTCTCTCTTCCCCTGATCTATCTCTTCCCCCAATCTCTCTCTCTCTCTCCGTCTCTCTCTCTCTTCCCCCAATCTCTCTCTCACTCTCTCTAACCCCTATCTCCTGAGCCCTGTTTTCTCCCTCTCTAACTATCTCTCCATACTCTCTTTCTCTCTCTCTAGCTAACTCTCTCTCTCTCTCTCTCTCTCTCTCTCTCTCTCTCTCTCGTGCGCGCCTCCTGCCTTCCGAGCCCGGTTTCTTTCTCTCTCTCTCTCTCTCTCTCTCTCTCTCTCTCTCTCTCTCGTGCGCGCACCCCCTCCCTCCCAAGCCCGATTTCTCTCTTTAATTATATCTCTCACTCTCTCCCCTTCCTTCCTTGGTTCTATCCCTCTCTCCCTCGCTGATTTTCTTTCTCTACTCTCTCTCGTGCCCCCCCCCCTCTCTCGCCCCGTCCCTCCCCAGTTCTCTCTCTCTCTCTCTAATATGTTCCAAATGGCTCCCTAATTTTAAAATGTTAAGCGAAAGACCCCCTTCTATCAACTACTTTTCCTAATTTGGTATTTGTTATCTGATCAAAAATGAATGAATTTGTTTTACTTACAACCCTACTTTTATGTCAAAATTTGAGTTACACCCACACTTTTATAAAAATTTGACTTTACATCTAATCTGTCCCTTCACCATTCGTGAGGCGTGAGCTACCCGTTAAAAGTGGGGTTTTTATACTTAAACCCCCACTTTTAATAGTCAAAATTCGAGTTACACCCCCACTTTTAACGGTTTACCCACAGTTAAATAACTGATTGTGGTGTAAAGTTAAATTTTAGAAAATTGGGGTTATAACTCAAATTTTTACATAAATTGGGGGGGGGGGGGGGTTGCAAGTCTAAAAATTCCAAATTGAATTAAATAGGATATAATGTAATTTTATTAAGTATAAGGGGGTCAAATGTTTTTGCTCAAATTTTTACATATAATTGGGGGTCAAGTGTTTTGCCGTCAGGCGGCCCGCTGCATTGTCGACAGGCAGGATCATTCACAAAGGAAAAGTTTGACATAAGTCCTTTTTGGCATATGCCTTTTAGTTACAGGACACCTTAATTTCGAAATATAGCCCAAGTCCCTTCCCTCAAAAATCCGGCGTGGCGCTTTGCTGCCCTGCCCACCCTAAATCCTAATCCGCCATGGCTTCCGGCAAAGACGACACGGATCGCCCAACCCAATCCCCATCCCCGCAAGTACCCTTTACCACAAATCTCTCTCTCGCTCTCTTTCTCTCAACTCTTTTAGGGTTTGATTGCCTGTTTATCTACAGAGACGAATTCGTCTCAGTTCGATTTTTTTTTTTTTTTCGTTTTATGGGCAGAGCAAAGAGCAAGTACAAGGATCCCGACGACGGCCGCCAACGGTTCCTGCTCGAGCTGGAGTTCGTTCAATGCCTGGCCAATCCAACATACATCCACTGTGAGTTCTACAGGAAAAAAAGGAATCGTGTGCCTTTCTTCTTTGATCTCTCGCGATATTCTTCTTGATTGATCTGGTGTGCATTGTTTCAATTGGTGGCCCTTCTCTGATCTTCCTTGAATTCACATTAAGATCAAGGGTCTTAACTTTAGGACAATTAATAAGAAAATTAATTCTTTGAATGGTTTGGACTTAGTACTGTAGCTAAAGCTTTAATCTTTCCGACTTTCCTTTCAATCAACTTATTCATGAGGAGATTAGATCTATCTCGATTGGGAGTGGAATGTATGATTTTCTATACTGTGCACTGCCATTGTAGTCTCCTTGGTAATTCGTTTAGGGTGATATCTCTAAATTCTTTCTGTAGTTTTAGTACCTCATTTGTGTTTCCATCTATTGGCTTGCCCAAAATAGATACTAACTCCTGATTCCTTGCTTTTTTTTGGAAAGTCCTCTCTGAGGGAGAGAGGATGGGGGTTAAGCCATACCCTGAGCTATTATTAAAATAACAATAAGAGGGGATACAAAAATCTCAAGAAATATGATTGATTGCATAGTTGCTCTTCAAAATAAACTTAGTTAATAAACTGATCGACCATTCCGTGGAGTGCAATAAGATAGTTTTCCAAACATCCTCGGTTTCTGTTTAGAACAAAAGATTCGTGAGTCTCTCTCCTTCCAAATACGCTAGCATACACACGACGATGAAAGCCCAAGCTCTACAGAGAGAAGGCTTGACTCGCTTGTTTCTCCAAACGATCTAGAGGAAGTGAATAGTCCTTGGATGGCCTTCGATATTCAGTTGAGTCTTCAGAATCTTCCAGATAAGTTTAGAAAAATTGTGATGGAGATTATTTGCATACTCTCCTATTGCTGCATAGTGCATAAGAAATGCCAATTGACCTCCACCCCCCGATTCCTTGTTCTCTCTTCTCTATTGGAAGTTGCCAAAAAGTTAGCATGATTACTAGTCTTAGAAGGGGTAGGAAATTTCCACTCAAGGGGTGTAACTTGACATTTTCCATGGAACTGAATGAAATATATACTTGTTAGGCCTCGTATGATGAATCATGACCATGCCATATAATCATGGGCCCCCAAGTAGTATGTGACATGAATCAATCGGCACCACATCACACCAAACCATATTGGGATATTTTGTGTCAAATTAAATATAACAAGGCAACACATACTTCTTTACCGTTTTTTGAACCATGTTATCCTGTAGGGATTTGGATGCTTTGATTGTGGTATTTTCACCTGGTTACTGATGCTATTGAAATCATGATTTTACAACTTCCCTAGTCAACAATCACATTGCAAACTTCCCCTTCTCAAAGTAAAAATGTACGAATGATATTCTTGCGCCTCTAGTCCTAGTACTATGTAGAAGTAATCATTCATCTTACAGCAAGGCATTATTCTTAGAGTGGTTGTAAGTCTGCTACAGCTTCTTATGTCCCGTAAAGAGCTTCTTCCCACTTGTCTCCTTCATCATTTGCTTTGGCAAGAGACACGACATTGCAGGCGTGAACATGACACATGCTCTCTTTCTCCATGAAAATAATACACTGGTAATGAAGACCCCTTGTGCTTTTGTGCTGGAAGTGATCTCTTTGTTGTGAAGTTCTGTTTTGGATTCTTTCAAAAGTGGATCTTTGCCATATGTTGGAAGTGGCTGCTCAATTGTGTCTACAACTTTGTATTGCTCCTCTAATGCATGTGAGCTCAGGGATAAGATGATGTATGTGATGAGGGCCTTAAAAGAGAGCTTTAATAATTAATTTTCACAATATTATGAGTGCAAGAATTAATATTTTAATACCTAAACAAGTATCCAACACAATAAACAAGTGTAGCTATTCAAAAGATTATACATATAATATTTAAGACCTTGCTAACATTTAATTTCAAATCAATTTTTATATTAAAACATGCAGAAATTAGGACAAAGATGATCAAACATAGGCATATATATATATATCGGATAAGTCCCTAATGGACTAATATGCTTTTCACGCAATTAGGATGGATTCTAGGTCCAAACATGATTGCTGCAATGAAAGGACAACAAACAGAAAACTCAAGTAGAGAGCGATAAAAAAATCGTAGGATCAAGAAAATGGGGATTTGGTACTATGGGCACCTTGGGATAGAAGTTACCTAATGAATGTAGCCTAGACAAAAAATACCTTGGCAAACCCTGACTATTCGAGGAACTCCCGATTCTTGAGATGAAGTGGCGGAGGGATGAGGGTAGTTGAGAAAAGGGAGGTCCGAAGCCGAGACGATGACGATCTTTGAGGTAGAAGACTTTTAGCATCAATCTTTCGCTAGAATGGGATGACGTGGGGCGGAGAGATAGAAGCCGATGATCGAGAAGAAGAGACGAAGAAGTGAGGAAGAATGTCAATGAAGAATTATCGATCTCGCGATCCCACAAAGAACTCTCATGGAAAAGAGGGTTAAATATCACAAAAAACTTTGATACCATAAGTGCAGAATTTTCATTGTTTTGATAGGAAAGGGGCTACTAGGGTTTCGTTAAGGGCCATCAGATCAAGCAAATAATGACACTTGGATGTTACAAATACGAGAAATCAAATAAAAGAAATAGAAAAGAAAGAAAAGGGGGAGGAAAGAAGCCATATGGCTTGAGAGGACAATTGGCAGTCGGCCTGAGGTGGCGAAGCGGGAAGACATACCTATTCTGTACGGTAAGGAATAGAAAGAAAGAGGAGAGAAAAAGGGTGCAGTTGCCCTCTTTCTATGGTTTGTTGGGGCCTGCATTGATCCTATCCGTCCACTTTTAAGTTTTTTAATCGCCACTTAAACCCTCTTAAATCTCATCCCTTGATAAGAGTCATAAGACCCTTCTGACGATGCACATTCATTTTATTAATTAACTATATAGATAAGTTAAGCTAGCCCAACTAATGACATGATGCAAAAAACCCTTGCACCTAAGCTTAGCCAATAAAAGAAGTGTTCATAACTTAAGGTCTAATCATCCGATCGACATAAAACAACAACGAAAATTGTTCAGAATCTAAAATGCAACATAATGAACTAATTATTTTTCCTATCAGTTGCATTGATTTCCGTGCACAACTGAAAACAACAATCAACTTTTGTGCATGCATCATCCTTCATGCTTGTGCTAGGTTTAAGCTTTGGACGACTTTGCAATCCAACAGATGTTATATCTATAGTTCCATGTTACGTGATGCTAGAATTCTTTAAATGTAACACCTTGTCTCCTTATTTGGCATTGAAACTTGTTCAAAATCTAAAATGCAACATAATGAATTAATTATTTTTCCTAACAGTTGCACTTATTTCCGCACACAGCTGAAAATAACAATTAACTTTTGGCATTCATCATCCTTCATGTTTAGGTTCATGCTTTGGATGACTTTGCAATCCAAAAGATGTTATATCTAGAGTTCCATGTCACGTGATGCTAGAATTCCCTAAATGTAACACCATGTCACCTTATTTGGCATTGAAACCAGTGTTGTCAAGGTGGTCAGGCCTTTCTAGGCGAGGCATGGCCTAGGCGACAATTTTTTTTATATATGGGATAATATTCAGATTTGGACAAATAATAAGCATAATACCATCAAAAACTTCATATGAAATTAATCAAACAACCGAAATTAAACATTATTATCCAAAAAGAATATTCATGTCATCTTTGTCATGTTAAATCACTGAAATGTGAATACGTAAAATCATGTATGTCATGCAACATCGACATGTAACAATCAATGAATCAAATTATGTTACTATTAAGAAGTTATAATCTAGAAGTTAGAACATTAAAACCCTAGGTCCCTAACATTCATTATGAAACAAATCAAGCATAATAAACAAACCCTAAAAATTTAGCACAATCCTAAAATTGGAGAAATAGAAGCATTAGAGAGGATAAATCACATGTATATAAAAAGATAATTCAAAGAGAGAAAAAATTCTATAAACAAATAACATTAACCTTAACCTTAGTAAAAAGAACATGAAATAGATATATATAAATTGCTAAGAAGATGAAATAAACATATAAAATAGTATTTAAGTATATGGGCCATACATACATTGGAAAAGGAAACAAAAAGAAAAAAGAAAAAAAAAAAACAAAATTTCGTTTTATATAGGCCACCCGCCTAGGCTGTGGCATAGGCTTCCGAGCCTGAAAAGGCCTAGGCAACACCTTGACAACACTGATTGAAACTTGTATTACTATCCAAGAAACATAGCTAAAAATAAATTTCTTATAATTTCATTATAGTTATTGCATGGTTTCTTGTACTTGCTGCTTGTGAGTTGTGTAGGAGGAGATTATGGCCGTCATACGGTCCCCCTCCAATAGTCGATGGAAGGGTAGAGCCTCGAGATATGGTGCGTTGTAGAGCGCTGAGTTCTCACATGTTGAGCTGTGGCATTGGTAGATATACTGAATATGATGTCGAAAGACGCAAAAGGCACTGTAGAATAGAAAGAGGGGGGGTTGTCACAAGATGTGGTGACGAAGTTCGGCCGAAGCCTATGACTCTGTGCGGTAAGACGCAAACTTTGAATCCACTATCTCTGAAGAAGTAGAGCTACTCTCGACAGGCCGACGAGTGCTTATACAAGTAGACATAGGGTGAAGTATGCTTGACTAGAGTCTGATTACCAGAAGGCTCAGAGAGCTATGGGAAACAAAAAGTAGAAATAGGAATAATGAAATCCGGTTGAATTTTTTTATCCAGAAATATTTGTCGGGTACGCTATTTATAGAGGTTTGGGAATATCGAGGGTTTTGGTAAATATTCGGGGGGATTTACTAGACCCTGAATAGTATGCATGAACCCCAAGCAGGGTTGGTGGGTCCCACTGTAGTCTCCGTGGGTTCCAGGCAGGGCTGCAGGTCCCACTGTCGTCTCCGTTGGCCCCAGGCAGAGCTGCGAGTCCCACTGTTGGGGGTTAGCCAGATTTTACACCCATAGTTACCCATTCTTAACTAGGCAGGTGCTAACCGAACTGGCTGCGACTCTATGGTGCAAAACTGGTTTGTCCATATCGAGGTGGCTTGATGAGTGTTTGGAAAGGATCTACCGACCCCCTGCCAAGGGCCGATCAAAGTTCTGTCTATCGACCCGCTGTCCGGGGCCGATCGTCACATCTGCCGACCCCCTACCAAGGGCCGATCGTCGCGTCTGCCGACCCCCTGTTAAGGGCCAACCGTTGCACCTGCCGACCCCCTGCCAAGGGCCGGCCAGGGGCATGTCTGTCGATCCGTTGTCTGAGGCTGACCGTCATCTGTCTACCGACTCGCTGTTCGGAGCCGACCATCGCACCTGCCGACCTCCTGCCAAGGGTCGGTCAGGTGCGTGCCTGTCGACCCGTTGTCCAGGGCCGACCATCGTCCGTCTGCTGATCCGTTGTCTGGGACCGATCGTAGCACCTGCCGACCCCTTGCCAAGGGTTGGTCGGTGCATGCCTGTCGACTCGCTATTCTAGGTCGATCGTTGTTTGTTTAATGACCTGCTGTCCGAGGACGACAATCGCAGCCGCCGACCTCCTGCTAAGGGTCGGCCAAGAAGTCTGTCTGTCTGTTGACCTGTTGTCCGGAGTCGATCGTCGCTTTTGCCGATCCCCTACCAAGGGCCGACCATTGCACCTGCCAATCCACTGCCAAGGGCCGGCCAGTGGCGTGTCCGGTCGGTAAGCTGGCTCGACCAGTCGCTGCCAACGGTCATGCGAGGGGTAGTCGGTTGCTGGGTGTCGCTGATAGCCGGCTGCAATGCCCCAGTCGGTCGGTCGGTCGCCATCGACTGACCCTGCCAGACCAGGTCGGTTGCGGTGAATTGTCTGGCGATCGGCCGTAGTGCATTCCTGACCGATAACCAAAAAGGCCTGATTGGTCAGGGGCGGCCGGTCGGTTAGGGGTGGTCGATCGGTCGTGGGGCCGTTGGTTAGAGGGACTGGTCGATCAAGGGTTTTGGGCCTTCGGCGGTTTGGGGGGCCTCTAAATCCTAAACCTAACCCCTAAACTCTAAACCCCAAACCTGCGGGCCAGGCAGCGACCTCTGGGGGAATCAAAGTCCTCGTTCAAAGTTTGCCAAGGGCATAACCTTGGGCTAGTTGAGTGTCGAAGTGATGGTCGCCTCAGACTTTGTTTGCGAGTATCAGAGCTGTCTCCCTGGGCTCGTTAAGCGCCGAGGCGGTGCAAAACTCGGACTTTGTATGCGAGCGCCAGAGCTGTCTCCCTGGGCTCGTTGAGTGCTGAGGCGGTGTTATGTACCTCGGACCTTGTCTGCGAGCTCCAGAGCTCTCTCTGGGCTTGTTGAGCGCCGAGGCTGTGAGAAGCACCTCGGACTTTGTCTGTGAGCGCTAGAGCTGTTTCTCTGGGCTCCTTGAGCGTCGAGGCATTGAAAACCACCTCCGACTTTGTCTGCGAGCGCCAGAGCTCTCTCTGTCTCTAGGCTCGTTGAGCGCCGAGGCGGTGAGAAGTACCTCAAACTTTGTCTGCAAGCGCCAGAGCTCTCTCTGGGTTCATTGAGCACAGAGGCGGTGAGAAGCACATTGTACTTTGTGTGCGAGTGCCAGAGCTGTCTCTCTGGGCTCGTTGAGCGCCGAGGCGGTGTAAAACACCTCAGACTTTTTCTGCGAGCACCAAAGCTGTCTCTCTGGACTCGTTGAACGTTGAGGCGGTGTGAAACACCTCGGACTTTGTTTGCGAGTGCCAGAGTTGTCTCTTTGGGCTTGTTGAGCGTTAAGGTGGTGTGAAACACCTCAAACTTTGTCTGCGAGTGCCAGAGCTATCTCTTTGGGCTTGTTGGGTGCCGAGGTGGTGCGAAGCACCTCAGACTTTGTGAGCGCCAGAGCTGTCTCTCTGGGCTCGTTGAGTGCCGAGGTAGTGTAAAACACCTCGGACTTTGTCTGATAGTGCCAGAGCTGTCTCTCTGGGCTCGTTGAGTGTTGAGGTGGTGTGAAACACCTCGGACTTTGTTTGCGAGTGCCAGAGCTGTCTCTTTGGGCTCGTTGAGCGCCGAAGCGGTATGAAACCCCTCGGACTTTGTCTGCGAGCGCTAGAGCTGTCTTTCTGGGCTCGTTGAGTGCCGAGGCGGTGAGAAGCACCTCGAACTTTGTATTCGAGTGCCAAAACTGTCTCTTTGGACTTTATTGCATGTCGAGGTGGCGATGGCGCCTCAGACTTTGTATTTGAGTGCCAAGGCTGTCTCCTTGGACTTTGTTGTATGCCTTGGGGACAATAACGCCTCAGACTTTGTATTCGAGTGCTAAAGCTGTCTCCTTGAACTTTGTTGCATGTCAAGGCGGCGATGTCGCCTCGGATTTTATATTTGAGTGTCAAGGCTGTCTCCTTGGACTTGACTGCTTGTTGAGGCGGTGATGTCGTCTCAGACTTTGTATTCGAGTATCAAGGTTGTCTCTTTGGACTTTGTTGATTGCTGAGACAGCGATGGCGCCTCGACTTTGTATTCGAGTGCTAAGACTGTCTTATTGGACTTTTTTACATGCCGAGGTGGCGATGGCGCCTCAGACTTTGTATTCGAGTGCCAATGTTGTCTCTTTGGACTTAGTCGCATGCCGAGGCGGTGATAGCGACTCAGACTTTTATTCGAGTTCCAAGGTTGTCTCCTTGGATTTTGTTGCTGAGTAATCTGCGAGGCCCGAAGATGCTCAAGGGTTAGCTGTCACGCCCCGGATCCAGGGTTTTAAATATCGGCCGATACCGGTACGTACCGGTCGGTACGTACCGGTTTTGGCCGGTTCGAGACCGGTACTGCAACCGATCCCGATACCTGGCCCGTATCGGCCGGTACCGGTACGTACCGATACCGACAGGTTAAATTTTTTTTTTTTTGGATTTTTGGTTTTTTTCGGGGTTTTTTTCTCAACCGGTATCGGTCCGTATCGGCCGGTACCAGTACGTACCGGCCGGTACATACCGGTTCGGGGCCGATCGATACCACGACCGATACCGTGATTTTAAACCTTGCCCGGATCCAGCTATAACGGAAACCAGCCAGACCCGGGGTGTGAGGGGGTTAAAAGGGTAAGTCAAAGGAGTAAAAGGATTCTGAGGTGGTTTTTATCATTTAATTTATTATTATATTATCATTAACTAATTACTATGTGATGGGGGATGGCTTTGAGGAGAAGCCTACCAATAGCTTGGCCTTGAGGAAAGGCCTACCGGGCATGAAGCTTGAGGAGCTTACCAGGGGAAACATTACTGATTCTAGCATTATTGAGAGCATCTAAAACATTGTTCCACAGTTATTACATAACCAACTAGAAATAATAAAAACTAGCTAACAGCTCTAGCGTCCTTTCTTGATAGCTAATTAAGCTCCTATAGGAAGCGTCTGAGAAGGATCTACAGTACCTGAAAAGAGTGTGCAACAACGGGGTGAGTTTACTAGGTAAACTCAGTGAACAGTTAACCCTAAACTAGCTAGGGTAAATCATAGTCGTACCCCGCCCTTCTAGACGTCTATAAGGGCGGCAACCCATATATACACACATTGCAAGTAAGTGAAATGAACTGGCTATACATGACAATTCTATTGTATTACAACTACAACTAGTATATATAAGACAAGTAATCATCCAGATCAAAGGTATGCAACTAATTACCAAAGGTTAGTTCTACCTACTCCTAAAGTGAACCGGCAGTTTTCTAACTGAGTCTGCCAACAGAACCTGGGTCCAAGTATACCTGGAGAGCTAGAAATACCCATATGGCCATAAGGGGGCTTGGTCTTTTCACCATGAGGCACTCCCACCCAACTTGCTTCTTCGGGGTCATTACCCAGGGGTGGACTACTAGGCCACTAGCGGCTTTACCGCCTGCCCAACCCTGTGACCCTACCTACTTGATTCGGATTATGCACAGGCGGTGGTTCACCTCCCATCCTGTGAACTTGGGTCCCCTACCCATGCCCGTGAGTAGTGAGTCTTCCCTCTGGGAAGAGAACCTCGATTGAGGAAGTACAACCACCGGTCTCTCCACTGAAACCACCAGTCTCTCCATTGAGACCACCAGCCCTCGTTGCTCAGTAGCAACTGGACTGCACCATGAGACCCATGGTCACCAAACACAGTCATTCAACATAATATCAATAATTAATCAGTACGAGTATCTTCTTGTTTGCATGCATCCTAGTATGAATCTAGGTTGAGCAAATCACCGTTACAGTTATCAAAAAATGTTACATGATTATTCAGAGTCAAGGGATAGTATGCCCACCTCCCACATGCAGTACCGGTTTCCCGCCTACATGCATTAGACATACTATACCATATATATTTTTATTAATTATTTTACAGATACAACTACAATCTACTCTAACCAGAATAGAATTAATTATGTTTACCTGGAAAGTAACTCGGTTGTTCACGCTCCTCCTGCTTGTCGGTTCGGTGTACTGTCGAAGGATAAACTGACAACCATAGTTTAAAATACATAAATTGTTACCTTTATAAATTACTCAAACCAGGGATCTACATAGGTTGGTCTAGGGATGAGGGACCCATTGGATCCGGTCTTGCTCGAATTTGACTTCGATCGGAGGTTTTAGGGTTTGAACCGGTAAAAACTGGTCCATGGTCAGTTTAATAGGATAAAAGGGTCCCTAGGATCCTAAACTAGGTTCAATACATATGTATCGAAGATCTGAGCACAATGCCACCGGTTTCGTCCAATTCTAAGATCAGACAGGGAAATGGCGATCAAACCAAGGTGCACCAACTAGATCGGGTTCATGGATAAAATGGGATACTACACAGTATAATTACTGTATTAAAATATGGCCAACATGTAGAATTTTCCGAGCCGGTCGTAATGACGCTGGTTTCGTTCGATTTCGAGTTCGGACGAAGAAATGACAGCTGAACCAATTCTAGACGGTTTATGGGTCTGGTTCAGGTGAACCAGACCGGTTCACTGCTGGGTCGGGTCTGGGTTATCAGATCGGGTCTGAAGGTCGGGTCGGGTCTATAGTTCGGGTCAGGTCTGGGTTATCAGGTCGGGTCTGCTGTGTACTTAAGGCGGGTCGGGATGCTATGCGGTCGGGTCGGGTCTAGATTCAGGGCTAAGTTGTTAATGGGTTTGGGTTAATAACAATTCAAGAAATGCCACCCACGTCCTTTTCTTCTTCATCAAAAAGAAAACGGAGGAATGGGTTCACTGTGAACCCATCACCACGACACCCTTTTCTTGACCACCCCGTACCGCCCGGACATGTGGTTGTGGTCTCCCAGACACCCCGGCACCGTCGGATTCGTTGGAGTCCGCTAGCGACCATCATGGGATCCCCACCCAACTTATGGAAGAGGAAGAGGAGCCATGGCCGTAGGGGTATCGCTCGGGGGTTTTGAGCCTTGGTGGCACCGGCGGTCGCCGGCGGGAGGCTGGGTATTGGTCCTCCCGACGAGGACCGGAGGTGGGGTCGCGGTGGTGTTCTCCACCCGAGTGGGCCGCGGCCAAGGGAGGAGAGGACCGTGCTGATGGGTTTAGGTCGCGGAGTGCCGATGGGTCGCCGGTGGCCTGGGGTGACCGGTGGGTACCGCGGAGAAGAGAAAGGAGGAGGAGGGGAGGACTAACCTGATAGGTTCGGGTTCGGTGTGGCTCGCCGCTGCGTGGATCGTCGGGCCGCTGCAGCTCCTTCCCCTTCTCTTTTATCTCTCTCTTTCTCTCTCTCTCTCTCTTTATAATTCTTTCTCTCTTGGTTCTACCGTTCTCTTTCTCTCTCTAGATTCTTCATAAAGACAGAAGTGGTTTGTTGTGGTGGTAAAGAGGGTTGGGAGATCAGGTTGTTAAGGCTACCAGGTTGTTATGGCTATTAACTCCTAATAAAGAGTAGGGAATAAATGAATAAAAGATCTGGTTTTATCACCATAATTATTCCCTTACTCCCCATCTGAAATTAAAGTTTTAAATCTCGGGGAGAGAGATCTAAGAGGTCTAAATCTAGCTACAATGTTAGAAGATAGGTCCTAAGTCAGGTCGGCTCTGTTCCGGGCCCTGAACTGGGCTCGGTTGGAACCCGGATACGATTCGTTTACCTACCGGGCTAAAAAGAATAATTAGCCCTAACTCACAAACCGGAGGTCAGAATAGAGCCTAAGAGAATTCGTTGGAAAGCCCTCGTCGACATGAACGCGTCGGCACTTGATACACAATTTTCTGACTTATGGATCTCTCGAAAAGAATGATACTTAAAAATTTAAAATAGCAATTACTCATCACCCGGGTATCGGATTGACCCCAGCTCAGGCTCGTTGAAAAGGTCTCTCAGATCCCCACCCAACGTATCCAGTCTTGCTGCGATCCGATTACCATAATTTATTTGGTAAACAAAACAATGTCGAATGTCGTCTAATTTATCGATATTTTAGGGTATAACTACCGAACTGCCGAAACTAGCTGCGCATACACCCGATTACTGCACGGGACGTGCCATTGCGACGTGTTCGAAGCCATAGAGAAAGTGAACGTAAAACATTTCATGGGTTTATGGCTTATTCTTCCAGAACAAGCCCATAGATAAAGTCTGACTAAGAATGACGAAAATATCTAAGGCGGACTTTTATTATTCCCAAATTTAACACCACAGGTGCTACATTAGCTGTCTCCAATCCCTCAATTGTAGGTTGAATCTTCAGGCAATCTACAATGCCTGAGAATGCCTGATGGTTGATTGTCTCTAAGCCCTCGGTTGAATCCTTGGGCGATCTGCAACGCCTGAGGATGCCCGAGGGTTGGCTGTCTCCAAGCCCTCGGTTGTCGGTTGAATCCTCGGGCAATCTGCAACGCCTGAGGATGTCCGAAGGTTGGCTGTCTCCAAGCCCTCAGTTGTCGATTGATGGACGTTAGAATTTGGAGTGCTTAGCGTAGTGCCTCTGAATACTTGTTGTGGGGAGACCCGGTGCGATCAAACTAGCCTTGTCTTCGGTTGATTGATGCAAAGTTCTTACCGATCCAACCGATTATGGGGTACGTAGTAAGTTCCTTTGAACACTGGCTGATCGTGGGGAGACTTTGTGCGATCAAACCAGCGAAGGGGATATAGAGCTTCTACCTTTGCATTGCTAGTTGATCGTGGGGAGACCCTGTGCGACCGAGCTAGTCTTATTGCCGGTTGGTCGAGGCAAAGCTCTTACCAATCCAACCGATTACGAGGTATATAGCAGATGCCTTTGAACGCTGGCTGATCGTGGGGAGACCCTGTGCGATCATACCAGCGAAGGGGACACAAAGCTTATACCTTTGCATTGCTTGCTGATCGTGAGGAGACCCTGTGCGACCGAGTTAGTCTTATTGCTGGTTGGTCGAGGCAGAGCTCTTACCGATCCAACCGGTTGCGAGGTACATAGCAGGTGCCTTTGAACGTTGGCTGATCGTGGGGAGACCTTGTGCGATCATACCAGCAAAGGGGACACAGAGCTTATACCTTTTCATTGCTAGTTGATCGTTGGGAGACCCTGTGCGACCGAGCTAGTCTTGTTGTTGATTGGTCGAGGCAAAGCTCTTACCGACCCAAACGATTGTGGGGTACATAGGAGGTGCCTTCGAATACTAGCTGATCGTGGAGAGACCCTATGTGATTAAACCAGCGAAGAGACACCGAGCATGCACCTTGGAGCTTAATAATAGCGAAGCGCTGATTGATCAAGAGTTTGAGAAAAACTTCTATATGGAAGGCGATCAGTTGCCATTTTATTGATCACTCAGAAGATGTTACATCATAGATTCAGATGAGTGATATTCTGAGTTGTTGACAATCCATGGTGTTCTACTCTGATCGGTCGATGGGATGCTTCCCTTTCAGCTAACGCTGTTGATTACCGGAATCATGAATTCTGCAAGCTTCTTTCTCCTTGGTTGCAGAGGGGGGCTTGATAGGATCCTTGTCCTCCTTTGAACTCCTAGAGTTGTTCTTCCTGCCAAAGATCTTCCAAGTGGTATGAAAGAGACTTGCATTTTATCGGTGGGTGTCTGTGGCATCGATGGAAGTCGCAGTAAACTGAATTGTTTGTCATGTGCTTTGAATCCAGCTGGAGAGGGTTTGGCCACTTGAGGAAGTCTTCGTGCTGGATTTGCTCGAGGATGATCCTTGTCCTCCTTTGAACTCCTAGAGATGTTCTTCCTGCCAAAGATCTTCCAAGTGGTATGAAAGAGACTTGCATTTTATCGTTGGGTGTCCATGGCATCGATGGAAGTCACATTAAACTTATTTGTTTGTCGTGTGCTTTGAATCCAACTAGAGAGGGTTTGGCCACTTGAGGAAGTCTTTGTGTTGGATCTGCTCGAGGATGATGTCTATGGGCAAATTCCAATTGGTGAAGTCGGTCCTTCGAGGATTGGTGGGTCTATCGCCTGCCCGCTTTAGCCTCTTGGAGGATCCGTCTCCTTTGGCTTGAACATTGTGAGCTCAAGTTGTTGATTGTGCCGGCTCCTTGTCTGAAGGACGCTTCTTAAGGCCACGTGATTTGATCTTTGTCCACCTCGATCTCCCGTTGGATCCGATCGAACAACGCTCCGAGAGAGGCAGATGGATTACGGATGAGGTCATTGTAGATGTGGAGGTCATAGCACAAGGCGTTCTGGAATGCCAACATGACCGTTTTGTCGTCGATGTGACGACCGGAGAGCGCAACGTGCTCATTCCGGAACCTCCGAGTGAATTCTCAGAGGGTTTCATTCGATCCCATGCGAAGTCGGTAGAGGGAGTCTAGTTTCTTCTCTGGCTTGAGGTTTAGTCTATAGTGTTGAATGAAGAGATCTGTCAGATTCTCAAACCAACTCACAGAGCCCGTTTGGAGGTGGTGATACCAGTCGAGCAACATGTCATCCAAGCTACCCACAAAGATGCGGCACAGAACTTGGTTGTCATGGTCGTGCGGCGTCAATGCTTGCTTGAAGGCGAGAACGTGTAATGTTGGGTCTCTCGTCAGGCAGTTGAACTTAGAGAGAATAGGAGTCCTCCAACTCCGAGGGAAAAGGGGCTTGGAGAATTTGCTGATGAAGTGGCCCTTCGGAGGCATGGTTGTTCCGACGATCACCTCGTTGGTCTGAGAGGCGTCTCAGAAGGAGAGAAGGCAACGAGGGCGTCGGAGTCACTCTCGCCGTCCGGTTCTCTACCAAAGCTCGGTCGTTGTTGCGATGTTGTCGGACTCTGCGGTGGCGACCATTGTTCCGAGTATCCCTCACAATGTAAGGATCGGAGGATGACCCAGAACCGAGTGGCTCGGGGCGACAAACAGACTTGTAGAGACACTCCCAGAATGTCGATTTAGGAGTAATAAGCGTGGGTCTTCTCGAGAGGGGTTCGAGGGACCGTCACGGGGTGTCGGCGACGGATTGTCGGGAAAGAGCGAGAGATGGGTCGACCGACCGGCAGACGTCTACTCCGTTGTTGATGCCGGCGGCTGACCGTGGGAGATTGACTTCTGCCTCAACGACGATCCGTCGAAGGGAGTCTCTCTCAGTCATGAGAGCATCGTTCTGCTTCATGAGGGTGAGCAGCTGGAAGTCATCTACCGAGACTTGATATGTCGCCTGAGGATCGGCGACATGTGAGGTATGCGCTTTCCCCGAGCGTTGAGTAGTCGTGTCAGCAGGCTGAGGAGATTGTCGAGGTTGAATCTGAGCGGCGCGATCAACCGACCGGCGACTTCTCAAATCCACAACGGGTTGTTGTTCCGGGTGCTAATTTGTCGCAAACCTACGACTCATTTAGCGGGTCGTAGGATGCGGGATGTCTTGATTTAGGTTGCTTCCCTCTGTCTGGTCCATTGATCGTGTCTTTGCCATTCTGGTATAGCAATGGAGGCAGACGGATTGCTCGGGCAATCGGTAGTTGCTGCTTAACCGAAAACGCTCGGAAGCCTGGAGGTCGCAAGTCGATAGGGAATGATCCCACAGTACAGACGACGCCAAACTGTGGGGAGAGATACACGGTCATTGTACGGTCCCCTTCCAACAGTTGATGGAAGGGTAGAGCTTCGAGGTATGGTGCGCTGTAGAGCGCTGAGCTCTTATGTGCTGAGCTGTGGCGTTGGTAAATATACTGAATATGATGTCGAAAGGCGACAAAAGACACTGTAGAATAGAGAGAGAGAGGGTTGACACGTGATGTGGTGACGAAGTTCGACCGAAGCCTACGTCTCCGTGCGGTAAAACGTAACCTTTGAATCCACTATCTCTGAAGAAGTAGAGCTACTCTCGGCAGGCCTAGGAGTGATTTTTCAAGTAGACAGAGGGAGGAGTAGACTTGACTAGAGTCTGATCACCAGAAGGCTCAGAGAGTTTTGGGAAACAACAAGTGGAAATGGGAATAATGAAATCCGGTCTGAATTTTTCCATTCTGGAATATTTGTCGGGTCTGCTATTTATAGAGGTTTGGGAATATCGGGGGTTTTGGTAAATATCCAGGGGATTTACCAGACCCTGAATAGTATGTGTGGACCCCAGGCAGGGCTGGCGGGTCCCATCGTCGTCTCAGTGGGACCCAGGCGGGGTTGCGGGTCCCACTGTCGCCTCCGTGGGACCCAGGTAGGGCTACAGGTCCCACTGTCATCTCCGTGGGCCCTAGGCAGGGCTGCGGGTCCCACTGTCGGGCATTAGCTAGATTTTGCACTCACAAGTTGTATGAGATGATTTATATAACTATCACATGTCTAAATGATTTCTTCTAATTCATCAAGTTAGGGTGCTTAATATGTCTTTTTTATTGAGGAATGTTTGAATGGAACGCAGAACACTAACTGGATAAAAAATTTAAAATCCATGATTGGTACCCACTAGTCTCTCTCTTGCTCCCTTTCCTTTTCCCAATTATTTATTCACTTTTCTTTCTTCTACTCCTTTCTTATACTTGTTTTCCATTATTACCTTCATATTCTTTTTCCTTTTCTTTCTTTCTCAATGATTCTCGCTTTTTCATTCCTTCATTTCCTTAGCTTCGGCAATTTTTTGTAATATGGAGGCAGCTTACAAATCAGCAAAAAATGAGACCTTTGCTTTCTTATACGTGTTTTCTCTTTTTTTTTCCCTTTATATACCTTTGCTTTCCTTTAGTTCTCATTGATTCTCTTTTTCATTCTTTTACTTGCTTAACTTCCACGATTTTGTTATTATGTATGCAGCTTGCAAATCAATGAAAATGAGACATTTGCTTGCTTTTCTTTGCAATGTGCTTATTGCAACTTAAACCTTTATTTAATTAATCCCAACTCCTAAGAATCAGATATACTTGTTAGAGATCCAAAAACCTATGAACTTGCATTCCCAATTCCCATATGGAGTTAAATTTTAACCAAAAATTGAAGTTATTTGAAGTTAGATACAAATTAATCATGCCATAAAATGGCGTTCGTAATCTGTTTCATAGACATTTATTTTCCTCTCTTGGCATGCAAAGTTCGTTTTGTGGATGTTGTTGCTAAGTTTTGCATTGGAAATTATTGCACTGCACTCTATGATTCCATTAGCATGTCGACATAGAATGTAAAATTAGATTCCTCATAATTTATAGCTCTCGGTTGTTGCTTTGCAACACACCTGCAATATAATCATAAACATAGGCCTTGTCCTAATTATTTGGGGTGGATTTATGAATCATTCATTGGCAATCAGATTGCCTTCAGTATGATTTTGTTGGAAATGTAGGCCCTACTGTCCTAGAAGCCCTGACATCAATAAAATTTGAGTTTCCTTTGGAAATCTTATGGGTACTATGCTGGGAATCAGGTTGCGCTATATGGATTCCAAGGCCCAGGCTCAACCCAGTTTTGATGGCCCACTTGTTTGAGGCCTATTAGTATTTCATTTTCCTGTTTTTAGTTATTTATTTGCTATTTTTGGAGTTCTTTTTATTCTAAATTCTGCACATGTCAAAACCTAACTTATAAGGGTTGTATGAGTGTTTTTAGGTGTCCTAGTTATTTACTTTTGGGAACTACAAGTTCTACGTGTTTTGTATTCACTTGGGAGTCTATATAAAAAGACCCCAAAGCCTCTCTTTTTGAGGGTCAAATAATTATGAATGAAATTGTGTGCGTCGTGCCACGAGTTCTCTTGTGAGCGGTGAGTGAGCGTGAGGCTCATGCCAGTGTGAGCTAGATTGGATTTGGCGTGGTGCCCCTTGTCCCTTTATCTTCTTCTTCCTCTCCCTCTCGCGCAACAACGAACAAAGCCATCCTACATCATACTAAGTATTCAGTCATTATTACCGTAGTATATGTAGGTAAATGATAGAGCCCACATGTTACGTACTTACGTCCATAAATGTTGAAGTTGAGTATTTCATTGATATGACTATAACACCTTGCACCTTGAGGTAGTTTGTCTTGATCACTAGATAGGGTTGTGTGCTAGGTGTGTTGGATACACTGCATTGGACTAATTGATGTGACTAATCTTAAATACAGTCAAATAAGGTTAGGTCCTCAACATTGCTAATGGAAAAAGACTCAACCCTGAGGGAGTCATGAACCTAGACCCTGGTGTTGAGTCTTTCACTTACCAACTAGTAAACCTTACCACGGTTAATATCTTGGGAGTCGGGATCATGGTTAGTCACTAGTCACTAACAAGGTTATGGAAACATGAATTCGCCAAGATGGATCCTCTCAAAGGAGAGATGTCTGCTTGAGTTGATTTATAAGTCTGGTCAATAAAAATTCTGGCGACTCATCGTCTTTCTCGAAAAACGCTTTTACTGAAAATATTTGTAAATATGTATCAAATACTAATACTTTCAAAACAAAATATCACTAAATGGTTTTAGCCCTGTGATTGGGATAAGTCAAGATACTTAAGGTTTGAAAGAGGTAAGTAGAATTGGCGATGACAATTAATGCTAGTATCATAATGAAATCCTAGGTTTGCTAACGGACATCTAGTAGAGAACATGTTGCATAACGTAGCATGGAAGATGGGTCATGAGTCATGACTTTAATTTTACAAGGTAGGAGTTGTCAATCACTTCTGTTTAGTGGGATCGTTAGTCCCTAGCTGGTTGATCTGACATTAGATGCATGGATGATTGTAGTCAGATGAGCAAAGCTTGTGGAGTCATTAAAGTCCCTTAGAAGACATGAATCAAGCTTCTGTGTGGACCATAACAGATGAGACTGAGCTAACCATGTAATCTAACTCACGCCCCTTTAGTGTATTGACCAATTGTGTATGCATTATTTTAGGCTTGGATGGTCCTAGGGTTTCATTATTGGAGTCAAAGGGGCACAGATTCATGGAACTGACATGTCCATATGGAGTTCAATTATGTAGGCCATGGGCCTCCACAATAGGAGCCCAATATCTGCCATATAGAAAAACCAAATAGGGGCTATAGGGTTTTTTGTGGCGGCTAGGAGTCCTTAAAGTCCCTTAGAAGACATGATTCAAGTTTCTGTGTGGAGTTTGTGGACCATAACACATGAGACTGAGCTAACCATGTCCCCTGGGAAGCACGGACACTTCACTCGCCTACCCGTACCCGTGTCGGACACGTGTCGGACACGGACACGGCTCGGACACGGCCTGGACACGTGTCCGACACGGCCCGACACGGCTCGACAGGGTTTAAATTGATTTGGGCTTCGGACACGGGCTGGACACGGGCCGGACTCGGGTTGGACACGGACGGATTTGAATGTGTTTTATTAAATTTCTGTACCCGACCCGACCTGACCCTAACTAAATAACCCCCACCCACCCGGCCCCTATTCTGCGCGAGATCGGGGCTGAAAGCCTGAAACCCTAGCGATCGCCGATCGACCCTCTGCTCTGCTCGAGATCGAGCGATCTCACCGTCGACCTCACCGCTGACCTCGCCGCCGACCTCACCTCCGACCTCACCACTGACCTCGCCGCCGACTGCAGGTACTCCTTTCTCTTCCTCTCCTTTCTCCTTTTTTTTTTTTTCTTTTTCCTGATTCTCTTCCTTCTCTTCTTCCTCTTGTTCCTCTGCTCCTGCTTCATCCTCTTCTCCTGCTTCATCCTCTTCTCCTTCCTCCTCTCCTGCTTATGCATTCAAAAACAAAAAAATTATTAGTTTTTTTAAGAATGTTTTTTTTTGAAGATTTTTTGTTTTTGAATGCAAAAATATGAATCAGTCATGACTGATTCCTGTTTATGCATTCAAAAACAAAAAACTGTGGATTTGTTTTTCTACATAATACAGTGAGTTTTTTTCTTTCTTTTTCCTGATTCTCTTCCTTCTCTTCTTCCTCTCGTTCCTCTGCTCCTACTTCATCCTCTTCTTCTTCCTTCTCACCTGTTTATCATTCAAAAACAAAAAAATTGTTAGTTTTTTTTTTAAGAATGGTTTTTTTTGAAGAATTTTTGTTTTTGAATGCAAAAACATGAATCAGTCATGACTCATGACTGATTCATGTTTTTGCATTCAAAAACAAAAAACTGCAGATTTTTTTTTCTACATAAAACAGTGAGTTTTTTTTTTTGAAGAATGTTTTTTTTTAAGAATTTTTGTTTTTTAATGCATAGTCATGAATCAGTCATTGGCTGATTCATGTCATGCATTTAAAAACAAAAAAACTATGGACTGATTCACTGTTTGTAGTTAATTTCTGGGCTTCATAAAAAAATATGTCTAGGCAATTCATTCTTCGCCGGATTCAGCATTGTTTTGTTAATTACTTCTATAGTTCTATATTGCTTGTTAGTAGTTAATTTGTAGTTGACACTAGTTGTTTGTTAGTTTTGTTATTGTTAATTGCATGAATTATAATTTCTATGTTTGCTTCATTTGTAATGTATTGTTAATGCCAATTATGTTTGTCACGTTTTTGTAATGTATAATAATAGGAAAATGGATCAAGAGAGTTTCGCATCTACCGGTGCCGGTGGTAGTAGTCATACTCCCCAAGATGAAGATGATATGTTAGATGATGTATTTTAGTTTCTACTTTCTAGCATAGTATGATATGTTAGATGGACCGTTTAGTTTTTATGAATGGTTATGTCATCTTATATTTGTTTTTATATATATATATATATATATATATATATATATATATATATATATATATATATATATTGCCGTGTCCTAGCCGTGTCGTGTCCTACTTTTTTGAGAAAATGCCGTGTCGCCGTGTCCGTGTCGTGTCGTGTCGTGTCACCGTGTCCGTGTCCGTGGACTCCATGCTTCATAGCATGTCCCTTTAGTGTATTGACCAGTTGTGTGTGCATTATGTTAGGCATGGATGGTCCCAGGGTTTCATTATTGGAGTCAAAGGGACACAGATCCATGGACCCGACATTTCCATATGGAGTTCAATTATGTAGGCCATGGGCCTCCACAATAGGAGCCTAATATCTGCCACATAGAGAAACTAAAAAGGGGCTATAGGGTTTTTTGTGGCGGCTACATGGATCCATAATGGAAACATGAAGCTGGCTACATGGGAAAACTCTAGTTCCTGCCATATGGTTCCATATATGGAAACTTGGGCCGATTATAGTATAATGTGCATTAAGGATGGCTATGTATGCTCCAAAGATTCTCCCATATTCTCTCACATCATGCGTATAAAGGCTGGGAAAATTGATGTGATATTATTTTCGGATCCTTCTTGCACATATAGGAGGCCTAGGGTTCTCTAGAAACATCCAAGCTCCTTCATAAGTATGGAGGAGCCGGCCCCTTGTGGGCTTTGGTGCCTTAGGCCAAGTGTAAGACAGAGGGAGAGAAGGAAAAGGAGAAGAAAAGGAGAGAGGGAAAGGTGTCGGAGGAGAGGTCCCACCACTGCGTGCTTGGAGGATTTTGCTCATAGGGATTCTCAGTGAGATCTTCTGGTTGGTCATCCAGTTCCATCATCTTCTTCATCAATCGGATATACCGAAGACAACAATGGAATCATCATCCCGATGAAGCCAAAGTACTCCTGAAGTGCCGTTGTGCCAAGCGTGTGTGAAAAAGGTGGAGAGGTAGACTTAAGTTGACAACTGGTTGTAAATAGAAGCTCGGAATCACAATTCAATTTAGTAACAAAGAGGATCATACAATATTCAAGAAGTAATATGGTATTTCAGAATCCATTTCCTGGATGTTTTTTTTTCTTGCTTGTTCTCTAATTCTAATTACGTGACACAATATTTTATTAATATACTTCCAAGGATAAATTTTTTTCTTTCTTATTATTTGTTGAAAAGGAACCCTAAGGGCATATCGATGAAGTACCTATGTAACTTTTATGGACATTTTAGAATTGCTTTGTAAAGGTAAGCCAATGGATGTGGAACATTCTTTCTCCATGAAGAAAATTATATCATCCCACTTGATATATGTGTTGCCTTTATCTTCTCTTATACAGATTTGGCTCAAAATCGCTATTTTGAAGACGAGGCTTTCATTGGATACTTGAAATACCTTCAATACTGGCAACAACCTGAGTACATAAAGTTTATAATGTAAGCTAACTTATAAACGGCATGATTTAAAAGTTGCCCACGATATGGTAATTTTAGTAAACTCCATAAAAAGGTTTAATTAGATGCCCATCATATCATCATTTTTAACTTTTTTCATTTTAATTTACTGAAATTGGATATTTACATCTCTATGATGTTTATAGGTACCCACATTGTCTGTTCTTTCTTGAACTTCTCCAAAATGCAAACTTCCGCAATGCAATGGCACATCCTGGAAGCAAGGTACATTCTTCCAGTATTGCAAGATCTTCATGACTTTCTACTAATGTGGTCAATTACCAACTTTGTCAACTGACCTTTCTGAAGCATTCTTTCATATTCTTTCTTAATTTATTCTTTGATTACATATTCACATGCTACCTAGGCATTTATTTTACTGAATCAAAGTTCAGAAGCATGGTTTCATATGTCGGCTTCCATGTTCGATAAACAGGTTAAAGGATATTCTTTTTGTGAGGGTGATGCGTTTTTGTAGTCATAACTGTACTAGGGTACATATGCAGCTGTTGTACATGTATTCCATATTGCTTGTTATATATCTATTAGCCTGAAATGTCTCTATGCTCTCGCATATACCTTTTCTCTTACAGTTGTATGTCGTATATCTTCATTATTGAACAAGTCTATATGTGTATGATATGCGGCTTATGCCATAATCATGTTTGGGTTCACAATTCCAGTATTTATCGTCAAGTTATCTTAGTCTACCTCTCGACAACCATCAGCTTTGAAGCTCATGGACAAAGATCTAACCACCTTTGTGAGGATCTTGCTTCTGGATGTGAATCCCATTCCTAAGAGGTATTCAATGTTTTTGGTTAGTTGTCGGATTTCAACAGCCTTTCCTTTGGTCTGCAATTTGGTAGAGGGGGCCTTGGTGCATTTGGGATATGTAATTGATTGTTGAAAAGTTGCTAGAGAAGTGGGTTTTAAAGTTCCTCTTGGCAGGTTAATGAACAATGCTACCAATTTTACTTCTCTTCGGCTCTGGGTTTCTATTGGGACTTTCCTCCCTTTTTCTGTTTATATAAAATAGGTCAGATACTTCACCTTTTTTTAATATATGCTCCCATGTGGCATCCAGCTATTAATGTTAAATATAAGGCTTCAGCTGATTTTAAAAGGTGCTTTTAAGAGTTCAACGTAAGAGACTACGTTATGGTCAGGATTAGACCTGAGCGGTTTCCTTCAGAGACCGTAAAGAAATTGCAAGTATGAAGCGCAGACCCGTTCAAGGTTTTGAGATGGATCAAATCGAATGCATATGTCGTTGATCTCCCCGCTAACTATGGGATTAGTTTAACATTTAACATTGAGGACTTGGTTGCTTTCAAATGTCCAACAGTAATTCCGAACGACCCCTTTCTTGAGCCTACCCTGGACACTGATACCCCACCTACATCTGAGCATATCCCTGCTTTACCCCCGTCACTCGCTATACTGTCCCGGAAGGATTAGATTGATAGTATTATGGATGAGAAGGTCGTGTCCAGTGTCCACCAGTGACGGAGGTTTCCAGCGCTACTTGATACGATGGAGGGGACGACGAGAGTCTGATAACACGTGGATCACCAGGGAGGAGTTACAGCAGCTGGACCCGACCTCCTGGAGTACTATCAGAGCCGACATGATGGACACTCGATGGGTTCGAGTTTTTCCCACCCAGGGAGGGTTGGTGGGGACACCAAGGCCACACAACCAATGGCTACACGTGTCTACAATCGCCGTCGCAGGAGGACAGCTTAGGTCATGTCTCTGTGGCTCGGATCCGATAGTTGACAGCTAGGCCCACTTATAGAAGCTCAAATATGGAGGTCCATAGAGAGGATTCATCATTTATTGCATTTTATATTATTTTCGGAATAATTAAATACCTAAATTAACTGCCTAATTTAGATAACCTTGTTATGGTTGATTTTTATTGTGATTTTATGGTTACAATTATGGTTGATTTTTTTGTGATTTTATGGTTATCTTGTAACTAAAGCAATGCAAGGCTATTTAAGGCTTGATTAGTGATGAAGATTGGTTTCTGCAAAACAAATAATGAAAATTGAAATTGCTACAAATTTGTTTGCTTGATTCCTGAGAGAGGGTCACCACTGCTTTCTTAAGAGATGATCAAAGAGTGAGGCTCACCAGCAAAATATCGAATCACAATCAGTGCAAGGCCGCCAACCCCCGCGCTCTCCCATCCTTCCTGTCACTGTTCATCGTCCATCACCTCCCCACTCCGCTTACCATCACCATACCACCCACATCTATGTCTTCAACCATAAAAAAAAAGTCTTGATACAACAAAGAACAAAATAAAAAAAGGAAGAGATTAAGAGGAAACGAAGAGGGTGCCCATCCAATATATACCATGCCACTATCAGATCCACACCCGATCTCTCAACCGAAAGCCCCAGCCACCACCCGCGCCCCCTTCCCGAGCACCACTGCCTCACCCCGAGGCTCCTTGCGCCTGTCGAGCCCCTAACGGCCTCCCACGACGCCGACCATGCCTGAGCCCACCCGACACTGCTCGGTCGTGCCTAAGCCTCGACTGTCTCATCTGATGTCTGTAGGCCGCCTCCCGTCACGAATCGTGCCTCGATGACCATCTGCCTCGCAGCCCTCCCAGACCCGCCCGTGATCCGACTCCCGCCATGCCTTGCCGTCCCGTCCTGCCGTGACCCAAACTCGCCGCAACCTGTCGCAGCCCGAGCACCTCCAGCCGCAAACCCGGGTGCCAATCCCTCCCACCCCCTCGTGCGCCCACCCAAAACAATCGCTCCTTTCCTTTCTCGTATCTCAAAACAGAGAGGAAAACGAGAGTTAGACCTTGTGATCTTTGATCCCAGGACCCCACTATCACCTAGTGGCTCCCATCTTTGCTGGCCATTCACTGGAGGCACCTACCTGGCTACAGGGACCCCATCATAGACTCGCGGACACCCATGGGCACGAAGGACACGCCACATTGCCGGTTGCCGATTTGGACTTCTTTTGGCTGTGCTCAAGTCTTGAGGCACGACTAGCTCATTCAAGTGTTGCTCATTTAATCATCTTCCTACGCCTCAATCGCATCCGCAACACCTGCAATCCATACAGGTTTGATTAGATCATTCCACTTGACACCTCAGTATTAAAATTAAATTGTTCTTTCGGTTGCTATCAATTCAAATTCTGCTATTTTTAAGTAGGTCCCCACCACATCTGAAAACCCTATCCCTTAATAAACACAATTTGAGCCTAAAGCCAATTAATTGAAATCCTTTTAAAGTGTTTAATTTCTCATATTAATTGTTAAACCATCTTACTAATCCGTGTAATCTCCCAACTTCCACTCGATCCACCGTCTCTTTAATTTGACGTGCAAGGAGTTAGTGTGAGCAATCTTGGGTCCCAAACTCTTAATTTAGTTTGATGCCCACCCTTGAACTGTGACTTATTGAATTCTGAAAGCTTAAATTTAAAATTATTAATTTGGGTAATTGCCGATCTCGCATAATAGGCCTGCACACATACCTCCCTGCATCACCTTGGTAAGGATTTGACTGATTTGTGTCAAAACTTTCCGGGGTGATAAAGGCCATAACAACAATGATGAACATTTCAAGAAAAGATATGGAAAGCTTGCTATCGACTCATGGTGTGGCCCTTAATGAATGGTGAAGGAGGCATAACACCAACTAGTTAGGTTTGTCTTGTTGGTTATAGTTATACAATATGCTTGAACAAAATTGTAGTTGTCCTCTACTATATCACAACTGAATATGAGACACATTCTTTTAGATTTACATATTGCATATCCTGTTGTGTTTTTATTTTTGACAGTTTGGCAATTTCATTCTGAAATCCTAATACACTCCTATGATGTGCAAAATCTGGTTTATGCTGTGGTTGATGCTACTTATCCCTACAATTAACTAACTAATAGCAGTGGCACACACACTAAATTTGCACATGTTGTGGAAGAATATACTGGCTACAGCATCAATTGCATAGATGAACTTCCTCGTATTAAGGTTGGACTACAGCTAGATTTCGGTGCTTTCAATTTTTTTTTCTCGAAATGGCTACGATTGGATCTTTTGATTTTGTCATGTTGCATATCTTTGAAGATGCTCTGCCAAATATTGCAGAACACATGTTCTTAACAAGTTTTTCTAATTCATATAGGAGTTGGCTCATCGACAACAATACTTCTTTTGGAAAAACTATAGGAACAACAGATTAAAGTACATTCTACCACGCCCTCTTTCTGAACCAGCTGCACCTCCAGCTCCAGCTCCAGCTCCTGCACCCACTCTATCATCTTCACTGGTGCCAACTACAACTGCTGCTTCAGCACCAGTTCTTTCTCCTATGCAGTTTGTGGGACAACCTGGATCTGCTCTCCCGAAGGTTGACATGAGAAATAGTGTGGGAGATCGTAGAAAAAGAAAGTAAAGTTCTGTTCTCTGAACTGAGTTGTATTTATTCCCAACTCATTTGTTTTGTTTAGCAATTTAAAATCTTTTCACTTCTTGTGCCTCTTTGTTCTTTTGTTTTTCAAAATTAGTACCATGTCATGAAAGTAAAAGAATGCCTTTTTTCTCCATTTTGTAGACTGATATCATCCACCCCACCCTCCAGTAAAGATTGCTCTCCCATAATAGTATTTATATGGTAGCATTCTGACCTGATGATTGAGGAAAACATGATTCTGCCATTGTTTTTTCTTTTTTTGAAAGGTCCTGATGATGTTACAGCATTGAAGTGTTCATATTATATATTAACTTGTCATTAATTTATATATTGTTAATTTTTTTGTGAGTCTAAAGATGTCATTCCTGATTTTTATATTATGCCTCCTCTTGTATGATAGGCGCATCTTTTATTGTATTTTCTATACTTGGAGCTGGCTACCAATCGTTAAAGAGTTGTTTTTATTTTGAATGGATGTCTCTAAATCTCATTAATAATTCCATGATTATTTTTTAGAAAATATGAAAAGGATAATAATCTTTAAACCATCTATTATCAAGCAAACATTGATTGATCAAAAGCAATTTTCCAAATTAAAGTAAATTCTATACAAAGTAAAACCAAAAATTGAATGAAACGGAAGCTGATTAACATCATGAAGTTCAAATAGGCCGAATTATCAATTATATTGAAAGAATGCTTGTCAATGCTACGGAAGTCGCAAATCTAAAATAGAAGCCACATCCCAAAAACAAACTTGCTGAGAATAGGGTGTGAAAGGCGAGGGATGAAACGAATTGATGGCTTAATGAGAAGCAGGAAAGAAGTAAAATAAAAATAGATTAGAAAGCTTTCACAACATTATTGAATATATGGGCAGTGGAGTCTTGAGGAACAATTGACTGTGAAAATCGGCAAGAACAATGCAAAACACCCTAGATAGCCTCAAACACACATTTCTTCCACAACAAACTTGGAGATTGAAATATGGCTTGGAGGTAGAAAGTGGAAAAAAAGACATCAAAGAAGAAGGGATGAATTCATCAAATGAAGGAGAAATTAAGAGGAAACAAGGCTAAATTTCATCTCGAGCCAATTTTATATCTTCCAAGGGAAGGTCAATTTCCTGCTTTTAAGAGCATAAGCATGATTTAGGGACGACTCGACCATAAGGCCATTAAGGCGGTCGCCTAAGGCCCCATGTAAAAAGAATGCCTTGAAGGCCCCAAGTCATTTAAATAACCTAAGACCCCCTAAGAAAAGACAGCCCCAACCCCACTTAATAACCTAAGATCCCATATAAATAAAAACCTAAAGCCCCATACAAAATAAATACTTTCTACAATATAGTAAATTAATTTTTGCTACTTATAATAATATATTAAATATCTAGAAGTCTTATTTAGAGTTTTGGCCTTAGGCCTTAACTTGTGTCAAGCTGATCCTGGGAGCTGTGGTAGTGCTAGAGTGCAAAGAGGTGTGGTTGTGGAGTGGGTTTTTGTGGAAGGGGTTTCCTCGGGTGAGAAAATCTCACCATATGACTGAGGTTCATATGCGGGTGAAGTGAGCGGAAAGACCGGTGGGTTGACTTAAATAAAGTGGCCCAATCGTAGAAAAAAGTCGATGATTGTTGGTTCTTTTATATCTATTTAATTCTTGTTTGATCTAACCTTTGGATAGGTGTACTTCTGGCCCTATGGTGATCCTGACTTATAATGATGTAGTGTAATTTTCATATGTTTTGCGTGTGCCAATTTAAGTGGATGTTGACACTCTCTAAAGTGACACCTTATATTTTTCTATAAATCTAAAATTCGCCTGGAGGCAAAAGCGAAAGCGAAAAAATGTTCTACTTGATTAATATGGTCAAGCACAAACATAGAAAGGACAAAAATGGTAACAACTGAAAGTGTTTAAATCACCTCGTTTCACGTAGGATGAGAAGAACTCGCCTTCTGACGAGAGCCTCAGCGATCGTATTGATAGGGAGCCTTAGTGCTATCATCATCCGCATCTTGTTTCAACGTCCCGATCCTCGAGCACGTCAATGATCTTCATCATTCCGAGACTCCATCAGTAAGCCCATGTTCTTTTAGACGTCAATAAACTCTCTTTTTTGGTATTTAATGTGGGTAGCTCGTAACTTCTCAAATACTTTTTGAAGAATGTTCTGGTTTATTTCGAGTCGTTTACCTTGTCACGACCTGGACCAATGAAGCAACGCTCTCGAAATCAAAATTCGTTGGCATCGTTGCACTTGCATGATTTCTTCGATTACACATGCACGATCAATTTTGTATTCAATTTGTGCACATCGATTTTTGGGTTTAGACGAAGTGGGAGGATTAGCATTTTAAGACGACAACACTCGGAATTTCTTAGTGTTTTTCTTGTCATAGGCTGGTCTGGATGGCCGTCCGGATAAGGTCCCTGAAGCAGTCGGGCCTATCGTTCGGACAACTTGGAGGTATTCCGGACCGTGTTGTGTCCGGACACGTAAGTGTGGTTTTGCATGGGGTTCCGAACAGTCGTTCAGACCGACCTGGCTGGGTAGCAGACTCTGATAAGTCTGGGGTCTTGATAGACATCCGAACCACCCTGGGCTACTGGTTGGGATGGCCATCTAGATCGCGACAGGGCAGAGGCTACAACAACAGGGCTTCTTTGGTTTTGATGGGTTAATCTTCACCGTTGATGGCCGATATCTAATGGCCATTAATGGGGACGACTTACCCTATAGATTTAGGACCCTTTTCCTAATTAGGATAACACTTCGGAAGCCACCATTGTGGAGAGAGAAAAATCCCCCAATCGGAAACCTGAGCTCCACTAGGTTTTTGATGATTTTTCTTCTCGATCTCTCTCGTTTTCTTCGTCGATTTCATTAGAGAGATTCATATTAGCATTTTCCTATTGCATCCATTGATTTCAACGTAAAGAAAACCTGGAAGTTATTACCTTCACCTTCCATAGATACTTGAGGGCGTTTCGGCCACTTGGAGGGTGGAGCCTCCTTCGAGGGGGAGATGGAACAACTGGTTTGTGGTATCCATGTCAGTGTGTCAAATTGGATTGAGGCAGGTGCTATCGCAGTTGTTCTTCACAAAGTGAGGATAAGAGCGACTCAAGGTGTTGGGTTGTGGAAGCGAGCCGTGCGAGTGTGAGGAGCAAATTGCCAGTCAGGTGGGGCGGAGCTGCTAGGCATAGCGGAGATTAGGCAACATACCCATGGTAAGACAAGGCAATACAAGGCTACACAATTAGGCAGATTGGGTAAGTCGAGTCTTGTAACCCCTTGCCTCACATAGTGATTAATCCGATAGGGCTAGGGGTAAATATAGGAAATTGTTCGAATCACCTTAAAAATCTCATGTCAATTGTCAATTCTTTCTCTGAATACTTTATACCCTTGAATTTTTTTTACGGATTATGTGCTAGAAGCCAACAAGTGTTTGAAAAGAAAAACCCATCGCAGCACTTTTGTAACAGGGTGTATATCCATCGTTCCACAAGTGTTTATGTGGTCTTAGGTGTGTGGCTTAGGACTACTTAGGTCCGCTACCATACCGGTGAGCATCCTATATTGAAATAAGTCTCCTTTGCAATAACTGGGGTAGGATACTCTCAAGATGAGGAGACTTGATGGATAAATTAGTCCCTACGTGGCTTAAACTCTACGTAAAAGTGCATCATGAATTGTTAAGACATTGACAATCCAGAAAGCATTTAGGCAACAAGGATACCAAAAATATGGTTTCATGGTTTGAGATCTTCCTAGTATTTTGACATTAGGTGTACAGTGTATTCAACCTACTGAGTAGATTGCAAATAACTGAGCAACTAATACAAAGGACTCTGTTGGATTGCATCTATAAATGGTAATTTCATGAGTTCTAGTGAGGCTTGAGATATCAATGTGAATGGAGAACACCACATAGGCCATGTTTCACTAACATTGGAAATTTGATGCTGCACTCACCTTGTGGAGTGGATTGCAACCATAGTTGTCAAGGCATCAAGGCGAGGCTAGGCGCGCGGAGAGAGCCTAGGAGCCTAGGCACGCCTAGGCGTGACTTTATGTGCATAGGCATTCTCCAGGCACGGGTATATATGTATAGTCTATACTTGCAGGTATAAATGTAATAGACAGCAATATAACACCTTACTAACATGAAATTGAGCATATTCTAGTTAAATGCATGCAACACAATGACACATACATAGTATAAATAAGTAAACAACAAAAGGAACCAATAGAATACAAACACTTGCTAACATAAAATTGAGCATATTCTAATCAACTGCATGCAACACAATGGTCACATAGTATAAACAAATATACAACAACAAAATGAACAAAGAAGATGGGGGCGGGCTGGGTTTTAGTTAAAAATAAAAATAAAAATCATTGCCTAAAACTAGGCGTGCGCCTAGCCTAGGCGTGCCTAGGCCGCCGCTTAGTGCTGTTTGCCTAGGCGCACTGAGGCCTAGCTGTCTCTGGGCGCCTAGTGCGCCTTGACAACAATGATTGCAAATCGTGTAAACGGCTTTATTGATTGCATTGATGAATTTAATTTTGTTCAGTTGTGTGGAAGCTTGGAATTCGAACTCTGATGGAGAATCCAGGAAGACAATGCAATAAGAAGGAATCCTCTGAGCAATCTAACGTCGGCTTGACACCTCTAAAGTAGCATATGAGTCATGAGGGAGGCAAGTATATAACCATAATGTCCCCACATATTTTGACCCTTAATATACATGTTCGTGCTAATGACTTGAAGACCCATAGTTGAAAGATAGTGCTGTGTACTGTTGCAGACTTGCAGTGGATTCCCACAAGAACATGGGTAAAAAAAAGTCATCTCAAAGTAATGATGTAAAAAAGGGTTTGAAATACATGACAAAGTCAGAAAATCAAACAAGAGAAAGTGGTCAAGGAAGGTCAATCTATAGGTCAACAAACTTTAGTGATAGATAAGGAAGCAACAAGAAGATGGAAGATATGAAAACTGAAAATTGACAGAGGGCCTCCAATAAAAACCTTTGAGATTAATAACGTATAAGCTTAGAAGACAGCAATGGAGCTAGGAAGTATGTCTTGATAGTATTTGAGGGAGTATAAGTTCATACAATAAAATGGTTAGTGATGATTTGGGAGTCAAAGGGGTAACATCAGTTGAATTTGAGTCGAGCTAGCATAATTTGGTTTGGATTTACTCAGAAAAAATGTGGTGGAATTGTCATGGTGCTTAACAGAGAGTGGAAGTGGGTTGTTTTGGAAAATAGGGTCAGATTTAATTTGACGGAATAAATCTCAGCAGCAATGGTGAATAAATCGTTAAGAAATCCAATTTTCCAAAATGGATGTGGCTCTTTGAGCAATGTCTGACAGTAGGTTGCCACATGTTGGTGATGCTTCTACTAATGTATAGATGTGGCTCTTTGGGCACATATGCTTTGAAAGCATAAACCTCAATATATCTTATTGTAATAGACTATAACCAGTCATATAACATGTGCATTAGATGTACATCTCAAACTCTAAAAAACTGCATATAGAGAATGCCTTTTTATGGAGCATCCTCTTTTATTTGCTCTTTTGGGTGGAGGATAAGAACCATCTTACAAATAGACTAACATTGACATTTATTACTAGAAATCACTTGTAAATTTTTTCAGAAACTCCAATTGCTGTCTTTTAAAAGTATTTGAATGTAACCGAGTTGATCTTCAAATTATATCCTATTATTTTGCTAATATGTCAGTTCAACCATTTGTGGTGGAGGAAATTTTGGATTTTTTGGATATGGGGTCAAGAAAACTTATTTATGATCTAAAAAGGACTTGAACGGAAGTGATGGGAGCAATTAATTTTAATGGTAGACTCAATGATTATTAATGTGATGGATATGTCGACTTGTAGTAATATGAATGGATGACCAAATATTATGCTTAGACACGAGCCTAAATAACATTGATAAGGATTCTTGGTCATGGCTACGGTTCTTGCTGATTGCGTTTCTTTTCTTTTTGTTCACAGTCCATCTCTAATGTTTGTGAACTTTTATAATTTGTCTAGAGATGCTTTATTTTTGCAATTATTTGTCTAGAGATGCTTGTTTAATGGAATTGTAGAAAATGGATATCCTTCATGTATAAATATAGCATTCAATATTGGAAAAACATATTGTCATATTGCAGGAAAGAAGTTTGAAGGTATTACCAGAAAAAGTATTCCGTTTTGCTTGCTTCCAGGTAATCTTTCTTTTCTACCTTTATGGAACATTATTCTTTAACTTAACTACTTAAGCTAGATGATTTATAGGTTGGAACTTTTCTGTAAAGCCTGAAATATCTACTATCTGTTTCTATATTTCCTGGATTCTTTCATTTTATGTAGGTAGGCATGACTTGAGTTCTATGTTATCAACTTACTGATGCGGAACAATTCTAAGGAAAACCAACAGTTGAAATGTCCCACATATAATTTTTCGTTAGGGATGACCTCAGCTTTTAATCCAATAACTTTGATAATGAATAACCTTTAATATATATATATATATATATATATATATAAAAAGAGAGAGAGGAATGATATGGTGCAGTGAGAGTTGATCACAATAGATGCGATGTGCACTGAGTCGCTCGATCGGCTTTCATCTAATGGTTCACACGGAAGCGGGTTAAAAAAACAAGCAGAAATGACATTTTCAAAAAAATCAGGAAAAAATCGTGTAGTAAACGCCACAACAATAAGTCATGTTTTAAACATTTTTTTTTTTAAAAAAAAAACGTCCAACTTGCTAACTAGCTCGTTCAAAAAAAAACTTATAATTTTTGCTAATTCTGGAAGATTGGAAAAAGTTTCCAAGTTTGGAAGACTCTGAAATCAACTAAGTCTGGGAGACTCAAGATTTTGGACAAGTTTGGAAGACTATAAAAAGTTTCTAAGTCTAGAAGACTCCGAAATCAACTAAGTCTGAGAGACTCAAGTTTTTTGCTAAGTCTGGAAGACTAGAAAAAGTTTCTAAGTCTGAGAGACTCAAGATTTTTGCTAAGTTTGGAAGACCCCAAAGTCAACCAAGTCTGGAAGACTTGAAAGAAGGAAAGAAGAAGAAAAAAAAAGAAGGAAAAGGAAAGAAAGAAAGAAGAAAAAAGAAGGGGAGGGAACCCCTGGCCGACCCTCTAACCAGGGCCCTGGCCATCCCAGTGTCAGGGGCAGCCAACTACCAAATTAAAAAATGTTAGGATCAAGCACCGTAAGGCTCTTCTCTTTTCATCTTTTAAATTATTCCTTGTAATCTTTGTACTCCAAAAATTAGTGAAATCGAGTATCAAAGGATCACTGATGGATCTCCCCACAATCTCATGATATTTTGTACTCTGCTCTCTCGAAGCGAGTCTAATATAAATTTGTATTTGAAAAATACAAATATGCTCATACATTAACAAATGGATCTGAAGTCATGCATAAGAACGACAAGTTTTTCAATGCTAGTTGTCAAAAATGGATTTGGACTCCAAAGCTCTCGTTTGCCATATGCCCTTTTAAGCAGCTTCATCATATTATAATATTAAATCCTCCTACGGTATGTTCTTTTGGGCGGAAATTAATCCATTTCTGTAGAAATCTATCAATTTCCATTCATTTTTCGTTCTCTTGAGTGGAAATCAATCCGCTTAAGTAGGTGGAAATGAAGCAATTTTCCCTTCAAACTGTGGAAATGATGTCCAACCTATTTAGAAAGAAAATGATATGAACGGAAGCTTAAGTGAGTGGAATCGAACGGATCAGATTTTCTCAAACATATTTCTTTGCTTAATTTCATATTCGTTAGAAGTGAAGTTAATGATATCTCAATGGAAATGAAAGTCAATGGAAACCATTTTTGTTTCCACTCACTTATGGAAATAAAAAGAACTGACCCCTATAGAAAAGAATATACCTGTGCCAGCTACTAAATAAAACCATTTCAGCGGTTGTAAAGGACCGTTCAAACAATCTCTTGATCATAGCAATTTATGGAAGTAGTCTTCCATATTTCCTATCCTATTGTGAATCATTAATCTATATAACATGTTACGTCTGTTCAAGTTATTTACAATCCTGTCATCCTCAAACTCTCACAGAGACAAGTTATCCATCCGATCTAATCGATACATGAGTCGGATGCATCGAAAAAAAAAATTAATCACAAACTCTATATCTGATCTAATCGAACGGATGAGTCGTTCCCTCATCTCTCTCCCATTCCAATCTCTCTCTTCCCCACGATCTCTCTCTCTCTCTTTGTCTCTCTCTTTTGCTCTTTACGTCTCTCTCTCTATCTTCCCCACGATCTCTCTCCCTCTGTCTTTCTCTCTCTCTCTCTCTAACCCACCATGATTCTCTCTCTCCGATTCTTTCTCTCCCCTTCTCTTTTTCTCTCCCATCAGTTACTCACCCCGATTCTCTCTCTCTCTCTCTCTCTCTCTCTCTCTCTCCGTATCTCTCTCTCTAACCCATCCCGATTCTCTCTCTCTGATTCTTTCTCTCCCCTTTTTTTCTCTCCGTCTCTCTCTAACCCACCCCGATTCTCTCTCCCCTTCTCTCTCTCTCTCTCCCACGGTTACACTCACCCTGACTCTCTCTCCGATTCTCTCCCCCCCCCTCCTCTCTCTCTCTCTCCCATCGGTTACATTTTGCCCCCCTTCAATGCTGTTAATTAAGGAAATTAAGTAGTTGACAAAAGGGGGGGGGGTGTTGTGTTAACAGTTCAAACTTGAAGGTGCTCGGGGGGGGGGGGGGGGGGGGGGGGGTCGCGCCGAAGGCGCCCGCTTCGTGCCAATCAGCACGGACATTAACTAGTATGTTATGGCCTATGAGAGCTAATTCTTAATTTTGCATGACTAAGTGTAGCACCACCTAGATTAGTGCAGTGCAATTTTCAAGTCATAGTTGGCAATGTCATGTTGGATCTCCCTCATTAGAGGTAATTCATCTATATGTCTTTCAGTATATTGTCTGCAAAGTTGGAAAGTATTCCATTCACCTCTGGAGGCAATTCTTTTGAAGAATTGTGTTGTCATAATGTCTTCTTGACACCAAGGCATAGGCATGTCCTCACTTATTTCATTCTTCCTCAGACCTCTTCGAAATAGGAACTTGAGGTGGCTTCTTGTTAGACTCGTTGATATGAAGCACTTCTTTTATTGGTTGTAAAAGAATTTTCTTTCCCTTTGGTTTAAAACTACAGGTGTTGTCATGTCCATTTTGAGTCACATTCTGTTCATGCAAAAATGGCATCTGTAGTAAAACAGAGCTCAACTCATAGGCTATTATCACGCCATACGTCTTTCACACAGATTTACCCAATAAAAGAGCAACTATCCACTTGCAATTGGCCGTAATTGCGGCACCATCCTCCCAAGTAAAATAAAATTTGAGATTCCTTATCTTCTATCCTAATACATCCATAGTCTTCTATGTAGCTACATTCATGTTGCTGACATTTTCAATAATTACAGTGTAATTCATAGTTTGAATTTTCTTTCAAACACGAGTCAAAAATTGTCGGACCACTTTGGATTTTAGCTTAGTTGACCTAACCCGATTTTGGACCAAATTTTATTTTGGTAGTAAATTTTGGACCAATTTAGATAGTACAACAAATTTATAATTGTTCTAACATGTGCCTTTGAACTATCCTAACCTACACTGATATACCAAGATGGTTCGGATTTGAGCTTTTCCACCATGGGTTACATATCTTATTAGTCATGCCCTTATGTGTGCCTTTGAAAGTGATAGTTGAGGTTTGAGATTTAAGGTTGGGTTTGTCATTCGGCATAGGCCCTGATTGATACATTTTACCCGTTCTGATCGTTCGGGTTCTAATTTATCTACGTTGACCAAAATATAGAAGATTAATAAAAGCATTTAAAGAAAAATTAGTAATGTATCTTAGTAGTATGATTAACAACTGTAAATAGAAACTATAAGGTCATTGTTTCAATTAGGGCTTAGCCTAGTGGTTGGAACCCCTCTTCTCACAGAGGAGGTCCTTGGTATGCAGTCTAGATTCGAATTTTTGCTGCTAGAGTAGGTGGGGGAGATGTAGATTGACCGAAAAAACTATAAGATCATTGATGATGTGATACTACTACAAGGTGAATGAAAGCATTAATTGTGATCATAGTCCACATAAAACATGTCATGTGCCACATACAGTGGACTAAAGCTTAAATGGTATTGCAATTTGTGTTTGTTGTCTTGATGTTATTGATAGCTAGTTTGAGAGAAGTGTTCATCCCCCCCTCCCCCCCCCCCCCCCCCCCCCCCCTCTCTCTCTCTCTCTCTCTCTCTTTCTCTCTCTCTCTCTCTCTTTCTCTCTCTCTGTCGGTTCTAGGTTATTCTAGAGCTTTCCCATAAAGCAGAAGCATCCTCTCTCTCTCTCTTTATTTGTCCTCGAATAAAAAGCCTCTAGAATTAGGTTTTAGTAAAACTCAGTTTAGGCTACAGTAATAAAATAACAGTGATTATTATTTGCTTATGATGATTACTCAAAATACGACATCCTTACGTTACCTTTCTCACAACAAATAATTTTATTATATTATTATTTAAAACCTATAGTTTTATTTTTTAAAAAGCGTTTTCAGGTCATTAGATTCATTACACAAGTCTGTTGGATAAGTTTACAAGCTCGTTCTATCCATCCTATATTGCAATACACTTATTCAACCTAGGTTTTATGCTTCATTAGTGAGAGCATCTGTGGATCCCCAAAATATCACTGGCTTATTGTCCATGTAGTGTCTTGAATTGGTGACACGTGGTAGTGTGCGGGCAAACCGTGTAGCATGATGATAAAAGCCCAAAAAAGGTCCCAAGGCAAAAATGATTAAGCGGTGACGTCATGGGTGACATCATCATGATGTTAAGCTTGTAGCTCGCTCAAAAGGAGCAGGTAGCTAGCCCACAGTCACTATAGCAAGCTCGTCCCATAGCGACCACCTAGGAAGCACGGACACTTCCCCAGGCCTCCCGTACCCGTGTCGGACACTTGTCTGACACCGACACTTGCCGGACACTCGTCGGACGCACATGTGCCGTGTCCCACATGGTTCCGGGAGCCGGACACTCGCTGGACACGTATCGGACACGGTGGGTTGACCGGTTGTTCGATATAGGGTCGGGTCACAAGCTGTCTTAGAGGATTAGATAGGTTGAAGTCAAAACTGAATCGCAGCCGTTCTTTTGCATGTCATTTGGGCCTGAGTATAATTCACTTGTCATGCTGGTTGTAACGGACGGTTACAATTCAGTTTTGGCTTTAACCTATCTGATCCGCTAAGTTTTCAGATAGGTTGAATCCAAAATTGAAACACATCCATTCTTTTCCATGCCATTTAGGGCTGTATGTGATTCACCAATTGGGCTGGGTGTAACTAATGGTTGCGATTCAGTATGCATTAAATTTTCATTTTAGTTATTTTCTATGAGATTTTTTCGGTTATTAAAATATATATGAATTATGAACACACATAAAATATAAATAAAAAATATTAATTTATTTTGTCGTGTTCCTGCCGTGATCGTGTCCTCTTTTTTTAGGATTTGCCGTGTCAACATACTCGTGTCGTGTCGTAATCGTGTCCCCATACTAGTGTTAGTGCTTCTTAGGCGACCACGCAAGATCCTTTGGGTAACCTGGTGGTGACGCCATCATGATGTCAGCCGGAAGCTTGTCCAGTGGGGTAGGTAACTCACCCAATCACGTATGGTGAGCTCGCCTCATGCAACCACGTAAGACTAGCCTTTGGGCGACTTGGTGGTGATGTCATAGGCAACATCATCGTGATGTCAGTAGGCAGCTCATCCCGAGCCATATACGGCGAGCTTATTCCTTGGTGTTCACGCGCGGTTAGCTTTGGTGTTCACGCGTGGTTAGCTTTGGTGTTCACGTGCGGTTAGCATGGTAACGTTGGTCGAGGGTGAATCTCACCACACTTGGTGCTTTCTTAAGAGGGTACAAAGCCAAGAGGCGAGCGAGAGCACTCGCTTGTCGCCTAGCGGCGAGGCAGGTGTCAGACGACGAGCCTGTAGAACTGACACTACCAGATCACTAAACCCAACAAGAACATAACACGTGGCACTGGAGAATGACGTGCTCCACTACCTTGACCGACTTCTTGGTGATGTCAGTGTCAATCTGCACCAGTCAAGTCATTACACGTGACGATTCTCTGCGTCAGACATCTCTGCTCCACTCCTAGGGTGACACATGGACATTCTTTGTGTCTGACCACCAAGCTTGCCCGAGGGGTGGTCTTTTGACCCAGTCATGCCCTGCCACGTGGCTTCCACCAGTGTAGTCAAGGCATTGAGGCGGACTCAAGGCGCTAAACTCTACCGGTGCCTAAGGCAAGGGGCGAGACGAATGCCTGATTGAAATAAGGTGTGCAAAAAAATTAAAAAATATATAGATAAATTATAAAATAACTAGTTGAAACAAATTTGCATATTCATATAGCATGTGCCATCAAACATCAGTAAAACTTATCATCATAAGTTCTATAATCTATATCATCCTCATCTTGGGATATAGGCTTGGATGTCTGCAATAAGATTGTGATCTATGCTTGGATGTCTGCAATTAACATGAAATAAATGTGATTTGAAGATGTGAAGTAAACATATAAAGAATTATGGCACTATACAACTGAATCAAAAGCTGAATTAAAAAACTGAGAGAAGAGAAAGTTTTGAAGGTGGTTCGCGGTCCCAACGTTAAAACCCTAACCCGATCGGGCCAATCACTCAATCGTGTGGATGTTTCGAGTCCACAACCTACGGGATCATGAGGTTATAGCCTCATATGTTCATATAGGTTAAAGGCAAAACAGAATCACAACCGTCTGTTACACATTTACACCTAGCCCGACCAATGAATCACACTCAACCCCAAGTGGCGTGCAAAAGAACGGCTGTGATTCAGTTTTGGCTTCAACGTAAACCATCGATTAAATGAGGCGAGCGCCTCCATCGCTTCACGGTATAAGGCGGGCGCCTTGCTCCGATTTATATACATGCTCTCGCCTCAGTTCAGGCGAGGCACTCTCGCCTCTGGTTGGCGCCTCCGCTCGCCTTAACTACACTGGCTACCACATGACCGAACACGTGTCGACGCCTCCGGCTTTCGAGCTCCTATAAATGCCCACCGAGGTCTCAGTTCAAAGGGCTCAAATCGTGGATTCCTACCTATACTATAGCTCTTCTACCTTCTTGATGTGAGTCTGACTTAAGCATCAGAAGGCTGTTGTTCCATTGGAAGTCGATCGTCTCTGATCATTTTTCTATCTTGTAGCTCGCCAGAGTCCACTCGCATCCTCCCCTTGATAGAGAAGAATGTCGGAGCCACCGCAGTAACATTCTTTCGGCGAGAAACTCCGATTGATGGGAATCGAGAGAGACATGCATTTTTCCTTGGTGTGGTAAAAATCCAATTATGGGTCGGACAAGAGCTTATACTTATAACTATCTGCCTGACTTGGACTTGGATTTCGGTCAGCCTAGTTTGTCCAGAACCGACCCGGTTTCAAATCGGATAACTCGGAAACGACCCGGATTGCTCGAATATATAATAAATATCTATTTATAACTCATTTAAATTTATTATATATTCCCTTTTAAAAAATACTATATATATTTAATAACTTATATTTTTGTATATTATGTTACAGATATTCGGAAAAATTGGGCGACTTATCTGAATTGGTTAACCTGGACCCGGATTAAAACCGAACAATCCGGACAGACACGGATCAGTATTTCGGACAAGAAACAATTGTCTGAAGCCGGTTTTTTTTCCGGGTTGGACAAAATATTGCCACTTCTAGTTTTTCTCTGACAGCATCCTCAAACTTTTTTCACAACTTCGATTTGTTTTTCCAGAGAATATTTTACATTGCAATAGCTTTTTCTGCCTCTCAGATTCGGTCCGTCTTGGGCCTTGTTCAGTCTTCAGTATGATTGGTTTGGTTCTGGGTCCATAGTTTCAAAACTCGCTATTTCGAGCGAGTTGGATTCGGTTAGTGAAAGTGTTTGTATGGAACCCAATGACATTGTGAATTGATTCACCCTTCCCAAATGACCATTTTGCTATTCGGTTAGCAGTTTGGTGCAATTTGATCATATGTCCACCAATTACCCTGGATTATGTATGATATATCTATTGTGTGCTAGGACATGAAATCTTTGCCTTGCATGATGGTCGATGGTAGTGCTTTTGTATGCTCATTGGTTGCTATGCTTATTCATTATGCATTATATTGGCATTACGGTCATCTCTTTGTTCACATGGGTGATTTGAGACTTTTCAGTTTTCGCTAGTGATGGCCAAGTTGATTCAAGACTACATGCTCTCCGCTTGGTTTATAATCCACTCCTGCTTCTGCCGTTGCTATCGGTAATTCTTCAGCACTTCTGACTTGACGAGCCTGCGGATCTATTACAGCGATGGTTATTGCTGTGGACTCTCACCATAAGGCACTTATCACTGTAGCCCGACTCGCAATATAGTGGGTTTAGCATTTGCTCGTGCTACTGAGCGTGGGACATGCTAATCTGATCCTTTATCTATGAAAATTCTCTCGTGAATTGTTTTTCACCATATATGATTAAATGTGGAAAGTTGCAAGATGAACTTGAAATCTTAATGTTTTCGTATTTTATGTTGCAGACGTGTCCCTGATGAAAAGAACAGAAATGGGTAACAGACTCCCTTCCCTTCTAGCCAAAGGGAATAGGTCGGCCGTTCGCCACCAGTTTTACATCACTGAGGGTAGGGTTCCTTTTTAGTAACTGTCATCCTAATGCTCATCACAGGTTATAAGGAAGGTTTACATAAACAAAATAAAAAAATTTAAGAGAGAGAGAGAGAGAATAGCAGCAGTCAGCTAATAGTAACATAGTAGGGCTTTTAAACCTATCACATATAATGTCCTGAGTCATGGACAATGGGGATTTTGCACACTTTCATCTTGCTGCCTCTTATCATCATTATGATTAAGCATGAAAAAATTAGACTATTCAAAAAATAAGTTACATATTCACAATCTTGAAAAATCTCATCATGAGAAAAATATTAGGCGAGTAAAAATGAAATTGATCCAACAACCATTAAAACCTGGAGGGATACAGAAAAACCGGTGAACGAAGATGGCATTAATTGTTTTACTATACTCTTTGTAATGACATAAAATGTGTCATTCAATGCCAATATATGGCATTTCATTGTTTTCCTTTCAAGGAGATGATGGGAAATAATTGGACTGTTACTGATAGTTATAGATATTACCTTTTTACATGTTTTAGTTTTTATATTAAATTGACATGTGGCACTCTGTTTTGAAAGGTGACATACATGTGACGCTATAGTATCTGCTTTTATATATAAGTATCGATAAATAGATTAGTAGGAAAGTTCAACCTAATCAACCTTTAGTTTTTGGTTGATTTCAGAGTCTATATACAAATACACACATGTGCAAGGGGATGCTCCACATTATCATTGAATAATATTCAGTTGCTTTTGAGTTATCTTTTAAATTGTTGCTTTGATGTGATTGCCTTGGTCCCATGATGCGATATCGTGGAAACATCTGGGTGAGATGCCTTGATGGTTTATATTTGTATTTTATTGATCTTTAGTCATTTTATATCATACAAAGAATATAGTAAAACAATGAATACCATCTTTGCTCACATGTTTTTTGTATCCCTTTGAGTTTTGGTGGTTGTTGGATCAAGCTTCATCTTCCCTCACCTGATATTTTTCTCATGGTGAGATTTTTTATGACTACAAATATGTAACTTATCTTTTGAAGAGTCGAATTTTTTCTGATTGTAATGATGATAAGAGGCAGCAATATAAAAAGTGTGCAAGATTTTCATTGTCCATATCTTAGAACATTATATGTGATAGCTTAAAAAGCCTTACTATGTTACTACTAGCTTGTTGCAGCTACACTCTCTATCTGTCTTAATATTTTTTTTATTTTGTTTGTATAAATCTTCATTATTATCTTAGATAAGCATTAGGATGACAGCTACCAGAAAGGAACCCTTCACTTAGGAATGTAAAACAGGTGGTGGATGATCCACCTCGCTGCCTAGAAGGGAAGGGGGTTTGCTAGACTATTACCCATTTCTTTTCCTTTCATCAAGGGTGTGACTGCATGGCCCACCGACCACTTAGTCCATAATTTTTTTACAGAAATTCCATCTTATTGTTTATTATGGTTGTGATTTTGGACAAGATCTAGTATATATATATATATATGAGTAGGCTTAATCTTAATCCTTATCATTTTATTCCAGTTGTGTAAAAGCTTAAATATGATGATGTAGGAGGCCTCGCTCGGTCTTCATGGGTGTATGCGCAGAAAAAAGATTCGGGTCGTCTTTATTACAAACACACGAAGATTACAGAGTGCCGGGACTCGGGGGTGGTGAGCCGGGTGCGGCGAATATTGATCAGGAGATTGTGGGAGAGATCCTTTAGAGGGTCTCTTTGATCCGCGTCTCCACGTAGTATTCGTGCGAGAGCTCTGAAGAGGTTGCCCAAGACAGAGGTCTTTACAGGGTGAGAGTTTTTGAGAGGCTAAGGAATATCCGCTATTGCTTTTGTCCCTTCCGTGCTTCGCGCTTTCTCGGCTATGGGGTTTTCGGCTTTGTTCCTCGGTCTTCGTGTCTTCTTCGATCCTTGTTTGACCTCGACGTCTTTGATCGTCGGTTCGCGGCGTCGATCGTGCTTTTGGCGTCAGCTTTGACTTTGACTTTCAGTTTTGGCTTGGCTTTGGCGTGGCTCTGGTTCTTGCTTTGCTTTGGTGCTTGCACTTGAACGTAGACGGAGGAGACTTGTGATGCTTTCACTCTTCCGGACTTCGTGTCGTATCGGCTAAAGCGTGCGGTGATTTTGCTCGTGACTGGCGTAGTTGCTTGGCTTTGGCACTTGCGTTGCTTTGGCGCGGGCTTTACCGGGGCTTTTGCTTTGGCTTCCTACGTTGCTTTTGCTTCGGCGTTGACCCGATCTTTTTCTCGAACGACGGTGGCTAATTCTTCAAGGCTTCTGGCTTCCTCGACGGTTATGGCGTTGGCTTGACTTCTCTTCTTCTCCGGGCTCTCTTGACTTGATCGGAGTTGAAGGCTTTACTTTGAAGACGACGGGTGTAGCGTCGGTTTTGCTTCTCTTCTTCTCCGGACTTCTTTGGCGTGATCGGAGTCGAAGGGTTTACTTTGAAGACGACGGGTGTAGAGCCGGTTTTGCTTATCTTTTTCTCTGGGCTTCTTTGGCGTGATCGGAGTCGAAGGGTTCCTTTGAAGATGACGGGGGTAGCACCGATCTCCGTGCGACGGTTGCAGCGCCGACTTTGTTTTGAAGACGACGGGTGTAGCGACGCTTCGGATATTCCTCTCCAAGCTTTCTTCTTCGTGGATGGAGCGAGCATTTGTCGAAGGCGGCAGGGTGATAACGCTTCGGTCTTCTTCTCCGGGCTTTCGGGCTTGATCGGAGTTGAAGGCTTGTTGGAGACGACGGGGTGGTGCCGCTCCGATCTTCTTCTCTGGCCTTTGCTTCTGGCGTCTTCGGAGTCGAAGGGTTCTTCTTCGTGCACGGAGTCGAAGGCTTGATCTTCTTGTGCAAGGGTCTTCACGTTGATGAGGGCTTTCAATGGACTTAGCCGATCTCGAAGGGATAGGCTTGCCCGTATCTCGTGAAGCCTTGGGTCGATGAAGAGCGCGTCTCCTCTTCTGCAGAGCTTCCTCGCTTCGTCTTCAGCTTCCGACCTCTGACCCCTTCGACCCCTTGAGCCTTCCCTCTCCCCCTCTATTTATAGGCAAAGGGGGGAGGGGAGAGATACGAGAAGTTTAATTTTGAATCCCTTTAATATCTCCCCCATAATTACCCAAGATTTATTCTTCAATTGAAGAGAGGAATAAACTTTTATTTGCTTTTCTTTTCTGGCGGGATAATTATGGCTGAATCTTGCACATGAAATCGATGGCGACCCGACTCTTATTCTTGTCCGTCGGATCGAGGGATCGGCGCAGATCGACACATAAGTAGATGTCATACGCAACCTCCCCCCGTGCATGGCGGTCTTTCTTTCCTTTTCTTTCTTCTTTCCTTTTCTTTCTTTTCTTTCCTTTTCTTTTCCTTGCATGGCCGGCCACCCCCTACCCGCGGGTAGGGGGCTCGGGTTTCTAGAAGGAGGGTCGAGTGGGCCCCACTTGAGGATGGGCCCACCTGGCCTTTGCTTGGTGCGGGTCCGGGTACGTGTGCGTGTCGGGTTCGCCTCCAACTTGGTGCACGCGAGTCGGGTCCAGGTCGGAGAGCGTGTCGGGTTCGCCTCCAACTTGGTGCATGTGAGTCGGGTCCGGGTCGGAGTGCGTGCCGGGTTTGCTTCCGAATTGGCGCATGCAAGTCGAGTTAGGGTTAGACACAATTTGTGTGCCTACAAGTGCCCCCTCAATGATGAGTGCGCTGGTGGAAACGTGTAGGGTTTGTGCACGTAGGAAACGTAGAGCACTTGTCCTTGATTCTTTTTGTGGACGGGGTTGGGGGCTTATTTAAGGGCCCCTACCCCCTTCATCCAACACATTGCTCTTGCGAAGGCTCTACTGGCTTTTGGAGACCGTCGTCAAAAGAGTGCTGCCTGGGGTTGCACACGACTTGCTCCGTCTTTCCGGTGTCGCCTCTTTTGTCGGCGGCGGTGATGGTGCGCGACTTGAAAGTTGTTGCGAAGGTGGGCTCGAAGCGACGGGGCGATGACGATCGCGGCGAGGAAGACGGAGGATCACGGCTGAGGTGTTGATCGCCTTCCTCCTCTTCCTCCTTCTTTCTTCTTCTTCTTCTTTTTTCTTCTTTTTATTTTATTTTCTTTCTTTCTTTCTTCTTCTTCCTCTGGTTTTTTTTCTCTGGTTCGTGGTGGCGTCGGCAGCGGCGACCGGCTACGGTGTGCGCGGAGGCAGCGGCAGCGGCGACTGGCTGCGGTGCACGTGGAGGCCGGGGCGCTAGGTGCTGCGGCGGCGGCTGGCGTGGGGCGGCGCGGTGGGCGCGGAGGCGCTGGCGTGCAGGCGGGGTCGACCTCGCAGGGCGCGGGGTACGACGGCGACTTCGGGCGCAGGCGGCGTCGGCCGGGGCACGGGGCGCAGGCGGCGGCCGGGGTGCAGGGCGTAGGCGGCCCGCGCGGAGGCAGCGCGTGCGGCTCTGGGCGTGGGGCACGGCGGTTGGCGGGTCCCGACCGGGTCGGAGAGGCGCGCGAGGGCCGGTGCGGCTGCGGCTCCGACTCGGGCGCCCCCCCCCCCCCTCCCCCCCCCCCTCTTATGCGGGTTTCAATCGGAAGGGGCTGCGGGCCGCCCGGCGGCTGCTGATGCTTCTCTCCTTTTTTTTTTTTCCTGTCGGTCGAGTGCGGAAAATAACAGCAGCAACGGTGCAGGGCGCACGAGCTGCGGTGCGGTGGCATCTGGCATGGGCGCGGGGTGCGATGCGGGCGCGGATTTACTGGTGGGTGACACAGAGCGGTGCGGTGGCCGGCTGCGGGTCCAGTGCAAGCGCGAGTTCCGAGCGGCGGCCGGTTGTATTATGCCGGTGATGCGAGGTTCAATACAAGCGAGTGGCGGTAGGCAGCCGGCACAGGCGGTATCGGCGCGGGTAGTGTGTGGACGCCGCACGGCAGAGGGGTGGTTGGCCGACACGGGCGGTGCGCGGTCCCCGGGAGTGTGGCACGAAGGCCAAGGCGCAGTGGCGACGTGGCTCTGAGTGTCATTCACCTATCGGGTTGCCCACCATTGGACAACTATTATGTGTCACCTTAAGTAAGGGAGGACTTATTAGACCATCTCTCTTTAGTATTGCCTTTAGTGTTCTGTGGGTTGTATATAGATCTAACATGCCTCCGTAATAGTCTAAAGGCAACCCACGGCCATTGTTGCCCGTTGTCGGCCATGTGTAGACAGTTTCCCGTCTTTGTCACCGGCGATCCACCATCGTGGTCTCCCTCCTCCCACCACTTTCAGTCTCCCTCCTCCTTCATTTTCCTCCTCTTCCCTCCTTCCTTTTCCACCCCTTCTTCTTCCTCCTACTCCTCCCCCTAGAAATCGCAACACTTGGCCACATCAAGCCAATGCATTCAGATTCCATTGTTGAATGCAATGAAGGTGCATTCGGCTTGGTCTGGTCAAGTGTCACAATTTCCAAGGCAGCCTGCGGTGATGGGTTGTCGACGACAGAGGTAGCCAACGACGGAGGCAGCCCGCGATTATGGGTTGTCGACGACAGAGGTAGCCAACGACGGAGGCAGCCCACGATGATGGGTTGCTGACGACAGCGTCCAACCGTTTGCACATGCACAACAGAGGCAAAAGGTTTTTGCAAAAATAAAAAAAGAGGCAAAATGATAGTCTTTAGACGAGGGCTGCCTTTGGCAAAAATGAGGGTGTTGTTTAGACGTGAATTGTCTAAAATATTCCATGAGTTTTATACAGCCTAACCCTTTAATAAATCATTTCCAACAAAATTCAAGGAAAAAAAGGGGGGAGTTGGTGAGCCCCAACAAGAGAATACTTAAACGTACAGGACAAATAAATGTTGTGGACGAAAACATCCTCCATAATATTTTAAATTTTTTTTTAAATATCCTTTTCTCTGAACCAATCAAACCTTTGTTGGAGCTGCTCGTCGTTGCCAATGAACCAACCCTAACCCTAAACCTTAAGATCTAATGGCCGTAGGATGAACTCTAGACCTAGGAATTATAAACCTAACTTAATCGAACTGAACCTCTCCAGCCCCTGTTCCTTCTTGCCTCCATTGCTCGTCGCCTCCTCTACTGCTCTCGCCGGAGATCACCATGGCTAATGGTGCCCGAAGCCGGAGATGGAAGGTGTGGTCATTTTCGGGTTTTTGATTAAAATTAAAAACTTTAGGTTAATAGAAATGTTTCACTGTCCTGCACCTTCAAGATTTGTTCTGTTCGGAATTAATAACCAATTGACCGAAAAAAGAAAAAAACAGCACATCAAGGTAAGCAGTAACACCTAGAGTAATGCTATTTAACCAATCCCATAACCAATCTGATAGGTGGCATCTCTTGATTGGAGGAACTATGGGCCATGGGTGGGCAAGCAGTGGCATGGTGATCACGGCCGTTCGTTTTCACCCACCCGGATAAGTGATCACACTTTTCTCGGCAACCAAAAAGGTGCGCTGTGAATGGGTGCCACGTCTCCGGTATGACTTTCGGAATGAATAGCATTGCTCGTGGCATCTACCTTGAATTCATCTCATGGTCGACCAATCAGGAGATGCCACGTATCATATGGGTGATGGGATCATTAAACAACGTTACGTACTCGTAACAGCTGTGATCTCGTTCAAGGGAAAGGCTAATGGATGCGGACATACGTCTGGACATAATGCGGACGTGGGGCCATCGCCCAGGTTTGGTGCGTTGACCGATGAACTGATCGTTGGCCAATGCACTCCATGTCCCCCGTCATGTCCAGTTGTACGTTCCCTTATAAGTTGTAATCCCCACGCCCGCGGGGACGTGGCGGGTCGATGGCGCGTATCCCCTGCCTGCCCCACCGCCAGCTGATCAGTGATCACCACGTCAAATAGCAGTGCTCCTCGTTTAATGAGCGGCAGACTACAGTGGGACGGTTGCCCGCCAACACGCGCCACGCAGTGCACGCACCACTGGCGTCATCGCAGCCGTCGGGCTGAATGCATCCACCTAGCTAGTGGTGGGCCTTGGGTGGGTTGGATGGGTTGAAGGGTCTGACCATACCCAACCCGATCTAGACACACCTTAGTCAATTTTGACTGTAAAATCCGTGGAAGCTCAACCCATACTTGTCCGTTCAGATTGTTCAGATTATCTAATTTACAAAAAAAAAAAAAAGTCCTATTGGACGGGTTACCCAATTAAAAATAAAGTCCTTAACTTAGTCATCCTGAACCACGGCATCACCGCGGTTTGGAGTCCAACCATCGACGCCTATTAATTCTGTCCGAATGGATGGTTCTGGATTGTGAAGATCTACAGGGCATCAGGTGAACCCCAGGAAGCTCCCAACATAAGGGTCGGGTGATCTAACGAGTGAAGACAGGTGTCGATGGATGGACCCCGAACCATGATGATTATGTGGTTTGAGGCGACTATTTTAAGTAATTTGAATTGAAAATACTTGGAAACAAATATAGATGAAAAAAAAAATAGCAAAATTAAAATGCCACTTTTTGATTGAAAATAAAGCATACTAAGTTAGATCTATGGTGAATCTTTGTTGAAATTTGTGTTTAAAATTTAATAACTCAAGTTATGCATAATCTTTATTAGGAATACATTTGTGTATTCAACAAAATCATCTTTTAGTCCTATGTGGGGGATGATCCCCGTGCCATCCGAAGACTTCGTCCAACAGTCAATCGAATCGAGCATTGGTTCTTTGACTTGAGCTTTGAAGTAAAGGGAGAGTGGTTTTGTGGACTTGGGTTTTGAAGTAGAGAGATGAGTAGAGAAGAGTAGACAAAGGTGTGATCTTGAAGTTCAGCAGAAGCCTACGTCTTCGTGCTATAAGATGCAACCTTAATTCACTAACACTTGAAATGTACTGGATCTCAACATGCCGAGTGTCACTTGTCTGTCTTCAAATGAAACCGAAAGGGATGGCAGAGCTCTGGTTTTTGAAAGTTTGATCTGGAAATCAAAAGATCGGTTTTGAATATTCATCTGGTCTGCTATTTATATAGGTTTGGAAATATCCGGGATCCGTGGCAGTTTCTGCAGACGCTTTGACAAGCTCCAGGAAAGACTGGCGGTCCCCACCATTGTCTTCATGGAACTCTAGGCAGGGCTAGTGGGTCTCACCGTCATCTTTGTGGACCCTAAGGTAGGGCTAGTGGGATCCGTCTATTATCTTTGTGGACCCTTAGGTAGGGCTGGTAGGTCCCTCTGTAGAGCGTTGGCTAAATTTTGCACCTACATCCTAGAGTTTTGAAGTTGGGGGCACTAGGCATCTATCTTGCTTGCATAGTGCCTACCCCCAGAGCCGGGTCTTGATGCAAGTATGGTGTTGTACTTGGGTTTCTTGGGTTGGTAAGAGGTGCCCAAACTCATGCAAATTGAAATCAGATTGACCTTTGTTTGTCCAAATCCGTCCAAGTTTTTTTTCATCATCTTTGTATAGGGCTGGCAATTTCGGATCCGACACGACCCGCCACGAAGTTAGCGGGTCTGGATCAGGGCTAAACGGGTTCGGGTCGTAAATGGGTCGACACGATAGACCCGTTTAATAAACGGGTCGGGTCCGGGTTTAGGGTCTGGACACGATAGACCCGGGAAGACCTGTTTAGTATATAATACCAGCGGGTCTTTCGGGTCTGGTCGGATTGGGTCAGATCAGGTCAACTGAATAGTCCCGAGTGATAAATAGGTATTACCGGGTCTTACCGGGTCTACCCGTTTATTAGTGGGTCGGGTACGGGTTTAGGATCTAGACACGATTAGTTAAACGGGTCGGGTCCAGGTCTGGGGATTTTGGACACGACACGAACCCGACACGACCCGACCCATTGCCACCCCTATCTTTGTACACGTTTGTCCATTATTCGGGTCGGGTTGGGTTGGCCATGTCAGACCAGCCCAAGTCCCACCCCTATACTCGTGCATGCTTGCCATCGTAGAGGTGTAACCCCCGCATCGAGTCAGCAGGGACGCGGCGGGTCGATAGCGCTTATCCTCTGCCCCACCGCCAGCGGATCACAGCTCAGTAAATGCCACGTCAAAGCTGTTCTGCCGCTTCACGCCTCGCCAGTCGCCACGCTCGCATCGCGCCGCGCTCGCGTGGGCGGCGAACTGAAAATGCGGAGACTCGACAACGCCCTACGCGCAGGCCCTACGCGTAACACGCTTTCACCTCGTGTGACGAATTTACCCCCTTTATTAAAAAAACATTTCATTTAATTTAGTGTTTTTTTTTACACACACCCCCACTGTTATGTTGAAATCTGGGTTACACCCCCCAATTTTTAAAATTTGACTTTACCCCCAATCCGTCACCTGCCCCCACTTTTAACAGGTTGCTTACGATTAAGTGACGGACTAGGGGTTCAAGTCAAGGTTTTAGAAATGTAGGGCTGTAACTCAAATTTTGACATAAAAATGGGGTTTGAGTAAAAAAAACCATTTAATTAAATAATGAATGAAGAAAATTCTGTAATATCAGAGCCTGACGTCCTTCTGGGTTTTTTTTTTAGCAGCATAGCATCTTCAACCGACTACGATCCAAATCTCACTCTCATCTCTCGTATATGTGCCACCAGGGATAGGAGGTAAGATAGGATTCGGTTGGAGATGCTCTAAGTCAGTCATGATTTTCCACTAATAAAAAAGTCCCCTCTCTCAGGGTTCAACTCCTCTCCACTTTCGGCTTCCTCCACTATAGGTCGTTAGTGTGAAATCATTATAGCAATTGTTACTCAATTTGGTAATAAAAAGAGTAACAATTGCTACAGTGATTTCACTGAAAACATTTTTTTATCATATCTTGTTTTTAAAAAAATTGCTACAGTGAAATCAATATAGTAAATGTTACTTTATATTACCGGAATGTTACTCTTTATGTGAGTTCACTGTACAGGTGCGTGTATGGGGTAAAATTGTTATTTGCCAAATGATCTAAGGGGTAATATTTTCTAAATGGGAGGACATGGTGCAAAGCGATCTTGTTGTCGGTCCTTATCACTATACCGATTTGTAATCAAGGACCTTACTCACATTATCCCTTTTTTTATTTTATATTATTTCTAAGGAAAGGGTGTTTTGGTCAGATAACAATACATTCTGAGGGCTCCACTAGAGAGGGTCGTATGTATGTCATTTCATGCGATTTGTTGTTACGGAGACTGGAACAAAATCGTTCTCCCCAACTGACGGGAAAGAGTCCTCTAAGTCTCTAACGGCTCCATTTTTCTTTCATCCTTCCCCATTCCTCCATTTTTATTTATTTACCTTGCTTCTCATTCATCCCCTCTTCCTTCTTCCTTCTTCTCTATATCCGCCATCTCCCCTAATCTCTCTATAAATACCCATTTGGTCCCTCCAATCCCCAGTCATCTGATCCCTTCTCTCTCTCTCTCTTACCCAGTAGCCATGAATTCTCTGGCTGCCACGAGCCGCAACTTCCGCCATGCTGCCCGCCTCCTCGGGCTGGACTCCAAGCTCGAGCAGAGCCTCCTCATCCCTTTCCGGGAGATCAAAGTACAGGGTTATCCTTCTGGGTTTTCTTTCTTCGGCCGCGATACCGTCTTTCCTTGATTGGGTTCTCAGATTTATTGATTGGGTTATCAATTCTTGTGGGTTTTGCAGGTTGAGTGTACCATACCCAAGGACGACGGGACCTTGGCCTCCTACATCGGGTTCAGGATCCAGCACGACAATGCACGCGGGCCGATGAAAGGAGGGATCCGATACCACCCTGAGGTGAGCTCTGCTCTTGATGGACTCCAACCATTTCGGCCCAGTTATCGAGTTTTGATTCTTTGTCATTCGGTTGGCTCGATGTGGAAAGTTCTTGATTGGATCTCAATTCCTGTGGGTTCTGTGGTATTGGTATATGTTGGTTTCTTGCAAAGGATTTAGTCCCACGTCAGCTGGGCATGGGCGAATGGCGTCTTCATATACTGGATCGCTTTACGATCTAGGTTTTGGGGTGTGAGGGTATCTACAAATGGTATCAGAGCCCAGGTTGGCCCAAACCCGTGCCAATTTGGTGGAAGGGGGTGTGTTTCCCTACCCCGGACCTCCTAGCAGACGCTTAGTCCCACATCGGATGGGGATGGGCAAATGGTGTCTTCATATACCCTCTAGTGGACCTCCCCTTACGACCCGGACTTTGGGGCATGAGGGGGGGTACTGTTGCTTGATTTGTGTGTTGTGTTTGTTCAAGGTGGATACATGCTTTATTGAAATGCATTACCTTTATGCAATTATGATCAAAAGATCTTGTTTGTTTTTTTTTGCATCTTTTGGCATCTCTTTATTCAGATTCTGCTCAGCCCGATTGACGTGGCAGCGTACGAGTGGTGGTTGAATCTCACTAGCGACATTTAAATCTCTAACACCACCAGTCGTACTCTGCCACATCAATCGGGCCGAGCGGAGTCGGAAAAACCTTCAGGCTAAATAGCATTTCTCTTTGCAATAATAATCAAAAGTTCTTGTTTGTTTCTTTGCATCTTTTGGCATCTCTTTGTTCTGTAGTTATTTTTGTTGTTTACTTTTTTGTTTTTTGTTTGTTTTTGTTTTTTGTTTTTTGTTTTTGTTTTTGTTTTTTTTTTTTTTTTTTTGGGGGGGGGGGGGGGGGGGGGGGGGGGTCTTTGTTATAGAAACATGCCTGTTACTGTCTTAATCAAATATGATTTTCTTGGCAAGTGGTCTTTTTCTTTTTCTGATCTGATCTATGATAGAAATCGCTTTGCACGCCACTTCTCTGATTGATTATCTGTCTGACATGAGATGATGTTTCGGCTGCTTTTTTTTATGATTTATCCGCAATAGTTGTGCATACAAGTGAAGCATCGCATTGTGCAAGTTGTTTCTACCAATTGTGAAAACTTACTGAATCTAAAATGTTGTGGTGATTGGTGTTTTAATTGTGTTTCACTAAATGAATGCCCATGGGTCGGGTATCAGTCATATGAGGCCATAAGCCTGCCTTTACTTTGCAGTCCTAGGCATGGTCTGGGACTGAGATGGGTCAGGTCATATAGGCCTGAGCTAGACTTGAGTAGCCCACCCCTCCGATTTACCTTGTAATAGTGTGTATGTAGCAGGCTTCATTTGAATCTGACTACAATGATCTTATTTGGAAATAACAGAGTTTCTACGGAATAATGTTTCATTTTTTTCCCGATTTTTTCCCCTATGATTAGTTGGTTCTATTGGGTTTTGTTGTGTAATTCTTGTGATGAGAACGAGGAATAACATCTCCAATCAAGGATACCAAGAATTCTTGCTAGGTCATGGTTCTAGTTTTATTTAGGTTTCGGATCTTGAAAGGTTAAGAATCTAAAACCCAGCAAGAATTTGGTTGATCAGTATCAACATCGATTATTGTGTGTCATGTCCAAATTTAATGCCAATAGGTATAGTAGGATTCAAAACTCAAAACCAAATCCAATTAGACTCTGATTTTAAAAGCGATTTCAAATATTGTTCAATTAAGATCTATGTTGAGGGATTTCTGCCATTAATTTAGCAAAAGAAGTTAGAGATATTACGACTGCTCGATGGGCTTGAGTTTAGATCAAGCTCATTTAAGGACTTTTATGTGGTCGGTAAATATGATGACTATTGGCCGAGATCCAAATTTTACTGGAAGTCTAGCATTTGTTGCTCAAACTCAACCATCCAGTCTATCCAATTGAAGGTGCAGTCATACTTGGGTGATACCCGAAACATACTGTCTTGCTCTTCCTCTTACATTTATCTTCTTATTATCGGATGCAAAGTATATTTAATGAAAAATGTTGCTTCCAATTTCAGTCTTAGATCGTCCAAGACTTATCATTGTGGAGTCCATTTCAAAAATCTGCCACTGTTGTTGCTAAAATTTTAAACTATGTCTACAACCTTATATTTTGCTGATCTTGTCACATGTAAGTCTAAATATTACAGATTTCTTGAAATGTAGCACTTAAAGCAAAATACTCCTTAAAATGGATCCATTTTCATTTTGTCACTTTTGCTAAAATTGTTATTATCTCTCACTTCCTATATGGTTTCTGATGCTGCTTCCGCATGCGGTACTACACCTGAGTTAACTTGCTTTCTGCCTCCATACTCCCAAGTTCTGGTTGAAGGGTGGATATAGGTTGTGTTCCTGCATCTACACACTGTAGCACACCTTAATCTCACTCCTCTACAGTATCAGGCTACAAGGTATAGTAGTAGGATGGATAATTTCTTTTGGAAAACATGTATCCCTCGGTTTCATGATATGAAGTTTGGCTTGACAATGTGGTAATGGTGGGTTACCAAACTAGTAAGATCCTCTCCAACAACCTCGCTTGAGGTGATCAGTCCAACAGATGTGGCAATAAATCCAACATCCAGTCCTCCAACAGCCTCGCTTAAGGATCGCTAGATGTAAAAAACGCTTCTAACACTCGCTCGATTTGTTGGTTCGCTCCGGAATCGCTGGCGGGTACAAATGAGGTCTGCTGCAATAAAGGCCATCCGATTAAGTGAAAATGAACCATTCGATTAAATATCTTTAGCCGGTCAAAAGTAAAACCGTTCGGAATTATTATATTGTAGGGAGTGGGTAGAGAGGCCATTGGAGTGGAAGCAAAACCCACTCACCAAAAATACTGACATGGCATTTTTGGCTCACCAAATCTAGATTTGAGGTAGGGAGGCCGTTGGAGATGCTCTAAGTTAAGTACGGGTGAAGGCATTGAATGATTTACTGAGTGGTGTCGTGCAGTTAAACCTGACTTGGCAGTTCTTGAAGTGGATTGCTATGAGAAGTTGATTTAGTTATAGATCTCTGATGAATAATGGATCCTCTAACTATACATCTTGGTTAAACTGAACTAAGGATTTTTCCTGTTATTGCTTAAAGTGATCTTGTGTTTTGAATTATTCATGTGGTTACTCTTGAAAGGTTGATCCCGATGAGGTTAATGCTCTGGCTCAATTGATGACCTGGAAGACTGCGGTAGCAGGCGTACCATACGGCGGAGCCAAGGGTGGCATTGGGTGCTCTCCCAGTGATTTGAGTATTAGTGAGTTGGAACGTCTGACACGTGTCTTCACTCAGAAGATCCATGATCTTATCGGAACTCACACAGATGTACCTGCCCCTGATATGGGAACTAATGCCCAGGTACCCAATCTCTTACATTGATCATCTCCCTACCACAAGAAGTTCTTTTGACTTAGTGCCAGAATCTACTCAACAGACCATGGCATGGATTTTGGACGAATATTCTAAGTTTCATGGCCACTCACCAGCCGTCGTTACGGGAAAGCCAATCGTAAGTACCTAAACCTAATCAACTCCAATTTCAATCCATCAATTTCTGATTTTTTTCTCGTGGTTGGAAAATTGTAGGATCTTGGTGGTTCGTTAGGAAGGGATGCTGCTACCGGACGAGGTGTCTTGTTCGCAACTGAGACGTTATTGGCTGAACAAGGGAAGTCTATTGCAGGATTGACCTTTGTTATCCAGGTGAGCATGTTGTTATGTTTTGTTTCTCTTTTTTATAATGTTTTGTCATCGTGGATCTTTTATCGCATCATCTACGTCTCTAATCTCATCGGAATATTAATAGAAAAAGAAAAGCGGTCACAAGAATTTTGACTCTCTTATCCTTACTAGCGCTTCTAGATGCTGAGTCCGAGTTGGCAAATTTCATATACATGATATCTACTGTCCCACCACTTTTCGATTATCAATCGCAGCACTTCAGATTCCTCGTGATTCATCTGCCTCCTTGCTGAAATATTTTAGGGTTTCGGAAATGTGGGTTCATGGGCTGCACAACTCATTCATGAGAGAGGCGGCAAGGTCATCGCGATCGGAGATGTCTCAGGTGCAATTAAGAATCCAAATGGCATAGACATTCCCGCTCTCATGAAGCACAAAGCCGAGGGTGGACTTTTAAAGGATTTCAAAGGTGCAGACGCCATGGACATGAACGAGTTACTTGTGCATGGATGTGATGTTCTCATTCCTTGTGCCTTGGGAGGAGTCCTGAACAGGTTTAAGCAATATTTCCTCTACTAAAATCTTTATGTTAACATTAGATGTTATCATCCGCCGTTGTCATTGATTCTTATCTATAGCAATGAATTGGTCTTGAAAGATGTTTTTGAAGCTTTCCTGATTACATATAAGCATGGCATTTATCATAATCGTCGTCGATCACATGTTCTGCTATATTCATCAACATATCATTATCCAACTCTTGGTGTGAATTAAGAGTTCATACAGTGGTAACCTTGCAATTGGACTCAATTTCATGTTAATTTTTCAGTCAAAACAAACATTTTTTCTAGACTTTTGAAGGCATTTCTCTTGTTTTTGTTCAAATAATGGAAGGCTTGCTGTTATGCGAGAAGTTATTGTGTGCTTTGAAGTGTTCCATGGTTTAATAAATAATCAGTGCACCCTACTACCAAAAAGTTGATTTTACTGATGATTAATTTTTGGTGAAGGGAAAATGCTGCAAATGTGAGAGCCAAGTATATAATCGAAGCTGCTAATCATCCAACTGATCCAGACGCAGATGCGGTAGGGTTATTGCCCTTAAAAGTACAAATCAACTTCAATTAATCTGATTCTTCGAGCGTCTTAGTTGTTCAATCCTTTTGGTGCAGATATTATCTGAAAAGGGTGTGGTCATACTGCCCGACATTTATGCAAATGCAGGAGGTGTTATCGTCAGCTACTTTGAGTGGGTTCAGGTACTAAAAAAAAGGTTTTTTTTTTTTGCAAATCGACTCCTACAAACTAGTCTAATTGTGTATTAACCCATGTAAACCTTATATTTGCATATCAACCCTCCAAAACATATTAAATTGTGCATATTGATCCCTCTGTTACTATCCATGTGACTTAAACACAAAGACCTTCTAAGCTGAGGTCCAAATATCCATTATACCTATGGTCAAAGGGTGACTTACCATCTGCATCAGCTAATTTCAAATGTTTTCAGTGCTGAGTACTCTAACTCTTAACGCCACTCTGATCTCCCCTCGATGCTCGCCTAGCACTCTACACTTGTCCAAGAGCCCTCCATGCTCGTCTGATAGGTCCAACATCCCTCTTTGTTTACACATAACGGTCAACATGGGAATATTTTGAGTGTATTCACCCTTTTTAGACGGTAACTAACCGGAGGGGGTGAATAAGCACAATTTTATATGTTTTGGAGGGTTGATATGCAAATAAATGGTTTCCAGGTGTCAATAGACTAATTTGTACGGGTCAATTTGCAACCCCCCTCCCACACACACACACACAAAAAAAAAAAAAAACATTTTTTTTCTTCTAATTTTCATATTTCATTATCCAATAGATGCATCTTCGTAAATTCCTATTTTTTCGACTTTGAATTTTTGTAGAACATCCAAGGATTCATGTGGGATGAGGATAAGGTGAACATGGAACTTCAGAAGTACATGAGTGGTGCTTTCAAGAACATCAAGGGGATGTGTAAGACCCACGATTGCAGCCTCAGGATGGGGGCGTTCACCCTGGCGGTGAATCGAGTCGCACGTGCCACTCTCCTGAGGGGTTGGGAAGCATAGGGTGTACCTCATCATGCCCTTCATTCAAGTTCCTTAGCTTCTGCCTTGAAAAATTTATACAGAACAAGTGTAGCTTCTGTCATTGGAGTATTCAATGTAGCATGGAGGCGCCTCATCAATAAGATAGTCACAAGGAAGAGCTCTAGTTTTACTTAGAGCTCTAATTTTTTGTATTTATGCTACAGTTTAATGAATGTGAACAAAGAATACTTGATGCAAATCTTGTTTTCCTCCTTTGAATTTTAATTTTGCTGAAAATAATTGTAACTTTAGTTCTCTCATCAATCTAATAGTCTAATACTAAAATGGAAGCCTTACTACCGCATTGTGACACGTGGACTTCTTTTGAAGAACCTGAATCCTTCTCTTGTGTGTGAACACGTTTCTCTCTCATAAATCCTATTAAAAACCTATGATAATGATAATAAATACCCATTTAATAGTCATTTGATGTTAATTACTACTCTCTCTTTCTCTCTCTAACAAGTGAATCAAACCCTGATGAGTGAATCGCACTCACTTATGATTGTACATTTCTTTAGACGATTGTGATGTCGTCTACACTAAGGGGTGTGCATCAAGTTCATCCGAGCAGTGCCCGGGTTTCTTACTAGTCTACTCGTCTTGCCAAGGCTTCATCAAACAACCAAAATTATCCCTAAGGATAGATTGGAGAATTTTTCTAGAGTAAACTTTTAATTTCCAACACTAAAAGTTATACATAAGAATTCATTGTTTCCTTTGCTCAGAGTTTCTATGTAATACCTATTTGCTCTTATATCTCTGAAACTGAGTAAGTTTCTTTTAGAGTTACTAGAGTATAAGGCAGATTGTATAAAGATATGAGTTCCATTAGGTAACACTAGGTGTGCTCTACCGAAGCTTTCTATTATCTGAGCGGGGCCAGGTATGGTGGATATTTTATTTGAACCAAAGTTGATACTTGAGAAGTATTTCTGGTCCCTACGTATCGTATGAGTAGTGGCACTATCTATCAGACAAAGGTTATCTCTATTCATGTCTCCCTTGGATTCCATTTCCTAACAAAGAAGTAAAATATTATCTGATATAAGGTTCTGACAACTCAGATATAGATGAAATAAGAAACACTTATATTAATAAGGAAGATTTAAAAGATATTATACCAAACAAACGAAATATCAACTATAATAAAACAAACAACTGTTCTGATAAAAATAAACGATGACAGTCTATCAAGCAAACGAAATATTAACTACTAGAAATCAAACAGCTGTTCTAATAAAAATAAACGATGGCAGTCTATCACTCAAAGTCTCCTGTCCCCCCTAGTTATCGTTGTAGAAATCAAAAGTTATGAGCTTGGTATTGCCTTGCATCTTATTGAGTTCATCTCCAAAGAGGTCATCATTGTCAATGTTAAACATTGTGTTACCTTCTGCTTTCTGTGTTGCTTGAAAGTTTGCCACCTCTTCCTTAGATGCATGACAATTGCGAGACCAATGACATTTACGCCCACACTTGAAACAAGTGTTTGTAGGCTGTGGGGGAGGATTTCGGTCGTCGTACGTGACCCTCCTCCAACAGTCGATTGAAGGTTTGACCCTTCGGGATGTGGCGCGCTTCGAAGCGCAGAGTTGTGACTTGCTAGGCTGTCACACAAGCACTATAGAGTAGAAAGATAGAGAAAGAGATGACACAGGATGTGGTGACGAAGTTCGGCCGAAGCCTACGTCTCCGTGCGGTAAGACGCAACCTTTGAATCCACTATCTCTGAGTAAACAGTAGAGCTACTCTCGACAGGCCGAGGAGTGCTTCTTACAAGTAATCAGAGAATGGAAAAGGAGTTTGAAAACCAAAAAGCTCAGAGAGCTCTGGAAAACAGAAGATGGGTTTCTGGTCTGGGATTTCGGATCTGGATCATTTACAGGGTTTGCTATTTATAGAGGTTTGGTTTATTTGGAGAATATTCCAAGAATCTTCCTGGCAATATCTGGGGTCTGGTAAATACCCGGGGGGATTTACCAGACCCTAGATAGTGTAAGTGGGCCCCAGGCAGGGCTGCGGGTCCCCCCATTGGACTTGTGGGCCCCAGGCAGGGCTGCGGGTCTCACCATTGGACTCGTGGGCCCATGGCAGGGTTGTGGGTCCCACCGTTGGGCGTTAGCCAGATTTTGCACCCACAGTTACCCCCTCCCAGCTAGATAGGTGTTAATCTAGCTGGCTGGGATTTCCTGGTGCAAAGCCGGTCGCTCGCCTGTCGAACCTCTATCCGGGGTTGGCTGTTGGGCCCGCCGACCCCCTGCCAGGGGTCGGCCGGGTGTGCGTCTGTCGACCCGTTGCACGGGGCTGACCATCGTCTATCTGCTGACCCGTTGCGCGGGGCCGACCGTCGTCAGTCTACCGACCCCCTGTCCGAGGTTGACTACTGTGTGTCTGCCGACCCGTTGCACGGGGCCGACCATCGTCTGTTTGCTGACCCGTTGCGCGGGACCGACCGTCGTCTGTCTGCCGACCCGTTGTGCGGGGGCCGACCGTCGTCAGTCTGCCGACCCCCTATCCGGGGCCGACTACTTTGTGCATCTGCCGACCCGTTGCACGGGGCCGACCATTGTCTATCTTCTGACCCGTTGCGCGGGACCGACCGTCGTCAGTCTGCCGACCCCCCTGTCCGGGGCCGACTACTGTGTGTCTGTCGACCCGTTGCATGAGGCCGACCAGGTGCGTGTTACCCCCTCCCAGTTAGGCAGGTGGGAACCTGGTTGATTGGGAATCCACAGGACAAGGCCGGCGCCGGTGGGCGATTGCGCAGGTGGGGGTTAGGCAGGGGGACCCTGGGGGCGGAGGTTTCGAGCAAAAAACCCGGGGGCGGGGTGTTTTGGCCAAAAGAACCCGGGGTGGGGTGTTTTGGGCAAAAAACCAGGGGGCGGGGGTTATTGGGTAAAAAACTAGGGGCGGGGGGGTTTTGGGAAAAGAAACTGGGGCCGGGGGGGTTTTGGGAAAAACCCAAAAAAATGGGGCTCGAGTTGCAGGCTGTGATACAGGGGGGTGGGTTGCCGGCGGCTAGGGTGGCCGGCGGCTCGGGTAGCGGAGGCGGCCGGGCGCGGGCGCCGGGGGGGGGGGGTGGCTGCGGCGGCCGGGCTCGGGGAAGGGGGCTGGCGGCGGCGGCGCAGGGGGCTCGGGGGCCGGGGGGGGGGGGGTAGCGGCGGTGGCCGGGTGGTGGTGGTGGTGGTGATGGTGAATGGGGATGATGGTGGGGATGGTGGTGGTGATGGTGAGGTGGGTGGTGGTAGTGCTGGTGATGGTGATGGTGATGGTGGTGGTGGTGATGGTGATGGTGGAGGTGGTGGGGATGGTGCCATGGTGGTGGTGATGGTGGGGATGGTGGTAGTAGTGGTGGTGGTGGTGGGGATGGTGGTAGTGGTGGTGATGGTGGAGGTTGGTGGTGATGGGGTGGCGGGAGGTGGCCGGAGGTGGCAGGAGTCGCCGGAGATGGAGAAGAGGGGGGGTCTATTTTGGTGTATGTGTTGAGGGAAGATCTTGCAGGGGGGGGGGTCTTGCAAGAGCGGGGGGGGGGGGGTCTTGTAAGAGGGGGGGGGTCTTGCAAGATGGGGGGTCTTGCAAGAGGGGGGGGTCTTGCAAGAGGGGGGGTCTTGTAAGAGGGGGGGGGGGTCTTGCAAGAGGTTTGGTTCATGGAGCGGCACTACCTCCTGCTTGCAACGATGGAAGAACAACAGGCATTGTGCATGTATTGAACCCAAGTGTCATACTTCATCATTTTTTTTTTTGCCACCCTCTCACACTCAAGCCCTCTTTGCCACCCTCTCACACTCAAGCCCTCTTTCACACCCTACTCAAAAATCCAAGAGGAGGGGCTGCACAGTTGAGACCGAAGGGAGTCGACACAAGCCGAGCCAAGCATAGCTTTGGCCTGCTTGTGCTTGTCTTGTAACCCAACAAACTCAAACGAGCTTGTCGACGCATATTGTTCGGAGTTGACGGTCGGGCTCGTCGATGTGTTGTCCGATGACGGGCAACGCGGTTGCTGCATCGTTGTCCAGCATCGGCTGTCAAGCTCGTCGTTGCATTGACCGGCGTCGGTGGTCGCGCCTGCCGACCCCTTGCCAAGGGTCGGTCGGGGATGCGTCCACCGATATGTTGTCCGATGACGGGCATCACGTCTGTCGATGCATTGTCTGGCATCAGCCATCGCGCATTGTTCGGCGCATTCTTTGTCGGGAACCGAGGCGGCGACAGCAGCCTCGGACTTTGTCTTTGAATGCCGAGATGGGGGTCGCCTTGGGCCGAGACGGTGTGAATGTCTCGGGTTTCGTTAGGTGTCGATGCGTCAAAATTTTGCCTCGGACTTCGTTTTCGAATGTCAGGCAAAGGTCGCCTCGGGCCGAGACGGTGTCGATGTCTCAGGCTTCGTCAGGTGACGAGGAGGCGGAGGTTGTCTCGGGCTTTGTGTTTGAATCCCGAGGCGAAGGTCGCCTCGGGCTGAGATGGTGCCGTCTCGGGCTTCGTCCGATGCCGAGGCGGTGAAGCCTACCTCGGACTTTGTCTTCGGATGTCGAGGCGAAGGTCGCCTCGGGCCGAGGCGTTGCCGATGTCTCGGGCTTCGTCAGGTGCTGAGGCTGTGAAGCTTGCCTTGGACTTTGTCTTCGAATACCGAGATGAAGGTCGCCTCGGGCCGAGACGGTGCCGACGTCTCGGGCTTCGTCCGGTGCCGAGGCGGTGAACCCTGCCTTGGACTTTGTCTTCGAGTGTCGAGGTGAAGGTCTCCTCGTGCCAAGACATTGTCGACGTCTCGGGCTTCGTCAGGTGCCGAGGCGGTGAAGCCTGTCTCGGACTTTGTTTTCGAATGCCGAGGCAAAGGTCGCGTCGTGCCAAGATGTTGCCGACGTCTCGGGCTTCGTCAAGTGCCGAGGCGGTGAAGGTTGTCTCGGATTCTGCTTTTGAATGCCAAGGCTGTCACCTTTGGCCGAGGCGATGTTCCTGTCTCGGTCTTTGGTAGGTGCCGAGGAGGGTGAAGTCTACCTCGGGCTTTGCTTTTAAATGCCAAGGATGTCACCTTGGGCCGAGGCAATGTCACCGTCTTGGTCTTTGGCAGGTGCCGAGGAGGGCGAAGCCTGCCTTGAGCTTTGCTTTTGAATGCCAAGGCTGTCACCTTGGGCCGAGGTGATGTCGCCATCTCGGGCTTTGCCTTTGAATGCCAAGGGCGGGACCTTGGACTCATTGGTCGATAGGGTAAGGATTCGGAGTACTCAGCGTGGTGCCTTTGTATCGGTTAGACTTAGGCGAAGCATCATTTCAGTCGAACCTACGTATCGGGGCACGTAGCTTTGTACCGTTGTAGGTTAGTCGGTCGTGTCACAACGCGAACCGAACTAACTGTGGCGAGGCACTAGTGCATGTGTCCTTACGTGACAACGGGAGCATGTGCGACGCCAATGATTCGGAGTACTCAGCGTAGCACCCTTGTATCGGTTGGACTTAGGCGAAGCGCCGTTTTAGTCGAACCTATGTATCGGGGCACGTAGCTTTGTACCGTTGCAGGTTAGTCGACCGTGTCGCAACGCGAATCGAACTAACTGTGGCGAGGCACTAATGCATGTGTCCTTACGTGACAACGGGAGCATATGCGACGCCAATGATTCGGAGTACTTAGCGTGGTGCCCTTGTATCGGTTGGACTTAGGCGAAGCGCCGTTTCAGTCGAACCTACGTATCGGGGCACGTAGCTATGTACCGTTGCAGGCTAGCCGGCCGTGTTGCAACACGAACCGAACTAACTGTGGCGAGGCACTAATGCATGTGTCCTTACGTGACAACGGGAGCATGTGCGACGCCAATTATTCGGAGTACTTAGTGTGGTGCCCTTGTATCGGTTGGACTTAGGCGAAGCGCCGTTTCGGTCGAACCTACGTATCGGGGCACGTAGCTATGTACCGTTGCAGGCTAGCCGGCCGTGTCGCAACACGAACCGAACTAACTGTGGCGAGGCACTAATGCATGTGTCCTTACGTGACAACGGGAGCATGTGCGATGCCAATTATTCGGAGTACTTAGCGTGGTGCCTTTGTATCGGTTGGACTTAGGCAAAGCATCGTTTCAGTCAAACTTACATATCGGGACATGTAGCTTTGTACCGTTGCAGGTTAGCCGGCCGTGTCGCAACACGAACCGAACTAATTGTGGCGAGGCACTAGTGCATGTGTCCTTACGTGACAACGGGAGCATGTGCGACGCCAATGATTCGGAGTACTCAGCGTAGCACCCTTGTATCGGTTGGACTTAGGCGAAGCGCCGTTTCAATCGAACCTACGTATCGGGGCACGTAGCTATGTACCGTTGCAGGTTAGTTGGCCGTGTCTCAATGCGAACTGAACTAACTGTGACGTTGAGTAGAAGTTGAGATAGAATTTAATAGTCTTCGATAGAACTTGAAGCAACTGTCATTTCATTGATAACTTTGAAGATGTTATATCATGGATTTCAGATGAGAGAATTTCCGAGTTATTGATAGTCGGCGGTCTTTTACTCTGATCAGTTGATGGGGTGCTTTCCTTTGGTGTCCGTGGTCTTCTGAGGCTCTTCGGGTCTATCGTCTGCCCGCCTCGGCCTCTTAGAGGTTCCATCTTCCTCAGCCTGAGCGTTGCGAGCTTGAGCTGTTGGTCTCATTGGTGCCTTATCAGAAAGGCGCTTCTCGAGGTCACGTTTCTTGCGAGCGACTTGATCATCCTCCACCTCGATCTCCTTTTGAATTCGATCGAATAGCACCCCGAGGGAGGCAGGAGGATTTCGGATGAGATCATTGTAGATGTGGAGGTCAAAGCGTAGGGCATTCTGGAATGCGAGCATGATGGCTTCATCGTCGAGGTGATGTCCAGAGAGCACAGCAAGCTCGTTTCGGAACCTCCGAGAGAACTCTCGGAGGGTTTCGTCCGATCCCATCTTGAGCCGGTAGAGGGAGTCTAGCTTCTTCTCCGGCTTGAGGTTCAGCCGATAGTGTTGAACAAAGAGGTCTGCCAGATCCCTGAATTGACTTACGGAGGCCGTAGGGAGGTTGTGATACCAGTCCAGCGACATGTCATCTAGACTGCCAGCGAAGGTGCGACATAGAACCTGGTTGTTGTGGTCGTGCGGCGTCAGTGCCTGTTTGAAAGCCAGGACGTGCAGTGTTGGATCTCCCTTTAAACAGTTGAACCTGGGGAGAGAGGGGGCTTTCCAGCTTCGAGGAAACTGGGCACGGAGAATGTGCTGATGAAGTGGCCCTTCGGAGGCATGATTGTTCCGACAATCACCTCGTTGGTCAGGGAGACATCTCGGAGGAAGAGGAGGCAACGGGGGCGTTGGAGTCCATCTCGTCGTCTGATGCCTAACTAGGGTTCGATCGCCATTGTAATGTTGCCGAACTTTGGAGCTGTCCCCATCACTCCGAACATCCCTCACGATGCAGGGCTCGGAGGATGACTCGGAGGAGAGAGACTTGGGATGGCGTGCAAACTTACTGAGACGCTCCCAGACAGTCAGCCTGGGAGGAATAGGCGAGGGTCCTCTCGAGAGGGATTTAAGAGAACGTTGAGGGATGTCGATGACGGATCGTCTGGAAGGAGCGAGAGATTTGTCAATTGATCGACAGATGTCTGCTCCGTCTTTGATGCCAGCGATAGACCATGGGAGGTCAGTTCCTGCTTCAACGATAATCTGTCGGAGGGAGTCTCTTTCCACCATAAGAGCGGCGTTCTGCTTCATAAGGGTGAGGAGTTGATAGTCCTCTGCTGTGATTTGGTATGACGCTTGAGCACCGGTACCGGGAGAGACGTGTGCTTTCCCCAAGTGCTGAGGAATTTGGCCGGCGAGTTGAGGTGACTGTCGAGGTTGAGCCTGGGCGGTGCGATCAACCGATGGGTGACTCCTTGAATTAATAGCAAGTTGCTGTTTCGGATGTTGGCTCGTTGCAAACCGACGACTCATTGATCGAGTCGTCGGATGTCGAGCGTTTGGATGCATGCTACTTTCCTCCAACTGGTCCATCAGTGTCTTTGCCATTTAGGTGTAACGATGGAGATAGACGGATTGCTCGGGCAACCGATAGTAGCTACCAAAGGAGTTGAGAGGCTTAAAAGTTGTAAGTTGATAGGATCGTGATCCCACAGACGGCGCCAAACTGTGGGGGAGGATTTCGGCCGTCGTACGTGACCCTCCTCCAACAGTCGATTGAAGGTTTGACCCTTCGGGATGTGGCGCGCTTCGAAGCGCAGAGTTGTGACTTGCTAGGCTATCACACAAGCACTATAGAGTAGAAAGATAGAAAAAGAGATGACACAGGATGTGGTGACGAAGTTCGGCCGAAGCCTACGTCTCCGTGCGGTAAGACGCAACCTTTGAATCCACTATCTCTGAGTAAACAGTAGAGCTACTCTCGACAGACCGAGGAGTGCTTCTTACAAGTAATCAGAGAATGGAAAAGGAGTCTGAAAACCAAAAAGCTCAGAGAGCTCTGGAAAACAGAAGATGGGTTTCTGGTCTGGGATTTCGGATCTGGATCATTTACAGGGTTTGCTATTTATAGAGGTTTGGTTTATTTGGAGAATATTCCAAGAATCTTCCTGGCAATATCTGGGGTCTGGTAAATACCCGGGGGGATTTACCAGACCCTAGATAGTGTAAGTGGGCCCCAGGCAAGGCTGCGGGTCCCACCATTAGACTCGTGGGCCCATGGCAGGGTTGTGGGTCCCACCGTTGGGCGTTAGCCAGATTTTGCACCCACATAGGCCATTTATTAGAAGGAGCCTTTTCTTTCACTTGTTCTATGTACCAGGGCTTATTATTCTACTTCTTGAAATTTATATTTTGATGCGGGTTGAGTCCACCTCTGCTGGAGTAGCCTTGCCTGCCTCTACCTCGGTTGCCTCCTTTGTTGGGGTTGCTACCTTTGTCGCCCCTGCCACCTCTGCCGGAGTGGTTATGGTGACCACCTCTTCCAAACCTTCCTCTGCCTCTATCTCTATGGTATCCTTCACTGGCATGCGCTTCAGGGAACGTCAGTGCTCCAGTAGGTCTGGAATTGTGATTCTTCATAGGGACTTTATTGTTCTCCTCTGCAACTAGGAGTACCGAAATCAGATTTGATATCTTCTGGAAATTTTGTTACCGGTATTAATGTTGCAGTAGCACGTTCGTTGCATAGAAGGTGGATAGAGTCTTATCGATCATCTATCCCTGGGTAACTGGCTCTCCACATAGCTCAAGTCGGGATGCGATGTTAAACATTACAGAATTATACTCTACGACTGATCTAAAATCTTAGTAGCGCATGTTTATCCATTCATTCCTCGCTACGAGAGAATGACAACCCTTTAATGATCATATCTATCCCGTAAGGATTCTCACAGAACTAAAGGGTCTTCAACGGTTAGGTATTCATCCTTCAGGTCCACATGTAGGTGACGACGTAGAAGGATTGTCGTTTAGCCTTATCTTTAGGACTAAGGCTTTCTGTGTCTGTAGACTTTACAATCGCCTTACCCAGCTTGATTGATTGCAGATAGAGCTTAGCATCTAGCCTCTATGCTAAATAATTTTTGTCATTGACATCAAGTGCAGCGAACTCCAACATTGCAAGGTTAGACATCTGGTTAATGGATGGATTAAAGACTACCAAATTCTAGGAACATCGAAATCCTAGCCGTTATGGAACTGCTGGTCCTCTACATAGTGGAAAAAACTAGTTAAGGTGTATCCGTAACCACATTATACTGTCTCGGCTGACAAGTGTTAAGCTCACACGCAGGCTATGGATGAGGCTAAAGAGTAATCATTGTAACTAGTCGACATATGTTCATAAACAAAGATATCATGTAAAGCAATATGAGTTTGTAAAATCGAACCGTTCCAATGCATCCGGAATAGTCCAAATAGTCAAGATGTATATTCAGATCATTTAGATCAGGTCTAGGTCAGATCCATGATCATATAACTAAAATCGGTGGTCCATAATAAACATGCATTGAATGATTTAAACTTTGAAAAATAGACCGTATTGATGTGTCCGAAGCGGTCCAATAGGCTAAGATCCATAAATGGATCGAACATATTAGCCCCAAATCAGGCTCAGAATTATAAAAATAAGATAAACGGATCAGATAAAACTGACAATAAATAAAGATTAAATAGAGAAGAATCTGGGCTCGGGTCTGGATGGGCTAAGGCATGGTTTGGACTCAGATTTGGGCCTGATCTGGGCTTCGGCCTGGGGCTGTATTCAGGCTCGGGCTGATATGGGCTCGGGCCAGATCTAGACTCGGGATCAGGTCTGGATCTAGGCTCGGGGTCTGGAATTAAACCGGATCGGGTCGGGTTTGTTATTCAATCGAGTTTAAAACCCAAAAACAATTGATAACAAATGTTCATCATCTCTTCCGAAAAGATGAAAACCCTAACCGCTCGCGCAGCCTGCTGCCGCCATTCACGCAGCCGCCACTCTCGTAGCCCGCGGTTGCCGCTCGTGCAGCCTGCTGCCACCCCTCGCGCAGCCCGCAGCCGCCGCTCGCGACACCTCCGCTCGCGCAACCCGCCGCCACCGCTCGCAACGCCACCGTTCATGCTGCCAGGCGCCGCCGTTCGTGGTGCCGGTCTCGTGAACGGTCCGACCGATGCTGGGTCTGATCGCCTCTGGCTAAGGGTGGTCTTGGCAAGGTCTGCACCTCCGGCCTATGACGGCGCCAGCGGTGGTCGTATGTGATCAGCAGTATATGGGTGGGCCAAATCGAGCGTACCTTGTGTACCACGATGTTGATTGTCGTCTCGCTCATCGTCGTGATGCTCGTCACGCTTCTCTCGTGCAATCGGCCAAAGCTCAGAGTCCTCGTGCTGATAACGTGTTACAAGAGAGAGGGAGAAGAAGGGATGCACTCGAGATGACGGCTGCTCGCTCTCACGAAAACGTGAGGGTCTCTTGTTTATTCATCACATATATATATAGATATAGAGAGATTAGGGTTAAAGGTGCCCCACCAAAGTGGGCAGCCATATATTTCGTAACAAAAACAATAATTTTTATGTTTTTGTTAAACATATATACATTGAATGAATTAAACATATGCGCTGCAATGAAAATGTACAACTTACTACAAGTTTACAACAAGTTAAACAAAAGACATGAGTTGTATTATTTCCTTAAATATGGTTGTAGACACACAAATTGTGCCTAACCCGGACCCGACTTGCATGCACCAATGCGGAGGCAAACCCGACGCGCACTCGAACCCGGACCCGACTTGCATGCACCAATGTGGAGGCAAACCCGACACGCACTCGGACCCGGACCCGACTTGCATACACCAACACGGAGGCAAATCCGATGCGCACTCGGACCCGGACCCGACTTGCATGCACCAACGCGAAGGCAAAACCAACGCGCACTCAAACCGGCCCTCCTATAGAAATTCGAACCCCTTTAGGGGGGTGGCCGGCCATGCAAAAAAAAAAAAACAGAGAGAAAAGAAAAGACAAGAAAAAAAGGAAAAGAAAGAAAGAAAGAAAAGAAAAGAAAATAGAGAAAAGAAAAGAAAAGAAGGGAAAAAAAAAGGAAACAAACACCGCCATGCGCGGGGGGAGGTTGCGTATGATGTCTACATAAGCGTAGATCTGCGTCGATCCCTCGATCCAACGGATAAGAAACGAACACGGGTCGCCATCGACTTTATGTGCAAGATTCAAAAAGGATTGAGCCATAACTACTCCGCCAGAAAAGGAAAGCGAATAAAGGCTTATTCCCCTCATCAATGGATGAATAAATCCTGGGTAGTTATGAGAGAGATATTAAAGGGATTCAAATAGACTTCCCATATCTCTCCCCTCCCCCCTTCACCTACAAATAGAGGGGGAGGGGGAAGGCTCAATGGGTCGAAGGGGTCGAGGTCGGAAGCTGAAGACGAAGCGAGGAAGCTCTGCAGAAGAGGAGACACGCTCTTCATCGACCCAAGGCTTGACGAGGCACGGGCAAGCCTATCCCTTCGGGACCGGCTTAGTCCATTGAAAGCCCTCATCAATATAAAGACCCTTGCACAAGAAGATCAAGCCTTCGACTCCGTGCACAAAGAAGAAAGCTCGGAGAAGAAGAACCCTTAGACCCCGAAGACGTTAGAAGCAAAGGCCGGAGAAGAAGATCGGAGCGGCACCACCTCGTTGTCTCCAACAAGCCTTCGACTCCGATCAAGTTCAAAAGCCCGGAGAAGAAGACCGAAGCGTTATCACCCATCACCTTCGACAAATGCCCACTCCATCCACGAAGAAGAAAGCTTTGAGAGGAACACCCGAAGCGTCACTACACCCGTCCTCTTCAAAGCAAATCCGATGCTACAACCGTCGCATGGAGATCGGTGCTACCCCCACCGTCTTCAAAGGAACCCTTCGAATCCGATCACGCCAAAGAAGCCCGGAGAAGAAGAGAAGCAAAGGCGTCGCTACACCCGTCATCTTCAAAGCAAAGCCGACGCTACAACCGTCGCACGGAGATCGGTGTCACCCTTGCCGTCTTCAAAGGAACCCTTCGACTCTGATTACGCCAAAGAAGCCCAGAGAAGAAGAAAAGTCGAGCCGACACCTAAACCGTCAAGGAAGCCAGAAGCATTGAAAAAGTAGTCATCGCCGTTCGAGAAGAAGATCGAGTCGACGCCGAAGCAAAAGCCCACGCAAGAAGCCAAAGCAACACAAGTGCCAAAGCCAAGTGACTACGTCGGTCACGAGCAAAAGCACCGCACGTTTTAACCGATACGACACGAAGTCCGGAAGAACGAAATCATCGCATGTCTCCCCCCGTCTACGTCCAAGCGCAAGCACCAAAGCAAAGCAAAAGCCAGAGCCACGCCAAAGCCAAGCCATAGCCAAAACCAACGCCAAAAGCACGATCGACGTCGTGAATCGACGATCAAGGACACCAAGGTCTAGCAAGGATCGAGAAAGACACGAAGACCAACGAACGAAGCCAAAGACCCTAGCCGAGAAAGCACGAAGCACGGAAGGGACAAAAGCAACGGTGGACACTCCTTAGCCTCTCGAGAAACCCTCCCCCTGTAAAGACCTTTGTCTTGGGCAACCCCGTCAGAGCTCTCGCACCAATACCATGTGGAGACGCGGATCAAAGGGACCCTCCATAGGATCTCTCCTACAATCTCCTGATCAATATTCGCCGCACCCGGCTCACCACCCCCGAGTCCCCAGGTCTCGGCCTTCTGTAATCTTCATGTGTTTGCAATAAAGATGACCCGGATCTTTTTCTGCGCATACAAATTTCTGGCACGCCCGGTGGGACCTCCTCTCCTTTCATCCGTACGGCTGAAGAAGTTGCTTCAAGTTCGCAATGGCCGGGACAAGCAACGATGTGTTTGCTCCAAGCCTTTCGCCGAGTCTCCACTACTCCGACACGGTGATGCAGCAAACCCGGAGGGTGATGCTCCCCCGATGGTACGCATCTACACTCAGCGTACTCGAACTCTTGCGGATGTCTTCATGCCAGAAACCGCTGCCGAAGATGCTCGCCAAAGCACTGACGAGGCCTTGGTGCATGAAGAAACGAGCCTCGATCCTGGAATCTATGTCCATAAGTTTGGGAAAGACCAGCCCCAACCCGAGCCCGTTTGGGTTCTCCAGCGGACATTGCACCTCCTCTGCAGGGGGCAAACATCCGTCATCAACTAGAAGCAAGTCGGTGCAACTATATCTCCGACGATGATGGCGAGGATACAAACATGCAACATCGGGACGTCCTCTGTCATCATCCCCCGTCCGCTCTTCAGCTCCAAGTCATGCAAATGGATGAGCACATGGCGCAAATCACCCGGATGATGGAAGAGAAGGATCGTCACATCAACACTTTGCTTTAGAAGCTAAGCGCAAGGGATGCTGCAGCAGTCGATCAACCTCTTGCTTCTCCGGTAGCCACTCCAGCTCCGTCTTCAACTCCCGCTCATGCAGTACTCTCCTCGGTTACTCCAGTACTCTCCTCGGTTCCCGTCCCGATAGAAGTCGTCTCTCCAGCACCAGTCTCGGTGGCCACACAACCTCCGGCAATAGCAACAATGAATGCCCAGCAAATACAAGCATTGGTTGCTGACATGATGCGCTCCCACGACAGTGGTCTTCCTCCGATCATGGCGGTATACTCGAAGCCTTACACCGCAAGGATCCAGCAGCTGCACTTCCCCGTCGGGTTCCAGCCACCAAAGTTTCAGCACTTTGACGGGAAGGGAAATCCAAGACAGCACGTCGCATACTTCATCGAAACCTGCAACAATGCCGGCACGTATGGCGACGAGATGGTGAAGCAGTTCGTTCGCACCCTCAAGGGTAACACGTTCGACTGGTGTGTGAATCTTCCTCCAGGATCTATCGACAGCTGGGATTAGATAGAGAGGGAGTTCCTCAATCGCTTCTACAGTACCAGACACACCGTCAGCATGACCGAGCTTACTGTTGTCAAGCAAAGGAAGGACGAATCGGTGATCGATCGACTATATCGACCGATGGAGGAACCTCGCGATGAATTCACGAGACCGCTTGTCTGAAGACTCGGCCATCGAGATGTGCACCCAAGGCATGCACTGGGGCCTGCTCTACATCCTCAAAGGTATCAAGCCTCGGTCCTTTGAATAACTCGCAACTCGGGCTCACGACATGGAACTCAGCCTAGCAAACCGCAGAGACTCGAAGAACAAGGACTTCCTGAAGGTAGAGAAGAAGGACAAACCGCCGGCACTGAAACCTAAGCAAGTCAATATTTTCGACGTCGTTTCGACCTCCAAGCCGCTCAAGATCGGTAGCAAGCCGGATCAGAGAAAGGGAGCCGCCATACCACCGTCTCTGCCGCAAAGACAAAGGATGACTCTCGAGGAGCTCAAAGCAAAGGAGTACCCCTTCCCGGACTCAAAAGTCTCTTCCATATTTGATCAGTTGCTACAGGAGAAGATGATAGAGCTCCCTCATTCGAAGAGGCCCGAGCAAATGTATCGCGTCGACGACCCTCTCTTCTACAAATACCACCGAGTGGTAAGTCACCCCATCGAAAGATGCTTCATCTTCAAGGAAAGAATCATGGCGCTCGTAAAGCAAGGGAAGATAGAGATCGACTCCGGGGAGGTCGCTACGGCCAACATAACGTCCATCACCTTCGGTTCCTTCCCGTCGGTACTCGTTGCTGCACGACAAAGAACGCCCAAATTGCGCGTCAACCGTCAAAGGCCAATCGTGAAGTCAGCTTCCCAACTGAAGGTTTCGAAGCAACGACAACGTGCTCCTGCGCTCGCTGAGGAGGAAACTGTTGGATGTGAATCCGCTTATCAGAGTCACAGCGGAAGCAAAAGATAGATCCGAAGATCATACGGTGTATGTTTCATTACAATTAATTCTACAAAACAATCTACATGCAAATCTATGATCTTAGTATATGTGCGGACACCCTAGAGGCATACTACGATCTATGAAAGACATACATGCATCTAGTTAGGTGTTTATAATCATCATACCTTTTGGATCTATGATCTGGAGAAAACGGAAAGATGATGAACCACGCGTAAATCGCAAAAGAAGCTGTCGGATAGCACCTTGTCCTTTGCGAATTGAGGAATCCTTGAAATCCCGTATCTGAGTGCAAGGATTACGAGCCGACGGAGGAATTCGTTGTGAAGACGATGGCTAGCCGCGAGATCTCCTCCTTCTCTTTCTTTCTTCTTCTTTCTCCTTCCTTCCTCCTTCTTCTTCCTTCTTCTTCCTCTTTTTCCTTGGCCGAAACCATAAAGAGGAGGAGAGGGGGGAGGTTCGGATTTTCTTGAGAGGGGAGACACTAAGGCTGGCCCTCCCTCTCCCTATTACTCTTATAGGGTCGGTCCCCTATTGCTTCAAGGAAGCTAGGGCCGACCCCTAGTAGATAAGGATAAGAGGGGGGCGGTTTTTAGGGTTTCAGGTGTCTATCGTGAAGCCTGGATGAAAACGCCCTTCACGAAAAGTGAAACACTGCGAGAGAGATTGAGTGAGGTGCGCTACTCGAAATCGAGTTCTGTCAACGCCTATGAGCTCCTGGAATTATTCCGCTCATTCTAAGATCTATATTCAATATGCTCTGAGCCATATTTTAGTATTTACCAAAATACCGCTACAGCCCGTAACACATGTGAATTAGGTTCTTAGGCTCCGGGCTTGTGCTCCATCGCGCTACTTCGCATTCAACGTATCCAACCAGGTCGGGGAATAATTCCTATACGCAACGACAGGGTGGAACCTTCAGGGTTCGGGATTTCTAGCTCCAACCGGATCCCTGATTAACTGTTCCGGTGATACACCGAAAGTTCCGTTAATCAGTCCTAATCCGATTAACCCGCGTAGCCACCTAGAGTGCGACACAAGTTGAACTCTAGTGATCCTAAACTTATGTTACTCCCTCGTAACCCTGTTCTCTACTATACTCTGATAATCCTCAGTCCCTCCTATTACTGGTGCCATGATACGACTCGGGCGGTAGGGAACACCGTCAGATCCCGATTGATTATCTGACTAGGGTTTGATGACTTGTCATCTATATAACACCACACACCTTCTGGTGCTATGCCTAGCATCTGGAACATCGTTAGTCATACTGACAACCATCAGGCCTGGGTTAACTGTGTGGACAGATTGACTCATCAAAATGCACCCATCCAACACTGAACGTCGGATAACCTGTAGGGATTACATGTCACTCAAGCGCCAGCCGGGTAACCCAACATACCGTGGTATTGGACTATGGAAGGTCTGCACACGTTGGCACATCAAAGCACCACACAATTGGTTGGCCCAGTGTACATGGTCCCTCAGGGTTAAGGACAGATTATCTATAGTAGTAAGACGGTTTATGCACCAGTGTCTGAATCACTGAACTGTGCACCATCTTGGTTCCTGTTCAACACGATCATCATGCTTGGTCAGATGAATGGGAATCCCACGTTCCTGTAGTGGAGACTTCACCACATCCTCTACCTGCCAACAGCTTGTTCTCGGTGAAGCGACCGACATCCCTAAGCTGTGAACTAGTTCTAGGTCTACACACAACTGGTCCACTGGGTCTCCCAAGCATGGATCCATCACGCACCTCAGTGGCCTACTGTGTTCCCTAGGGTCCTTTATTATATGTGTATTAACATATACCATAGTAGTATTCTAATTAAAGCAATAACCAAAGGCATCTTTATTAATGTTAATACAGAAAATCCACGCTAAGGACACACGAGCTACAACAATCTCCCACTTGGCCTAGCGGGGAACAACAGTCTTAACTCCCATGGCATCCACGTGCTTCTCAAAAGTCTTGGTCGGTAATGCCTTTGTGAAAGGGTCCGCCATGTTATCTGCAGATGCCACCTGAGTTACTGCAACCTCCCCTCGCTTCTGCAAGTCCCGGATAATGTAGTATTTTCGCTCGATATGCTTGCTCTTCTTGTGATATCTTGGCTCCTTGGATTGTGCTACCGCTCCACTATTGTCACAGTAAAGGACAATAGGATCTTGAGCTCCCGTTACGTATTCTAAGTCCGTGAGGAACTTCTTGAGCCATACCGCTTCCTTAGCTGCTTCGCATGCCGCAACGTACTCAGTCTCTATCGTTGAACCCGCGATGCATCCCTGCTTCACGCTCCTCCAACTGACAGCTCCTCCTCCTAATAAAAACACAAACCCTGATGTTGATCTCCTGGATTCCGGATCTGACGCAAAGTCAGAATCCGTATATCCAATCGGCATCAGTTCCTGCAAAGAGTAAACTAACTCATAATCTCTCATCCTACGGAGATACTTGAGTATACTTTTTACAGCAGTCCAGTGCCCTGGACCCGGATTTGACTGATACCTGCCCATCATGCCTACTGCATAGCATATATCTGGTCTCGTGCTGCATAGCATACATCAGACTCCCTACAACCGAAGCACAATGTATCTTCTGTATCTCTGCCCTCTCCTCAAGAGTCTTAGGACCCTGATCCTTGGACAACTTCATTCCATGTCTGAATGGAACCAGTCCCTTCTTAGAGTTGTGCATACTGAATCTGACCAATATAGTATCTATGTAGGCTGACTGTGACAGCGAGAGAGCCTTGTTCTGGCGATCTCGAGTTACCTTGATTCCCATAACATAACTCGCTTCACCCAGGTCTTTTATGTCAAATTGAGAGGATAACCACACCTTCATTGTAGACAATGTTCCGACATCGTTTCCAATGAGCAGGATATCATCTACGTAAAGCACTAGAAAAACTACTGCAGTCTTATCGCTCCTTTTATAAACACATGGTTCATCCACGTTCTGCTCAAATCCATAAGACTGGATAGCTTAATCAAAACGCATGTTCCAACTTCTGGATGCTTGCTTTAGTCCATAAATGGACCTTTGCAACTTGCACACCAGACTTTCCTGACCTTTTGCGACAAAGCCTGGAGGCTGAGATATATAAATGTCTTCTTCCAAATCCCCATTGAGGAATGCGGTCTTGACATCTATTTGTCAGATCTCTCAATCATAATGAGCTGCAATGGACAGGAGAATCCAGATAGACTTAAGCATAGCCACTGGCGAAAAGGTTTCGTTATAGTCGATCCTTTCTCGCTGGGTATAACCCTTAGTGACTAGACTAGCTTTGTAAGTCTCAACGGTACTATCCGGACCTCTTTTTCTTTTGTACACCCACTTACACCCAACATGTTTAATATTGTGAGGTGGTCTTACAAGTGTCCAGACCGAGTTTTGGGACATCGATGTCAGTTCTGCCTCCATGGCTTCCTGCCATGCTGCATGGTCAGAGGATACCATCGCTTCGTCATAGTTCAAATGATCATTCTCCTGAAACTCTGGATCTACCATAAAGACTTCTCCAATGTATCTATCATGAGCACTTGTGGTCCTCTTGTAACGATCGTAAAATTTAAAATATAAAATTGTACAATTTTACCCTCGTGATAAAATAATATTAAAGATTGAAATCTTAGTGTTCGCACCATCGACAGGATTCCAACAGATCTTGTTTCACTCGAATCCAACTTTCGATCCAATAGTTACAGCCATTTGAATATTCTCGATAAAAAATAACGGGATCCGAATTTTCCTGATGTGAATCGAACGTGATTCCGCAATATGAACCTTCACGCTAAACAACCAAGTATGACTCAAAACAACCATTTAATTTTTCTGGATTTTTTTAGAAAGAAAAATAATATTTTTCGGATGCAAAACTAAATTACAATAGATTTATTAGTATTTAATATAGAATTATAGATTAATTTATAAATAATAAAATAATAATAAGAAAGAGGATATGATCATGTGGAGAAATGGAAGCTCCGCGGAAGGTGATTCCCCACCCACGTCATCTTACCTCACCCCTTCATCATAACCATACACCTACACCTACCCTATCTTCAATCTAAGGGTTCCAAAACCTCTCCTACTCTTTAAATACCCCTTCAACACACCCTTTTTCCTCACAATCAAGCCATCTCTCTCTCTCTCAAAACCATGTCTTTCCCCTCTGCATCTCCCTCTCATTCCCTCTCTTGGTTCGGCCGGCGCCGCCCGACGACCGTCACCGCCCCGGTAAGAGGCCCCCTCGGCTTCCATCTCTTTACGTTGCCCCGCAACCCGATCCGGCCCGACGACCACCATCCCATCACCCGGCCTCCCTCTCTACGATGCCAACCCACCGACGACCTCGACACCGCGCCACCCGACGTTGTGATGGGAAAAGTCCTTGATCTTCCCTCTTTTGTGCTCTCCCCAATTTCACTCAAGCCCCAAAATGCTCTCCCTATAGCCCCTAAGGATCCATATGATGATTAAATCCAGCAGATGAAGCAAGTGGACCGTTGGATTAAGAGATTGATCCAACGGCTCCAAACATAAAACTGAAGTCTGCACTTAGAAACAGAGTCCAGAAAATAATAACAGGGCTGCCTTCAGATTGCTGTATCTTCCTTAATACTTATCAGAATTCAGCGATTCTAGATCCGTTGGAAAGCTTGACATGTCCTCTACAACTTCTATATAGATACCTAAGACAAACTCCAACTCCATCAACTGCTGCAGATGCTCAAAGATCAGCCCCTGCAGGCCGGTTCCACGCAGTGGCCGGTTGCAATAATGATCCGAGAACAAATGTGATGCCGAACTTGGGTCTTGTCCTTATGGGGATGGATACCCAACACGTTGGTGCCCCATCACCCCGCCACCTCGCCCGATCCGGCACCGTATCCCCGTAACCCGACAGGCCAAACGGCCATGAACTGGAACCCCTCCCTTTTCTCTCTCTATGTGTGTTGTAGTGGTCACCGGCCACCACCTTGACGACCACCTGTGGTCAGATAGGCCACAGGTCCATCCATTCTCTCTTTTGTGTGGGTACAGGTGTGTGGGTGTTTGGTCCGTATGGAGTATACGGCCAATCCGACCCGGCAAGCTTCGCCACCCAACGACGACGAACCCCTCACCAGCCACTACCCCACAACGGGATCACCTAGACTCCTCTCTTCTAAGTATACGGATGTGCTAGGGTGGAACCTTCAGGGTTTGGGATCTCTAGCTCCAACCGGATCCCTGATTAACTGTTCCGGTGACACACCGAAAGTTCCGTTAATCAGCCCTAATCTGACTAACCTGCGTAGCCACCCAAAGTGCGACGCGAGTTAAACTCTAGTGATCCTAAACTTATGTTACTTCCTCGTAACCCTGTTCTCTACTATACTCCGATAATCCTTAGTCTCTCCTATTACTGGTGCTATGATACGACTCGGGCGGTGGGAAGCACCGTCCGATCCTGATCGATCATCTAACTAGGAATTGATGACTTGTCATCTATAACACCACACCTTCCGGTACTATGCCTAGCATCCGGAACATCGTCAGTCATACTGACAACCACCAGGCCTGGGTTAACTATATGGACAGATTGACTCATCAAAACGCACCCATCCAACACTGGACGTCAGATAACCTGAAGGGATTACATGTCACTCAAGCGCCAGCCGGGTAACCCAACGTACCGTGGTATTGGACTATGGAAGGTCCGCACACGTTGGCACATCAAAGCACCACACAACTGGTTGGCCCAATATACATGGTTCCTCAGGGTTAAGGACAGATTCTCTATAGTAGTAAGACGGTTTATGCACCAGTATCTGAATCACTGAACTGTGCATCATCTTCGTTCCTGTTCAACACGATCATCATGCTTGGTCAGGTGAATAGGAATCCCACGTTCCCGTGGTGGAGACTTCACCATATCCTCTACCTACCAACAGCTTGTTCTTGGTGAAGCGACCGGCATCACCTAAGCTGTGAACTAGTTCTAGGTCTACACACAACTGGTCCACTGGGTCTCCCAAGCATGGATCCACCACGCGCCTCAGTGGCCTACTGTGTTCCCTAGGATCCTTTATTATATGTGTATTAACATATACCATAGTAGTATTCTAATTAAAGCAATAACCAAAGGCATCTTTATTAATGTTAATACAGAATATCCACACTAAGGACACATGAGCTACAACAGACATCGCCCCCTCCTGGAAGATGTTCTTTGACGGCGCAGCAAGACAAGACATAGCAGGAACCGGGGTCATCTTCGTCACTCCAAACGACGAAATACTCCCCTTCTTATTTCTACTGTCGGAACCATGCTCCAACAACGTGGTAGATCGAGTATCAAGCTCTACTCATCGGCCTCAAAATCACCAACGATATGAAGCTTCAGGGACTCGAGATTTTTGGTGACTCTCAGCTCATCATCCAACAAGTCTTGGGGGCATACAAAGTCAACAAGGAAGACTTAGTGCCACTGCACGCACGAGCTTTGAAACTCCTTGGCAAACTTGAGGCTGCTTCCATTCAGCATGTCTCCAGAAACCTCATCCAGCAGGCTGACGCGCTCGCGAACTTGGTGGCTACACTCTCGTTTTCAGAAGAACGCCAGCTCGTCGTCCCCATCTGCAAGAGAATCGTGATCACTAAAAAAGAAGGCCATATCGAAATTCCAGTCCAAGCCAATGCGGTGCACGTCCTCGAAATTAAAGAGCAGGACTGGAGGCAACCTTTCGTGGACTATCTCATCCGTGGTAAACTCCCCGACGATCCAAGGCGCAAAGTTGACATTCGTCGACGGTCTCTGAAGTTCTATTACTTCAACAACGAGCTGTACCGTCGAAGCTATGATGGCACACTCCTGAGGTGCCTCGCAAAGAAAGAGGCAGAAGCAGCACTGGAGGAAGTACACACTGGAATTTATAGCTCACACTAGTCCGATCCAAAGCTCCAGGCTACTTTCGCGTCAGAAGGATGGGCTATTACTGGCCCACCATGATTAAGGACAGCTTGGAGTTTGTGAAGAAATGTCACGCTTGCCAGCTATACAGAGATTACATCCGTCAACCGCCGAAGCTTCTGCACCCAACAATCACGTCGTGGCCCTTCGACGGATGGGGACTCGACATTGTCGGTCCCCTGCCCAAGTCATCCAAGCAATATCTTTACATTCTGGCAGCAACGGACTACTTCTCCAAATGGGCTAAAGCAATACCTCTACGGAAAGTTACGAGGCACTCCGTCATCAGCTTCATCCAGAATGACATCATCTTCCGATACGGAGTCCCTCGCTACATCGTAACGGACAACGGGAAGCAATTCAAAAATGCTGTTGTCAGCCAATTCTGTGCCAAGTATGACATTAAGCAGAAATGCTCGACAATGTACAATGCTCTGGCCAACGGTCTGGCAGAGGCCTTCAACAAGACTCTTTGCAAGCTGCTGGAGAAAACTGTCTCGAAAACAAAGAAGGACTGGCACGAACGCAATGGCGAAGCACTATGGGCCTACCGCACATCCTTTCGCACTCCAACACAAGCAACTCCGTACTCCCTTGTCTATGGAGTAGAAGTCGTTCTTCCGCTCGAGCTCCAGATTCTATCGCTCAGGATAGCAATCCAAGAAGGCCTCACCAGCGACGACAACGCCCAGTTTTGCCTAGCAGAATTAGAGGCCCTGGATGAAAGGCGCCTCGAAGCTCAGTAACGTCTGGAGTGTTATTAGGCTAGACTAACTCGCACCTTCAACAAAAAGATCCACCCTCGATCCTTCCAAACATGAGAATTGGTGCTGGCAGTCAAACGCCCCATCATTCTCTCGCATCGAGGAGGGAAGAAGTTTGACGCCAAATGGGATGGACCGCACTCCGTCAAAGAAGTCTACTCCAACGGTGCTTACCTCCTCACCACACCAGAAGGGCTGACACTCGGCCCTATTAATGGTAAGTACCTCAAAAGATACTATGCCTAAAGCAAGGCCACACCTCTTGTAAAAAAAAAATATGAACTACGTGCGACTTGATCCCCCTTAGGGGGGTACGTAGGCAGCCTGAGAAGTTACTTCAGGTTCAGTCCGACTAAAAGAAAAAGCCAACAATGGTCCATACAAATGAGTTGCGAAATATGGTGATATTATTAGATATTCAAGAGAAGATGGTACATGGCATAAGTTCTAAAGGAAAACTACAATGCAAGATGACAAGACAAGAAGCAGCTAAAAGAAAGTATCCAAAGCTCGAAGGCGGCACAGTAACTCCTCTCTAGTAGCCTCCACTCGCTGAAGTTCCAAAGGACGTGTGGCCAAAAGCTCGCGACGGATCGCCAAGTCTGATTGCTGCTTCAGGAAGCTCGCCTTCAAAGCCCTCTCCGCAGTCTCAGCTCGCTCCAAACGAGACTCTGCCTTCCGAAGCGAGGCGCGCACCGATTCTACCTTCTTTTACGCCTTCGACAGACTAGAAGCGGCCTCCGCAAACTGGTGCTCCGACTGACACAAACTCACCTCGGCGGCCGCCAACTCAGAAGGAGTACTCCCCTCCAGTAGAGCCCGTCGGGAACGATAAGCCTCACTGTCAGTCACGAGCAAGTTCATCTGGGCTACAAAAGAATAACTATCCACCTTGAACTCCTCCTGGCTCACACAAAACTCTACACTATCAGTAGACCATCAGTCTTGGAGGGCACCAAAACCCGCGTCTTGAAATGGCTCCAGCGTCGACCTGATGTACTGCCGACAACTTGCAAGAAGAAACTCCGAAACCCTATTCCTCGGCCTTGAACTCGGACAAGGGGCCTCAGAGTAGGTGGGCAAAACCTTCCCTTCCACTGTGGTCGCCATGGGAGCTGCTGTGGGGGGAAATTTCCGAGCCGCCTTGATCGGGAACCCCGCCCCACAGCCTTGATTGAATGTGGATGGTTTGTAGAGTTAAAGAGATGGGAGAATAGATAGAGAGAATAAAGAGCGATGACACAAGGATTGGTGACGGAGTTCGGCCTTACGACCTACGTCTCCGGGCGAGAGGTGCCACCTGATCTTCACTATAATTTGAATATAAAGGGTTGAGCGTTCTCTCGACAGGCCGAAAGAAGCTTCGTACAGTGGGGTTGCACGGAGCAACTAGAAGAGAACAAGGTGGGGAGAATAGAGCTCTAGCACTTGCTCTGGGATCCTCCTCCTCTGATTGAATGGCCAACCCCTTTCCTGGATGCCTTGGGGGTCCTTTTATAGTGTAGGCACGTGCCCGATATGGCAGTGATGACGTGACACTGGTTCTGGGCCTCCTTGCTGGGCCCTTATTGGGCCGTTGTTCGGGCCCAATAAAGGGTAGGGCTTGATCTGCGAGCCTCGTAGAGTGGGCCCATGTGAGCCCAGGCGGGCTTACCCATTTGGGCCGTTGTGCGGGCCCATGCTGCTCTGATCTGGTCCGGTACAATTTTTGCACCCACAGTTACCCCCTCCCAGTCGGGTCAGGACCCCCTGGGTCGGCTGGGATTCCAAGGTGCAAACGCTTTAGGATCCTGGCGCGGTTGGCGAGGGTTTTCGGTGCCGCGGTTCGTATTAGCAGAGCCTTCTTCCGTCGATGCCGAGACCCTTTTTGGCGCGAGCCAAAAAGTCTCGGTTTTGCGAGGGGGTGTTTCCGAAAAAACAGTGCGTTTTCCGACCGAGTGGATACCGAGAGGGTACCGAGTGCATACCGAGTGGGTACCGAGAGCATACCGAGTGGTTACCGAGACCCTTTTGGTGCAAGCCAAAAAGTCTCGGTTTTGCAAGGGGGTGTTTCCGAAAAGGTAGTGCGTTTTCCGACCGAGTGGATACCGAGAGGGTACCGAGTGCATACCGAGTGGGTACCGAGAGCATACCGAGTGCATACCGAGAGGGTACCGAGAGCACCTTTTGGTGAAAGAACAGCTTTTCTCTCTTTCTCTCTCTTTCCTTTTTGGTTTTCATTCACGTGAGATTACCCCGCTCTCTCTTTCCTTTCTCTCTCTCTCTTTCCTCTTTGGCTCTGACTCAAACGGGACAGCGGACGTCCCTCTCTCTCTGTCTTTCCTTTCTCTCTCTATTTCCCCTTTCTTTGGCTTTGACCTGCATGTGAGAGCGGACGCCCCTCTCTCTCTCTGTTTTTCATTCACGTGAGAGAGAGTCCCTCTCTCTCTCTTTCCTTCTCTGTTGTTTTTTTTTTTTGTTCGCCAAGGCACAACAACAGGCGACGGTGACGGCGCGGAGGTCGACGCAGGCAAGGCCCAGGCGGTGGGCACGGGCGACGCAGTCGGCGCGGGCATGGGAGGTGCAGGCGGCGGCTGTGGAACGGCGGCGAGCACGGGGTCCAGGCCGAGGTAGGGCTGCACGTTGACGCCCCAGCGGGCGGGGTCGAGGTGGAAGGCGGCGAGGGCGCGGGAGCGGCAGAGGTTCTCGATCTCGTCGGTGAACTCGTTGCCGCTGTAGTAGCGCGCGCCTGGCATGCCCTCGGAGTACTTGTTGGTGAGGGGGCTGCCGAGGGCCTCGATGACAGCGAATGAGGTGAAGTTCTCCGATGCGATCAGCTCGATCCCTTGGCACTGCCGGCGCTTCTCCCGCTTGATCAGGTCGAAGACCTCCTCGTCGGCGGCATGCAGGGGAGTCAGGCCCCAGTCGGCGACGGCGTCCATGGCGACGGTGGCAGGGCGAGTGGAGCGGCAGAGGAGGAGGGATGGCGGAGATCGGGGCGGCTCCCTTGTTCCTGCGGTGCAGACGGGAGGGAGGAGGCTGGCGGCGGCCGGTCGCGGGCCGGGGGGCTGGCCCCGATCGGATCGGAGAGGGGGGCTGCGGGCACGAGTCGGGCCCTCTCTCTCTCTCCTTCCGTTTCCCGTTCTTTCCTTTCTTTTTTTCTTTGTCGGGCTCTGGTTCGCGCGATACAACAACAGCAGCAGCAGCAGCGTGGAGGCCAACGAGCGACTGTGTCGGGCCGCGGCACTGGAGGAGATGATCAGTCCGGGCGCGGGGCAGGCGACGGTGTCGGGCAGGGTCTAGGCGACGCCAGCGACGAAGGGCGGCTCGGCCGATCGGATCGGTTGCGAGGCAGGCTCCGTGCGAGAGAGAGTGGGTGCGAGAGAGAGCCCTCGGTGAGAGAAAGGACCCATGCGAGAGAGATCCGTGCGCGAGGTCCTTCCCCTTTCCATCTCTCTTGTGCTGTGCTACGGGTCGGACAGCTTTAGCAACAGCGGTGGTCGATGCTGGGTGCGGACGGCAGTGGCTGGAGGATGCGCATGGAAGCCGTTGACATGCGAGGAGGGATACCCGGGTGTGGTTCGCTGATCCCCTCTGGGTTGGCTTGGGCTGCTGCGAAGAGGACATGCGGGGTTGCTTCGGGTCGCTGTGAGACAGCACGCACGGAGGGGTCGCCTCGGTCCGCTGCGAGACGGAGTGCGCGGCAGGGGAGGATGAGTTAGGTTCGTCATCGTCGCCGTGTGACGAATTACATGAGGAGATGCGCGGGAGGGTGCTTTGTTCATTCGACCCCCTATTCCCATTCTGATCGGTTGTCGCCAAGAGCACGTACGCGTGGGCCGGGAGAGGTGCAAGTTCTTCTTTCATACCCGGCGCTTGGCCTGCTACGAGTTGGGCGCGTAACGAACCGAATTGAGGGCGTGAGCGCATCCGTCATTGCCGTGTAATTATTCTGATGCTAGTCTTCGAAGAAAAAGACCTTGAGACCCTCTGACAGTCATAACTTTTCATACGCATGTCGGATGAATGCGTATAAGGTGTCGTTGCGTAGGCATCGAAGAAACGGTCAAAGTGGACGTGAAACATTGTTCGCCTTGACGTGTAACTTTTCCGTTGCTCAGCTTCGGGGATAAGGCACTCGAAAACCTCTGACAGCCATAACTTTTCATACACGTGTCGGCTCAACGCATATAAGGTGCCGTTGTGTCGGTGCCGAAAAACCGATCAAAGTGGATGTGAAACATCGTATACCTTGACGAGTAACTTTTCCGGTAATCACCTTCATAAAGAGATGACTCTAAAGAATGCGTTGACCGAGTGTCCTACGCGCGTCTTGAAGAGGCATCGATACGCGGTAACTCATCCGTCTCTGTTCGACACCCAACTGCACCTAGTTACTGTATTCACTAGGGACTGCAGTCGGGCCCTAGTGATGACGCGGCGGTTACCACGAGTCCACCCCCAGATAAGAAGGAAGAATTTTGCTTGTGAAGTTTGTACAGCCAACTCAATAGGTTTGGATGAGATGCTATCCAACCGACCAAAAGGAAGATAGCTCTTCATCTTTGGCTGATCCTTGCGTGCGAACGCCACTTGAATTGAATTGACTAATAAGTTTGGATGGCGCCGAGCACCCCCCCTCTCGGTTTTCTGTCGAAACCGAGGGATGGGCTGCTGATGGTGTGCCGTCGCACCCTCCCCACTTGGTTTTTCTGCGAAACCGAGGGGGGGCTGCTTGTTGATGTCGACACTACCCCCTCTCGGTTTTTGACGAAACCGAGGGGTGTGCTGCTGATGGTGTGCCGTCACCTCTTCCCTACTCGGTTTTTGTGCGAAACCGAGGGGGGGCTGCTTGTTGGTGCCGACACACACCCCCTCTCGGTTTTCTGACGAAACCGAGGGGTGTGCTGATGGTGGGCCGTCATCCCCTCCCCACTCGGTTTTTGTGCGAAACCGAGGGGGGGCTGCTTGTTGATGCCGACACACACCCCCTCTCGATTTTTGACGAAACCGAGGGGTGTGCTGCTGATGGTGTGCCGTCACCTCTTCCCTACTCGGTTTTTGTGCGAAACCGAGGGGGGGCTGCTTGTTGGTGCCGACACACACCCCCTCTCGGTTTTCTGACAAAACCGAGGGGTGTGTGATGGTGGGCCGTCATCCCCTCCCCACTCGGTTTTTGTGCGAAATCGAGGGGGGGCTGCTTGTTGATGCCGACACACACCCCCTCTTGGTTTTTGACGAAACCGAGGGGTGTGCTGCTGATGGTGTGCCGTTACCTCTTCCCTACTCGGTTTTTGTGCGAAACCGAGGGAGGGCTGCTTGTTGGTGCCGACACACACCCCCTCTCGGTTTTCTGACGAAACCGAGGGGTGTGCTGATGGTGTGCCGTCACCCCCTCCCCACTCGATTTTTGTGCGAAACCGAGGGGGGGATGCTTGTTGGTGCCGACACACACCCCCTCTCGGTTTTCTGACGAAACCGAGGGGTGTGCTGATGGTGTGCCGTCATCCCCTCCCCACTCGGTTTTTCTGCGAAACCGAGGGAGGGCTGCTTGTAGATGCCGACACATACCCCCTCTCGGTTTTTGACGAAACCGAGGGGTGTGCTGCTGATGGTGTGCCGTCACCTCTTCCCTACTCGGTTTTTGTGCGAAATCGAGGGGGGGCTGCTTGTTGGTGCCGACACACACCCCCTCTCGGTTTTTGACGAAACCGAGGGGTGTGCTGCTGATGGTGTGCCGTCACCTCTTCCCTACTCAGTTTTTGTGCGAAACCGAGGGGGGGCTGCTTGTTGGTGCCGACACACACCCCCTCTCGGTTTTCTGACGAAACCGAGGGGTGTGCTGATGGTGTGCCGTCACCCCCTCCCCACTCGGTTTTTGTGCGAAACCGAGGGGGGGATGCTTGTTGGTGCCGACACACACCCCCTCTCGGTTTTCTGACGAAACCGAGGGGTGTGCTGATGGTGTGCCGTCATCCCCTCCCCACTCGGTTTTTCTGCGAAACCGAGGGAGGGCTGCTTGTAGATGCCGACACATACCCCCTCTCGGTTTTCTGACGAAACCGAGGGGTGTGCTGCTGATGGTGTGCCGTCACCTCTTCCCTACTCGGTTTTTGTGCGAAACCGAGGGGGGGGCTGCTTGTTGGTGCCGACACCCCATTATTGGGGCTGCTTAGAAAAGACCAAAAAGTGTCGGTATTGAAAATAGTGTATTTTTCGAATTTCAGCCCCCTTTGAAACCGACACTTTTTCGGTAAAACGCTGGTGCGCGAGGATGTCGGCGAGGGACAATGCTACATTCGAGGGGGTTTCTTAGAGATAATCTAGGATGACGCCGCATGATGGCCAGCCGGTCTTCACCCAATGTATTACCGTACCTGGTTACTGTATTCACCAGGTACTACGGTCACGCGAGGGTGTTGACTTGGCCAGGATCAAGGAAGCACCATTTTATCCCGTGTTACCCACCGTCGACTGCACCAGTGTGGAGACACGCAATGACAGAGTCAGACCGACTACCCCCTGACCGGTTTGGAACCGTTAGTCGTCGAGAAAAGGTGATGGCCATTGACAATCTAATGCTTAGACCTGAGTGACAAGACTAAGCTTGGACTTTTGATCGAATGCCAATACATCGGCGACGACGTCTCGGACCTTGTCTTCGAATGCCAAGAGCTGGGCCTTGGGCTTGTAGAGTGCCGAGGCGCTGGTCGCCTCGGACTTTGTCTTCGAGTGCCAAGGGCTGGGCCTTGGGCTCATAGAGTGCCGAGGCATTGGCCGCCTCGGTCTTTGTCTACGGGTGCCAAGGACCGGGCCTTGGGCTTGTAGAGTGCCGAGGCATTGGTCGCCTCGGACTTTGTCTTCGAGTGCCAAGGGCTGGGCCTTGGGCTTGTAGAGTGCCGAGGCATTGGTCGCCTCAGACTTTATCTTCTAGTGCCAAGGGCTAGGCCTTGGGCTTGTAGAGTGCCGAGGCATTGGTCGCCTCGGACTTTGTCTTCGGGTGTCAAGGACCGGGCCTTGGGCTTGTAGAGTGCCGAGGCGCTGGTCGCCTCAGACTTGGTCTTCGAGTGCCAAGGGCTAGGCCTTGGGCTTGTAGAGTGCCGAGGCATTGGTCGCCTCGGACTTTGTCTTCGGGTGCCAAGGGCTGGGCCTTGGGCTTGTAGAGTGCCGAGGCGTTAGTCGCCTCGGACTTCGTGTTCGAATGCCAAGGGCTATGCCTTGGGCTTGTAGAGTGCCGAGGCATTGGTCGCCTCGGACTTTGTCTTCGAATGCCAAGGGCTGGGCCTTGGGCTTGTAGAGTGCCGAGGCATTGGTTGCCTCGGACTTTGTCTTCGAATGCCAAGGGCTGGGCCTTGGGCTCGTAGAGTGCCGAGGCATTGGCCGCCTCGGACTTTGTCTACGGGTGCCAAGGACCGGGCCTTGGGCTTGTAGAGTGCCGAGGCATTGGTCGCCTCGGACTTTGTCTTCGAGTGTCAAGGATGTCTCCTTGAACTTGGTGCATGTCAAAGCGACGACGCCTGCCTTGGACTTATTCTCATTGCCTCGGATAAGTATAGTTGATAGTTTAGCTTGACCTGGATTGTTAGGAGCATTTTTATCTGACTTTCACCTTGAAAGGGCGTAGCCGAATTGCCTTCGAGCTTCCGACTTAAATGGGTGGAATCGAAGGTCTTTGGTTGACCTGGGTTACCAGGAGCTTTTTATCAGACTTTAGCCTCGAGAGGGCGTAGCCGAATTGCCTTCGAGCTTCCGACTTGAATGGGCGGAATCGAAGGTCTTTGGTTGACCTGGGTTGCCAGGAGCCTTTTTATCGGTCTTTAGCCTCGAGAGGGCGTAGCCGAATTGCCTTCGAGCTTCCGACTTGAACGGGCAGAATTGAAGGTCTTTGGTTGACCTAGGTTGCCAAGAGCCTTTTTATCGGACTTTAGCCTCGAGAGGGCGTAGCCGACTTACCTTCAAGCTTCCGACTTGAATGGGCGGAATCGAAGGTCTTTGGTTGACCTGGGTTGCCAGGAGCCTTTTTATCGGGCTTTAGCCTCGAGAGGGCGTAGCCGAATTGCCTTCGAGCTTCCGACTTGAATGGGCGGAATCGAAGGTCTTTAGTTGACCTGGGTTGCCAGGAGCCTTTTTATCGGACTTTAGCCTCGAGAGGGCGTAGCCGAATTGCCTTCGAGCTTCCGACTTGAATGGGCGGAATCGAAGGTCTTTGGTTGACCTGGGTTGCCAGGAGCCTTTTTGTCGGACTTTAGCCTCGAGAGGGCGTAACCGAATTGCCTTCGAGCTTCCGACTTGAATGGGCGGAATCGAAGGTCTTTGATTGACCTGGGTTGCCAGGAGCCTTTTTATCGGACTTTAGCCTCGAGAGGGCGTAGCCGAATGGCCTTCGAGCTTCCGACCTGAATGGGCAGAATCGAAGGTCTTTGGTTGGTCTTCATCAGCAGTTGAAGAGTTGTGGGCCACAACCCCCGCTCTTCCAGCTACCTTCTTTAGGGAATCCCTCTCTTGCTCGAGGGCTGCGTTCCTCTTGAGAAGGTTCAACAGCTGGAAATCAGCAGCCGAAATTTCGTATGTAGTTAGATCGTTGTCCCCTTGGGTGGCGTGCTCTTTGCCAGATTGTTGCCTCGGGAATGGTGGGTCCTGCCGATTGCTGTGGCTTCCCGGATGACTTCCTTGTGGCCCCAGTCGCTTATAAACATTTCTTCGATTGGTTGCAACCGAGACTTCTTGTTCTTCTTCGATTAGCACGTCGATTGTCCGATCAGCACCCGCCTTTGGTGGGTTGGTGCTGGCCTTCACCATCGAGCGTGTTGATGTCGGCGTGATGAAGGCGTTGAGGTTGATTTGGAGGAGGACTTGTGGCTCGTCACCACAAGCTGAATAGGAGTCGGTAGAGGTGTGGGTAAGACCTCTATCGATATCCCACAGACGGCGCCAAAGATTGTGGGGGGAAATTTCCGAGCCGCCTTGATCGGGAACCCCGCCCCACAGCCTTGATTGAATGTGGATGGTTTGTAGAGTTAAAGAGATGGGAGAATAGATAGAGAGAATAAAGAGCGATGACACAAGGATTGGTGACGGAGTTCGGCCTTACGACCTACGTCTCCGGGCGAGAGGTGCCACCTGATCTTCACTATAATTTGAATATAAAGGGTTGAGCGTTCTCTCGACAGGCCGAGAGAAGCTTCGTACAGTGGGGTTGCACGGAGCAACTAGAAGAGAACAAGGTGGGGAGAATAGAGCTCTAGCACTTGCTCTGGGATCCTCCTCCTCTGATTGAATGGCCAACCCCTTTCCTGGATGCCTTGGGGGTCCTTTTATAGCGTAGGCACGTGCCCGATATGGCAGTGATGACGTGACACTGGTTCTGGGCCTCCTTGCTGGGCCCTTATTGGGCCGTTGTTCGGGCCCAATAAAGGGTAGGGCTTGATCTGTGAGCCTCGTAGAGTGGGCCCATGTGAGCCCAGGCGGGCTTACCCATTTGGGCCGTTGTGCGGGCCCATGCTGCTCTGATCTGGTCCGGTACAATTTTTGCACCCACAGCTGCCCTTGCTGACGAGGTCGGCAAAACTGAGGAAACTGTCGCCACTATTGCAACAATCGTCTCCTCCACCAAGCTCGAAAGAACGGCAGTCGGGGAACACTGCTTGTCGACACTCGAAACTTCAGCCTCCTCATGGAAAGACAAAGCCTCGACATCAATGCCATCTAGATCGATGTCGCCACCAGGAAAGTTCTCCCAGCAAAGCCTGAGAAGTTCCAGATCATCCGGAGGAACGTCGAGCCCGCACTTCCGAGGCACTTCTTGCGCAACCCCCAGTAGAGGAATGTCCGGGAGATGCCTTCGAAGAGTTCGCCTCATATTCCACCACTACAACGGAATCTGTCCAAAAGAAATACGCTACTCAGCATAATGGAACCCCCTGAAGATGGAAAGGAAGCAAAACAATAAGAGCTTCATACCTGCAAGGTCGGACGAAACTGCCCTAGATGGAGGGATCACCTCATCTCCTGAAAGGCCGGGCTACTCGACATCCTCAACCGGACAAGGAACCTTCGAAGCCACCCCACGGGAAATGCACACCTTTCATCTCTTGGACGGGGCACTCTCAATGGCTTTCTTTGGAAGAAAGGACGACCCGAGGGCATTCGCGAGGTCGGCTTCTGACACGGGAACCGAAGGAGGGACTCGACGGGCACTGAAGAGACGACTGCAACTCTTTTCGGTCCTCTGAATCCCCAACCGGAGGCGACGATCCTCCAATCCCGCTGAAGTGGCAAAGCTAAAATTTTTGAACTCGCTACTCGCTAGAACATCAACCGGGAGATTCGCAAGTAACGGAGATACTTGCTCTTCAATCCACTTGCAGTAGCCGGGAGTGGCAGTATCCCGAGACCCCGACTTGGTCCCGGGGAAGAAGCTGCCGCCAGTCAACCAAGCATAAAAAGAAGCCCAGAGGTGATAACCTTCATGCGGGCTGATACGCCCCTGCAACCGCTGCGGCATACCGGGTACCTCCTGTCGAAATCCTTGCTGACGAGCGAAGCTGTAAGGGGAGTATTGTTCAACTTCCACTATATCCCCCCGGCGCCAAACCAAGTAGCCGGGGCGACAGCTAACCATATTCCAATACAAGCCGTCCGAGAGCTCCTCATTGTCGTGGACCGTCGACCTCTCTAAAGGTAGCACTGAGTGCTCTGACAAAAACTCGAAGTCTGTGTCTCCCATCCTCCGCAAAAGTGTGCGAGCACACTCTTTTGGGCGCTCCCAGCTGATAAAGGTATTAAAGATTCCTCCTACGCCCGGTAAGAATGGCAGGTCGGCTGGATGCCCACGTGTGGTGAAAATCCCTTTTGGAAAGTGAAGAGCCATCCAGCCATACAGATAGTGCAGAGGTCTAAAGGCATTAGACCGCCCGAGTTCCCCTTTTGCATTATCCGAACTAGACAAGCTCCAGTAAGTGCCACTGAGCCCCTAGTACAAGGCACATAAGATTGCCGGAGCCAGATTGAAGAGCTCCCCCTTCGCCATCCGGGACGCTGCAAGAAAGGTCCCGAGACGGATGGCCTCGCCGGTACAAGGGAGCACGAACTGGCAAAGAAAGATGACCAACCTGGTGGCTCGGTAAACCGCCCGCCACTCCTCGCTGTCGCGCCTCAGACCAAGGATCTCCTAGGGGCTCTGCCTCCCCTCCATTGAATGCCTCACTCAGGCCAAGGACTCAATAGGCCTCACAAAGGAACGCAGTGGAGGCCTCTTCATCTAAGCAATCTTCCACATCGGGTGAGCTGAAGGTGCCGGGGACTTGTACTCGCCTCTGAACCAGAAGTCGACCCAGGAAGAATGGCGAACTCGGTCTGACTGATCCCGCGCTGTGATGACGGCATACGCCTTAAACAAAAGAAGGCAGGAGCTCGGGGCAAAGTTGCTATCTAGCAAATCCTTCAAAGTTGGCACCTCTTCTTGATAGTAGTTCCGCACCTCGGGACACCCAGAAACGATGTGGACGTTGCGGAGGGAGATCCCTATTTCTCCCGCTCTAGTAAGAAAAGTGTTGGTGTCCGGGCACCAGAGTTCGCAGAGGGCTCGATACATCCCCTCAGGATGACTGTATTCTCAGTGAGCTGGCGCTAAGAACCTAGCCAACGGCTTCATCTCAGGTTCCGCCCCAAAGACTTCGGAAAGCTTGCTCATCCACTCACGAAAGCCGCAGAGGTACTGGACATCCCCCCGAGGCCAGGAGTCGGTACCCCATCGGGTCAAGCGGGAGCAGATCTTCGAAGCGACTACCGGTGTGGGCACAAAGTCTTCATCACAATTATGAAAAGACGTACTCAAGCTTGGACGAAGAAGCTTCATAGAGATCGCCTTGTTAGTGTAAACTTTCTCGCTTAGCTTCGACATCCCGCAAGTCGCATCGGCGACTCCATCCTCTGTGACGCGTTCGTGGATAAAAATCCGGAGCAATGATAGAAGGTATTCTCTCCTCGAATTACGGTAGCGGTACACCCGAGTAAGGGGGAAGCAAAGGCACTTACTCATATCGGAGAGGCCCTCAGCTATCCACCCCGCACGAAGTCAAACCCTCGAAAGTTCGGATCCTGAAGAGACACAAAGAGAAGCAAGTCAAAACAAGCAGGGGGGCCGCGCAAAAAAAAAAAGGGGTTTCACAATTGAAGCCCGAGGGACCATTCACAATTGAAGCCCGAGGGACCCACATCCCTTGTCAGGAGGACCGCCCGACTCACGCCACTGCGTCCCTTCTCCGACCCGAATCGGGGCCGCTCGACTTAGAGCCACGTCGCCACTGCGCCTTGGCCTTCGTGCCGCACTCTCGGGGACCACACACCGCCCGTGCCGGCCAATCACCCCTCCGCCGTGCGACGTTCGTATATTACCCGTGCCGATACCGCTTGTGTCGGCCGCCTACCGCCACTCGCCCGTATTGGACCTCGCATCGCCGACATAATGCAACCGGCCGCCGCTCGGAACTCCCACTTGTACTGAACCCATAGCCGCCACTACAGCTGCTCCACGCACTTGACCTCAACCGACACCGCGATTGCCGCTACTGCTGATGTTGGCCGTGTAAAAAAAAAAAAGAGTCAGCAGCAGCAGCCAAGGGCCGGGGCCCGCAGCCCCCTTCCTATCAAAACCCGCACAAGAGGGGGGGGACCCGCGCTCCTCTCCCCCAATTGGAAACCAACAGCAAAGAAGGGGGTCCCCGTAGCACCCCCTCCTTCTTCTCCTACACGGCCAGGGGGGGGAGCGCTCGAATTGGGGCCCGACCTCCCGGCCCCCGCGCCCTTATCCGACCCGGTCGGGGCTCGGAGCCCCCGCCGCCAGCCCGCCGGCCTGCGACACCGCCCCACCTGCGCCCTGCTCTACGCGTTACCGCCGCTACCCGGCGCAGCGCCGCTCGCCCGCCTGCGCTCCGCGCGCGCCGCCGCTGCCCCTCCTGCGCCCGCCGCCGCCCGGCACAGCGCCACCCACCCGCTTGCGCTCCGCGCTCACCGCCGCCGCTGCCCCTGCCCTCTGCGTGCGCCGCCTGCGCCCCGCGCGCCGTGCACCGTCGTCGCTGCCCCTGCCCTCTGCACGCGCCGCCTGTGCCCAAGCCGTCGCCGCTGCCACTGCGCCAGCGCGAACTAGAGGAGGGAGAAGAACCAGAGCAGAAGAAGAAGAAAGAAAGAAAAAAAGGAAAAAAAAGAAAAGAAAAAGAAGAAGAAGAAGAAGAAGAAAGAGGAAGAAGAAGGCGGCGAAGGCGGTCAACACCTCAGCCGCGCTCCTCCATCCTCCTCAACGTGGTCGTCGTCGCCCCGTCGCTTCAAACCCGCCTTCGCAACAATCTTCAGGTCACGCACCATTGTCGCCGCCGCCGACGAAAGAGGCAACACTGGGAAGACGGAGCAAGTCTCGTGCAACCCCAGACAGCACTCTTCCGACGGCGGTCTCCAAAAGCCAGCAGAACCATCGCAAAGAGCAAGGTGTTGAATGAAGAGGGTAGGGGCCCTTAAATTAGCAACCAAGCCCATCCAAGAAAGGAATCAAGGATAAGTGCTCCGCGTTTCCTACGTATACAAGTACTCCGTGTTTCCACCAACGCACTCATCCTTGAAGGGGCACTTGTAGACACACAAATTGTGCCTAACCCGGACTCGACTTGCATGCACCAATGCGGAGGCAAACCCGACGCGCACTCGGACCCTGGACCCGACTTGCATGCACCAATGCGGAGGCAAAACCGACACGCACTCGGACCCGGACCCGACTTGCATACACGAACGCGGAGGCAAACCCGATGCGCACTCGGACCCGGACCCGACTTGCATGCACTAATGCGGAGGCAAACCCGACGTGCACTCAAACCGGCCCCCCTATAGAAATCCGAACCCCTTTAAGGGGGTGGCCGGCCATGCAAAAAAAAAAAAAAGAAAGAAAAGAAAAGAAAAGAAGGAAAAGAAAGAAAGAAAGAAAAGAAAGGAAAGAAATGAAAAGAAAAGAAGGAAAAAACGGAAACAAACACCGCCATACGTGGGGGGAGGTTGCGTATGATATCTACATAAGCGTAGATTTGCGCCGATCCTCGATCCAACGGACAAGAAACGAAGACGGGTCGCCATCGACTTTATGTGCAAGATTCAAAAAGGATTGAGCCATAACTACTCCGCTAGAAAAGGAAAGCGAATAAAGGCTTATTCCCCTCATCAATGGATGAATAAATCCTGGGTAGTTATAAGAGAGATATTAAAGGGATTCAAATAGACTTTCCATATCTCTCCCCTCCCCCCTTCACCTATAAATAGAGGGGGAGGGGGAAGGCTCAAGGGGTCAAGGTCGGAAGCTGAAGACGAAGCGAGGAAGCTCTACAGAAGAGAAGACGCGCTCTTCATCGACCCAAGGCTTCACGAGGCACGGGCAAGCCTATCCTTCGGGATCGGCTTAGTTCATTGAAAGCCCTCATCAACGTGAAGACCCTTGCACAAGAAGATCAAGCCTTCGACTTCGTGCACGAAGAAGAAAGCTCGGAGAAGAAGAACCCTTAGACCCCGAAGACACCAGAAGCAAAGGCCAGAGAAGAAGATCGAAGCGGCACCACCTCGTCGTCTCCAACAAGCCTTCGACTCCGATTAAGCCCAAAAGCCCGGAGAAGAAGACCAAAGCGTCATCACCCGTTGCCTTCGACAAACGCCCACTCCATCCATGAAGAAAAAAGCTTGGAAAGGAACACCCGAAGCGTCACTACACCCGTCGTCTTTAATGCAAAGCCGACGCTACAACCATCGCACGGAGATCGATGCTACCCCGCCGTCTTCAAAGGAATCCTTCGAATCCGATCACACCAAAGAAGCTCGGAGAAGAAGATAAGCAAAGACGTCGCTACACTCGTCGGCTTTGCTTGTCGTCTTCAAAGCAAAACCGACGCTACAATCGTCGCACGGAGATCGGTGTCACCCTCGCCGTCTTCAAAGGAACCCTTCGACTCCGATCACGCCAAAGAAGCCCGGAGAAGAAGAAAAGTCGAGCCGACACCTAAACCGTCAAGGAAGCCAGAAGCATTGAAGAAGTAGCCACCGCCATTCGAGAAGAAGATCGAGTCGATGCCGAAGCAAAAGCCCACGCAAGAAGCCAAAGCAAAAGCCCCGGTAAAGCCCGCGCCAAAGCAACGCAAGTGCCAAAACCAAGCGACTACGTCGGTCACGAGCAAAAGCACCGCACGTTCTAGCCGATACGACGCGAAGTCCGGAAGAACGAAAGCATCGCAAGTCTCCCCCCGTCTACGTCCAAGCGCAAACGCCAAAGCAAAGTAAAAGCCAGAGCCACGCCAAAGCCAAGCCAAAGCCGAAAGCCAAAAGCACTATCGACGCCGCGAACTGACGATCAAGGACACCAAGGTCTAGCAAGGATCGAGGAAGACACGAAGACCAAGGAACGAAGCTGAAGACCCCTAGCTGAGAAAGTGCGAAGCACGGAAGGGACAAAAGCAACGGCGGACACTCCTTAGTCTCTCGAGAAGCCCTCCCCATGTAAAGACCTCTGTCCTGGGCAACCCCTTCAGAGCTCTCGCACGAATACCACGTGGAGACGTGGATCAAAGGGACCCTCCAGAGGATTTCTCTCACAATCTCCTGATTAATATTCGCCGCACTCGGCTCACCACCCCCGAGTCCCGGCCTTCTGTAATCTTCGTGTGTTTGCAATAAAGACGACCCGGATCCTTTTCTGCGCATACAATGGTATTGGTAAAACATAAAATAGGATAATAAATTACATCCTAGTAAATTATCAAACGGTAAAAAAAAAACATGTATGTAATTGGGTCGAGTCAGATCGGGGTAGGCTAATCCCGACTCTGTCCCAATCCCGATCAGATTTTATTTCGTAAATCCCAAACCCTACCAAACCCAATTAGTTTCATCCCAATCCCACCCAATAGGATCGATCGGGTCGGGTTTTCCATTTAGTTTGTCCTGTTGACATCCTTAGGTATCTCCGGTTGAAGGTTGGGTTGGAGTTACGGTCGGGGTTTTTAGTGTTTGGGTTGGGCTTGGGTGACCCCCAACCCGCCCGAGTTGCAGCCCTAGGCGTGAGCCGATTCGGGGAAAACAATCGGCTGTTAGACGACTCCGCGGGATATCGTAACGCTCATAAGAACTGGAACAGCCGGACGTTTCTGCAAGCTTCGGTATTGGGCAGTTATTGTTAGGGATCTATCTACCTCCCGCTTTATCGTTTCTTGAATTAATTAACTCCGCCATGGCGTCCCTCTCGTCCTCCGCTGGATCCGATGCCTCAGCCGGCGGAGGCGCCGAGGCAGAGCTCCGGCTCCACGAGGCGGAGGAGAGGCTGAGGGAGGCGATCGAGGAGCTGCAGCGCCACCACGCCCGGAGCGGGGGAGCCGACGGGACGCACCCCGCCTGCGATCACGCCGACGAGTCGTGCGTGGCCCACGCCATCGGCAACCTCTGCCAGAGCTTCCTCCTCTCCTACGGGGTTAGGGTCGGGATCGGCATCCTTCTCCGTGCCTTCAAGCTAGCACGCCGCCAGTCCTACTCCTCCATCCTCGATCTCAAGGTCCTCCTCCTCCTCTCTCTCTCTCTCTATCTGATTTTTTTTAATTCAATATTTCGTTCCCTTCCCCATTTGTGAAGATTGTACGAAAATTCATCTCTCCGACAATTGATCAGGACCTCTGCTACTCATAGAGATGATGCTGATTGTAGAAATGGTGCTTCCATTTAAATGTTAGGTATATAGATTATGATGTGATTAGTTAATGCACATTGGGATAAATTAGAGGATGCGAAGTTATATGGTTTGGAAAAGATTGAGTGTGTGATGATGGTGATGATTCTCTTTGCAGATTGGGATAAATTTCTAAAAGCATCAACGATACGAAATCCCATTTACTAAATCACCCAAAAGGAAAGAAGGCCTTATAGATCTGAGATCCATTAGTAGATCCCTTAAATCTTTCTTCAAATCCCTTCTAATTTGTGAAGATTGCCAACATTCCTGCTCAACTTGGGATGCATATGCTAATAGAGCGCGGCTTGCTAGATTTCTAGAAATTTAGCCTCATGTTAACCTTCTTGGATATATCAGCTAATTGGTAGTGTAGAAAAAATTCAGGAGGAATTTTCTACATGATTATAAGACCGATTGAACAATAAGAAAGGTTTAAAGACATGAGTGTAAACGCAATAAGAGAAGGAAGGAAATAAGGAAAAAAAGGCTAGGTGTTCTTGGAAACACTTCTATTTTCATGTTCTTTAAAAGCATAAAATGAGTTATTGTTTCCTTAGTTTAGATAGTAATCATGCTCGGTAGTCACAATTGGTTTATCCTTCTATCTCTATATTTGTCTCCTCGTTTCCTCTTTTCTTCAAGGGCGACTACGATACATACATGTTGGTGGTTTTAGAAAAAAATTTAAAAAAATATGAATCTTTTTTTTAGCAAGAAATACAAATGATTCACCAGATGTGCTTTGTTTTAAAAACCATAAGACAAGAAACAAATTATTGCCAACCACGACCTCATTGTTCCAAACACGACCTCATTTTTATTTATCAAATTGAATTCTCCATTTATTCATTAGTCTCCTATTAAACTCACAAGTGATGTAAGTCATGCAACTAATGTTAGAAATATGTATTTTAGTTTTTTTTAGTCTTATTTTTATCTTGTTTTAAATTTTTGTGTTGTTTTAAATTTTAATTATTTTTTCCTATTAGATGATCTAGGAAGTATGTCCCTAGAGGTGTCGTGGGTGTGTCCGACTCATGTCGGACATCGACACTTGTCAGACGGGCCTTGGACGCGTATCGGATACTTCTCATACGTGTTAATGTTTTTAATCATATTTATTTCACTAGATACCCCTTGGATACTTTGTGACATGTTGGACACACGAGGTTGAAAGTAAAATATTTTTTTTAAAAAGGGCCTTTTCTTGTAATTTAGGAAATTTTAGATTCCTTATGTTGAACTAAAATCCTTTTGGGTTTATTAAACGAAAACCTTTACAGCTCACCCTTCTAGTGAATCGCACCTCCTCCCCAATCGAAGCTCACCCTCCTTCTCCAACTCTGATGATCTGGCCCTCTTCGGCACCATTCATCCCCTCCCAATGAATCGCACCCAACCCCGATCGGGAGATTCACCCCGTCGGGGGTGCCTGTCGGTTGGGGAAGGGTGCGATTCACCGGGCGGGACTGAGTGGTACCGAAGAAGAGGCCGATCGGGGCTGGGTGGTGCCGGAGAAGGAGGCCGGTCAAGATGGGTGTCGGAGAAAGAGGCCAGTTAGAGAGGCGGAGTTCAGGGCTAGATGCGATTCACCGATCGGGGCTGGGTGGATAATAGTCGGGGAGGAGACGAGATCGGGCTGTGAGATTCACCAGAGAAGAAGCAGATGAGCTATAAAGGCAAAAGATCACAACATGACAAACAATTCTCAGAGTTATTGTAGCATCTATAGTAACTCCGAGAAAGGTTTGTCGTGTTGTGATATTTTGCCTTTACACATCATCCACTTTTAACGCTGGCCGCCGGATCCAATTTGATCGGATGGTACACAATCGCAGCGCATACATAAGAAGCAGCGCACGCCGCATCGTATCATACCTCTCGCTTTCTCTCTCTCTCTCTCTCTCTCTCTCTCTATATATATATATATATATATATATATATATATATATATATATATATATATTTCGTGTCCATGACGTATCCGTGTCCTAGTTTTGTAGAATTTGTCGTGTTCATATCAGTGTCAATGTTCATGCTCCCTAGGATATATCTCATAAAAGGGTAGTCTCACCCTATGATATAAGGGTGTCCACATCCATTAAAAAGTCATGTGCCTTGCAAGTGATCACTTGGTGCGACAATTAAGTACACTAAGAGAAATGGAGACTGATAGCGCTTTAAGTTTATGGTTGGGAATCTTGAAAGTTGAGATACATTCTCTTTTATGATGGCATGTCAAGATCTAATGGCATTGTATAGATGGTCATAATAAGGTATGATAAGGAAAATTGCAAGGTTCATAATCACAAGCGAAAGGACTATTGAGGAATGAGATCAAGGAGCCTTATTTTTTTTTATTCTAATGACTGCTCGCTCTTTTTTCTAATTGCAATTCTTTGCTTTCTCTCTCCTCCCTATCTTCTATCCGTAAATTATCCCAGCCTCTTCCATAACCCCCTCCTCTTTCATACCTGCATCTAACCGAGGTTGTCAAGTGTGATTTGGGATCACATACCTCAAGTTGAGCTGATTGGATATGCTACTTATGCGACCACACATCATCATTTTTTTTATTAGAACAAATTAAAAACTAAAAAAATAGAGAAAAATAGAGAAAAAAAATCTAAAATAATATTTATAAGGCTTCATAACCCATAAAATGAAGACCACTCACCACTCTACTTATTGGAGGGGGATTGGCTATGATACCGACTAGTATATTAGAAAAACATTTTGGGTTAAAAACTTTGCAAAAATATGAAAAAAAAGGAGTCCCTAATGAAGCTTTACAAACTTAGAATTACAAGAGAAAACTGAACTACCAATCTATGAAAATTTTAACTTTTCATTGGGGAAGGTCTCCATCACCTCCATCGTCAAATCCGTTAGCCAAACCATCATTGTTCGAGTCATCTCTTATTTCGATGTACTACTTGACATCTGTGGGTGCAAAAAATGGCTAAGGTCCATAGGCCTACGGCCCATCGGGAAGCAGCTCAGCCCACAAGCCCGCCGCACGCAGCTCTATAGAAAGTAGGCCAACAGAGGCTCACATCTCTAGAGGCCCACGGGGATAGCTCGTGGCCTACCAGCAAAGGCCCACATCTCCAGAGGTCCACGAGGACAGCTCGTGGCCCATTCAGGCGCCCATACGTTGTATTTTATTTTTTTCGATGACTATTTATTGTAGAGGAGTCCAGCGAAAAAAAGGTTATGAGGACTTATATTCCTTTCCCTTGTAAACAGTAATATAGATGACAATGTGCGCATGGTGCTATAATAATGTGAGTAGAGATGCAATGTTTTGGCATTTTAATCATAATCTTTTGCTCTTTTTATACAGCAACTTGTTTCAGAGAAAGATTTGATAGTAAGAGAAGAAGCATGCCGCATTGGATTACTTTTTGGTGGCTTTACTGGATCTTATCATGCTCTTAGATGTTTTTTGAGAAAGTTCCGAAAGAAAGAGACACCATTTAATGCGTAAGTTCATACCGAAATATATCTTCGCATAATAAAGTAATCAGTGTACACATGACTTAGATGCTAATGTTAGGAGATGGTTAAGTTAGTATATATATGCTTGATTCCTCATCCATATTTATGAGTTGAAGGGCATGATGGAGCAGAATTTTAGCAGGTTCGGTTGCAGGCTTGTCTATATTAGCCCTAGATGATTCAAGTCGGAGGCGCACTCTAGCGTTGTATCTTTTAGCTAGACTTGCTCAGGTTCAAAATTTCTCAGAGTATATGAGTTGATATATATGACTGGGTGTTTCTTTTCTGACAGTCTGAATTGTCTTACAGTGTGCATACAATTCTGCGAAGTCCAAGAATAAATTTCATCTTTGGGGAAGCCATTGGAGACATGGAGATTCTTTACTTTTTGCATTGGCATGTTCCCAGGTGACTAAAATTAAAACCATGATGAGCTAAGCAGTATCAGTGATAAGAAAATTATTATAATACAAAAGTCGTCTTGTTTATGCTATCCACCTCAGATGATTTTTTCCTCGCGATATCTAGATTTTTGCAGAACTCATTACATTCCTCTCTCTCTCTCTCCTATTCATATTTATCTGTGTTATGTGAACATCTCAGATAAGAGGATGACACATCCCACTTATTAGGTCAATTGCATCCTTATCTCCATCATGCATGCATGAGTCTTTACAAGTTGCACATGCAATATGCCGTCATACATAAACCCATATATACATCCATTGCATAATTTTAAACTTACAAACTTTTGAAGTACACGATTATTTTGTACTTGAAGTCCTATATGGTCGGGACATCGTCATACTCTGGAACCATCACAGTCTTCTCAAAAAGGTTGACTGAAGAGTAAATGGAAAAAAAGACTTTGATTATCCATTGGTTGGGAATTATTTAAAAAATGCTGGTCTCTAGGGACCAAGAGTTCTACGTGTCTATTAATACAAAATCCTACTTTATGTTCCAGTTTACAAGAAATGTAACCTCACAAGAGATTGAATAGCATTCGATCTGTTCTGACTCATAACAATATTTTACGATCTTTAGGTGACCAAACTTGGAAATGCTTGCAGTGACAACATAGATAGCCTTTAATAGGAATGACTAGCGAAAAAGGATTCATAAAGCCACACCAAATAAACAGGATAAGGCTTAATGGTTATATTTATGTGACCGCTATTGGGAGTTGTGTCCTAAATTCCATTAGAGATTTGGACAACCAATACTTGTTTGACTTTTCTTGTTGAGAATCTTTTGTCCCATACATTGGGTAATGTTTTGCAATGTTTTAAATGTCGATTTTCAGTTGATCAAGAAAAAGAAATCTGTTAGATTTCGGTGGAAGTTTTGTATGTTTAAGGAAAGATTTTGGTGGAAAGTTGTCAAGTACAGATCAAATTTTGGTCGATTTTGGTCAAACATTGGTAAAATGTCGGTCTATTATTAAAAAAATGGAATTAAGAAAAAACATGAAAATTTTCACTAACAGAGATGGAATTTTTTTTAGTAAAAATAGTGAAATTATTCAAAAAGACAGAATGTCAGATTTCGGTGAAATCTCAGTCATTTCAGCCTACATTTCGTGATTCAGACCGAAATTTGGTACTATCAAAATTTTGTACTATTTCGATGTCGAATCCTTAAAAAAAGACATATTTCAGTATTTTTGTAAGAATTTTTTCGGCATTTGATTCCACGTTGTTTTGTGTCACCAGCACCAAGACAAATTTAGGTAATTGATTAGGCCCACATATTATAAACTTGTGCACAATGTTCAAAATCACAATATCAATCTCGGTATCGATTGGCCCTCGGCCGGTACATACTGGCCTGTATCGTTGCGTATTGGCCGGTACCGGTTGATGGCTCTCCTTTTTATGTATGAGTACACATTGGTTTAGAGTAATGACAAGCCAACTAGGCATAAGCGTAATGGTTACCTAGACAACCAGGAAAGAACTTGAGGTTAAATTAAACCTGATTTATTGGTTCAAATTCTGGTGTAAGGGAGAAATCAGGCAACTAACAATACCGGGGGTGGTACCGATCGTGGTCCGGTTCAAACCGGCATGTCCCGGCTGGTACTTACCTATATCGGCCTTGTTTTTCAACCTTGCTTGAGCAAATTCTTGAGATTAAATATGAGCTTTCAGCTGATGTGTAAAAGATTGGCATGGATGGAGTTAATTTTGCTGAAATTTCTCCATTTTACAGATTCATATAGAAAAAGCATTATGTTTGAGTAGTAAAGATAAAAAAAAAATCACTAATTTCAAGTATTTCTTTGAGAAAAGATTGCATAAGTTGGATGCTACTGGTAGGTGGTTAACGCATCTTTCCAGGCATGACATAACTAGGAAGACATTGAAGAGGAAGATGCAGGTTTACATGAGATTGAAGATAGAAATCTTCATTAAATAAGGAACAATAAACAGTTTGGAGTCCTTAGTGATGAAGACCTTGAGATGAATTAGGAAGACTGGCGGACTACTACTTTGTAATATTAATACTATCTAGAAACAAAAAGATGGTCACATAGTTATATTGTTGGACATCTTGAGCTTTGGTATCTTGAGAGGTTTTGTACATTGGGTATTTTATTTTTGGATATTAATTATGTCATGATATCTTCAGTTTATTTGTAGTATTGTATTTTATCTTACAAGTTTGTGCAGGTGAACATTTTATTAATGTTATATGTATGAGAGATGATATTTTTATAATTTTCTAGATATTTATGCTTGTGCAAAGTCTTGTCAAGTGAATTTTATTACTTCACTATATTAGCATCTGCATATGCCTCTCGGGAACCGGTGGTGGTTGCGACCAACCTGATAGCCTTGATACAGTTGCACAAGTTTGCAGAAACCCCCCATCTCACCAATAATCGCTATTGCTAAGGAGCATCATTTAAATCCCAAATACTTACAAAACCTCACATCCTTTCATTTTTTCATTGCAAATGAATCTATCTCAGTTTAGAAGGTGCATGTATCATTGCTTTAGTGCCCTTGAGTGCATTTGTACCAACTAGTTACCTTATCAGTTACTCCTCTCTAGATCCAGAAGATATGGTGTAGACTTGTAAATCCAAACAGCCTACAAAAGCATGGTGCCCCCTCCATAAATTAGAATTGTCTATTTCCAAGCAAACTGTTTTACCAAATTTGTACGACACTAAAGCCTAGTCATCGACATTTTTTTTGATAGAAGTCATTGACATTGGGAAAGAGGAAAACCTAGGTACTTGAACAAAATGTGTGTGAAACCCAAGGGTACTCGCACTAGTTGTAATCTTGCATCCCTTCCCATAAATCTTTGTACTTGTATAATTGTTGATCGAAAGACCAGTCAGCATCTCAGAACAATTATGTGTATATTTCAAATCTGTTAGCTGCTCCACTTAAGTCTTTTATATAATTCAGTGGTAGTTAAAATGTAAGTTTCATGGATATCCCTGTTGTTAGAAATCCACATTGTACTTTAATTGTGGGGGAAGTTTTTCGGTGCTCCCACCACTATCTAGCAACTATCAGGGCGTCAGACATAATTATTTATGTGGAAACCCCTTCACAAGGGGAAAAACCATGGGCAAATCTGTTCGCATCGGCTCTCTCTATCTTTTTATTATTTTCATCATGTTATATTTGCTCTCCTCCTGTGAACATGCATCTACCATTTTCACTTCGGGGGTAGGAATTACCATGTCGTGAGGGTTGGTGTAGATGAGCTGATCCATCAGATGGAAGCTCTACGATGGACTGGTCGGGATGTGGCTCGCGCCCGACTTCATCATCTCGCCGCACCGTCTTCGTGCTCGTTAGCTTTTTAGTGGGCCGACCCATCAGAGTGGAGCTCCATGATGCCCCGCCCAGATTTTCATGCTCGTCCGGCTTGTTGTGTTAGCGGTGTGACTCACTTACCCGCCACCATCAACCTGCTGTCTGGGGTAGCGGTCGGCCTTGCTAGCCGTTGTCCTCACTCATCGGGATCACTCGGTGGCGAGAAAGGAGGAGTTTCGTCCTCCCCTTCTCGCCCTTGCCAGAGAGGTGTTAGAGGAGGGAGGCGATGTTGGCCGTAGAAGAAGGGAGGATGGAGGCTGAGCCCTCTCCTCCTTGTGCTGCTGTCGGGCCCCGAAGGGGGAGGAGGGAGACCGGAGCTCCCTCCTCCTGGTCGCTATGTTGGAAGAGCGTCGTTGTGTGCCTCTACACCAAGGTTCGAAATCTCCATTTCGGTGGAAATTTCGACCTTCTGGATATGGAAATATTTCGACAGTGTGGAAATATTACAATTTTGTAGAAATGGTGGAAAAATTTGATTTTTTGATGGAATTTTTTAGTGAAACTCTGGATAGTCATAAACCAAATATAGATTCACACTTTGGAACACTCAAATAATATTTGTACTCTATCTAGGGGTGTAGAGCTTCACGTAGCATGCATTAAATGTATTGAGTCTGTGAGTTTGTGCAATCTTGTTTGGTTCGGTTTTGATATATATATTTCAAATACTTTTTAATCTTTTTTTGGCTAAAAATATTTTCAAAATAAAGATTAGTTGATTGTTAAAATAATATTTCAAACGATTTTGAAAGCGGACTTAAACAAGAAAGTTATGCAAGTTTGAAATTGTACAAAAATTATACTGAAATGTGAAACATTGTTTTTTTATCAAGTCTGGAAAATAGTTTTTGTATAGAAAAGTTTTTTATACATTCAAAATTTCCTAAGACGGACCATGGTTTTTTAGCTGCACTTGTACTTCTACATCTTGTGGAATTTTTTGAGTTAAAAATGAGTTGATTTAATCACTTTTCTCATCATGTGGATTTTATAAAAAACTCTGAAAACTGTTTTTTTCCTACTAAGATGAAAACTCTGAAAACTCTGAAAACTGTTTCTTCGTCGGTGGATTCTCCCCTGCTAAGATGATGATCGGCAGCAGCAGGTGGTTCCTTATCAGTTGGAGACACTTGTTCTTCCGGAGGTTCTACTGGCTCGTCTTCCGATCCCCAGCCGGTGGGCTTGATTTCTTCAATCGAAACGGATGGAGGCTTTGAGTAGAGGACATAATAGTTGAATTTTTCCGAGGGCTGGCCCAGCATACCGACTTCTGGATCTCCTTGCTCATATCTTTTGGAGAGCACGTTGGGATGTAGCCTATGAAGCACGAGTACTCGAAGCCGAGCTCGTACCAGCACCGGGTATGTACCAGGTGCGGGTACGGGTACAGGTACGGCAATTTTCGTACCCGGTACGCCGGTTTGAATCGGGTACCGGCAGTCGGTGCTGGTACGGCTCGGGTACGGATCTGGTACGTTTGTGGTACCTAATTGAAAAAAAAAAACCATATAAATAGGGATACCCGGATACGTTTCGGGTAAGGTCCCGAAAGACCCGAAAGAGAGAGAGAGAGAGAGATCCCAGATCCGGGAAGAGAGAGCGATCCGGGAAGAGTGAGAGGGATCCAGGAAAAGAGAGAGAGATCCGGGTACCCACCTCTTCCTCCTCCCCCTCCGGTAGCCGCCGTCGTCGTCGCCTCGCCGGTGCAGGCACCGTCGTCGCCTCGTCGCGCCACCGTCGTCGCCTCGGAGCCTCGGAGGTAAGATCCCCCCCCCTCCTCCCTCCCTTCCCTTCCCACGCCCCCCCCCCCTCTGGCTCAAACCCTAAAATCGCGAGCTCTCCCTCTTTTTTTTTTTTCACATGGTGTCGGCCCGACCCGAGAGGCGAAAGGCTGTGTAATATAGTGGTCTATATTACACTCAGCCCTCTACAGTTTATGTTATTCCAAATAGATCCCTAATATTTACATATTACCCTTTTGTAATTTCTTTTTTTTTTTTACAGTGAAGGCCTGGGTAACTGAGTTTAATATAGAGTCTATATTACACTCAGCCCCCTGAAACTTATTGTTTTCCAAATTGATCCCTAATGTAGTAATGTTTGAGATGTTTGCACAATGCCCCTAATGTTTGAAATGTTTGCACATTACCCCTTTGGGTTTTTTTTTTTTTTACAGAGAAGGTATGTGTAAGTTGTGTAACTGAGTTTAATATAAAGTCTATATTACACCCAGCCCCCTGAAACTTATTTTTTTGCCAAATCGGTCCCTAATGTTTGAGATGTTTGCACAATACCCCTTTTGGGGTTTTTTTTTTTTTTTTCCAGGGTGTCTGCCCGACCTAACCCGACGGCCGGAGTTTATTTTGTTCCAAATTGTTCAATATGACAATATACTATAGATCCATCTTTTTTTTTGAGATAATTTCATATTTCATTGTGTCATTTGTGTATTCGGGTGAGTGTTTGGTTTTTTTTTTTAGTTTATTGATGAATTGACTAATAAATAATGATTGTAGATTGTAGCAATTGTTGTAACTTGCAGGATAAATGACTTCCTCAAGCAGTGCTGGTTCTTCTAGTGCTATTGCTAGTGCTGGTGTCTCATCTTCCAATGCTTTCATTAATGAAGGCCAAGATGAAAATACTCCTCTTTGGAAGTATGTCACGAAACTAGTTGAAAGAGTAGACAGCGGAAAAGGGAATACAAAGTTCAAGTGCAACTATTGCTTTATGGAATTTCAAGGATCATACTCGAGGGTTAAAGCGCATCTACTACAAATTAAAGGCCAAGGAATCCGATTGTGTAACAAAGTGAAGGTTGATGCTCTTTGTGAAATGAAGAGGGCAAATGAAGAAGCCGAGAAGCGGAAGGAGATGACCAAGCCAAAGAACGTTCCCTTACCACCCTCTACTTGTCCTACTACGAGCACTGGAGGGTTTAGATTAGAAGGATTTGAGCCAAGAAAGAGGAAGGCAGTAGCTGGGAGTGGAAGTAGTGCCTTGGAGAAGTCCTTTAATCAAGGTGCTAGGGAACACTTGCATGCTTTGATTGCTCGCATGATATTTTCGGCAGGGTTACCTTTTCATTTGGCTAGGAACCCTTATTTTCTGAGTGCGTTTCAGTTTGCTGCGGAGAATCAAATCAGTGGGTATGTACCTCCAGGTTATAACCTTTTGAGAACTACATTACTTCAGAAAGAAAGGGCGAATATCGAAAGGTTGTTGGAACCTACTAAGAATTCGTGGAAAGAGAAGGGCTTAAGCATTGTTAGTGATGGATGGACGGATGCTCAAAGGAGGCCGCTTATTAACTTTATGGCGGCTTCCGATAGAGGAGCTATGTTCTTAAAAACTGTCAATTGTGAAGGTGAATTCAAAGATAAGTATCACATTGCTAGATTGATCGGCGAAGTTATTGATGAAGTAGGACCCCAAAATGTGATACAAGTGGTCACTGATAATGCTCCGGTATGTGCAGCAGCTGGATCAATCATTCAAGGCAACTATCCGAAGGTCTTTTGGATACCATGTGTAATCCATACACTTAATCTCGCTCTCAAGAACATATGTGCTGCAAAAGAAACCGGAAATTCTGCTTATGCCTTTGATGAATGTCATTGGATTACTCTTGTGGTTGATGAAGTGGTACTCATCAAGAATTTCATCATGACTCATTCCATGAGACTAACAATGTTTAATGAGTTTGTGACTTTGAAGTTGCTTTCGGTTGCCGATACTCATTTTGCTTCGGCAATTGTTATGTTGAAAAGATTTAAACTCATACGTCGTGGATTGGAGGCAATGGTCATAAACGAGAAGTGGTCTTCTTATAGAGAAGATGATGTTGGGAAAGCAGCACATGTGAAGGAAAAAGTGTTGAATGATATTTGGTGGGACAAAATAGAGTACATACTATCATTCACACTTCCAATTTATGAGATGCTTCGATATTGTGACACGGACAAGCCATGCCTACATTTGGTTTATGAATTATGGGATTCAATGATTGAAAAGGTAAAAACGACTATCTATAGGCACGAGGGGAAGCTTGATAATGAGGAGTCAATTTTCTATTCCGTGGTCCACCAAATACTTGTCGAGAGATGAACCAAAAGTAGCACACCTCTTCATTGCCTTGCACATTCTTTGAACCCAAGGTACAACAAATTCATTCATAGTAACTACTTTTTAGCATTTTGTAAGTTCTATTTTTCTATTAATGATTTGATTCCTATAGTTGCATAATTTATTTTTATTTGTTGTAAATTGTAAATGAATGAATATAGGTACTATAGTGCAAGGTGGCTTGATGAAAATCAGAATCGTATTCCTCCTCACAAGGATGATGAAATTTCAACCATGAGGTCCAAGTGTCTTAAGAAGTACTTTCCTGATCCTGATGAGAGGCGATCTATTACCATTGAGTTTGCCAAGTTCTCGGGTTGTTTGGAGAGCTTTGGGGATTTTGACTCGAAAGCGGATAGAGGAGTAGTGGATCCAATGCTTTGGTGGTGTGCTCATGGCTCTTCGGCTCCTATGCTTCAAGCTTTAGCATTCAAGTTACTCGGTCAACCATGTTCCTCGTCGTGTTGTGAGAGAAACTGGAGCACTTATTCTTTCATTCACTCCATGAGAAGGAACAAGCTTACGCCACAACGTTGTGAAGACTTGGTCTTTGTACACAACAATATTCGTCATCTCTCACGGAAGAGTCCGCAATACACACAAGGGGATACCAAGTTGTGGGACATTGGTGGAGATTCATTTGATTCTTTGGAGGGTGCCGGTTTACTTGAAATTGCAAATCTATCACTTGATGAGCCCGACCTGGAGGCCGTACTATTCGGAGATAATGATGGAAATGAAGATCCTTAGCAATTTGATGACTTTCTTTTTTGATGATGGAATTGAACTTTGCTAATTGCTATGCATTTTGTTTTGTATTGCTACTTTGTTTGGTTTGGTTTGGTTTGGTTCTAATGTAATGGACCTAATAGTACCGTATCATCGTATGGCTCGTATTGAATAATCTTGTTTTTATGGTTTTGGAACTTTGAAGTTAGAGCTAAGAGATTTAATGATGAAAAAATTATTGTTGCATTAAGAATAATTCATATTTATAACAATATTATACTAAAAGTGATATAATATATATATATATATATATAATTATACCTTGCCGTACCCGTACCCTAGTTTTTTAAGGTTTTGCCGTATCAGCATACCCGTACCCGTACCCGTACCAGTACCCGTGCTTCATAGGATGTAGCTTGACTAGGAGGGACTCGCTCTTCTGGAAGCTCCACTGGCCCATCTTCCGATCCCCAGCCGGTGGGCTTGATTTCTTCAATCGAAACGGGTAGAAGCTTTGAGTAGAGGACGTAATAGTCGAATTTGCCCGAAGGTTGGCCCAGCAAGCCAACTTCTGGATCTCCTTGCTCATACCTCCGTCGGAGATTACGTTGAGACGTGACTTTGCTTGGGAGAGGTGTTGGCGTGAGCGATGGTTGCCCCCGGGGCAAGGGTGTTTCTTCCTCAGCGAGCGTAGGAGCCCATTGTCGCCATCTCAAAACCTTCAGCTGGGAAGTTGACCTCACGGTTGGTCTTTGACGGTTGATGCGCAATTTGGGCGTTCTTTGTCGTGCAAAACAAGTACCAGCGAGAAGGAACCGAAGGTGATGGACGTCATGTTGACCGTAGCGACCTCCCCGGAGTCAATCTCTATCTTCCCTTGCTTTGCGAGCGTCATGATTCTTTCCTTGAAGATGAAGCATCTTTCGATGGAATGACTTACCACTCGGTGGTATTTGCAGAAGAGAGGGTCGTCGACGCGATGCATCTGCTCGGGCCTCTTCGAAGGAGGGAGCTCTATCATCTTCTCTTGCAGCAGTTGGTCAAACATGGAGGAGACTTCCGAGTCCGGGAAGGGGTACTCCTTTGCTTCGAGCTCCTCGAGAGTCATCCTTTGTCTTTGCGGCAGAGGCGGCGGTATGGCGACTCCCTTCCTCTGATCCAGCTTGCCACCGATCTTGAGCGGCTTGGAAGTTGAAGCGATGTCGGCGACGTTGACTTGTTTCGGTTTCGGCCAGTGTTGTCAAGGCGACAAGGCGCACTTGAGGCGCAAGATGCTGCTGGAGCCTGAGGCGCAAGGCGCAAATAAGGCGCACGCCTTAGTGTGTAAGGCGCAAAAATATATATATTTTTCTTTAAAAAATTAATAATAATTGTAAAAAAAATCTAAAATTTATAAAAAAATTATATTTCATGAAAAAAGAGAAATATGACCATTATTCAATTAAATCAACACAATAAAGGCATACAATACTTGTAACTCATAACTAGTGGCCATCAAATGAACAATTTTAGTGAAAATAATAATTCACAAGTTATCATGCAACATGCCAACATCATATTCATAAGTTAAATACATACAATACTCATAAGTAATAACTGATAAATGAGAACTCATAAACAATGTTGAGTAACAAAACGAAAGAGTTTGACTCTAAGGAGAGTTGCGCTCTTTTATTCAAACCGAAAAGAATCGAAAGAAAAAAACCAAAACCCAAAAAAAAACCAAAAAACTAAAAACAAATCGAAAAAACCCCGAAATAAACCAAAATCACAAAAAAAAATAAAAAACTTGAAGACCAAAACCCAAAATGCATCAAGGCGCGCGCCTCGGTCGCCCTGCGCCTTGTGCCAAAGGCGCTAAAGGCGCCTAAGGCGCACGCCTTGCTGCGTGCGCCTCGCCAGCATGCGCCTGAGGCGCATACCTGCGCCTCGCCTCGAGGCGCGCCTCAGGCGCGCGCCTTACTGCGCCTTGACAACACTGGTTTCGGCGCCGGCGGTTTGTCCTTCTCCACCTTCAGGAAGTCCTTGTTCTTCGAGTCTCCGCGGCTTGCTAGGCTGAGTTCCATGTCATGAGCCCGAGTTGCGAGTTTTTCGAAAGACCGAGGCTTGATACCTTTGAGGATGTAGAGCAGGCCCCAGTGCATGCCTTGGGTGCATATCTCGATGGCCAAGTCTTCAGACAAACGGTCTCGTGAATTCAGCGCGAGGTTCCTCCATCGGTCGATATAGTCGATCACCGGCTCGTCCTTCCTTTGCTTGACTACAGTAAGCTCGGTCATGCTGACGGTTCGTCTGGTGCTGTAGAAGCGATTGAGGAACTCCCTCTCCATCTGATCCCAACTGTCGATAGATCATGGAGGAAGATCCACATACCAGTCGAACGTGTTACCCTTGAGGGTGCGAACGAACTGCTTCACCATCTCGTCGCCATACGTGCCGGCATTGTTGCAGGTTTCGATGAAGTGAGCAACGTGCTGCCGTGGATTTCCTTTCCCGTCGAAGTGCTGGAACTTTGGTGGCTGGAACCCGATGGGGAAGCGCAGCTGCTGGATCCTTGCGGTGTAAGGCTTCGAGTATGCCGCCGTGATCGGAGGAAGACCACTGCCGTGGGAGCGCATCAAGTCGGCTACCAACACTTGTATTTGCTGCGCATTCATTGTTGTTGTCGCCGGTGATTGGGCAGCCATCGAGACTGGTGCTGGAGAGACGATTTCCACCGGGACGGGAGCCGAGGAGAGTGCTGGAGTCACCGTTTGAACTGTCGGAACAACCTCTGCAGCAGCGGGAGTTGAGGACGGAGCTGGAGCGGCTACCGGAGAAGCAATGGGTTGATCGTTTGTTGCAGCATCCTTTGCGCTTAGCTTTTTTGAAGCAGAGTGTTGATGTGACGATCCTTCTCCTCCATTATCCGAGCGATTTGTGCCATTTGCTCACTCATTTGCATGACTTGGAGCTGAAGAGCAGACGGAGGATGATGACGGAAGACGTCTCGATGTTGCATGCTTGCATCCTCACCATCATCATCGGAGATGTAGTTGCGCTGACTCGACTCTGCTTGATGACGAATGTTTGCCCCCTACAGAGGAGGTGCAACATCCGCTGGAGAACCTGAACGGGCTCGGGGTTGGGGCTGGTCCTCCCCAAACTTCTGGACATGGATTCTAGGATCGAGGCTTGTTTCTTCATGCACCAAGGCCTCGTTGGCGCTTTGGCGAGCATCTTCGGTAGCAATTTTTGGCGTGGAGACATCCGCACGAGTTCGAGTATGTCGAGTGTAAACGCGTACCATTGGGGGAGCATCACCCTCCGGGTTTGCTGGATCACCGTGTCGGAGTAGAGGAGACTCGGCGATGGGCGAAAGGCTTGGAGCAAACGCATCGTTGCTTGTCCCGGCCATTGCGAACTTGAATCAACTTCTTCAGCCGTACGGATGAAAGGAGAGGTCCCACCGGGCGTGCCAGAAATCTGTATGCGCAGAAAAAGATACGGGTCGCCTTTATTGCGAACACACGAGATTACAGAGTGCCGGGACCCGGGGACTCGGGTGTGACGAGTCCGGGTGCGGCGAATATTGATCAGGAGATTGTGGGAGAGATCCTCTGCCCTTTGATCCGCGTCTCCACGTGGTATTCGTGCGAGAGCTCTGAAGGGGATGCCCAGGACAGAGGTCTTTACAGGGTGAGGGTTTTTGAGAGGCTAAGGAGTATTCGCCGTTGCTTTTGTCCCTTCTGTGCTTCGCGCTTTCTCGGCTAGGGGGTTTTTGGCTTCGTTCCTCGGTCTTCGTATCTTCCTTGCTCCTTACTTGACCTTGGCGTCCTTGATCGTCGGTTCGCGGCGTCGATCGTGCTTTTAGCGTCGGCTTTCGGCTTTGGCTTGGCTTAGGCGTGGCTCTGGCTTTTGCTTTGCTTTGCTTTGGCGCTTGCGCTTGGACGTAGGCGGGGAGAGACTTGCGATGCTTTCGTTCTTCCGGACTTCGCGTCGTATCGGCTAGAACGTGCGGTGCTTTTGCTCGTTACCGGTGTAGTCACTTGGCTTTGGCATTTGCGTTGATTTGGCGCGGGCTTTACCGGGGCTTTTGCTTTGGCTTCTTGCGTGGGCTTTTACTTCGGCGTCGACTCGACCTTCTCCTCGAACGGCGATGGCTACTTCTTCAAGGCTTCTGGCTTCTTTGACGGTTTAGGTGTCGGCTCGACTTTTCTTCTTCTCCGGGCTTCTTTGGCGTGATCGGAGTCGAAGGGTACCTTTGAAGACGGCGGGGGTGGCACCGATCTCCGTTGCGACGGTTGTAGCGTCGGCTTTGCTTTGAAGACGACGGGTGTAGCGACGCTTCGGGTATTCCTCTCCAAGCTTTCTTCTTCGTGGATGGAGTGGACGTTTGTCGAAGGCGACGGGTGATGACGCTTCGGTCTTCTTCTCCGGGCTTTTGTGCTTGATCAGAGTCGAAGGTTTGTTGGAGACGACGAGGTGGTGCCGCTCCGATCTTTTTCTCCGGCCTTTGCTTCTGGCGTCTTTGGAGTCGAAGGGTTCTTCTTCTCCGAGCTTTCTTCTTTGTGCACGGAGTCAAAGGCTTGATCTTCTTGTGCAAGGGTCTTCACGTTGATGAGGGCTTTCAATGGACTAAGCCGGTCTCGAAGGGATAGGCTTGCCCGTGCCTCGTGAAGCCTTGGGTCGATGAAGAGCGTGTTTCCTCTTCTGCAGAGCTTCCTCGCTTTGTCTTCAGCTTGCGACTTTTTTTCGACCCCCTGAGCCTTCCCCCTCCCTCTCTATTTATAGGCGAAGGGGGGAGGGGAGAGATATGGGAAGTTTAATTTTAAATCTCTTTAATATCTCCTCCATAATTACCCAAGATTTATTCTTCAATTGAAGAGAGGAATAAATTCTTACTTGCTTTCCTTTTCCGGCGGGGTAATTATGGCTGAATCTTGCGTATGAAATCGATGGCGACCCGGCTCTTCTTCTTGTCCGTCGGATCAAGGGATCGGCGCAGATCCACGCGTAAGTAGACGTCATACGCAACCTCCCCCCACGCATGGCGGTCTTCCTTTCCTTTTTCTTCTTTTCTTTCCTTTTCTTTCTTTCTTTTCTTTCCTTTTCTTCCTTTCCCCTTTTTTTTTTCTTTCTTTTCTTTGCATGGCCGGCCACCCCCTACCCGTGGGTAGGGGGCTCGGGTTTCAAGAGTGGGGCTGGGTGGGCCCCACTTGGGGATGGGCCCACCCGGCCTCTTGTTAGGCGCGGGTTGGGTCCGGTGTCCCCCCGTGAGTCGGAGCATGCGAGTCGAGTTCGGGTCCGGGTCCGAGTGCGTGTCGGGTTTGCATCCGTATCGGTGCATGCAAGTCGGGTCCGGGTCCGAGTGTATGCTGGGTTTGCCTCCGCATAAGTGCATGCGAGTCGGGTTCGGGTTAGACACAATTTGTGTGTCTACATCCTTAAAGTCATGAACATCTTTTATGAATTTTAGCCTGCTGAGATCTTCACATTTAAGTGCACAATGGACATCATATCCGGTATTAGAGTCATGCTTTTGCATCCTCTACTCATGGTAAACTGTCCTTTTAGGTAACGAATGATAGATAGCCAAAGGGATGCACTACTATTGGATCATGGACCCGTGGTTGTAGGTTAAATGCTATCCACGTCCACCATAATAAATTCATAAACATTAGGGTTCGTTTGGAAGTACTAAAGGCAACCATGCTCTAAATGGACGTCGACATGTAAAGTGGTCATGAGCACAATCATGACTAAGGCACGATCATGAGAACAATCTTAAGCATTTTGACCAACTTCTGTGACTCAATCCTGGAGTAGCTAATAGGGGCCAGGAACCCATGCATACTTTTCTTCTATTTTTCTCCTTCAAATTACCTCATTGTTATTTTATCTTTATAGTGTTTTTTTTTGTGTAAAATTAACGAGCTGTAGATAGGATCTGCAAATATGCTTGTTTTAGGTTTTTTTTTAAAGGTGGTTTGTTTGGAGACAGTTCCGGGGAGTTTCGGCTATATCAGACACACAATTGATCTAAATGATCCTTATAAAAGAACATGTAGTTGGCATTTAATGCAATTTTGTTTAAGTTGGTTTTATTTGGTGGTCCACCCTCCTTCAATTTAGCAGGTTTGGAGATCCCACCTTTCTTCATTAAAGGAGATGCGGTGGCACCTGTTGCCCATAATAGTTTAACCCTTTCAACGCTCTTACATTGATAACTTGGATATTTGAAATGTCCCTAAAAGAAATAAATGAAAGTGAACAAGGAAGACATTAGAAGCCACAACATGCAGTCATGCGCCTGTCACTCAGAATGCTTCTATGAATAATTTAGACATTGCTCTTATTACTTTATTCCTCTTGTGGTTTTTGTTCTTTTGAAACAAATGCATAATGGACAATATGTTCCATCTGGTTCTATTCTCCTCTTTCTTTTATGTGAAAGTATTTTCTTGATAGACAGTTGACTATCTTTGCTCATGCTTCAGGTCATGTATGCCTTTGTAATGCGGCCTGAGAGCTTGCCTAAAGCATATCAAGATTTTATCCAAAAGACTGGACCAGTTGCAAAGCCTGTGTACAAGGCCGTGAGGGACAATTGTCGAGGGTCTCCTGTGGATCTTGTTGCTCTTTCAGCTTATTTTTTGAACAAAAAGGGTTCCGGGTCTATTAAATTGACAGAGTATCCCTCCATAATTCCTTGTTCGATAATTCATCCGGGCACAAACTCGTGTTTGGCTCACAATGCCACTGCTGCATCAGAAACATTCAAGAAAACATTTCCTCTTTATTTTTCATTGACATTTGTGCCATTTGTGGTTCTGCATCTACAGAAGGTATACTCCCCTTGATTGGCTCGGTTGATTTCCTAATTTTAATATTTTATGTTTTACCAAAATCAAAATTGAGATGTATTCTAACAAGCCAATAGGTTTATCATCTATTCATAACATGCTCAGAAGCTGTGCCGGATGCTTTTCTTAATTTCAATAATTTTTTAATAGTGTGGACGCATCAGTTTCATTTTGCAAGAAAAAAAAAATTACTTCCACTAATATCAAAGGCAGCTATTGATGCTTAAATGTTAAACTCTTGTAACGTATGAAAAGTATAACAGCTATCAATGTAGCATATATCCAAATTTATTGTTTAAGTTACAATTATACCTCATACGTGATAAGTTAAATCCAAAATTCATTAAAGACTAGAACATGGTTAAAAGTAAATAGGATAACTCCTAATGTAAACAAAGATTGTCTATAGTGTTTCAACTTTCAAGTATCGTGATTGATGTTGTTATCGCCAAATGGCTCGAGGAAAAATCAGCAATTTATCGCTTTTTTATCGTCATTATTGCTGAAAATTGGAAAAAAAATGAAAAATGGGCAAAATGAAGGTTCTTTGGGGGGATTGTTTAATAAATTCCTTTATGATGTATAGATACACCATTATGACCAAAAAATACAAAAACAATGATTTATTCTAGGGGACACTTAATTGAGTCTATAGATGAGTCTGTACTATAAACTGTCAGACACTTTCCACCACAGTCTATGAATTAAACCATTAGATAACCCACACTATGAAACATGATAAAGTATAGCATAACCCATATGGTTCACAGTACATGAATATTATAACCCATAAAAGATAATAATACTACTAATGAAAACCCATGAAAATTCATAATTGCATGGAATCCCAATTAATTTCATACTAATTATATGATAAACATGATGAACCGCATCAAACATGATGCATAACCTGTTTATCATCAAATCTTGTTGAAGATCTAAAGAGAAATAAAAAAAAAGAGGTTTTGAAAATATACCTCAGCTTACAAGCTTTGAAAAATCCTAAATTATGTGAAGAAAAGTCCTAAATCCACCTCAAATCCACCAAAAACAAGAATTGGAGGCTTTATATTTGGTTTAGAAACCCAACTCTAACAAAAAAATGGATGAAAATGGAACAAACAGGGGAAAATCACATCTTTGGGTGAAACTCCCATACTTGGGTGCTTGGAGTGTGTGAAGTCAGAAACCCAACTCTAACAAAACAATGGATGAAAATGGGAACAAATGGGGGAAATCACATCTTTGGGTGAAACTAGTGTCAAGCCTGGCGAAAATGGTGATTTTTTCTCTCTCGAAATGTCAGTGATAAACTAGCGATAAATTAGCGAAATTATCAATTTATCAACGCTATCGGTGAAAAATCGGATTTTGGCGATAAATCACCAATTTATCTGTATTTTCCCCAAAACAAGGGAATACTGACCGTTTTCGTATCGGGACGTGGCGATAAGGCGATAAATCGCCGATTTATCGCCAATGTGTTAAACGCTGGCTGGATAGAGCTGAGAGCAAGTAATAGAAGATTTAGAATGCTTTTAAAATTTTAAATAAGGGATCATTCCTTAACTAATGCAAACTGGGTTGCGATGCACTGAGCTCTAGTTATTACGAGAGAGCTTTATGGTCTATTTAGGATTTTTAAATAAAATTCAACACGATTAAAGCATCCACAAATCTGAAATTATATGACGAGAAGACACTTTGATCTATACTAACATGTACATATAATGACAGATGAAAATAACATTCAATGGCAATAGATTACGATTCAAAATCAATTTGCAAGTAGTAATTTCAGCAAATAAAAGCTCATGTAAAATAACAAGAAAATAAAGATGAAACTATAAATGGATGGATCAAAAGCAAACCTATTTCAAAAATAAAGATCGAGCAGCGGTTGTGAAGATAATATTGCTATCAAAAGAGAGGTTGCGGAGGAAACCATGCTGACCAATTATGATCAAGATATTTGAGGAAAGATAGTACCAACGATGCTTGTTTCTTTTGCACGTGGAAGCTTAGCCGAAGGATGAAGACGTGCGGGGAAATAGATTAGAGACTTGAAGAAATCCACAGGATGTCTTTCTTTTCTCTCAAAGATTTCTCATCAAAATCTTATCGTTCTTTTTTCCTTTCTTTTTTATTAAATAGGGCCAAATAAAGAAACATGGGAACGTACGAAGAGAGGGGAGACATCGTGTAAAGGGAGGAGAGAGAGAAGAGATCAAGAGGTCTCTTCTCTTGTGTCGTACCTGTGTGAAGAAGGGAAACCGGAACAACTTATTTCACGAGAAAAAGACTCGTACAGACTTGTACATATAGAGGAGGAGTAGGGGAACTTGATCTTTTTTGGCTTTGCTTGATCTCATCTGTTGGATACCCCATCTATTGCATCATATGATCTTATATGGATCATCATATTAAATCACTTAAATGACAGTTGGCCTTGCCGATTTGTCTAGTCAGGTCCGACAACCCTGCACCACAAGCTCGTGTAGCATGTCAAATTAAGTTAACTTAATTTTAACCCTCAAATATTTGCCCGGAGACAAGTGATAGAAACATAACGTTAAGTGGAATAAAACTAAAGCATAATAAAGAAAATAAATAGTGTTTGTAGCCCAGATTGGCTACATCATTAAAACGTGACGTTTTTTAGTAAATGTCGTGAGACTCTTCCGTTTTTTTGTAAAAAATCATGATTTGTGCATTTTAATCATGATTTATGTGTTTTAATCCCGATTAATTTTGTTTTAATCTCATCATGCACTGCTAAAAAACATCTTGGAACATCTATATAAAAATATATATTTAAATTCTACCGTTCGTTTCCAGACTCTTCACCAACGTTCCCAACTTTTTATCGATTTTTCTAACTTCCTCCCTGGCCGATTTTTTCCCGACTTCCGACTTGATAACTATGGTTTCAAGTGGTTTCAGGCTTTCAGCTAAAGTTGACAAAAAAAGGACAAGTTTTGGTTACAAGCAACCGTTCCATGTCTATCAGACAAGAGAACCTGGTTCCTGCATGTTTCAGGATTGGTTCAAACCAAAAGCAATTTGAAACGAATCAGTTTTAACCGAAACTTCAAATCCATTGTTCTAAAAAACAGTTCAGGTGTTCGTCTAGATGTTTTGGGCCTCAACCTATGCTGCATACGTTGTGACCACTTTTCTTGATGTCCAAAGGAGAAAGGTTGACGATTGATCATCAAAACCAGACACTTTAAGTTCCCTTTTATTCCTTCTCCTTCTTCATGTTTTTCTTTATAGTCTTCTCTTTTTACTTCTTCAGCTAATGCACTATTACATTGGTAATGTAGTGTGGCTTCCTTTGTCCATTGTGGCCACTTGGCCACTTGAAAGAAGGATGGCAATGGCTCCTATGGTCCATTGTAAACAGATGAAAGAAGGATGACAATGACAACATAGTAGCTAAATAAATTTTAAATATAATGATTTTGTAAAGGTTTGGGTGCTTCAATTTTTGTTGTCTGCCTTCCACCTCGCCACCTTGGGATTCCCCCACCGCTTTGTTCCGCCTAGTGCTTTTTAGAACATTGTTCATTTCTTGATGAAATTAACAAGGACCTTAAAATGTCATTCATGGTTCTTTATGTTGAATTTAGTTTTTAAAGGTTTGAAATTTTTTCTTTTTCTTTATATATCTTTAATTATGCTTCTCGGAAGACATGCCTTAAATATTCATATGTTACCTATAAAAATATACTTAACCTATAATCAAGGTTAAAAGTTTCCGTTTCAGTTTTGGCCTCCATGGAATTAAGTCTGGCGGCTTTGGTGGTTTCAATTTCATAGCCTTTACAAATTCTTAAAAAATATGGATAAATTCAAAAAGAAGGAAGAAAATAGTATAAGATAAAATAACATTGCCACTATTTCAGTCAAATTCAGAAAAAAAAAAAGAATAGTATAAGATAAAAGAATATTTGCACTATTTCATAGTCTAATATATAATTTGATTATAAAGAATTCATCCAAGGCGTAAGGTTTTTCCAATACCGAGTCTACTGAGCAGGTATAAGGTTTCTTCAATATTGAATCTAGTAAGCGAGTAACTAACTACTTTCAATTCTAGTCAATTATGGTACTACTAACTAGTAGTTAACTAGGGTGTACGCAAAAATTTGGAGCCAATGATATTAGCTTCACCTCTCTGAAGAGATCATTCTTTGACCCATAACTTACGTCCTCATGCAATTTTTGTATCAAAGTGGTTAAAAATTAAATTAGGAGGCGACCCCTGCTAATAAATGCTAAATATTTGTTATGATGAAAAAAAACTGTTGCTTAGAATTCCTGATACCCAAAACCTTCTGTCGTGTTTTTCAGGTTGGAATAATATTCCTTCTATCGTGAAAACTTAAAGTAAAGAGAGAGAATAATGTTTTAAAGCTAAAATCAGCTCGATATATAACAGATATAAATACATAATTGTCGTGTTTTTCAGGTTTGGTAATAGCCAAAACTGGTTTTAAATGACCGCAAAGGATCAGTTTGGGCTGTAACTTCAATCATTGCCTATATTGCACCCAGTTTGAGCTATAAGCCTATAATTAACTCTAGAGAGAGAATGGAAACAGATCCAAACGACGCTTCCACTTTAATGCATTAACAAATGAACTATTGTTCGCTGCATTTTTACAAATGGAGCACATCTAATGCTACCAAATTTTCGCTGGGATGCTTTTTGGTGGAATATTAACCTTTGTTGTAGAAGCATACAATTCGATGAATATTTGCTCTTGATTACTTGAGGCTAGATTTTGAAAAAACCCTGTGCTATCCTACAAAGTATATGACAATTCCTTAGTATGTAATTTTAATCTATGCTAATATGCTATCGTATGTAATTTGAGAATTGAATCAGAGAACCCTATTCTTCAACTGTACATTTATATGCTTTATCAGTTGATAGAACTACCTTGCTGCACGGTGTGAAAATATTTGAATAATTGACACACAAATATTTCTTTAATGAATCAACCTCTAGTTCTTGGAGTCTCCTGCTCGAACCTGTTGGCGAGCTGTTCTAGGTGCTATTCGCTCAACATCATTCTTGTCTGCTTTTGTTGGAATCTTCCAGGTAATTATTTACTGATTGGGTATAGCTTTCATGTGCATGGCGTTCCATTTCTAACAATTTTCTGGGTTTTGCTAGGGTGTCATATGTTTACACCGAAAGGTTGCAATAAAAGATCATAAACTTCTATACTGGATTGCTGGTGCACTATCTGCCCTTTCCGTACTTCTCGAAAAAAAGGCTAGAAGAGGGGAATTGGCTCTTTATGTTCTTCCACGAGCTGGAGATTCTTTGTGGTATATCTTAGTGAATCGCCATATACTCCCGGATATAAAAAATGCGGAGGTATGAAAGAACTTCTTTCTTTTCTATTCCTTCTCTCTGCTTAACTATTTATTACATATGGCAGAAGCATGTCAGGTTTAGAATCTTTAGATAGGGCTGAGAATAAACGAGATGTGACCGATCATGCTTTCTCTGGGACTTTTATCTGGATCAGATATCTTGCTTATGACATAGTGTTAGGTGGTCTAAGTTGGGTTCAGATTAGATCCAGATATATTGGGATTTGGGAATGGGGTTAGCCACAACTTTCTGCTTCCAACATTTGACAAACAAAACTGAGTAATTGAAGCCTCTTGTTATTGTGTTCGAGTGGTAGAACATCTTTACATTAAGGTGTCAGTGAATTAAAGTGGATTTCTCCACCAAGTTTTTGGTTATATAGTATGGCGACAACCGATTGGGCCAACTCGTGGAGGATGAACGGGGTATCCGGCGAGCACGCCGCCGGCGTCGATGGTGCTATTTTGTCGTGGTTCCTTGTAATATCGCTAATCGGGGTTTCAATCATCTTTGAGATCTTTTGGCGGGGAGACGATGTCGTCTCAGCCAGGCAATCCTGTGGGTTCGGATTCATAATGGAGGCGGGCTTTACGCGGGTTTAGCCTCCGATTGGGGGGATGAGCGGCGTGTGGATTCCATCGAGCTACCTAGTGGAGGTTGAGTGGTTGACGCTTGAGGCACCAACATAAGATATTGTCTGCTTTGCCCGAAGGCTCATGGCTTTAAAATGTTTTTTACGTAGTTACTTGTTAAGGACATAAAGTTATATATATAGCTCATACAATTTTTCTTCCCATGCAATGTGGGACTAATTCAACGATTTGGACACCTCATCCATTTTGGCTTTCCCCTTCCTCACGAATTTGGGCTATTGCGTGCAGAATTTAAACACTTATAAGTGTGATTCAACATGTTTTAAAGACAATTCCAGCAACTAATAATCAATGTTTATCACATGTTAACAGTCACCACATAAATTTTCTATTGCAAAGAAGAATATGATCCAAATAAACATGCAAATTCAGATTTGGCACTATAATTTCTGCAATGAACAAATCGACATTATCTCAAATTTTGGCATAGTTTAAAATAATAAAGTAAAGAAAATTTAGCATAGGATCCAACTGTGGAGAAAGTCAATGAAGTCTAACAAAGCCTAAAACAATTTCGGTATTGGCCTAACGCAAAGTGTAATTGTTACCACACTGGATGAGTCACCGATTTGTCGGGATAGATGTATAGTACCTTGGCCAATTCCCATTGTGATATGTTGCTACGTAGTCGTCGTCGTGTTGTAGATGAAGAGTGGAAGGAGGGAGATGGCTCAGAAGATGGAGGTAAGAAACCTGTATGAAGCGATCTCTGAGAAGAAGATATTCTAGCACCAATCTCTCGCTAGAAGGAAGACGAATGTGGGCGGTGGGGTAGAAACTCGCAACCAAAAGAAGCAAATGAGAACTTTGGAAGATCCGTGGAGAGAAGTAGCATGAATAAGCGAGGGATGCTTCACTCTAAGGGTTTCTTCAAAGTAATTTTCACTCTCTCCATGTGCATAATTGCACACATTTTATAATAAAGAAAGTGCTCAGGGTTTCAATTTAGGCCATTGTATAAGGCTGCAATTTAGGTGGGTTGGGTCAGGTTGGGGGGTCAACCCAAGCCCAACCCAAGTACTAAAACCCTCAATTCTAATCTAATCCAACCTAACCTCCAACCCAAGATGCGCAGCCCAAGCAAAAATTTACATGCTCGGGTTAGCCCAAGTTGATAGGACGGGTCGGGTTGTGCGGGTTCGGGTATACGTATTTTCAATCATTTTTTAAAATTTGACATTTGAAAATCAAAAACTTCAAAGAACTTATACTTGCTAACACTACCATACAACTTTTGTTGCATTTCTATCCATGCAATTTACTAAATCATCAAATAATGTCTTTATTTGATAAGCAAGAAGCAAATAAATAATATGTGACTGGGTGAAACAGATGGTTGTTATTGCGATCCCTCAACCTTGTGCAAAACCACCCTCTAGAGGTTTCATTATTTGATGAAACTTGGTAGACGTGCTACCTATGCCAAGTTGACCCTCCTCACCAAAAATCATCAAATTCTAAAACCTTTAGGCTTATCAAATATGCTATTCAAATTAACGGTTTTTATCGCGATAAGTCTTCTAACATTCGACGCCTCTAGAGGTTTTAGAATTTGATAAGTTTTGGTGAGGATGATCAACTTGGCATAGGTAGCACGCCTACCAAGTTTTATCAAATTCTGAAACCTCTAAGTAGGTTTCTCACAAGTTTTCTCACTGGATCGGGACCATATATATATATATATATATATATATATATATATATATAGAGAGAGAGAGAGAGAGAGAAAGAATACGGGGTATGAGCTGACAGCCCATTTGGGCATTTGGGCTGTCAGCTCACAGCCCTCCGATCGTGATCACCGGCCGTCCGTTTAAAAGAAAAAAAAAACACCGAACCCACTACTCTCTCCCTCTCTCGCGCGAGCGGCAGCGGCAGCCCCGTCCCCGACCTCCCACTCCAGCTGCCCCCTCCGGCACCGGATCCGGCCGGGGGACTGCGCGCAGTTGGGCCGGAGGCTGTTCGGCTCCGGTGCCGGGGGACGCCGCGCAGCTGGGCCGGAGATGAATGCAGGGACCAGAGCCCAAGCCGGAGACAGGCGTAAGGGGCGGCGGACGGGGGCCGGGCCGGAGGCGGGCGCAGCTGCCGGGGGCTCCGGAGGGGACCGGGGCCGGAGACGGGAGAGGTCGGGTTTGAGGGTGACGGCGTCGGGATCGGGTTTCAGCTTCAGCGAAGGAGAGAGAGAGAGAGAGAAAGAGAGAGAGAGTAGTGGGTTCGATGTTTTTTTTTTCTTCTTTTAAACGGACGGCCGGTGATCACGATCGGAGGGCTGTGAGCTGACAACCCAAGTGCCCAAATGGGCTGTCAGCTCATACCCCGTATTCTCTCTCTCTCTCTCTCTCTATATATATATATATATATATATATATATATATATATATATATATATATATGGGAGCGTGACTTTGTATGCCCATGCATTGAAGGCTTCAATGTATGCTCCTCTATTAACATATATTGAGGTTTCCAAATTTGCTAATTTTTTGTGGAGATGATATCTTTGTTGAGATGATCATCCTCACAAAAAAACAGCAAGTTCTGAAGCCTCTAGGCTTTTCAAATAAGTTCATCAAATTAATGGTTGAAATAGACAGACGATACAACTTCTATGATTTTGATACACCTAGAGGTTTCAGAATTTGCTGAATTTTGGTGAGGGTGACCATCTTTCTGTAGATAGCATATCCACGAAAAATCAACAAATTCTGAAACATCTAGGTCCATAAAAATGTTAGAAGCTTTATTAGCCATCCATTTCAACCGTTAATTTGATGAGCTTATTTGAAATACTTAGAAGTTTCAGAACTTGCTGATTTTTTTTTAGGATGATCATCTCAACATAGATATCATCTCCACAAAAAATTAGCAAATTTGGAAACCTCTATTTATGTTAATAGAGGAGCATACATTGAGGCCTTCAATGCATGGGCATATAAAGTCACGCTCCCCTATATATATATATATATATATATATATATATATATATATATATATATATATGAGGAATGGGATGCTGCCTATCAAAGCAGCGTTTTTTGCTGCTTTGATACATTGTTTGACCATCCTAGAAGTTTTGAAATTTGATGAAATTTCGTGAGGGTGTTGTCTAGGGTAAGATGATCATCCTCACAAATTTTCATCAAATTCCAAAACTTCGAAGAGGGTCAAATGGTCGAAGCAAAATCTGCAGATTTTAACGGTGACTGCAGATTTTGCAGATTTTGCTTCGACCATTTGCCCTCTTAGAAGTTTTGGAATTTGATGAAAATTTGTGAGGATGATCATCTTACCCTAGACAACACCCTCACCAAATTTCATCAAATTCCAAAACTTCTAGGATGGTCAAACAATGTATCAAAGTAGCAAAAAACGCTGCTTTGATAGGCAACATCCCATTCCTCTATATATATATATATATATATATATAGGGAAAAGGGATGCTGGACCTGAGGTACAGCGTCGTTGCTGCACCTCAGGCATTGTTTGACCATCCTAGAAGTTTTGGAATTTGATGAAATTTGGTGAGGGTGTTGTCTAGGGTAAGATGATCATCCTCACCAATTTTCATCAAATTCCAAAACTTCTAGGGGGTTCAAATGGTCGAAGCAAAATCAGTCGTCCGTAGTCACCGTTAAAATCTGCAGATTTTACTTCGGTCATTAGACCCCCATAGAAGTTTTGAAATTTGATGAAAATTGGTGAGGATGATCATCTTACCCTAGACAACACCCTCACCAAATTTTATTAAATTCCAAAACTTGTAGGGGGGTAAACAAACGAGAGGTGCAGCAATGATGCTACACCTCGGGTGCAGGCTCCCCGCCCCCATATATATATATATATATATATATATATATATATATATATATATATATATATATATATATATATATATATATATATATATATATATAGGGGCATGCTATAATGCGGTAAGTGCGGCACCGCACCGCTGCGTGCATCGCATGCACGCAGCGCGTGCATCAGATGACTGCGGTGTGATGCCGCACGTACCGCATGCCGCATTATAGCATGCCCCTATATATATATATATATATATATATATATATATATATATATATAGGGGCGTGTTAGGATGCGGTGCAACACCGCACGCACCGCATGCCGCATTTTATCATTCCTCTCTCTCTCTCTCTCTCTCTCTCTCTCTCTATATATATATATATATATATATATATATATATATATATATATATATGTAAAATTCAGCGTGTCCCCTAATGTTTCTGTGTCATGATTTTTTGAAAAAGACCGTGTCCACGTGTCTGTGTTGTGTCCCGTGTTCGTGCTTCTTAGATCGTGGCAAGATTCCCAAGGCCACGTGAGCAGTGCATTGTCCCTTGGGAACCAGTGGCCTCTTTTTCTTTTCTCTTGCTTCTATTGACTTCATCTAATTCCCTTCGTTGGATGGATCGCTAAGTTAGATCCAAGGGTTACCCATCTAACAAATTTTTTGATCGATTTGAGTCTCTTGGGCTCGAGTTGGGTGCAAACATCCCTCACATCATAAATTGGCCTAAAATAAAATAAATGAATATTTTCTCATCCGGGAGTTTGATCGACATGAAACACAGTGCAAAATAAAGTTAATAAATATGCAATGCAATGAAATATGACCAACTATCCCGATCTCCATGTAGAAATGAAAATAAGAATTATCTGTGTAGACACCAAGTCTACATCAAGTCCATGGAAAACTCTACTTCATTCGAGTCGGATCCTAGATCAATTGGTACACTCTCAAATCCCATGGCCAAGAAAATGCCACGAATGGTCGTCACTATCGGAATCTGGACTGGTAAATTCAACTTGAACTCATATATCACGTTAAGTCTTCTTTCTAATTTTCTAATAGAATTTCATAAAATATAAGCTTGCAACGTTCCAGTAAAAGAATAAAACTGAAAAGTAGGAATTGCTATTGTTTTTTATTTTTAATTGTTGAAGGGTATAACTCATAAGAGAGTCAAGCGAACTCCCTATAGGAGGAAGGGAAGATGCAAGTCCCCCAACTCGTAAGGAAGATGAGTCATGGCTCTCTCCTGAACAGGATTCACTAGAGGAGTCTCAGACTCTCCTTAGAAATAGCGTGTGGCTCCTTACCCTGTCCCCTTATTTTAAGGGATTTAAATCCAAATTGGTTTGGAATTTATCCCCCCCCCCATCAACACACACACACACACATGTTTTTAGAAATAGGGCCTAAGTATACTTATATATAATGATGGCCTCTTTTTTACAAAAAAGCCTTGTTTGTAATCTAAGAAGCATTGACACTGGTACGGGGATATGGATACGACACGGCAAATCCTAAAAAAGGAGGACACGGGTACGGCAGGGATATGGAAAAATAAATTAATATTTTTATTTATATTTTATGTGTTTATAATTCATATATATTTCAATAACCAAAAAAAAACTTATCGAAAACAACTAAAATGAAAATTCAATGCATACTGAATCACAACCGTTAGCTGGATCGGTTGCGTTTCAATTTTGGCATAGAAAAGAACGGTTGTGTTTCAGTTTTGGCTTCAACCAATCTAAAACCTCAGAGAATCAGATAGGTTAAAGCCAAAACTGAATCGTAACCGTCCGTTACAACCAGTCTGACAAGTGAATTGCACTCAAGCCCAAATGACATGCAAAAGAACAGCTGCGATTCAGTCTGAGGTTAGATAGGTTGAAGCCAAAATTGAATCACAACAGCTTTTGACCTGACCCTATATCGAACAGCCCGTCAACCCATCGTGTCCGGTGAGTGTTCGACGAGTGTCTGGCTCCCGAAAGCACGTGGGACACGGCACAAAGTGTTGGTGTCTGACAGGGTAGGGGGGGCCTTGGGAAGTGTCCGTGCTTCCTACTTTGTAATTAGCTCCCTACTTTTAAAAATTAAAACAAAGTCCATACATGCTGGGAACAATCCAAAAATATATAATAACCAATCTAAGGCCTGGATCAATTAAATACAAAGACACTAGTAAAAAATACTCTCTTGGTTGACTTGACTAACTTTTCATGCGCTCAAAAAGCACTATTGATGCTCCTACATCAGGCACATGCTGGCGCCGCACATGATACTGTGCAAGATATATTACTCACTCTTTTGTGCATCTGTATTTCTGGAATCCTAACTATCTTGTATAAATAACTAAATTGTTGCTATACTGAAAAATATAAGTTGGCATCATTTTTGTACCTTAAATTGAACTATTGCAGTGACCCACCAATAAATTGAAGTCTTCAAGCACCACCTATTAAATCTTTTGTGCCTTGGTAGTGAGTATCTATCACCATAATGGCATTTTGAGTCTTAGGAACAGATGGATTGTGTATGCTTGTGTTGTGAAATCATGGTCAAAGTTTGAAACCGTCAATCGAAAGTTCCTGTCTTGTACTTCAGATTTGGCGCGTCATTTTTGGAGCAAAGTAATGACAGTGAGGATGATTAGAAGAAGGATATGCTAAGTCGGAGATCGGAGCTAACTTGAAGCAAAAGAAAATTTGAGCCTAAGGTTTCGTAGTATGGGAATACGGACTACTGGTGCAGTGGGAGCTTATGATAAACTCCAAAAGACGAAAGTTGGACCATATGGAGATCTGAAGAAGTTTTGCGGAATTGCAAAATCCTTCTGTTTTTTTTTTTTTTTGGTTGTCAGCAACTCGGTCAGGGGTCAACTACGTCTCCACGATTCGAACATGCAACCTATCAACGAGAGGTGGGGCGCTTTTACTACTGAGATGCAACCTAGTCTGCCAGGAGTCACGAAATCTTTGGAAATAGTAGATACTACATAGATGGTTTGAACACAGTATGATATTAATTCACAAGATGATTATGGTATGTTAGTAGTTCACAACATCGATTGGAACATGATCGTAAGATCATTTTTTATCATCAGAAACACATGATGGCCACAAAATTAATCGAAACTCTCCCTTATTTCACGATCGAATGTGTAAATGACATTAGGTTATTAACTTTGTGGATGTAAAAACATCTCAAACCAGTTTGCATTTCAATCTGATGTCTGACCAATCATGGCAGGTGGCTCTCTTCTGTTTATGCATGGGAGGAAGCATGTACTACTTAGAACATGAACCCGACACTATGGCCCCGTTTCTGAGGGGTCTCATCAGACGGTTCCTTGCAAGCAGAATCAGCAATCCAAGCCCACCCTCGAATCGAAATGCGTCCTACTCTTATTTGCACACCCTGGGTGCCGTTGAGAATCCAAAATCACAAGAGAGCGAGGCTTCGACATCCGCCAAGTACGACCTTGAATCAATCCCTGGGTTATAAGATCGATTCTATCCCTTCATTATTTTCTTTGATAACCTTTGACATTTTGATTAATCTGATGAGTTTGGCTCTATTTATCGGGTCCCCCTTTATGGAGTCCCAATGGACGCGAAAATGCCATTGATTCATCTTCATATCTGTAAGAAGTCGAGTTTCCGACTTATGATAAGGGGATTGACTTCCGGCTTTGATTTTCTATGGAATATTGGAAATAAGCAGAGTCCAAACAGATTAATTATTTTGTTGGTTCAGAGTACATCGGTATAGTTTATGGATAATATTGTTGTAATCTCAAGACAAGAGTAACCCTACCATTGCCACCGCAATCACAAACATGTCAGTAGCGGTGCTCGACTCTGTAGCCAGCGGCGATGGCTGCCCGGCCTTGGAGAACGCGTCCGGGCACTCGTGGGCCCGATCCCTCCCGATGGTCAGCTCAACCATCGCGGGTGCCCTCCCCGGGGCCTTCAGCTCCTTCTCCAGAAGGTTGAGTGCAGTCTGTGCCGAGTCCCGCAGACTGGCGTACAGGACAACGCACTGGTCCAGCAGCGGCACAAGCGGACCGCCGCTCCGCGACAAGTTGGTGGCCTGGTTCCAGGCGGCCTCGGCACTCAGCCTGGTCTGTAACACCACTGTGGTGACCTGCGACTCGAGGTCTTTGCAGGGGTTAGGGTTGCCCTTGATGCTGTCGACGCACAGCTGGTAGTTGAATGCTGTCTGATTTACTGCTGCGTTCCTGCACGTTGCTTCGGTGGTGATGTTCTGGCATTGTTCTTGGGCGGTGACAGAGCTGGGAAGAGAGAGAGAGAGGATGAGAAGGAGGAGGAGAGGGAGGAAGGAAGAGGAAGTCATCCTCTCTCTCTTGAGTGAGGGTGAAAGGGTAAGAGAGAAGACCCAGCACATCCGTGTATATAGCAGGATCAGCCCTTGGATTTTATTTTTTATTTTTGGTGAAAAATCCAAATTCAGTGCATTCCTTGAGTTTTATATAGGTGCCGGATTTGCTACTTAGATTTCAGGAACCAGTACATTTTACACTGATTTAGTGTTTGCTTGAAAGTAGACAGTTTTGACCACGTGTGTGCAGCACTTTAATATGGAAAATTTTATGAGGAAATAGGTATTTGGTCAAAAAAACAGAATGTGTATAATATTTAGTCCCATTTTAAGTTCCTATTTATAAAGTCCACCAGTATGACTATTGCATAAAGCTTGATCCTCTGTCTATTGTTTTGATTGTAAATGATCCGATCTTAACCGTTTTGGATAACGACTTTTTTAAGAATACCATAAATACTCATAGTTTCCCCCCACATTAAATAACGGTAGATGATATATGACATTTTTTTTTTACGGTAATAGTGGCATGGGTTGTATAGTGATTTCATTGTAGCTGCTACAGTGAAATCACTATATCTGCTACAGTGAAATCACTGTAGCAATTCGTGATTTCATTGTAGCTGATACAGTGATTTTACTGTAGCAACCTGTGATTTCATCGTGGATGCTAAAAAGATATTTCTATAATAAAATCACTATAGCAAAGCGATAAATTTTATTCAAATAATACTTGATTTTATTGAATATTATTACGACTAAAATTGAGTACTATAATGATTTTACTGTAGCAAAGTGTTTTTAGCAGTCACGAAAAATCACTATAGCAGCTACAATGATTTCACTATAACAAAAATACTCAAATACATGCAGTGGCGGACCCAGGATTTTTCTTCAGGAGGGGCATGATTATTAAAAAGTAACTACAGTCACTGCCTCACAGTCAAATGCATCGGCAGGCGGCGTGACAACGTCTCTACCCTTCCTTCAATCGCGCAACCAAAGACCTATTAGGATTTTGCTTCTAGTAAAGAAGAATTTCGACCCTCAAGAGTCCTTCGAAAATTTGGAACTATAATTGACGGACTCGATCAGGGTGCACGAGTTGTAAATAATAGACCAGATTCTATTTTCTTTTTTTTGCCAGGGGGGAGGGGGGGGGGAGGATTTCATACATACTCCCAAAAACCTATAAATAGGTCCTGATGCCTACTCGATTCTTATTCACTAAGGGCCATGGGATGAACTCTACGACGATGCCACGTGTGCGAGAGGTGACAGAAGGCGGTGGGTGTTGGCTGGATAGTGGTGGGCGTCGATGGCCGGCAAATGGCGAGCCGGCCATGGGTCACCAATACAGGTGGCGATGGCTGGTGGTGGCTGGCAGCGACGGGTGGCCCATGTGGCGGTGGGGGTGGGGGTCAGTGGCATGACAGTGGATATTGGCTGGCGGGGGATGGTGGCCAGTGAGACGGTGGTGGCCACCTCCATGTGAAGTTGGCAACCAAAAGTTTGCTAGAATTATTTTTTTGATAAATTACACTTTGCTCCCCCCTGAAGTTTGGCTCAAAAACATTTAACCCCCCTATAGTTAAAAAATAACATTTTGCCCCCCTTCAATTCAGCTTCGATCAAATAATTACCAAATTAGGAAATCAAGTAGTTGACAAAAGGGGTATTGTGCTAACATTTCAAACTTTAGGGAGTGATTTGAAAAAAAATAAACTATAGGGGGGTTAAGTGTTTTTGAGCTAAACTTCAAGGGGGTAAGTGTAACATACTGTGGGCATCGAAATTAGCCCACGGGTCGAACCTGATTTTTACACAAAAAAATAAGCCCGCACCCGACGGCCTTCGGGTCAAACCCGATTTTTACAAAAAAAAATGGGCCCGCACACAACGGCCCGCATGCGAAACTCGGCCCGCACACAACGGCCCGTATGCGAAACCCGGCCCGCACACAACGGCCTGCATGCGAAACCCGGCCCGCACACAACGGCCCGCATGCGAAACTCGGCCCGCACACAACGGCCCGTATGCGAAACTCGGCCGCGCACAACGGCCCGCGTGCGAACTCGGCCCACGTGCGAACTCAATTTGCGCGCCATGGCCCGACCCAAAGCAAACGGGTCCCACCGGACCCGTAACTCGGACACAAAGAGGGGGGCCCACCGGCCCCCCCTTCTTGAAAACCGTGCCCCCTTCCTCATGGAGAGGTGGGGCCGGCCATAAAGGAAAAGAAAAAGAAAAAGAAAAAGAAAAGAAAAAGAAAAGAAAAGGAAAAGAAAAGAAAAAGTCAAAACCGCCTTGATGCGGGGGGAGGTGGCGTGGACGTCTACACAACCGTAGATCCGCGACGATCCCTCGATCCAACGGACAAGATGACTTTGTGTCGCCATCCGATCCAAAAGTGCAACAAAAATAACAACTCGATCTTTAAAAGATCGAGTCACATCTAGCCCATAACCACTCCAACTAAAAAGGAGGAAATCGGGTTTGTTTCCCCAAATAAGGGAACAACATCTCGATGGTTATGAGGGGAGATATTGGAGGAAACAAAAAGATTTCAGCAATATCTCCCCCAACCGCCCCCCTTTGCCTATAAATAGAAGGGGTCGGGGAAGGCATCAAGGGTCCGAAAAGCCGAAGACGAAAGAACTTCGCAAGAGAAGCTCCAACGCTCGAAGACCGAAGGCTTCACGAGGCACGGCAAGCATATCCTATGGGAGTCCTTGGCCCTTCAAGTCCTCATCAACGTGAAGACCTTGCACTCGGAGATCAAAGCTTCGACTCCTCGCACGAAGAAGAAAGCGTGGAGAAGAAGACCCGGAGCCGTCATCACCCGATTGCTCCAACGATCTTCATCAGCTCCGAAGACGCCATAAGCAAAGGCCGGAGAAGAAGATCGAAGCCGACAACACTCGTCGTCTTCAATCAAGGCATCGACTCCTCGCACGAAGAAGAAAGCCGGGAGAAGAAGGCCTGAAGCCGGTGCTACCCCTGCCGCCTTCGTCAACCAAAAGCCGACACTACAACCGTCGTGCTAAAGCCGGTGCCACACCCGCCGTCTTCATTAACAAAAGCCGACGCTACAACCGTCGCACGAAGATCGGTGCTACACCCGCCGTCTTCATCAACGAAAGTCGACGCCACAACCGTCGCACAAGCATCGGTGCTACCCCCGCCGAAAAGCCAAAACCGACGCCACAACCGTCGAGGAAGCCGGAAGAGTAAAGAAGCCTTGAAAAGGTAACGCCAGTCGTTCGAGAAGAAGATCGAGTCGAAGCTAAAGTCAAAGCCGACGCAAGAAGCCAAAGCAAACGCACCGGTAAAGCCCGCGCTAAAGCAACGCACGTGCCAAAGCCAAGCAACTACGACGGTCACGAGCAAAGCACCGCACGTTCTAGCCGATACGACGCGAAGTCCGGAAGAACTAAAGCATCGCAAGCCTCTACCCGCCTACGTTCAAGCGCAAGCGCCAAAGCAAAGCAAACGCCAGAGCCACGCCAAAGCTACGCCAAAGTCGAAAGCTAAAGCCAAAGCTGACGCCAAAAACACGATCGACGCCGCGAACCGACGATCAAGGACGTCGAGGTCAAGCAAGGATCGAGGAAGACACGAAGACCGAGGAACGAAGCCCAAGGCCTCCCTAGCCGAGAAAGCGCGAAGCACGGACGGGACAAAATCAACGGCAGAAACTCCTTAGCCTCTCAAAAACCCTCACCCTGTAAAGACCTCTGTCCTGGGCAACCCCTTCAAAGCTCTCGCACGAATACCACGTGGAGACGCGGATCAAAGGGACCCTCCAGAGGATCTCTCCCACAATCTCCTGATCAAAGAAAATTTGTAATCTCGTGTGATCCGCAATAAAGACGACCCGAATCTTTTTCTGCGACCACAGATTTCTGGCACGCCCAGGGGGACCATCCTCTCCTTTCATCCGTACGTTTGAAGGAGTTGCTTCAAGTTCGCAATGGCCGGAACGAACGATGATACGTTTGCTCCAACAAGCCTCTCACCTATCGCCGAGTCTCCACTACTCCAACACGGCGATCCAGAAAATCCGGTGGATGACATTCCCCCGGTAGTACGCGTTTACACTCGGCGTACTCAAACTCTTGCGGACTTCTTCACGCCAGAAACTGCTGCTGAAGGTGCTCGCCAAATCACCAATGAGGCATTGGTGCATGAAGAAACAAGCCTCAATCTTGGAACATCTGTCCAGAAATTTGGGGAGGACCAGCCCCAACCCCGAACCCGTTCGGGTTCTCCAGCGGACTTTGCACCTCCCTTGCCGGGGGCAAACATCTGTCATCAAGCAGAAGCAAGTCAGCGTAACTACGTCTCCGACGACGATGGCGAGGGTGCGGGCGTGCAACATCGAGACGTCCTGCGACACCATCCTCCGTCCGCTCTCCAGCTCCAAGTCATGCAAATGGGTGAACACATGGCTCAGCTCACCCGACTAATGGAAGAGAAAGATCGTCACATTAACACCTTGCTTCAGAGACTGAGTGCCAGGGATGTCGCAACATTCGGTCAACCTCCTGCTTCTCCAGTAGCTGCTTCAGCCCCGTCTCCAACTCCTGCTCTTGCAGAAGTTGGCCCGGCAACACTAGCAACTGCTCCTGTACTTTCCTCGGCTCCCGTGCCGGTCTCGGTGGCCGCACAACCTTCAGTGACAGCAACGATGAATGCCCAGCAAATACAAGCCTTGGTGGCCGACATGATGCGTTCCCACGGCGGTAGTCTACCTCCGATCACGGCAGCATATTCGAAGCCTTACACTACAAGGATCCAGCAGCTGCGCTTCCCTACCGGGTTCCAGCCACCAAAGTTCCAACACTTCGACGGAAAGGGGAACCCAAGGCAACACATTGCCCACTTCGTCGAAACTTGCAATAACGCCGGCACATACGGCGACGAGATGGTGAAGCAGTTCGTTCGCACACTCAAAGGTAATGCTTTTGACTGGTATGTTGATCTTCCTCCAGGATCCATTGACAGTTGGGATCAAATGGAAAGAGAATTCCTCAACCGCTTCTACAGTACTCGGCGCATCGTTAGCATGACCGAGCTTACTGCCGTCAAGCAAAGGAAGGACGAATCAGTAATCGATTACATCGATCGATGGAGGAATCTTGCCCTGAATTCACGAGACCGTTTGTCGAAAGACTCGGCTATCGAGATGTGCACCCAAGGCATGCACTGGGGCTTACTCTACATCCTCAAGGGGATCAAGCCTCGGTCCTTCGAAGAACTTGCAACTCGAGCCCATGACATGGAGCTCAGCTTAGCAAATCGCGGGGACTCAAAGACCAAAGACTTCCTGAAGGTGGAAAAGAAAGACAAACCGCCGGCACCCAAATCAAAGCAAGTTAATGTCGCCGACATCGCCTCGGCCTCCAAGCCACTCAAAATCAGCGGTAAGTCAGATCAAGAAAAGGGAGCTGCCATACCACCGCCTCCATCTCAAAGGCAGTCGAAGATGACTCTAGAAGAACTTGAGGCCAAAGAGTATCCCTTTCCAGACTCAGAAGTCTCCTTCATGTTCGATCAACTGCTACAAGAAAAGATGATCGAGCTTCCTCCTTCAAAAAGGCCCGAACAGATGCATCGGGTCAACGATCCGCTCTTCTGCAAATACCACCGGCTGGTCAGCCATCCTATTGAGAAGTGTTTCGTCTTCAAAGAGAAGATCATGGCACTAGCAAAGCAAGGAAAAATCGAGATCGACTCCAACGACGTTGCAACGGCAAACATGACATCCATCACCTTCGGTTCGTTTCAACCGGTACTCGTTGCTACCCACCAGAGAAGGCCCAAGTTGCGCATCAATCGCCAAAGGCCAATTGCGAAGTTAGCTCCACAACGGAAGATCTCAAGACGACAGCAGTACGCTCCTAAGCTCGCTGAGAAAGAAACGTCACTTCCCTGGGGGCAACCGTCGCCTACATCGACGTCTCTCTCAAACAAAGCTATGTCCCAACGGAATCTCCAGACAAGGTACGAGCAAGGAGACCCGGAGGTCGGTCTGTTAGGCCAGCCTTCAGGTAAATTCGACTACTACGTCCTCTACTCCAGACCTTCGCCTGTCTCAATAGAAGAAATCGAGCCCACCGGCTGGGAGTCAGAAGGTGAACCACCAAGGTCCCCAGAGGAGCAAGGCTCCCCAACTCATGGAGAACCTACAAATCTCCGGACAAGGTACGAGCAAGGAGACCCGGAGGTCGGTCTGTTAGGCCAGCCTTCAGGTAAATTCGACTACTACGTCCTCTATTCCAAACCTTCGTCTGTCTCAATAGAAGAAATCAAGCCCACCGGCTGGGAGTCAGAAGGCGAACCACCAAGGTCCCCAGAGGAGCAGGTCTCCCCGACCCATGAAGGACCTACCACTCCCACTCCAGAGCTTCACCTTGGTAACGAAGAATCCACTGATGAAGATGCATGGGTCGTGTTGCCTCGCAGACGAAGGCCATGGACGCCAAGAAGTCACAAGTTCGATCGGGTAACAAGAAAGCTTCCGGAACGAAGAACTTACAAAAAGAAAAGCAAAGCTCCAGGAAGGAAGGCATTCAAAGTATCGCCAGCAGATCCTGATGATCTCCTCCTGCAAAACCCTCCAGAACCGATAACATTGCAAGAGTTCTTCCCCGATTACTTCCTCCCAGCTAATCAGCAGCATGAAGCCTCCTGTTGCATGGTTGAGATTCACATAGCGCCAGAAGAAGAAGATAGGATCAAACCTTCCAAAGAAAGCAACATCGACAACGAGGAGGACGATTCCGACAAAGACAGTACTGCTGCTTACGATGAGGCAATCATGCACTTGCCACTCATAGAAGCACTACACCTCCCAGAGAAAGCTCGCCTAGCAATGGCCGAGGCTTTGACAGACCCAGACAGCTACAAGAAGAAAAACGCCGAGAAGGACGAAACTATTGTCTCATGTAACGCAGCAATAACCTTCTCGGACGAAGATCTGCAGCTCGGAGCACGACTGCACAATCGACCTGTCTATGTCTCGGGATACATCAACGAGAAGCCGGTAAATCGAATCCTGTTGGACTGTGGCTCCGCCGTCAACATCATGCCTATCCAAACAATGCGCCAGCTCGGCATCACCACCGACCAGCTCTCGCAAAGCCAGCTGGTCATTCAAGGGTTCAACCAAGGAGGACAGTCCACCATAGGGATCATTCGTCTAAAACTCTCTATCAGTCAGCTTGACACGACGGTTCTTTTCCACGTCATTGACTGTCAAACATCATACCACCTTTTGCTGGGAAGACCGTGGCTGCACGAGAACGGTGTCGTAGTGTCTACCTGGCACCAATGCCTCAAGTACTACGAGGAAGGTCTGGAAAAGTGCATTGTTGCAGACGACAAGCCATTCAATGAGGCGGAAGCGCACCTCGCCGATGCCAAATTTTACCAAGCAAGGGACCTTGTTACAGAAGTCCTTCCAGCTAAAACTCCTCGAACTCAGAAAGCTAAAAGTATGGAGCAGGATGAAGCTCCGCCAACTCCAAATCCGGTACCACCATCTAAGGCGATACACGAAGTCAAAGAAGTGCTAGCGCCGAGACGAAGAATGCGCATCAGCTCCAAGCCAAGATCCATGAAGCACACTCCATTACCTGCCCAAGCTACGACAGTCTTACGCCTCACACCTCAGTGGCTTCGCAAAGATGAACCACCACCTTTTGCCTCGCCGAAAGGGATGGTCCGGCCGCTATCGGAAGCTAATGTCATCACTCTGCAAGAAATGACACTGCCACTATCCAGCCTGGGGCAAGCTTCAAGTTCACCAAAACCCATCAATCCCTTCGAATCCAGCCAACCCACATTCAAGCCAAAAGGAAGCTGGGGGCAAAATGCCGCCAAGCTGCTGTTCAAAGCTGGTTACGACGAAGGCAGTGCTACACATATGAGTACGCTCCTGCCAGCTCCAATACCACACGGGATGACTAAGACTCAAGCCCATTTACTCCAGGGTGGCGAGCAGATCCCACCAAATCGGCGAGGCATCGGCTCTCGTCAAACCCCGATGGTCATCAAGATAACAGGAGAGAAGACCTTCACCTCTAACTACATTGAGGTGAAGTTGGTGAATGAAGCGGAAGAGGGATCGTCAGCTTCCGATGCACGCTCTACCAATATTCATCCCGGTACAAAGGGCGCCAAAAGAAGGCGATATCGAGCTCGGCGTCGGACCGTACCTCAAAAGCAGAAAAAGAGCGTCAAAAACCAGGCAAGTCAAAATCCCATATCAGTATTCAAAAGACTTGGGCCAATCAGACAAGCAAAGCGAAGGTCAGTATTCGACCGCTTGGGAAAGCCACCCACTGAGGTGAGAAAAATCATTCCCACCCACCCACCCACATTCTTTCAAACTGCCAATGTTCCCAATATCATTCTGGTCTCTCTTAATCATATCACAATTGCCGACCCCTCGTTCGACAACACTTCTACTTCGGACGACGAGTTGCCTAGTGCACCGCCAGTCCTCGAAGAAGGGGGGCAATCTACCGTCGACGATCTGAAAGAAATCAACTTGGGGACACAAGAGGATCCTCGGCCTACATTCGTAAGTGCACTCCTGACTCCCGAAGAGGAAGCCGCGTACATCAAACTACTCCAAGAATACAAAGATGTCTTCGCATGGTCCTACAAGGAAATGCCGGGACTTGACCCCAAGATCGCAGTACACCAGCTTGCTGTCAAGCACGGAGCTAGCGCCATCAAGCAAGGACAAAGACGTTACCGACCGGAACTGGTACCGCAAATAGAGGGCGAAGTCAACAAGCTCATTGAAGCCGGCTTTATCCGAGAAGTTAAGTATCCAACGTGGATCTCCAGCGTGGTCCCAGTCAAGAAGAAGAACGGCCAGATCAGAGTATGCGTGGACTTCAGGGACTTAAACAATGCATGCCCCAAAGATGACTTCCCACTGCCAATCACAGAACTAATGGTGGATGCAACAACAGGCCATGAAACACTAACCTTCATGGATGGATCCTCAGGCTACAACCAGATCCGGATGGCGCCCAAAGACGAAGAGCTTACGGCATTCCGCACGCCAAAAGGGATCTACTGCTACAAAGTCATGCCTTTCGGCTTGAAGAACGCAGGAGCCACTTACCAACGAGCCATGCAAAAAATTTTCGACGATATCCTTCACCAGAATGTAGAATGCTACGTCGATGACCTCGTGGTAAAATCAAGACAAAAGTCCACACATCTTCAAGACCTCGAGCTAATCTTCAAGCGACTTCGAAGGTACCAACTCCGCATGAACCCGCTTAAATGCGCATTTGGGGTCTCCTCGGGAAAGTTCCTCGGCTTTGTCGTACGCCATCGAGGCATCGAGATAGATCAATCCAAAATAGATGCTATCCTCAATATGCCAATCCCAAAAACCGTGCGAGACCTCCGAGGTCTCCAGGGCCATCTAGCATATATCAGAAGGTTCATCGCCAACTTAGCTGGAAAATGCAGGCCCTTCAGTCGCCTCATGAAGAAAGGAGCAGCGTTCAAGTGGGATGAAGCTTGTCAGGAAGCCCTCCAAAACATCAGGGATTACTTACTCAAACCCCCGGTTCTGACAGCACCAGTTCAAGGAAAGCCATTGGTCCTTTACATCAGCGCCCAGGAACAGTCCTTGGGGGCACTCCTGGCTCAAGACAACGAGCTAGGCAAGGAAACAGCATGCTACTATTTGAGCCGTACTCTCATCGGCGCGGAGCTAAACTACTCCCCGATTGAGAAGGTCTGTCTGGCACTCATCTTCGCTACAAAAAAGCTGCGACACTACATGTTAGCTCACGCCATCAGGCTCATCTCAAAAGCCGATCCGCTCAAATACATCATGTCAAGACCAGTGCTCTCCGGACGTCTGGCCAAGTGGGCTTTGCTCCTCCTTGAGTTTGACATCACCTTTGTCCCTCGTAAAGCGGTCAAGGGTCAAGCTCTCGCAGACTTCCTAGCAGAATACCCCCTTCCAGCAGAGTGGGAACTATCGGAAGATCTCCCAGACGAAGAAGTATTCTGCATCGACATCGCCCCTTCTTGGAAAATGTTCTTCGACGGTGCGGCCAGGCAAGATGTAGCAGGAGCGGGAGTTATATTCGTCACACCAAACGACGAAGTACTTCCCTTCTCGTTTCTACTATCAGAGCCATGCTCCAACAACAGGGCGGAATATCAAGCTCTGATCATTGGCCTCGAACTCGCCAATGATATGAAACTTCAAGGGCTCACAATTTTCGGCGACTCTCAACTCGTCATCCAACAAATATTGGGGGCATACGAGGTCAACAAAGAAGATCTCGTGCCATTGCACATACGAGCCCTGAAACTCCTTGGTACACTCAAAGATGCTTCAATCCAGCATGTCCCCAGAAACCTCAATCAGCAGGCTGATGCGCTTGCAAATTTAGCGGCTACACTTCCGTTCCCAGAAAAAAGCCAACTCATCATCCCTATCTGTAAGAGGATGGTAATCACCGAAGAGGACCTCCCTATGGGGATCCCAGACCAAGTCAACGCAGTACACGTTTTCGTGACCGACGAGCTAGACTGGAGACAGCCATTCATAGACTTTCTTGTCCACGGAAAGCTTCCTGAAGACCCAAAGCGTAAGGTCGACATTCGCCGGCGATCTCTGAAATTCTTCCACTTCAACAACGAGTTGTACCGTCGAAGCTACGATGGTGCGCTCCTGAGGTGTCTTGCGAAAGAAGAAGCGGAAACAGCACTAGAAGAAGTCCATGCCGGGATCTGTGGCTCACATCAGTCCGGGCCAAAGCTGCACTTTCGCATCAGGCGGATGGGGTACTACTGGCCCACTATGATCAAGGACTCCCTCGGGTTTGCAAAAAGATGCTACACTTGCCAGCTGCATGGCGACTACATCCGTCAGCCTCCGGAACCTTTGCATCCAACCATCGCATCATGGCCCTTCGATGGATGGGGACTCGATATTGTCGGTCCGCTACCCAAGTCATCCAAGCAGCATCTTTATATCCTGGCGGCAACAGATTACTTCTCCAAGTGGGCTGAGGCAGTACCATTGCGAGAAGTCACCAGGCACTCTGTCATTAACTTCATCCAAAACGACATCATCTTCCGATACGGCATCCCTCGCTATATCGTTACGGACAACGGGAAGCAATTCAAGAACTCCGCTGTCAGCCAATTTTGCGCCAAGTTCGATATCAAGCAAAGGTGTTCAACCATGTACAACGCCTCTGCCAACGGCCTAGCTGAAGCTTTCAACAAAACACTCTGCAAACTTTTGGAGAAAGTCGTCTCAAAGTCGAAGAAAGACTGGCATGAACGCATGGGTGAAGCACTGTGGGCATATCGCACCTCCTTTCGCACACCAACACAGGCGACTCCATACTCGCTGGTATACGGAGTAGAAGCTGTCCTCCCACTTGAACTCCAGATCCCGTCACTCAGGATAGCCATCCAGGAAGGCCTCGTCAACGGCAACAACACTCAACTTCGCCTAGCGGAATTAGAAGCCCTAGATGAAAAGCGCCTCGAAGCCCAGCAACGCCTGGAATGCTACCAAGCCAGGCTAACCCGAGCCTTCAACAAAAAGATTCGCCCTCGATCCTTCCAAGAAGGAGAGTTGGTGCTTGCAGTCAAACGCCCCATCATCCTTTCGCATCGAGGAGGAAAGAAGTTCGATGCCAAGTGGGATGGACCGCACGTTGTCAAAGAGGTCTACTCCAACGGTGCATATCTTCTCACCACGCCAGAAGGGCTTACGCTCGGCCCTATCAACGGCAAGTACCTCAAAAGGTACTATGCCTAGAAGCAAGGCGACACCCCTTAAAAAAAAAAAAAAAAAAAAAAAAAAAAAAGGAACTACGTGTGACTTGATCCCTCTCAGTAGGGTACGTAGGCAGCCTGTAAAGGTTCAGTCCAAACAAAAGAAAAACACAACCAAGCTCTGCCATTCTAGAATACAAGTCCAAAAAAAAAAAATATAGATGCATGATATTAAGTTATCACCGGATAAAGAAAAACAGAACTACAAGTCTGTTCAGCAGAAATGACAAGAAAGAAAAGGAAATACGACATGCTAGTAAAGCGAATCAAATCCTTTGAGACGTTGGAGCAGCTCGCCGTCAGTAACCTCCATGCGCTCCAACTCTGAAGACCGAGAAGCTACCCGCTCCCGATGCGCCGCCAGCTCGATACGCTGCTTTGCCAAGTCTGCTCCAGAAGACTTCTCGATCGTCTCAGCTTTCTCGAAAGATGCGCGAGCAGCCTCTAGCTTCTTCTGCGCCCGAACAAGGCTCGCAGCAGCAAGTGCATGCTGCGCCTCCAATCGACGCTCCTCGTCCTCGGCCTTTGCCAGTATCAGGGGGAGGTCATCTTCCAACGAAGCCCGTTTCAAGCAATGAGCTTCACTATCCGCCAAGAGAACACGCATCTGTGTCTCAAACAAAGAGCCATCTACTTGGAAGGCCGCCAGACTCTTGCAAAACTCAGGCCCCTCGAGGACCCACCAGCTGCTCAAAGCGGCAAAGCCCTCTTCCTGGAAGGGTGCGAGCGTCGTCTGGATATACTTCCGACAGCTCTCCAAAAGAAGCACAGAAAGAAGGTCTCGAGAACTGCACTTCCCCCTGACAGCCTCTGAGTGCACAGGCAAAGTGGGTTCCGGCCCTGAAGGCTCAAGAGTAGGAGCCACCTCCTGAACCATCGCTGTGAAAACAGTCAGCGGAACCACCGGAGCCGAAGGAGGAGGCACAGGCAAACCTTCCGACAAAACGACTGCGGGAGTAGCCTCTGCCGGAGTACCGGACCTAGCTGGAGGAGTCTGTTCTCTCCCCACACTGGAGATCTCATCCTCCTCCCCAAAACCCAACTGCTCCACGTCAATATCATCCAGGTTGACAGCACTGCCGGTAAAGTCTGCTCCACACGCTCCCAAAAGCTCCAAGTTATCCCAGGGAACATCCAGCCCGCCACCTTCAATCAACGTTGCTCTGATGGGAGAGCACTCCTGCCCAACCCCCTTCGGGGCAGACTCGCAGTCTGGTCCAGCAGACCCTGCCAAAATGAGAGCTGGATAACTCAGCCAACGAAGTAAGAATACAAGCACAGAAATTCATGAGAAACTAAAAACAAGATATACCTGCAGCGTCCGATGAAGATACCCCAGAAGGAGGGATGACCCCATCAACAAAAAGCCCTGGCTCTCCATCTCGAGCTGGCCCTGCCTCGCCAGCACCAGTCAAAGCTGCCTCACACAAGAGGTCCAACTTTCTCCTCTTGGGAAAAGCACCCCCACTCCAAGAAGCCTGAGTCTCAGGAAGGCCCTGAACCTTGGAGGACGGAGCCATCTCAACTTCTTGCACAGAAAGTGAAGCCTGGGAAGTACTCTCTCGACGGCCACAAGATTTCTCTGACCATCGCTCCTCGGACCAGAGACGGCGATCCTCTGACCCCGCCAAAGAGTCAAAAGGAAAGTCAGCCCGCTCGCTGCTAGCAAGGACGTCTAATGGAAGGCCAGCCAAGATGGGAAGCACTGACCCGTTGACCCAGCGGCGATACTCAGGAGTTGCTGCATCCTTGCCGCCCGACTTAATCCCCGGTGAGAAAGTGCACCCAGTAAAACGATCGTAAAGTGCTCCCCAGAGGCGGTACGCCTCCTGCGGAGTGTAACGTAACCGCAGGCGCAAAGGAGTCCCAGGCAACTCCTGCCGAAAGCCCTGCTGGCGAGCAAACCGGTGGGGAGAGTACCGTGCCACCTCCACTACATCCCCACGGCGCCAAACAAGATACCCAGGCCTGCAACTCACCATGCTCCAGTACAAAGGATCGGGCATCTCCGCCCCATCACACACCAGGGATTTCATAGAAGGCGCCAGTGCATTTTCCGATACAAATTCGAAGTCAGAGGGGCCCATGCGCCGTAAACACTCTCGGGCACTAGGCTTCGGACGCTCCCATGCATAAAAAGCGTTCATTACACCTCCCACACAAGGAAGAAAGGGCACCGAGGTCGAAGGTCCACGCGCCGCGAAGATCCCCTTCGGAAAGTGAAGCCCAATCCATCCATAGAGGTAATGCAGGGGGCAAAAGGAACTGGCTCTGCCTACTTCCCCTCTTGCATTACCCGCACTCGATAGACTCCAGTAAGTGCCGCTAAGCCCACCATACAACGAGCAGAGGATCGCCGGTGCCAGATTAAGGAACTCTCCAGTCACCATCCGAGCAGCTGCAAGGAAGGTCCCAGGGCGTACCACATCCCCTTCCCAGGGTAAAGCAAAGCGGCAGAGAAAGAGTACTAACCCCGCAGACCAGTAAACAGCACGCCAGTCATCACTACACTCTTCAAGTCCTAAGACTTCCCAGGGACGCTGCGCCCCGGCCATGGAGCACCACTCTTTCTTCAGAGATTCGATCGGTCGCCGGAAGGTGCCAGGCGCCGGCTTCTTTGATGAAGCATATCTCCACATCGGGTGACTCGAAGGAGGAGCGTGACGATACTCTCCTCGAAACCAGAAGTCCACCCAATCCGAGTGAAGTACCCGGTCTGACCGCTCGCGCGCCGCTATAATAGCATACGCCTTAAAAAGCAAAAGGCAGAAGCTAGGAGACTCATCTGGGTCCGTCAAAACCTCCAGGGAAGGAACCTCCTCCTGATAATAGCTCCGAACTTCGGGACACCCAGAGATGACGTGCACATCACGAAGGGTGATCCCGATTTCACTAGCTCCAGTCAAAAAGGTATTGGTCTCAGGGCACCACTGCTCACACAAAGCCCGGTACATGTCGTCCGGTCGACTGTACTCCCAGCAAGCTGGCTCCACAAACCTCGCCAAACGCTCCATCCCTGGCTCTGCCTCCAACGCGCCGGACAGCTCTTTCATCCAGTCCCGGAAACCTCCCAGATAGGTGACATCTCCACGTGATTGAATCCCCACGCCCCAGCGCGTACGACGGGAGCATATCTTCAAAGCAACAACAGGGATCGGAACTGACTCATCTCCAGTATGGTGAAACGGTAACCCCAAGCTCGGCCGGACAATTTGCCGGGAAGACCCTTCGTCAGTAAGGATGCGCTCGCCAAGTTTTAACACTCGACAAGAGCCGTCGGTCACACCATCCTCGCAAACTCGCTCGTGCGTCAAAAGCTGAAGCACTGACAACCCGGTCTCCTGTCTCGAAGCACGGTGATGGGAGACTTGCGCGAAGGGGAAGCGAAGGTACATACTCCCGTGGGAGACCGCATCGACAATCCAGCCGGAACCCGGAAAGCTCTCGTAACGACGAGGCCTGAAAAAGAAAGAACACAAAGCCCAAGTCAGATGGATTCCGAGTACAGAAACAAAGAAATCAAAGGGGGGCCTTCAGCAAATAAAGAAAGATAGAGGGGGGTCATGGCAAAAATCCACGATTCCCCCATCACTCCTGATAAAAATACAAGGGGGGAGCTTTCAGCAAATAAAGAAAAACAGAGGGGGCTCATGGCAAAAAGCCACGGACCCCCCTATCTCTCCTATTAAGAATGCAGGGGGGGAGCTTTCGGCAAATAAAGAAAGAGAGAGGGGGGTCATGGCAAAAAAGCCACGACCCCCTCTCTCTATCTCTTCTATTTACATGCAGAAGGAGGGGGGGTGCGTCGTCCCCGCCTACGCCGCCGGCCTCCGCACGCCCGCCCGCGCCCTGCCGCTCCGGCCCACGGCCCCCGCGCCGTGCCGCTCCGGCCCACGGCCCCCGCGCCCGCTGCGCCCGGCCCCTGCGCCGCCCGCGTACTGAGCCCGCAGCCCCGGCCTCCTCCGCGCCCTCGCGCCGCTCGCGCGCTGCGCCCGCAGCCCCGGCCGCCTCCGGCCCCCGCGCCGCCCGCACAGCCCGCCGCTGCGCCTGCCCGCTCGCGCCCGGCTCCGGCTCCAGCGCCCTGCGCCCGCGCCGCCGGCCCCCGCAGCGTGCCGCTCCGGCCCCCGCGCCCTGCCGCACCGGCCCACGGCCTTGGCTGCGCCCGCCGCGCCCTGCGAACCCGGCCCCGCGCTCCGAGCCCGTCTCCATCCCACGCGCCGGCCGCCATAGCAGCCCCCGGCCGCGCCCGTCGCGCGCCCGCAGCCCCGGCCTCCATCCCTCCCGCGCGCCGGCCACCACAGCAGCCCCCGGCCGCGCCTCGCACCCTCCGGCCACCGCACCGGCCCACGCCCACCATGCGAAAGAAAAAAAAAAGAAGAAGAAGAAGAAGAAGAAGGAGGAGGAGGAAGAAGACGCGCCTTGCTTGCGACCCTCCGCCGTCCACGGGCCGGCGATCTTCCCTCCTCCGCGAACCCCATGGCGTCACCATCTTCATCCTCCGCGGCATCGTTGCGAAGCAAGAAACCCTAGCAGAGCTCTCAACTCAAAGCCGCCGGGAATCGCCGATAATGAAGAGAAACGAAAGACAGGGGTCCTTTTAAAGACCTAATCCCACACGAATACGCGACTCAAGTCCAACCGCTACGCGTTTCCCGCGGGCGCGCTCGAACTTGAGGGGGCACTTGTGGGCATCGAAATTAGCCCACGGGTCGAACCTGATTTTTACACAAAAAAATAAGCCCGCACCCGACGGCCTTCGGGTCAAACCCGATTTTTACAAAAAAAAATGGGCCCGCACACAACGGCCCGCATGCGAAACTCGGCCCGCACACAACGGCCCGTATGCGAAACCCGGCCCGCACACAACGGCCCGCATGCGAAACCCGGCCCGCACACAACGGCCCGCATGCGAAACTCGGCCCGCACACAACGGCCCGTATGCGAAACTCGGCCGCGCACAACGGCCCGCGTGCGAACTCGGCCCACGTGCGAACTCAATTTGCGCGCCATGGCCCGACCCAAAGCAAACGGGTCCCACCGGACCCGCAACTCGGACACAAAGAGGGGGGCCCACCGGCCCCCCCTTCTTGAAAACCGTGCCCCCTTCCTCATGGAGAGGTGGGGCCGGCCATAAAGGAAAAGAAAAAGAAAAAGAAAAAGAAAAGAAAAAGAAAAGAAAAAGAAAAGAAAAGGAAAAGAAAAGAAAAAGTCAAAACCGCCTTGATGCGGGGGGAGGTGGCGTGGACGTCTACACAACCGTAGATCCGCGACGATCCCTCGATCCAACGGACAAGATGACGTTGTGTCGCCATCCGATCCAAAAGTGCAACAAAAATAACAACTCGATCTTTAAAAGATCGAGTCACATCTAGCCCATAACCACTCCAACTAAAAAGGAGGAAATCGGGTTTGTTTCCCCAAATAAGGGAACAACATCTCGATGGTTATGAGGGGAGATATTGGAGGAAACAAAAAGATTTCAGCAATATCTCCCCCAACCGCCCCCCTTTGCCTATAAATAGAAGGGGTCGGGGAAGGCATCAAGGGTCCGAAAGCCGAAGACGAAAGAGCTTCGCAAGAGAAGCTCCAACGCTCGAAGACCGAAGGCTTCACGAGGCACGGCAAGCATATCCTATGGGAGTCCTTGGCCCTTCAAGTCCTCATCAACGTGAAGACCTTGCACTCGGAGATCAAAGCTTCGACTCCTCGCACGAAGAAGAAAGCGTGGAGAAGAAGACCCGGAGCCGTCATCACCCGATTGCTCCAACGATCTTCATCAGCTCCGAAGACGCCATAAGCAAAGGCCGGAGAAGAAGATCGAAGCCGACAACACTCGTCGTCTTCAATCAAGGTATCGACTCCTCGCACGAAGAAGAAAGCCGGGAGAAGAAGGCCTGAAGCCGGTGCTACCCCTGCCGCCTTCGTCAACCAAAAGCCGACACTACAACCGTCGTGCTAAAGCCGGTGCCACACCCGCCGTCTTCATTAACAAAAGCCGACGCTACAACCGTCGCACGAAGATCGGTGCTACACCCGCCGTCTTCATCAACGAAAGTCGACGCCACAACCGTCGCACAAGCATCGGTGCTACCCCCGCCGAAAAGCCAAAACCGACGCCACAACCGTCGAGGAAGCCGGAAGAGTAAAGAAGCCTTGAAAAGGTAACGCCAGTCGTTCGAGAAGAAGATCGAGTCGAAGCTAAAGTCAAAGCCGACGCAAGAAGCCAAAGCAAACGCACCGGTAAAGCCCGCGCTAAAGCAACGCACGTGCCAAAGCCAAGCAACTACGACGGTCACGAGCAAAGCACCGCACGTTCTAGCCGATACGACGCGAAGTCCGGAAGAACTAAAGCATCGCAAGCCTCTACCCGCCTACGTTCAAGCGCAAGCGCCAAAGCAAAGCAAACGCCAGAGCCACGCCAAAGCTACGCCAAAGCCGAAAGCTAAAGCCAAAGCTGACGCCAAAAACACGATCGACGCCGCGAACCGACGATCAAGGACGTCGAGGTCAAGCAAGGATCGAGGAAGACACGAAGACCGAGGAACGAAGCCCAAGGCCTCCCTAGCCGAGAAAGCGCGAAGCACGGACGGGACAAAATCAACGGCAGAAACTCCTTAGCCTCTCAAAAACCCTCACCCTATAAAGACCTCTGTCCTGGGCAACCCCTTCAAAGCTCTCGCACGAATACCACGTGGAGACGCGGATCAAAGGGACCCTCCAGAGGATCTCTCCCACAATCTCCTGATCAAAGAAAATTTGTAATCTCGTGTGATCCGCAATAAAGACGACCCGAATCTTTTTCTGCGACCACACATACCTTTTTTTTTCCCAAATTGAGGGGGGGCTTGAGCCCCCCCTAGGCCCAATGTAGGTCCGCCCCTGAATACATGCCAATAATACTCAATTGAAATGAGTATTATTGCTAGAAAATTTAGTACTATTGCTGCAGTGATTTTACTGTAGCAACATGTTTTTTAGCAGCCATGACAGAATAACTTTAGTACTATAGTGATTTCATTGTAGCTGCTACATCGGAGTCACTATAGCGCTATAGTGATTTCATTGTAGCTGCTATAATGAAATCACTGTAATCTCACACTAGGTCTCAAAATTGTATGTTTCAAGAGATCATGTGAAGTTATATAGACAATTGTATATTGGTAAATTCAACGACTTAACCAAGGCTATTTTAGTCTTGCATTAACCAAAATAGCTGTTGCAACTAATCTGCTGAAATGTGGATCTGGGCTTAGAGAAAAAGGTTGTCGAGACCAATTCTAAAATGAAATCCTTAAAAAGGACTGTTTGTAGTCCGCGCTAAATTTTATTCATACCCCAAAACTACCTCACAGACTCTGTTTCCTCCAAAAAAATATGATTTCCTTCTCATATCCCCCACCCGATTCCCTTCCTCCCCTTCCAAACAGTCAGAGCCCGCCACCTCACCACTTTCGCTCCTCCTCCTCCATAACTGTCGAAGCCGCCGGAGCACGTTGAGCCCGCCTGAGCCCACCACCCCACCACTTCCCCTCCTCCTTCTTCCCCATCACCACCGAAGCCGCTGTTAGAGCTTGTTACCTGCCATCGAAGCTACCTCCTCCATCTTCCCCACCTCCACCACTTCCCTTTCTTCTCCTTCCTCATCACTACGAGAGCCACTGCCGGAGCTCGTTGAGCCTGCCATCGAAGCCACCTTGTCCCTCCGTCTTCTCCACCGCCACCAAAGCCCTAACCCACCCTAGAGCTCCGACTCCGGCGGCTCTAGAGTGTGTTAGGGCTTTGGTGCCGGTGGAGAAGATGGAGGAGGTGGCTTCGATGGCCGGCTTGATGAGCTTCGCATGTGGCTCCGACGGTGATAGGGAAGGTGAAGGAGGGGTGGTGGCTCCGGCTACTTGGAAAAGGAGGAAGGAATTAGGTGGGAGGTAATCGTTTTTTTGTTTTTAGGAAACGAGGTATATGAAGTAGTTATGGGTATGAATAAAATTTCCCTTTTAATATGGGTAAATTGCATTTACCCCCCTGATGTTTAGCCCAAAATCACGTAACCCCACTATGGCTAGTAAACCACATTTTCCCCTTCAATTCTGTTTTGATTGGGTGGAAATTAACAAAATAAAAAAAGTTAGTAGTTGACAAAAGGGATATTGTGCTAACATTTGAAGCTATAGAGACCGATTTGGAACAAAAAAAACTCAAGGGGGTTAAGAGATTTTGGGCTAAACTCCACGAGGTAAAGTGTTATTTACCCTTCAAATTTAATTCATAACCTAAAACTACTTTGCATATCCCGTTTCCCCTATGGTTTCCCCTCCACACCCTTAAAAAAAAATATATCCAAACTACTCCCTCCACCTCATACCCCACCTCCAGCCCTTGCCCCACCTCCACCTCCAGCCCTTGCCCCACCTCCAGCCCTTGCCCCACCTCCACCTCCAGCCCTTGCCCCACCTCCACCTCGTCAGCGGCGAGCTGCCCCCTCCCATCTCCAGCGAGCATTTAATATTCCTACTTATATTTTCCACTCAAGCTAAATTAATCACACCATAGCCATAATGTTCTAAGATTTATTTGTAAGGAAAGGAAATGTCCCTATAATAGCAGAAACGACATAATAATTTAACAAAAAATTGGGTTGAATTAAGTACTTTCCTGTAATCACAGGAAAGTACTTATGGGTTTGTCATCATCGAGACTTGTGTATAATACCCCGAAAGCAAATTATGTTTGTCAAAAATTAAGTTGGTCTCAACTAATTAATTGATAGACCGGAAATTTTGTGAAATAATCATAACTTGTTTATGAAGTTTTTTTCTATTTATTCATAGATAGTCATAAATTTTAGGGTTTTTTTCAAACTAGCATTTAAAAAAGAAAATATTATTATAACAGCAATCCCTCAAAAATAATTTTAAAAGTAGCTAAAAGACAGCCACGTGGCGGGAGCGTGCAGTAAAGCGCCTGCTACGTATGCACGCTGGCTGCAGTTTTTTTTTTTCCTCTAACCCTTAAAATCGGTATTTCGAATATGGTTTTCATTAACCTTTAATCCCTCCCAATCAATGAGTCTGAAACTACATCTCAGACTGAAAACCATATTTCACATATGTTTTCTAAAACACACATGTGAATTACCGATTTTACTGTCAAAATTGAAGGAAAAAAAATTTCGATAGAACTCAAAATCCTATTCAATGGTGTAGACTGAAAACCATGTGTGAAATATGTTTTTTAAAACACAGATGCGAAGTACCGACTTTATTGTTAATGACCCAGCCTGAAAATCATGTTTCACATATGTTTTCTAAAACACATATGTGGATTTCTGATTTCACTGTCACATATGTTTCACACATATGTGAAGTCATTGACAGGAGTGAAGTCAGTTTCAACAACTTAATTTTTTTTTTTCAATTTTGACAGTTAAATCGGTAATCACATATATGTTTTAGAAAACATATGTGCAATATGATTTTTAGGTTGGGTCATTGACAGTGAAGTCGGTAACTCAAATATGTGTTTTAGAAGTCACATGGTTTTCAGGCTGGGTCATTGACAGTGAAGTCAGTTTCAACAACTTAATTTTTTTTTTTCAATTTTGATAGTGAAATCAGTAATCCACATATGTGTTTTAGAAAACATATGTGAAACATGGTTTTTAGGCTGGGTCATTAACAGTAAAGTCGGTAATTCACATGTGTTTTAAAAAACATATTTCACATATGGTTTTTAGTCTACACCATTGAATAGGATTTTCATGTATGTCAATTTTTTTTAAAAAATTTTGATAGTGAAGTTGGTAATTCACATGTGTGTTTTAGAAAAGATATGTGAAATATGGTTTTTAGTCTGGGATGCCGTTTTAGACTCATTGATGGGGAGGGATTAAAGGTTAATGAAAACCATATTAGAAATACCGACTTTAAGGGCCGGGGGGAAAAAAAAAACTGGCAGTCAACGTGGCAGGCGCTTTACTGTGTGCTCCCGCCACGTGACTGTCTATTGGCTACTTTTGAAATTATTTTGGGGGGATGGCTATTAAAATAATATATATTTTTTAAAATGCTAGTTTGAAAAAAAAACCTATATTTTTATGTGTGCATAAGAATGAATCCTGACCGGGTGGCCTATAAGATAAAGACACGTGCACACACTACAAGAAAAAAAATCATTTAGCCTCGAACTTTTAGCGATAACTATAGGAAAATTGTCCCTAAATATACACAATTAGCCATGTTTAGGTAATTATCTTGTTGGTAAAAAATATTGTTTAGCGTCGGCCATCTTGATTCCTTGCTGCGCACAAGCATATTTTCAACATTGGAAAGAAAATATGTATACAATATTGCACCTGTGTAGATAAAGAAGGTTTCTGCAATTACTGAGAAGTGAGGAAGATTTTGATAATTAACCTATTAGTAGGGAGGAATTGATAAAAAAAAATCTCATAAAATATATTTGCATGGAAATTGTATAAATGTATGCAAACGGATGACAATGATGGAAATTAATGTTGAGATTTGAGTTCCCGACACCTATTGTGTCAGGTGAATATATACCAAGCCCAGACCCAAAAGTTGTGCGCACACCCGGCGATCCATTGGGTGTAATCGGAAGTGCCGTGTTACAGATCGAACTACACCCTTCCGATATAGCAACTATATCGCATTATTCTTCCTTCTGCGCATTAGAACATGTGTCTCCGTTATCAAGCGAAAAAGACCTCTCCCCATGTGAAACACCATGCATTTCGATTTCCTTTGTAGACTCTTTCCATACCATCGGCTCCTTACCCTTGCTCATTCTCTTCTCATACTCTTTTGTTGATGTTTCTCTCATTGCAACATTGCTAATTGTACTGCTTCTCAATGCAGCTGAATCCCTTCTACGTTTATCGTCAATTGTGATATCTATACATTGATCATCCTTTCCATTACTCTCAATATCTCCAAATAGCAGCAATTTGAGTTTGAGTAACTCTTTTTTCCTTCCAACAAAATTGACATTTCGTGGAAACGGAAATCCCTCCTCGGCCAACTCCTTTCACCTTTTCACCTTCTCCTCCACACTCCTCCTTCCCAATCCCATCCCAACCTGCACAACCAGATTCAAGATGCAGTCTCTGAAGTTGCCCGCATTTGTTTCCAAACTCGCATCCGTCCGTGAAAAGCCCTTTCACCATCTCCCACCATTCTTCTTCCAAGCTCAATACGTCGACCAAAGCTTGCCCCCATCTCTCTCCCACAACTCTCCCCTCCTCTTGCCGATATCTCTTGCATTGCACTACCCCTTTGAAAGACCGAAGAAGACCAGGAGCAATTTCCTCTGCTCCAAAAACACCCTCATCTCCTCGATACTATATGGGTTTGAGAAGGATTTCCGCATAACCATGACCACCCCATAGGCGGTCGCAACCATCGCCAACCTTGACATGTCGTGCGCACGGGCGTCCCAGCACCGTCTTCGGTTTGAGATGAAACACGACACTCCTTGCATTTCAAGCTCGGCATGGAACCACTGGATGAAGCAGAGTAGCAGCAGATTTTGGCCACACATGTTGAGGTATACATCGCAGCTCCTCACCCATGGTGTAGAGGGTCACTGCATTGAGGTACCGCTCGAGATTCGAGCAAACACGGGCACTAAATAGATACTATAGAGAGAAAAGGGGCCTTATTTGCCTATTACTTGTCATTCAAAAGAGAAGAAGGGACCTTGATTACAGTCATTGATAGTTCTCAAGAAGAGAAATCGGGTGAAGGAATAAAAATTGAGCTGATTTTAAGAAAAATCAGAAGAAGGAATGAAAGCAGGGTTTAAATAGCCTCTTACTTGCCATTCAAAAGAGAATAAAAGCCAATGAACCTTAATTACAACTATTGATGGCTCTTCATGAGTGAAATCAGGTTAAGAGGAGAGGAAGATCTGGTGGGATTGACTTCCAATTTGGAGTTAATGGTGTTGATTATGCTCACTGAGGAGTAGGAGGGAAGAGGAGAGGGAAATCCGGTAGTGGTCATAAAATGGATACCTCTCTCTCTAATAACCGATTGTGGCCCTCCACATTGACATGTAAAATCTATCATGAATAGATGATATCGAAAAATCGAGAAAAAGAGAGATAATTACGGAGATCAAGATTTAAGAGGGCTGGTCCGGTTGGATGCATTGGATATATGAGATCGGAATATGTTGATTTATTGGATGCATTGGACGGTTGAGATCGGAATAGGTTAGAGTCATAGTCTTGCTGATCTGATGATCATTTCCTTTTTGGGAGATCCAGAGATTAGGATTTAAGATTGTTGGATGCAATGGACGACTGAGATCAAGTGGTTTATCCCCCGGGGTGAATGTTTACATGGGTTTAAATCCTAACAATTTATTTTAAATGAATCATGACCATTGTTTGTACCCTCCATAAAATTGTCCCATATTATATAATTATATAGATAATAAGTACACAATAAGTATCTCGGGCTCTTGAGCTGGGCTTTCGAGCTTCCTTTTGGGTCGGGTCAAGCCGAGCTGCGGGCTCAAGGTGATGGCCCAAGCCCTGCCCATGGTATGTTCGGGTGGGGCCAGGTTCGGACCAATGGGTTTTTTTTACACCCTTAGCGTACTCCACTTACCTACTCCATAGGCTAAATAGACACCATATGACACTTTTTAATCGGTTTTTTTGTTGATGTATGGTCAATCTAATATGGATAGATTATGATTAAAAAAAATAATCCGAATAATAAATTTTAAATCAACCCGATAAAGCCGGAACAAATTTATTGTTATATAATTTTTTCTCAATTTTATTTATTTTTAATAATTGTTGGGAGGGGTGAACCTAACTTGACCAAGTCTTAACTCCGGTTAAAAAATACCACATGGCATCCATTTAACCCATGGAGTAGGTAAGTAATGCTTCTAAAATATGAGACATTGATATTGCTCAATTAGATGTGTATCAAATTTTATGTTCCTTGTATATATAGAAAATAAAAAGAAAAATGATTCCAATTTCTGTTCCCAATTTGGGCTAGGTAGCCTAGGTTAGGGGTTGCCTACATTTGGACTTGAGCGGTTGAGCCAAGCCTCTGCCAAGGCCCAAGCTAACAGCCCTAAGTGGGCCCAAATTAGGCCCAACAATGGGCCGTGCTCGTCCGGGCCCATTGATAGCCCATCAACAAAACCCGGGAAACCAAAAAAAAAAAATCATCAACAAAACCCTCCGAGAGAGAGCGCGGGACACGGTACACGGGGCACGGGCGAACTGATTCGAATTCCAGTGTCCCGCGTTCGACCCAAGCCAGTAACACCGAACGCTTCCGCCGGGCTGCGGCGGCGCTCTTCGTCCCTCCGCCCACCTCATCCTCTAGGGTTTCGCCTCTCGACCTATTTCCCTCTCTCCCCTGCATCATCGATTCGATGTAAAATGGACAAGGAGAATGTCCTACCCGGAACGATTCACGACCCCAAATCACCGGCGATCATAACCGAGGAGCAAAGGGCCCGGATCACCCACAACTTCCGGGCCGCAAAGGCCCTCCTCGCCCGCAAGCGGCCCCTCGATGCCGCCGCCGCCGCCCCGATCCCCTCACCCAAGTTGGTGCCCCTTTCCTCACCCCTTTCTTTCTCGTTTCATTTGATTCACCAACTATTCATTGTCTGTCCCTGTTCAGATGCAGCAACACAAATGGGTCGATCCCACGGGCCTCCCCCATCCCTCGGGCCCCACTCTCCGAGATCCAGGCCGGAGCCCGGAGGGAAGATGGATTTTCCACTCCGGTGAAGCCTCTCAAAACTTGTAGTAATAACCGGAACAATGTTGTCCCGCCGCGACCGTGCGTTCTCGACGAAGAGCTTGATGAGGACTTTCTTAGAGAGATTGATGCTATCTGCGAAGAGAAATCCACGGCCAAGAAGGAGAGGCCAAGCCCAGAGAGCGCGGTGCTTGACGGGACTGATGCAAGAAGTAGCGAGGGGCCGGGAGATGAAAGGTTGAGCATGTTTCAAGATGCGGAATGCGGCTCCGTGCCGCAGAAGTATCAAGATTACTTGCGATCGCTGAATGATGCCCAAAGGGAGGCGGCCTGCAGCGACATTTCTGTTCCGCTGATGATTGTGGCGGGCCCAGGAAGCGGAAAGGTCTGCTTTTCTCTTGAATTTCTGTGAATACCCATGAACGATTTTGTTTATTTCTTTCTCTCATTGTGTTGCTGTTTTGTTCTAACTGTCCATATTGTGGCAACCCAGACATCGACTATGGTCGGGCGTGTGTTGACGCTCTTGAAAGAGGTATTGATTCTACTACCAACATGGTTAAGATGATGTTATTGACAATTTTGTACGTACATAAATTCCTTCTATCTCATGTAGGGAATCAGCCCAACCCACATCCTTGCGATGACTTTCACGACTGCTGCCGCATCTGAGATGAGGGATCGTATTGGAGCAGTGGTAGGGAAGGCGGTCGCAAAGGAACTTGGGATCAGCACGTTCCACTCATTCTGTTTGCAGCTCTGCCGGTCACATGCTGAAAAGTATGCAATTCCTGAGCTTGAGGTTCTTGCTTACTCAAGGATTTTCTTATAAACTTCCGAATTTTTGAATACCAAGAAGATATTATACATTTATTCTGAATTAAAAAGAAATGAAGTAAAAAATTAGCATACAATAGGAGGAGGGAAAAGGCAAGTGAAGGATAGGAGGGGTTGAACAAGGATGAAGATGGAGGTGGTGGAGACTGGAGAGAGGGGGCTACCAGGTTTCTAGATCGAAGAACTCGGTGACTACACACAAATACAGGGACACACAAATACAGGGAGAGTCCTTTTTCTTCATGTCTTGTGGGAATTGTGTTTTGTAGGAGTCTGTCGCATACGATTTCATACACATTTATCAGATTTCATTAATCATTACACTTGTCTCATTTAACTTTTTTCATCAAATTAAATTATTTAATATAGTCTTATGTTATTCTAGGTTTTGGACCTTTGATTAGACTTTAATATAGCTTTCTATTTCCCTATTCCACTTAAATGCATGCTTATAGTTTTTAACTTACCCAAGCAGGTCAAGCCCAAATCATGTGCAGCTCTTTGCTGTAGCATACTGTGTAAAACTTGTAACCAAGTTGCTTCTAGTAGGTCTACGACCTATATGATCTTGATACCTCTTAACGTGTTAACAGGTTGGGTCGTACTGCTGAATTTCTTATATATGGACATGGGCATCAAAGAAGAGCAGTCATTGAGGCTATGCGTCTAATGGAGAATGAGCGAAAAAATGGACAAGTAATTGGAGGTCATGAGTTTGATGAAATTTCAAATGGTGATATTGCAAAATCTTTCAAAGAGAAGTCAAAGAAGTGGCAAAAATTTGTGACACAGGTGCATTATTCATATCACTATATTGCTTTATGGAGCACCGTAATAACTAACAAGTACTCAAACTTCTTATTCATGTTACAAGAACTTCGAAAGTCAAAATCACATGCTAATGACTGTCAAGTACCCATCAACCCTAGTCAAATATGAATTAGTGATAATTACAAGTAACGAGTAGCAACTATTAACCTTTATGAAACATAATTAGTGATCTGTGATCAGTAGCAAATAGCAAGTAGCCACCAACAACTAATAGCCTTGGAGGGTCACCTAGGCATTTCGTTTGATTTATTTTGGTGCCTTAGTTTGATCATATAGTAGTAAACAATACATTTTTCACCATACCCCTTGAAGGAACTTTTTGTTGGTGCACTGCACTCCACACAGTGCTATCGGTGTCTCTTTAGGTTGCTGCGTGGGAGTGCTTGGTTTAGTTGAGAATTAGCATGGGTTCGGCCCTAGCTCGGTCCTAGTGCACACATGGGTGCGATTAGGATCAAGTGTATGGCTCGATGCCAATTTAGGATTAGTTTGGGTTCGAATTAGTGAGACCAGTTTGGTCTGGTTCAGTTTAGATCAGAGTTTGTCGACTCGGTTAGGACTTGGGTGTGCAATATGTGCACACCAAATGCACACCTTGGTCGATTGTGGGGCACACGCTGTAGTCATTCTGGCACATGCAATTAAGTCGGTCCCAAAGGGCTTAGGCTGAGTTCATATGTCCAAGTAGTTTGGGCACAACTATCAGGTCAATCCCAAGGAGCTCCCTCGGGTGCATGCGTCATCGACTAACCAAAGTGACTCATAATGGTTATACATGACGATGATACATGATCACATGTTGTCGTGCTCAAGCTAGATGTTTCGGTGGACACATATACCACGCGAGTTGGTCACTTGCCTTCGCTTAAAGGCTGTCATTGTAGGTTGCAATCCTAATTCATTGTTTTAATGAACTATGAAAGTATAAGAGTCGCATGCTAGACACATATACCATCACACGGCTCAGACCTATTGACTTTGCCTTCATTGATGCAATCATGCAATGCTTCATGCCTTGTAATCCATGTAGAAACCTTCTCTGCTACGATCTCAACTTCAGTGGACGATGTCGACATACGAATATTGTCTTCTCCAAAAAGGAGGTCTTCGACAATCAACCAAATGCAAGCCTCAAAGTCGACACATGACCGTGAAATTTCCAAGTAGAAGAAAGATCTCAACCTTGATGTTGATAGAAATACATGAAAAAGGCTCTAGGGGCTTCCTATGTGATGGAGAATGGTTAACATTTAACAAGGAAGAACCCTAGCTTTCAACATCAAAAAGATGGAGAGGATGGCTTCTAGAAATAAAGACCTCTGAAACTGTGAGCCAAGAATCTCTCTATTGTAAACCATAAAGCACAAGAGAGACTCAGAAAATTCGTAAAAAACAATCCTTATATAGATATTAGAGAAACCCTAAAGAGTCCTACCAAAATTAGGACTCTTTTAAATACAGATTGCTGAAATATATGGTCCGCTCGATCTGCCTATCCGATCGATCTATCAAGGAAAAAACACGATTGCATCATGAAAACCACATCTATCCGGTCTACATGTCGCCAACAGATATGTCTGGAAAAAAACTTTTGTTTTTGATACGACGGTCTGACCTGTCTGTACTCTGTAGCAACTCTGAGCGATCTGGCGGAAAGAGGCAATATCAAAAACCTATAATCCGATTGGTTAGGTAGAACGAATGTTCTTTCCGTAAAAATGACAATCCGGTTAGTCTGATCAATAGTTTGACGGGTTTGACTTGCTATACTCAATATTGTCTGAATTTCGAAGGCACTTTAATTTATAAAAACACAGAGATCTAGAAAACTCATGTAATCAAATAGAGGAACCTTGAAAAAGATAATTGACACAAAATCAAGGTAATCACGAAATCGATGATGTCAAAAAAATACGATTGTGCATGTGTAGTCTAACCAACGGTATTCTAAGGTATCTAAATTCACTTTACCTGAGTTCTAAAATGGCCTTCTTTGTGTAGTGTTTGGACTTGATTCAATTGATGAACTTGCTCCTTAATTAAATTCATCTTAGACTTTGACTTGATCGTCATAGTGGCTCGAAGGCTCGAACTCGCACCATACAATTACAACTCAAAGACGGAGTCAGCCAACACTCAATTTCTTCACAGTAAATTCCACCCCTTTGGCCACATGCGTGCTTGCTTTCTTTAGCCATGGGCCAAAAATTGACGCTTTTCCAGTGTACTCTGGATTCTGCACGATACTATTGTGTCCTTTTTGGTCGCTCATGTGCGTGACTTGGTACTGGCGAGGATTGAAAACACTTGCCTGCAATTGTGGGTCATCAGATACCGTTGTGTTCAAACAGTTAATATTCTGATATAATGCTGCTATGTTTCTTTTCAGGCTAAGGCTTCTGGAAAAACTTCTGAAGAATTAAAAAAAATGGATGATGAGATTGGAGTAAGATTGCATTTTCTTGTTTAGATGATCTAAGATGGCAAGTTGGCAACTTTTCTAATAAAATTTTAAATTGCTATCTTTGTATTTATAATCAGGCTATGATTCTTGGACATTACAATGATATACTTAAATCCTGCAATGCCCTGGACTACCACGACTTTATTAACTCTTCAGTGAAGTTACTCACTGATTTTCCTGAAGGTTTTACCATCCTGGTTATATAATTCCTGCATAGGACTGCATTTGTGTGGGGAAACTAATTTAAGCTTGTTAAATACAGTGTATAGGGGGTGCATAGAAACATGGAAAGCTATAGTAGTAGATGAATTTCAGGATACAAGTTCTATGCAATATCGTCTTTTAAGGATTGTAGCTTCTCATAATCGTGTAACCGTTGTTGGCGATGAAGATCAGGTACACTTTTCAAATTGAGCTTCGTTTAAAGTAATTCTCTTCCATAGTTGGTAGTTATCTCGAGACTAAGCATGATTATCAGTGTTAAAATTCTGAATTTTATGTTCATATTTTAGTCCATTTTTGGCTTTAATGGTGCCGATCTTTGTGGATTTGATTCCTTTCGTGGAGACTTCCCAACTCACAAAGAGGTTTGTGTTGTGCTCCTTTGACTAGGTTCTGTTTTGCCTCCACCAACTTGCTTGTATGAGTTAAATTCCATTGATACTTGAACTGTAAAAAAGACTTAGTTTGAAACTTTGGATGTTTGTCTTTCTATGTTGATGCTTACAGGTTAGATTGAACAAGAATTATCGCTCCACACGGTGTATCGTTGAGGCAGCAACATCTCTTATTTGCAACAACGTTAACCGAGGTCAACTCAAGAAAGTTGAAACTGATAATTCTAGTGGGTGCAAAGTATCCTTGTCAAAGTTCTGGTTTTTGGAATTCAAATTCCTTGTCTGCTTGATATTAATCATACTTCTTCCATGTAATGTTGGAATAGTTCTATCCTTCACAATCTTCAGATTACCGTTAAAGAATGCCACAATGAAGATGCACAATGTGCGTTTGTTGTTGATAAAATTTTGGAAATCACATCTGGTAGTACAACTTCTAAGTGCTCCTTTGGCAATGTAGCAATACTTTATCGGAGACAGGTGAATTCTTTTGCAGTGTTATATATATATATATATATATATATATATATATATATATATATATATATATATATATATATATATATATATATATATATATATATATATATATATACATACATACATACATAGGATAGGATAACCGATACTTCAAATTGGTGCTTTTTTTTTCTGCAGATCTCTGGTAAAGCATTTCAGATATGCTTCCGCAACAGGAAAATTCCCTTTAACATTCATGGCGTGGCCTTCTATAGGAAAAAGGTTTATTGAAAAATTCCTTTTTGTATTTATTTTCTAATCACCTTTTAAGTATGAACATGATGAGTTGCTTTGGAAAACTTTCCTCAAGTGTTAATGTGTCAAATAAGCTTGTTCTGGTGTTAACTGTTCTCCTGCCCTGATTTATTAGATGATCAAGATTGTACTCACTTATAGTATTAGTAGATACCTCGGACTACTTAGGGCATGGTTAACTTAATTGATTAATCAGTTGGTCTCATTGATTAGATTCTAACTACCTAATCAAATCCTCGTTATGTTTCTTCTATGCTTGTGTTCTTGCAGTGTTTGATATTTGGATGGGTAATTTGATTCTGTTAGGAACTTTTATAGACTTGTTTATATATTATGTTTATGTGTAAGACATGCATGCTAATTTCTAGGGGAGCTTTCCCATTAATAATGTGTATAACTGTACATTGGGCGTTTGACCTTCATCTAGTACTATGAAACATCCTTATGCTCAAGTCCCTTTTTAACTTGATGCAGACTCATCATCCTAAACTTTCGAAGGAAGAATTCATTGTTGGAATTGATATATCAAACTCCTCATTGGATCTTCCACAATTGTCAAATCAAGGATGAGATGCTCATCCTTGATTGATGGCAGTCACTCCATGATCGCATCAAAAGACGGTATGACCTCCAAAGGTGAATGAATACACAGCACTAACTTCCATCATGAGCTCGACTTCATACTCTACCACGATCACGTCAATAGTTTTCTCCGCAAGCTCTTGACCAAATTCCTCTGTGGGCATCTCTTTGGGATGATCATTTGAGAGGGAAGCCTAATACCAATCTCCAAGTGGAAATTCCCTAAGGAGATGATCTGTGGAGATGATATTCTGTATTTTTTGCAGAATATTCTTCGGATATAGCCATGAGTGTCTCTTTGAAATCTGCACCGGTGAGGAAAGGCCAACTCCAATTGATAATTGGAGATTCTCTGGAGGAGTTGTCTACAGAGAAGGATCCTCTGTCTTCCTTATATTTCCCTTACGAAAAACTTAAGGGCTTGGATTGGCAACGTGCAATGGTTGTGATTTTCCGTCCTCCCGCCTTTTCACGCTTCACCTTACGAATCTCTCGTCGGTAGTAATTTTGCTGAAGTTAAGAATCAGTAAGGTGAACTTCCCATGTGAGCTGCTCGATCCGTTTTCTTAACTTATTTATACCCTTGCATTGGTCTTGTCCCGTCGTGGATTCAATATCTTCTTCATGATAGAACAAGAAGAAAGCTCGCTTCGATACTAATGGAGAAAGTAAAAAAAAAGGATCCCATAATGGTGGATCAATGATGGGTCATCCACAAAAGAGAGCAGAGGGGGAAAAAGAGAGACGAAGTCTTCATGAAACTCTTTTACTAAGATTTAGTAAATGTTGAAATTTATTTTTTATTATTCATAAAAAACTGATTACATAATGATGGAGGCCCCTCTAGACTTACCTAAGAAACGATTGTAACACAACACTGCAATATAGGACCAAAATCTAGCAAGAAATAGGAGTACTAATTAAAGCTGAATAATTTTTCTATTTTTTTTATTTTACTTTCCATATATTTTCTACCCGTATATCTTTCTTTTTTATGGAAAAAAGAAGAAAATATGGAAATAGGGAAGAAAGAGCGAGAGAGAAAGGGGGGGGAAATCCAGACCTTTATAAAGCCAACTTGCGACTAGAAGGGGAAGTGAGCCTCCTCCTGTGAGAGAAATAACTTGGCTCCCTTCTCACCCACGGTTGGGGCCCATGGGGGAGAAGGAGATTATAAACTTCCTATCCTTGGAATCGATACTTTTTCTCCTACTTTTGATTATTGCATTGCAACTACTAATGCTAATTAAACCTCCTTATAAATCTAATCCTTATCCCTTTCTGTTTAGATTCATCTCCATACTTATCCAATTAACTAAAAAAACTCAAATCCCCCCCCCCTCCCCCCCTGTTAAAAAAAAAAAAGAAAAAAGAGAAAAAAATGACACCCAAAATCAGAAAAAGGCATATAATACATTTTTTTTAAATGACTCCCAAACTCACTAATGGCACCTAACTAAACCTAATCGGTCCACCAAGTGACTTAATAAACTAAAAGTTAGGCATTTCAATTCCCCTATAGTGCTCTTGCGTCACATCCTTTATAAGGTCATTTTGTAATACAAGAAGTTCATGTAAACATCCTTAATAAAGTCATTTTGTAATACAAGAAGTTCATGTACCTTTGGACTTGAGTGGATTTCAGATTTGAATGGACACACTGTGACCTAGGTCGTATGGCATTGACATTAGCCTTTGTTTTGTTGACTATACCAATTTACAAGGTCGACTTTGTTTGGAAGTAGGTATAACTTGTGCTCGTGTTATTGAGTCAGACCAATTCCTCAGGATCAAAGATGTTATCAAATAGTTCCAATCATTATAAGGTTTTTATTATCGTATAATTCGTCCAAAATACTCTATTACCCCCATCCTTAACGGATTTGAGCATTGTATGACACGATGTTATTCAATTTCAATGTCACTTATACATGTCGTGTGGTAAGCATGATATGATTTGGCATTTTGAACTTTGTATGGACGTAGATAGAATTAATACAATTTCTTCTGATGTTTGTGTTTCCTTTTAACTTTGTTTAGAAAAAAATTCCAGTGCAAGTTTCTCGATGCAACTCTAATGACTGTTTTAAACCTTAGCTTTATAGTTTGGTGGATTATTTCATAAAATACTAGGGGAACACCGTTACGAGAAAGAGTTGGGGTTCAAATCCAAAACACTGACAACTTTGATATGGATCATGTAACGTGACGAGGTTTGAGCATAATATAGGCCTTAAAGGAATCAATGGTGCGATTTTATAGTTTATTTGTGCATCACGTTTTCATGTATGATGTGCATCTTGGAGAGGAAATTGCCTCAACGCCATGATTTTCTTGTCCTAACCCTTTTGTATAACCAGTCAGCTTGGATTTGAGACCCTCTTTCACAGTAAATATTTGGCGAATGTTGATGCATGACCAATGTGGTTATGCCCTAAAGGATGCTGAAGAGACCAGAGAACAAATTAACTAGCAATTTAAAATACAAGGTAACCTTCAATTATTCAGAATAATATGGAATATTGAATATGAAATACTAGAGGCCTAATCGTAAACATGTAATGCAAGTTTCCCTGTTAAGATTCAAGTGATTGGAAGTAAATAATTTTTTAGGTATGGGCTGCCAATATTCAACCCAGTCAAATTTTCATAAGGATTTGAAAGAAATATCACATGCTCAATTGTTGTTTATCGTAGTCACATGTTCATGTGATGTCGACATTTTAAACTAAACAATAGAAAATGAAATTAAAGACTTCCTCTAGGCTTAGTCTAGAGAGTGACAAAGATTAAGGGTAAATTTTAGATTTCACCACAAATTTTACCAAACAAAACTATCAAAGAACCAAGAGGCAAGAGTTGGCCGATGATAAAGACCCATGAACATAACTGGTGGTCCGGAATCACGAGAAGCACATGGCACACACCAGAAGCGCAAGAGCATTTAGCTCTAGGCCCGGGGGCCGCGAGGATGTCGTGCGGGGGCATAAGGACGCTAGGCTTGGGGACGCCGAACACGATATATATATATATATATATACATATATATATATATATATATATATATATATATATATATATATATATATATATATATATATATATATATATATATATATATATATATATATATATATATATATATATAAAGAGAGAGAGAGAGAGAGAGAGAGAGAGAGAGAGAGAGAGAGAGAGAGAGAGAGAGAGAGAGAGAGAGAGAAACGAGCCATATGTTGAAGATTCATACTATTCATCTGCACCCCTTTAAATCGACTTCAAATTTTATACATTAATCTCCTCTAAGCAACCATCCAAAGCAAGTCTAAAGCTGGAATGTGAAAATAGGCTACATAAAAGTGACAAAAATACTTAGAAAAGAGCCAGAAATTATACTAAAATAGATAATGGGCTCCAACTGAGTTGGGCCTCAAGTTCAAACTAGCCTCCAAGAAAAGTGAGTCTGGATTCACAAATCCTCCTTTGTCGATGCTGACAAACCTGTAGATCGGGCACATTGAGTGATTTGATATCCTCATTAACTCTCCTCGGCTGAGAAGAGTTTGCCTCTAGCGAAAGAGAACTGTTGTACTGCTTCATTAAGTCTGGCTTGATCAGCTGCAACTCCTCTCGAGTGATCCATGTGTCGTCTGAATCTGGTTTACCTGTGCGTCTAATAAGGTATGTTGTCCATATTGTTGCCTATATGCCTATATTTTTTGCACCATATCTATGCTTAATTTTTATTCTAAGAATGCTGAAATTTTAATTTTGTTGAATGAATTATCTCTGTATTGTTAAATCTTGACTTCCGCTAAATATTGAATGGATGTGTTTGTAGGTGCAAAAAAGCGACGGTGTTGACGTGCCGCTGTTCTTTGTTTGCTCAAACCGTACGAGATTATAAGCTACTGCTTCGGAGTGTGGAGCACGGTTGAGTGAGATCAAGGGGTTGTGGGAGATATCACCTTGGGTCCTCTGATCCTCGATCTCCTTCAGGAATTTTCTTCTGGGAGAGTTTCGGATAGAGTGTCCAAGAGGTGTTACAATGGTTTGGGGTTTGGAGAGAAAGAGGGGTCTTGGAGTCGCTTTTCCCTCCAATCTTCCTCCGACGTCGCTTTCGCTTTGCTTTGCTTTTGGCTTCAACTTGGCTTCTGCCTTGCTTTGGTTTTAACCCTTGAACGTTGAAGAAGAGACTAGTGATGCTTTGATCCTTCCGGGCTTGGAGCTTTTGTCGGATAGGACTTTGCTTTGCTTTGCTCGTCGTTCTTTGTGTTCATTGGTGCTGGCGCTTGCTTTGGTTTCAGCTTCAGCTTCAACCTTGGCTTTGCTTTGCTTCGACTTCAGCTTTGTATTGGCGTCTGCTTTGCTTTGACTTTGGCGCTTGAACTTTGACGAAGAGAAACTTGCGGGGCTTTTGATCCTTCTGGGCTTCGCGTGTTATCGGCTAGGATCTGCGTTGTTTTGCTCTTTGTTCTTCGTTTTCGTCGGCTCTGGCACGTGCTTTGCTTCTGCTTCGCTTTGGCTTTGACTTGATTGGTGGCCGGGATAAGGCTTTTGGGTCTTCTTCCTCTTGCTTTCTCCTTCGTGCAGAATTAGAGCTTTGGTTTGAGTGAAGACTAGTGTAGAGTCTTCACAAATTTCTTTTCCCTGTTTCTTCTTCGTGCGCGAATCGAAGCCTTGATATTCAAGTTTTTTTGGATCTAGTTGAAGGATTTATTCATTATTGAGCATGAATTCTTTGGTTTTTGCAGAGATATGCTCACATGAACCTTCAAAGATACACAATCTTCAAGAGTGGGAGAGCGTCTTCTTCTCAACAACACTTCCTTTCTTACTTTTTCGATCTTCATGGAGACTAGTGTAGAGTCTCCAGAAACTTCTTCTCCAATCTTTCTTCTTCGTGCATGGAGCGAAGCTTTTGATTTTGAAGTGCTTAGATCTCCACGGAGGGTTTATACTTGATCGAGCAGGGATTCTCTGATTTCAGAGATATGCACGCACGAACCTCTCAAGGCATGTCCAAGCGTGGAGTGTAGCCTTCTTCTTGGTAGAGCTTCACCTCTTGCTTTTTGGATCTTGAACTTCTTACCCTCGATCTCTTATTTATAGGTGAGGAAAAGTGGTCAGAGGCCATTTTCGTCATTTTGCACCCCCACACTCTCATAACTACCAGGATTTGTTCCCTATATTTCTCCCGGTGGTTATGGCTTTGAATTGATTCGGGCTATTTCCATTTGCTGCTTGAGCCTGTTTTGCGCACTTGAGTCGTTGATGGTCGGGGCCCATATTCCAATCGTTGAATCGTTGGGTTCGACGCAGATCCACGTGTGGGTAGACGCCCGCACGCATCCTTTCTTTCCTTTTATTTTCTTTCTTTTATTTTATTTCTTTTTCCCATGCTGGCCGGCCCTGCTTGTCACTGAGGCTAGTCGGTCCTGCTCCAGGGCCGGCCGACCTTGCATGATACTAGGGCCGGCCAGCCCTGGTGTCGTGGTTGGTCGCCCTTGATGTTGGGACTGGCCTACCTTTGTCCTTCTGACGTCTCGGGCACGTGAGGGGTCTTGTTGACGTTCTGACCACGTGAGTGGACTTGTTGAGGTCCCGGCCACATGAGACTTGTTGACGTCCCTACATGGTTTGTTATTTCGATTTCGTGTTTGGTTTCGGTCTAGGCTGAAACCGAAATTGCGATAGTTTGACCGAAATGGTGGAAAATTTTTAAAATGGCCCAAAAAGGGGTATTTTGCTGGATTTTTTCAAAATTTTAAATTATAGTCTTTTATTGTTGTGCATGCATATTTACTTGAATTGTTAAAAACAGACACCTATGCAGTCAAAGTCGGGAGTCGGCCTCTAGTCGGGACTAGTCAGCCAAAACTTATTCTAACTTCTCCCCCCTCCCTAAACATATATGATATATGAACTAGCATAAAAGTCAATAAGTATATGATATTAGTTGGTCAATAACGATGCATGCCTTCACACTCAACAACATGAGTATAAATACATAAGTAATAAAACGCAGTTGTATTGGCTTCATGCCCATGTTAGAAGACTTAGAACTAAGAATTCGTCACAATCTTTGCTTGCTGATGTTTAATCTGTGAACAATCCCAATTTTGATTGTAGGATTATATGAATATCAACAAATTAATAATAATTATTTGTCTATGTTTTCATCTCAGATTCTCAGATCCTCAACAAAAGATTATAGGGAAGAGCTGTAGTTGCGACTCAAGACTTCAAGGCAATGCAAAAAATTCAAACTAAATTGCTAGCAGAGACTCCTTGCAAAATTTTTTTTACCCATTTGCTAGTTGGGTCTAGTCAGGATTCCGCCCATCTATGAAAGAATCAGAATTAGTTGGTCGGTAAAAAGCCGCCTGGGGACTAGTCGCTGACTAGTTCCGATTTTGATAGCATAGACACACACACCAAACCTTAAATTATTTATTAAATTTATATTGTTTACGTCACCAATAAGATAAAATTACTCATCCTCAGTCCAAGTCAATTTTTCTTCGCTTGTCGTCCATTTGAACTCATCATCATTAGTTCCTAACACACCAGCACCACCGTAACCTTCGATTGACGGACAAGGTCCACTATCGCTCCCGCTGGGTCCAAGCTGCGTTGGCATCCAGTGTCTCTCAGCTCGACCTAAGTTCGTCTGTCGATATCGAGCAATCTCGTCTTTTGTCTCGATGTCTGAACTCTGAAGGGTACTCGATATCATTATCTGGTTCTGAACGAGCTCTAGTGGATAGAGTCTGGATCCATTCCTTCTTCTTTGTTGTCCTAGGGGTCTGAATTTGAATTACGTATTCTCCGCTCCTTAATTTTTAAGTTATTAAAATATGTAAATACAAAGTAATTTTCATGTGTTTGTACCTGACGACAAGATCTGAGTAATCGGGTGGCAAGATCCGGTGAATCGAACAACAAATCCAAGGAATCCGGTGAGGTTCGACGGCGAAATCCGACAAAGTCGGCGTTGAATTACGGTGACTCCGGCGAGGTTCGACCTCAGATTTTGGCGATTTCGGCGACTTTGGGCCTCCGCGCGACAAGATCTGGCGAGGTCTGGTGACGATTTCTGGCAAAATCCAAAGATTTTGGTGAAATCCGGCGAGATCGATGTTGAATTCCGACGAAATCCAGCAAGGTTTCGGTTGAAATCCGGTGACTTCGGCAAGCTCTGGCGATTTCAGCAAGGTTTCGGTTGAAATCCGGTGACTTCGACAAAGTTTCGATCGAAATCCGACGAAGTTGGCCTATGGTTTCGATCGAAATCAGCCCCCCTATTTTAAAGGACCCCAGGTTCTCGAAAGGTTCGAAACTAGCCCACAGTTTTGCGAAATCGTGGGCTGGTTTCGGTCGAAATGATTAAAATGCCCCAATCTCTAGTTGACCGAAAGTCCAACCTCAAATTGTACCAAAATTAACCAAAATGTACCATATTTTCTCTAAATTATGGTATTGGGGGTTTCACACCTGCCTTTTGTTTTGATCACCACCGAAACCAAAATATTTTATCAAAATTTTGATATTTCGGTCAAAATTTTGATCCATGCGTCCTGGCCACATGAGTAGTCTTGTTGTCGTCTCGGCCATGTTAGGAGACTTGTTGATGTCTCAGCCACGTGAGGAGACTCGTTGACGTCCTGCCCATGTAAGGAAACTTTTTGACGTCCGGCCACATGAGGAGACTTTTTGATGTCCCGGCCATGTGAGGAGACTTGTTGACGTTCTGGCCATGTGCGGAGCTTGACTGCTTGAGTTGATGTCCTGGCCACGTGAGGATCTTTGTTGACGTCTCGACCACTTGAGAAGACTCATCGATGTCTCGACCACGTAAGGAGACTTGTTGATGTCTCTGCCATGTGTGGAGCGAGTTGACGCTAGAGACTTGAGTTGACGTCAAGGCCACGTGTGGGGCTTGAGTTGTCGTCGAGGCCACTTGTAGGGCTTGAGTTGATGTCGGGGACTTGAGTTGACTTCAAGGCCACGTGTGAGGCTTGAGTTGACGTCAAGGCCACATATGGGGCTTGAGTTGACGTCAAGTCATGTGAGGACTTGAGTTGTCATCGAGGTCACGTGAGGACTTGAGTTGTCGCCCTGTTGAGGTCACGTGAGGACTTGAGTTGACATCTTGTCGAGGTTATATGAGGACTTGAGTTGACGTCCTGTAGAGGTCACCGAGTTTTGATGGTTTGGGTTAAGACATTTTTCGATGCCTGTAGTGTTGACTATACCTACATTGAGTAGTCTTTTTTGCTGAATCATGTGGTGTTTATGCGTTCTACTGATAACAAACGTCTTGTTAGTTGGACTTTGAGTTGTCAAAAGGCTTAAGATCGTACCACAAGTCAACCTTGTGTACATCAAGTTGGTGTCGGAGCAATTTGACTCCGTTCTATCAGTGTCTGATTTCCTTGTTCTCTTTTTCCATACGAAACTCTGACCTACAAGCGATTTCTTTCGTCCTTTGAAAAATGTAGGCTTATTCTTTTTCATCCAACAATCTCTCCAATTGGAAATTACTATTCAACTTTTATAAAGGAAAGAGCTTGTGATTTAAATCTTTGTCTTGTGTAATATTTTGGTATATATTTATGAAATGCCCTGCAATGTAACATCTCTTTAAATATGTGTGCTTTCTCTGTGCAACAGGTTATCAAAGCCATTATGGCAATACTTAGGACCACGTTGCCTAGTTGTGATGATAGTCCATATCGTCAAGCCTTCAAAGCACTTCTTCCTGGCGATAAAGAAGAAAAGAAAATGGTGCATTTTTGTTTTCTTCCTCTTGCATAACTGATTTGCTGCTCTTGTGATGTCACCCTTCCTTTCAAAGAGCTGTTCCTTCAATATCTAATTTGTAATATATTTGACCTTATTAGTTGGATTTGCATCCTGCAGGTGATTGATTATATTGAAAAGATATCCTCAGCTAGAAAACGTAGCTTTATATCAGCTGCCATTGACATCTTTGGTGCAAAGATCTCGGGTACCTTCAAAAGGTCTTCTATTGTTTTATGATTACTATTTTGTGATAATGCAAGTGATATATTCTGTCTACTTTCATGCGAGTTTAAACACACACACACAGACACTCATATATACGCTTTCTATGTCTCATGGTTAATCATACATATCTTTTTGAGAAATGACTTATCATGCACTTATGTATCCGTTCTATGTCTCATGGTTACAGGACTCATCTTACTCAAGGTCGTAAAGTTTTGTCCACACTAGACATGCTATCGAAGCTCGTAGCAAGAGTAAGGAACATGCGATCACTTTTACTCTATTTCTTGAAATGTTGCTGAATGACAAATAACCAAATTTGATATAGTTAAATGCTCCAAATTAACTTGCAATATTTTTGTGTGGGCATTATTAATTATTTTTATAAATTAGACTTGACTGCAAATTCTATATGCTGTTGTTGCGGAATTTTTGGTGTGGAGATGAGTGCAGTAGAAAGGATTTTGAGAAAGGCTCATATGCCATCATAGGAAGGTTGTTTAAGCCAGTGTATTAAAACCCGAAAACTCTGCTCGATTCGAGACCTTGCTGAGTAAAGTCGACCCGAAAACTCAGCCAAAACTCATCTCGGTAGTTATACCTAAAACTTGAAAGATCTAACATAGTTTTAATATTTTTTTATTCATATATAAAATTAATTAAGTTAAAAAATGCACCTAAAATGACATTATATGTATACACAACTATTAATGTGATTTATAATGACTAATTAAATTATATATATATATTTTAAAATAATAATTAAATTGGAGAGAGTGGGACACCTCTTCTTATTCTCCTTTTTTCCCTCCTTTCCTTCTCTCTCTTTCTCTCTTCTTCATCAGTATAGGGAGGGAGATCAATAGAGGTGAACCCTCATTTTGCTAGAGTAGGCAGGAGATTGAATCAAAGTTCTAATTCTAAGTTTAGTTCCATAAGGATTTAATGGTGAACATATAGTTTTACCAACCAAAAAACTAAAATTTTACAGGAATAGGTGGGGAGTCGCAACTCGACCTGACTCATGTGACTCGGAAACTCGATCAAACTTGGTCGATTCGCTTGAGTTAGTCGGTGAGTTGTTGCTAGATTGAGTTTCTCACCGATTTGACTCGAAATTCAGTCATGTTGAGTCAACTCGGCCGAGTTTCGAGTCGACTTGTTGAGCTTTAAAACACTAGTGTAAATTATGAAATGGATTTTTAGAGTTCTGGCATTGATGAAGAAAATGACTTTGGTAGTATAATAGGAAAGGTAGATAGCAAATTGACTCTAAATATGATGATATTGTTTGGTTATATCTGTGATTTGGGAAAGGTATCATTAATTGTAATGAACACGGTAAGAAAGTTGGAATTTGGGATTAGTTCTGTATGGGTAGAATTGGAAACACATTGTAAACAAAAGAGATAAAAAATGAGACATACGTCACTTAAAAGGGAGTAACATAACAAAACTTATTATTATTATTTTTAAGTTAGTGGTTTAGAACTTAAGATATGCTTAACATGCTTGAGATGAAAGAAACATAGTGTAAATAAGTCAATAGGTGCCCCCGCAGTAAAAATGACAATCAGACAACAACTTGATAACCTAGCACAATGCCAACATTGGATGAGGAATGGAAAAGTTAGTGCTGATTGGTGCCAATGACTTTGGGTTTGTCAAATACATTACATGACTTTCCAGTTCTTCAGGGTGTCATGATAGGCTTTATAGAACTAAGAGTGCTTTTTGTATTGCCATGTCCAGGACTTCGTCTCTTTTTATATAACTGATTACAAACAATATTGGGTCGAATTCGGCCCAGATTTTAGAGAACCTTTAATCAATCTCATGTGTAATGCCTTGGCCATCTAATGTAGACTAGTAAGAAACCCGGGCAATGCCCGAATGAACTTGATGCACTCCACTTGACACAGACGACATCACAATCATCTGAAGAAATGTGCACTATGGATTTAGTGGTTCACTCGACAGGGTTTTTATTTTTGGATGAACTCGTCAAGATGTGATTCACTTATTAGAAAGAGAGAGTACTAATGATTTTTCTAATTAACATCAATTAACAATTAAATGTCATTGAATAGGTATTTATATCTTTATAGTAGAGTTTTAAATTTTTAATATGATTTATAAGAGAGAACTGCGTTCACACATGGGAGAAGGATTCTAGCTCTTCAAAAGCGGTTCATGTGTCAAGACACGGGAGAGAGGGCTCAATTTTAGTATTATACTATTAGATTGTATCTGAAGTGTCCTTCATGCAAGTATACCTAGTTCGGCTGCAATTATTTAATTGCCTGTAGCCTTCTAGAAAGAATCTCTTGTTACCGTGATATTCTCTTTTGAGTAAGCCCCTTGTTCCAAGAGGGAATGTTTGAGCAAGACTGTAAACAGTGAATCAATTGTTTTTGGCTTCTGACGGGGTTCTAACTCGTACCACAACCTCTGATAGCTAAGGTGTAGATAAGTTCAGCTCATTCTACCGATTCATCAACAATGGGGGAACCGTCTGCCCAATAGCATCTCATTTGTGGAAATCCCTAGCCCCACTCAAGTGTACGATCTTCATGTGGCTGTGCCTTAAAGATTGCTTCCTCAAAAAGGTCCAACATTAACGAAGGAAGAACCCAGGTGTTTCGGAGGTCTCGTGTGTGCTATGTGGGGTCGGACGAGAGGATATTAATCACCTACTATTTCACTGCTCCTACATTCCAAACTAGGGGTGAAGGGGCACGCGGGATCCACTCTTTCCCTTTGGACGATATGGCGCTAGAGGAGGATTAGAGCTAAGCTAAGGAGGGGATGGGACTTTATGGTTATTTGCACATGTTGGGCCATTGGGAAGGAACAGAATGCATGTATCTTCAGGAACAAGGAGGTTACCACTGAAGACATTTGGGCCAGCATTATGGTCGTGGCGAAAAGTTGGGCGATTGGAGTCCCCCTGAAGTATCGGAAGAGCATTAACTCTGTACTTTGTTCTTTATAATTTCTTCTCTTCTCTATTAATAATATTAGCTTGGGGTTCAGCTTAACCCCATTCTCCATCTTGGAGAGGAGTTTCCTAAAAAAAAAACTTGAATTAGGATTCATTTCATAGTTTGAGTTGGTTTTTATGACTGCCTTTCAATCTAACGTCAATCCACATCTTTTTCATTCGAACTTGGGACCGGTAATGCCATTTTTTCTGTCTTGATCATCTGATGATGTCATGATGATTAAAGGCATGGATCTTGGACACACAAGATTGTCATGCTGGAGGCCGTGAGTTAAAGAAAGAAGAAAGGAAATAGATTACGATTTACAACTTTGCACGACCAGTTGGGCATGCCATCTTAAATATACGTGTGGAATTCTTTTCTCATGCAAGTATAGGAGTATATGAGGGCCCACATCATTTACATACACAACTATTGACATAGGTGGGATCAGCCGGTTTCACACCCATAGTCGCCAAAAAATTAAAACCGAACTGACGTCTTTGTCTATCTGTATCACATAGTAATGTTGAGGCCATCCTCTTCAAACGGTGAACGATTGATCAAAACAAATAGCGAAGTGGGTCCACATCCTTTTATTATTGCAAAACTATTACTTTGTTAGTTTGTTGTACATGGACAGAGGTGGGGTCGCCTACCTATATGTTTCCTCTCTCTAATTGAAAATTAGATGATGTTTTGCAACTTAGGGAGGAGCGGACACTATCAACCCAACACTGACACATGGGCCATCCTAATTTCATATTGTGCCCCTCAAGCAATTGATCAAACTTCAATAGTTGTATCTCTTATCCAATAGAAACCAAGCGACCGATGTAGATTGTTGTAACCTCATGGCGTGATCTTGCCTTTAATTTCGACCGAGCAGTCCTGATCTGGTGGGTGTTCTAGTGCCACACGTACTTATCGTACTAACTTATATATCGCTCATGTTCTCATCTTTTTAACTATGTGCAAATCAGTAGTAGTCGAGCTATGGGTCCTTTACCTCTATATAAAGGAGGCACCTCTTCACGTGGTGGTCTTGAAGTTTTATAAAAAATGTGCTTGTTTTGACATTAGTGAAGCATTTGTGCTTGCTTTCTCCTTCCCTCGTTTCACCTTGTTTATCCATTGGCCTAATACTGGCACTTCATGGTACACCATCCTCGGCCATGGTTCAAAATCATGGTATCGGTCGGCCCCGAACCGGTATGTACCGGCCGATACGGACCGATACCGGTTGAGGGGAAAAAAAAAAACCTGTTGGTACCGGTTTGAACAGGCCGATATGGATCGGTATCGGCCGATACGGGTCAGGTATTAGGATTGGGTGCAATACCGGTCTTGAACCGGGTAAAACTGGTACTTACCGATCGATACGTACTAGTATCGGTCGAGATTTCAAACCTTGTCCTCGGCATCAAGGAACCTCCAAATTTCTTCCTTGGCAACACTCCAATGTTTCTTTGTTCAAGTCAAAAGAATTATTTGGTCCATTGGTGGTTCATCAAATGATCCTAATTGTTTATTGTATGGATGTTAGTATTTTACGATACACGATACTATGCGTATGGTGCGATACGAAACGATACTATACGAGCATCCATATCGTTTTTCACTATATCATACGATCTGTACAATACACCATATGATACGATACAGTAAAAGTAAGGGCTTTGGGGTTTGGTTTATTTTGAAACTTCTAAAACGATTTTTTATTACTCTTTAATTTCGAAAGGCCTATACACATCCGTCTGAGTTAATAAAACAACATATAACCCTTTCTAACATTGGGTGAAGAAAGAAGGCATCCTCCGTTGTGTGAGACCTTGAATATAATTTTAACAACCTCATTGAGAACATTAATAATCACAGGCATTGACTTAGAAGTAGAAATGTCATTTCCCTTGTAGTACTCTCCCTTCGGATCTGTTACGAAAAGGATCATGATCTTGTCTGAAACGACAACAATAATGGTCTGGGAGGGTGCGGTTTTCTGCCATACTACCCTTGGGATCGTGTTCAGTGACTTCGGTCAAGCTATTAAAAAAAAACCCAGAAAGAAACAGATGATACTAACATGAACGATTGCACGATGCACTTTGGGCCTTGAGCGTGGGGTTTTGAGAGATTTTTTAGAGGTTTCACAAATCCTCATTGATCTTTTTCTACAGTTGCCAGAATGCAGTGTCGTTTGTTTCTAAACTTTTCTACAACTGGGGGGGGGGGGGGGGGCGGGGGGCGCAAATAGTTCAAATTTCATTTTTAGAAAACCTCAAAGTGGTAAGAAATTTTTCCTATTTGATTCTTTTTTTACTTCAAATGGTAGATAAAGGGTAAAAGAAATCTGACGATGAGACAAATATATAGAAAAATCATAGATCATACTTGTATATAGTTTCTTTTTTATACAAGTTTACACATCATACTTTTTGTATTGGCCATTGTTACGTTTGCTGGAAAATGAAAGGGAATGTCTTACTCTTCAACTCTTAATTTTTCATATTAAATGTTTTAGTATTTCTTATAAAGTTATGTATGTATATATAAATGTATAAATTTGACTGTATCTTACAATACACGATACGATACATGATACACAAAAAAGGAAAACGATACATGATATGACAACCTTGGTTTAGTATTGATGAATTATTTTCTTTTCATTCTGCAAATCTAAAGGGAGTACTTATGGTGTATGTTCTCTAGAAATTAAAACCCTTTAACTATTAGTGCATCATTTTTGGAGTTTTCTACATTTGAATTATTAACAGTCTATGTTGATTCTGTTAGGAACGATCAATTTCAATGGTCATTTCTTCTGCGGCAAATACATTATCTCAGGTTTGCAACAAAACTTGTTATATTTTATTGGTCAACAATCTTTTCATATTTCTTTTTCTTTCTCTCACTAGCATCAATTTCCTGTGTAAAAAACACATATTTGTATATGCAATATTGCATTAATATCATTTTTTTTGCATAATAGCAATGTGTCCAATACTTGCTCCTAAAGTTTCACTACCTAATCACAATCTCAATAATGCTTCCACTAGGCTTTTCTTCAGTAGCCATGAACTACAGGTTTGTCTTCAATTAAAGGTGAACAAAACTATTTTCTTATTATCAACAATTATCTCTTTCAGTTTGTCCAACTAGGATAAACATTGGAGAGTTATTGTTCATGTCCTTGGTATTTGTTGTCGTATATAAGGTAGGGTGCATTTTTTTCTGAAATTTTCATATTAAGGTACTTATGCTTCTGGTATGTCCACCCTCAAACTGCTTGAGATGAGTAATTCTTTTACTGTTAATTGAAGAATATATTCTCTTTATATTCCATCTCTTTTGTTTTATGCAGTCACTTTTTAGATGAAGTTCATAAACTTTGGTATATCCTACAATTTAAGTGCAATAACGAATGTCACAGATCTTCAGTTTATACCAGTACCTATGCTTGAATTGTGTTCTTTTGCGGTGAACCTTGTACTCGGAGTGAGATGGCATATCTAATTCAACCCACAAGTGGTTGTTCCCTGTATATTTTCTGCTATGTCAGACCTGTGTCATTGGGCAGTACTTGCTCATGTTTCTGTGTTCAACTGAAAGCTAGTCCAGTGCCAGCGGTATAACTTCCATGTTTTTTAAGGTAAACTTGATCATATTCATAATCATCAAGCCTGTCCTGTTTACTTTATGAATCCTTTTTTGTCAGTCATTCCTATCAAGCCTTGTCCTGTTTATTTCCTCTCGTGAATGCCCATGGCGAATGAGGATGTGGTGGCTAAACTTCTTCTCCAACTTGATAGTGCCTCTCTTCATTCTCGAGTGCATCTAGTTGGATAACAAAGATGAGGCAGATTGGAAATCCATGCTTATAGGTATGATCCAATCAGACAAAAAAAAATCAAAAATTTTGGGTTCAAGGATGGCAATAATGGCATTTCAAAGGGCTGGAGTCCCTTTGACAAAGTCCAGATTGTGGAATACCATGATGCTGCCTTCATCTTCAAGTTTGAGAATCAAGACATGCTAGAGAAAATCTGGAGCAATAGCCCCGTGGTGCTTCAACAGAGACGCCATTATCTTTAATCGCTGCATCCCCAACCAACAGCCGGCGGATTACAATTTTAAGCACTTGGATCTTTGGGTACAAGCTCATGGTCTCCCTTACAATAGCCTTATAGTCAGATCGGCTGAAAAAGTTGCTAATCTGATCGGCGATCTGAAACCTATCGATCCATTTTTAGTCAAGCAATGTTACCAATTTGCTCTGTTCAAAGTTAGAACCAACATTCTCAACCCCCCTAAAGAATAAGGTGAATGTGGTACTAATCAATGGGAATGAGGTTGACATCTCATTGTGTAATTAGAGGCTCCCTAGATTATGTCGTCTTTGCGGACGAATTGGTCACGAGGTGCCCCAATGCCCAATCCATTTAAATATCCTTTTGAAGATTGAAGAATGTGCTGAAACTGCTGATGAAAGTATCAAGATGAAACTCCACAGCTGTCACACTCCAAAATTATTAGGTTTAATGAAACCAAATAATTCTAGGGTGTGATGAAAAAGACTTGAAACGATCAGAGCTTTATTATTTCATCATAACCATCGATTATATCATAAAGTTTAAAAGTACATGGTTTCTCATAACAAAAAAGTAAACTGCAGTTGCTAGCTTCCTTAGGCTTCTACTCCAGTCTCCTCGTAGGGGGTGTAAAGAGTGTCATCCAACCCTTCCAGTTCAACTCCAGTAGTCTCCCCAGCTTTCTCACCATCTAGCCCTGAAAGGTTAACATATGCAATAAGTATATCATCTGTACGGGGTGAGTCTTAACCGTGCACTCACCTTGGAAACACGGTTTATGCAAGACAAGTTCAATGATTTGAAATATACGGTAAATATGTTTTCATGAGCATCATACAGGAGCTACTGACCAACTGATCTCTTTTGGCTCAAGCCAGTGTAGGAGTCATACCCAGGGTCGCTTTTAGTCACAAAGACCAGGATAGCCCCACACCTGAGTTTCTTTTAGGCCGAAGCCAGCGTTAGCCCCACACCCGGGCAAGGTTCGAAATTTCCATTTCGATCAATATTTCGACACTCTGGATATGGAAATATTTTAACAGTGTGAAAATATTGATTTTTTAATGGAATTTTCAGTGAATCTTTGGATAGTCATAAACCAAGTATATATTCATGATTTAGAACACTTAGATAATGTTTGTACCCTATCTAAGGGTGTAGAGCTTCACAGAGCATGTATTCTGTATTTGAGTCGGTGAGTCTTGTGCATTCTTGTTTGGTCTTGTTTTGATCTATGTTTTTCAAATAGTTTTTAATTTTTTTTGTGGATGAAAATGTTTTCAAAATTAAGATTAGTTGATTGTTAAAATAATGCTTCAAATGATTTTGAAAACTGACTTAAAACAATGAAAACAAGAAAGTTGTGTAAGTTTGAAATCGTGCAAAAATTATGCTGAAATGCTGTTTTTTTCGTGTAGGCTACTTACCTACTCCATAGGATATATATATATATATATATATATATATATATATATATATATATATATATATATATATATATATATATATATATATATATATATATATGGGGGCGGGGAGCCTGCACCCGAGGTGCAGCAACGACGCTGCATCTCTCGCTTGTTTACCTCCCTAGAAGTTTTGGAATTTGATGACATTTGGTGAGGGTGTTGTCTAGGGTAAGATGATCATTCTCACCAATTTTCATAAAATTCCAAAACTTCTAGGGGGATCAAATGGTCGAAGCAAAATCTGTAGATTTTAACGGTGACTGCGGATGGCTGATTTTACGTCGACCATTTGACCCCCCTAGAAGTTTTGGAATTTGATGAAAATTGGTGAGGATGATCATCTTACCCTAGGCAACATCCTCACCAAATTTTATCAAATTCCAAAACTTCTAGGATTGTAAAACAATGTCTGAGGTGCAGCAACGACGCTGCACCTCAGGTCCAGGCTCCCCTTTCCCTATATATATATATGGGTAATGGTAGCCTACTTGAGTAGGCTACTTACCTACTTCATGGGTTAAATAGACGACACATGACACTTTTTAATCAGGTTTTCTCTATGATGTATGGTCAATCTAAATCGACGGATTAGGATTATGAAAAAAAAATCCGAAGAAAAAAACAATCAACCCGATCAAGTGTATCCAAAGTCAATTGTTTAGAGTAGTGACTTAGGTCATGTACTAATCCTTCTGTTCTTTTTCCTCCTATTAAAATGATTACCTTTTTTTTTTTTTTGTAGAAGTACCTTCTTGAAAAACGTGCAATAGTAGATGTGGAAGGTGGGAAGCTGTTGAATGAAGACAATGATCTACGATCTGTAAGTCACTACAACCATGGTGCTTTGGACAGTACTGATCAATTGTAACAATTACTTTATATACAATGAATGAATACCTAGTTCACTCTGATTGACTGCTTAAACGTTGATTTTTTCCTTTATTGTTTTCTATCACTGATTTCCTCCGGGATAATCAGTGGACATTTGGTGGGAATGATGGCTTATCCAGATTGAATAATCCAATCATGGATTAAATGTGTCATGCGAACATATATAATATATCAGAATACTATTCCGTATGTCAGAATTTTTGTTGCCATCTCATTCTAGGTGAATATTCTTCAGCTTATTAAAAGAAATGGTGTTCCTAATTTCTTCTTTGATAACAAATCATATCGCTGATGACACAACACCAAGATTCTCCATTGAAATATCTCTAGTTTGACTATTTTGCATATCTGAATTCGTTGGTGCTGTTAAGAAGAGCAGAAGTATCTGTTTCCACATTTACTATTTGTTGAACCATCATATGATAGAATAGTTGTGGTGGTCAAATAACATCTGTCTAATTAAAAATTTAACATTTACATTGTCCTCAACATTTTCTATGTGGTTAAATGATCCATAGTCTTATTCTAACTAGATAAAAACATGTGTTTGGAAGGCCGTAGTTATTTTGTGTAAATAATTCGTGATTTGTTCTAAGTCATTCACATACTACTTCTGAAGCTTCACTCATTTTATTGTATGTTTTCTTTTTAAATTCACATTTCTGTCATAGTTATTTCTGTAAAGCTTTATAGTATTTTAGTTTTCTAACATTTCTTGACTCAAGATTTTTTTCTTTCTGGATTATGACGTTTTGCCCTTCCCCTATTAATCCACATTCTGATTATGCTGCATTTTAGCATCCCCCCCCCCCCCCCCCCCCCCCCCCCCCCCCCCGCCCCTCTCTCTCTCTCTCTCACTCACTCTCATTCCATTTCCAGTTTCCTTTGGCATGATTTCATTTTAAAATCAGAGCTTCAAGATGTTCAGTGATGTACCATACAACAAGGTATAGAAAAAGAAAAGGAAGTGGAAAGGAGCAGCATAGGAGATTACGAATCTTACCTGGACAGAGAAGGAGGGTCACCAACCATGGTGGACATCACAAAGGGTGAGCGACTGCTTCTCAAAATCGGTCATGAATCGTCTACCTCAGCATACCAAGCCAAGGGCTAGGGCTTTATCTGAACAAAGGACTCATGGTGGGTTTCAGGGGGAGCTTCCACAGAGTCTAGTGGAGGGGAAGCCTTCTGGTAGAAGGAGAATTAGACTTGTTTGAGTCATGCATGCGGGCTTCTGTGCAAAGAATCCCGTCACTCGTATCCAACTAGCTGCATCCATTTCTTTCCTCAGAACAGAACACAATAAAAGATCTAAACTCATTGATATTGTACCTCCACGACTATAACTTCTTGTTTCAGAGGGTGTATTCATCAAGCTTGATCAACCACTAACTAGCAATCGTAATGTGGGAGAGTTTGGTCGGGGAAATGAAGAAATAGTGTTACAAGATCCATTATGCATCCAAGGCCTTTCGATCTTGCCATCTTTTATTTTGGCACAATTTGTTTTTGTTTTTCAAAAGAAATTGATTGAAAAGGTTTAAGTGTATGAGATTAGTTAACTAGATCCAGAAAGATCTTAACAAGAAGCTCGCTAGATGCGCCAAGCAAGATAAAGAACGTTGTTGGACTACTTTGCTGATATAATTTTATTTTTGGGCAAGACAAAAGACTGGAACTCGCCATTTGACACCAGCGATAAGAGCAGATTATTGATGATGACTTGGTGAAACTAAGTGAATCCATGAGAGAAGGTTCTCAAACCTATATACTCCAAAGCAACATGGGTCTTTTAAAACGCTAGGGAGTACAGGTATTAATTTTAACTGGGCTCATAGTCCTTAGTGGAGTCAAGCAATAGGAGGGCTGGCCTTTTTGGATGGCTAATGAGTTCACATTTACTTGGATTGGTATTCCAATCCAAGTCAACTAAAGAGGAAAAAGAGGGGACATGACGGTGTCATGTGCGATATATAAATTGGCCTTTTGGTTACCGAAATGATAAATCAAGCTAGTTGAATTCTCTTTTTGTGCTGGGTTTTCTGCTGTGATTAATTCATGTGATGGGATGCAGGCTGCTGCTATTTTCCGATTAGTCTTGATCATATTCGCACTTTTGGTGAATTGACCAAGACTAATGGCGGATTTTCCGATAGCTTTCCATCGGCTTTTTTTGAGCCTCGATCGGACGATGGAATGGCCCTTTCTTATTCCCCAGGTGCAAGGGTCGTCCCGCCAATCATGATCCTATGTTGTGTGCCCAGTTTTGACCCGATCTTAGTTATGATCAGATCTGAATCATTGGTACTATACTTAAGTCATATGGATGCATACAACATGAGTGATCAGATGCAACTTAAGTCATTTGGGGACTATTGATCTTTATTCGTCAAGTATAACTTAAGTGTTTGGGCTGAAATCTTTCTAAGCTATTGGATGTCACTTGCGGATGTAGCCCTAAAATCGATCCTGGACTGCTATTAAACCCACATTCTTCTCTCTCTCTCTCTCTCTCTCTCTCTCTCTCTCTCTCTCTTGATGTTGTGGGTAGGGGGAATGAATATGACAGCCTCCATTGAGATTTCTCCCCTACCGCCTCTCTCTCTCTCTCTCAAAATATGGACCCCTTTTTCTCTTATTCAAACACCTTTTCATCTCCCCACAACTCCCTTTCACTTCCCCATGCACCCACATCTCGTATAAAACTTTGTTTCTCCACTCCATGGCTGAAGATAGACATAGATAATATAGATTTCTGCCTCTCTCCTTAACTCTTTCATTGTGGCAGATTTTTGTTTCAGATTTTATCATAGCTTTTCTTTGGGCCTTTCGATGGATTGCACATGTGTTTTATGTGCTCATTCTATGCTTATAAGTTGTCAAAATAGATCCTAAGGAAATAACATAATCTCAAAACTTTAACAATAAAGTGAAATCAACTTTGTGCGTGAAACTCGATCAATTTTGCTTGTTGACATTTTTCGGAGAGCAAACAATGATTGGGTTCTGGGCACCATTTAAGCATTTAAAGATTCCGAAAGGGTGCTAATTTGCAACCCTTTCATCCTACCCAAAGTCTTATATTTTCAGTTGATATCATTGCTTTCGTTAGTGGTGTTTGGATAGTTCTTTAAATCCTAACATAGTGTGTATGATTGTTGTCCAGTTGTCCTTAAAGTTTAATTTTTCCCTAAGTAAGAGTATCCCAGCCCTATATATTTAAATTAGGACAAGATAAAAATAAACCCTAAGAATATTTCTATATGAGAAACTAAGCTACAGAATGGAGAGAAATAGATAAAAATAGGGGGGGTTGGTGGGTGGTGGGGGGAAGGAGGAGTAGAGAGAAGATTAGACAAAGGGGGAGGAAGTACTAAAAAAAGGACAGCCGATGTCGGCAGAGCTCGCCGATGGCCTCTGGTATCAGCGAATAACGCCTACCTCCTCCTTTGTATTTATCGGTTAGAAAACAACAATCAAGCTTGGGTTTTACTGGTGGGGAACACTGGTTTAGTTTCTGTTGAAATTTATAGAAAAAGAAAATAGCAACTCCAACAAACCCTTTTGCTGTCCTAAATTTGGCAAGATGAAAACACATGAAAAATCAGTAACGATGGCCTGTGAAAATCTGTCTAAGCAAGGAGATCAAAGTCGACAAACAGAAGTCCAAAATATGCCATAAAGCCTTAGCAAACTAAATAGCCAAATCACTGGGTTTAGAAAATTTCTAGAACAAATAAAGCTTAATGAGAACTATCATGGAAATAATAAGACGCTTATTTGTGAATTCAAGAAACCTCCAATTGAAAATGACTATTTAAAACTTATAAGCACAAAATAATCTGACCTTGATAACTATAGATCATTGAATTGTGTCCTTATAAAGGAAGTTGACATCGAAAGCAAGAAAAGTAAAGGAGGTGAATCTGGGATTAAAAAAGAAACTCCAACTTAAAAGGCTGATCAAGTTGAAGTTAGAAGGATATTCCAAACTCTTAAAAACTTTGGTTATTTTAAAGGGGGGTCGAATAAAAGACCCCTAAATCCTAAACCCTGTCTAGTGTGTTCAGACCCCTAGGGGTTAAGCTGGGTTTGCTCACTTTATGCCCATGTTTGACCCATCTTAGTGATAATGAGATTTGAACCATTGGATACTTGGCTTAAGTCATATAGATGCATCAGACATAGGATGCAATATAAGCCATCTGGGGAGTATTGATCCATGTCCATCAGATGTTGCTTATGTGTTTGGGCTAAAATTCTTCATTGTCATCGATGGAGCACTAAAATCCATCTTGGCCCTCCATCTTACTCACTCTCTTTTCACTTATCGATGAATCTCTCTCTCTCTCTCTCTCTCATTGTAGACCATTTTTTTCTTCCCCAAAGACCTTTGCATGTCTCCTTCACTCCCTTCCACTTCCCCATGCACCCCTACCAGTGTTGTCAAGGCGACGAGGCGTGCTTGAAGTGCAAGGTGCCGCTGGAGTCAGAGGCACAAGGTGCAAATAAGGCACAGGCCTTAGTGCGTAAGGTGCAAAAATATATATTTTTCTTTAAAAAATTAATAAAATTGTAAAAAATCTAAAATTCATAAAAATTTATATTTCATGAAAAAAAGAGAAATGTAACCACTATTCAATTAAATCAACACAATAAAGGCATACAATACTTATAACTCGTAACTAGTGGCCATCAAATAAACAATTTGTGTGAGAATAATAATTCACAAGTTATTATGCAACATGCTAACATCATATTCATAAGTTAAATGCATACAATACTCATAAGTGATAATGGCTAAATGAGAACTTATAAACAATGTTGAGTAACAGAATGAAAGTGCCGGGCTCTTGGAGAGTTGGGCTCTTTTATTCAAACCAAAAAGAATCGAAATAAAAAAACCAAAACCCTAAAAAAAAAAAACCAAAAAACTGAAAACAAACCGGAAAAAAACCAAAATCACAAAAAAAACCAAAACTTGAAGACCAAAACCCAAAATGCATCAAGGCGCAAGCCTCGGCTACCCTGTGCCTTGCGCCAAAGGCGTGCGCCTTGCTGCACGTGCCTCGCCAGAATGTGCCTGAGACGCACATTTGCGTCTCGCCTTGAGCGCGCGCCTTGACAACACTGACCCCTACTTCATAAAACCTTCTTCTTCCCCCATGGTTGAAGATAGACATCGGTAAGATAAATTGTACTTCTCTTTTGGAGTATTGGACTGCACTTTTGCCCCCTTCTATCTCATCTATCTTCTTCCTCCTTCTAATCCAGAGTTCTTCCCTTCATCTTGCCAACCTACAAAAGATTTCTGCATTATTTTCCTCTGATTTAACCCCTATTGGAACATTCGTCTAGCTTCTAACCTCCCTCCACTTGATCACCTCTTTCCTTATCTATCCCTTCAACTCTTTTAAGTACTTTTTTTTGGGGAAAAAGTTTCTTTATGTACTTGTGTGCGTTTTTTTTCTTCCTTTGATCCACCTTTTGGACTATTTTTTCTTTTCTTTATGTTTGTATTTTTTCTTTCTTTCTTGGGGATCTAGATTCAAGGATTTTGTAGAGTCGCAACAAGAATTAGGATGTTGTAGCGTGACACTAAGTATTAGCTGTTACATCAGCCACTATCAAATGTTATGGATGCCCTTTAAAGGTCTGCTTATATAATCTGTAATGGTTCTCTTCTAGTTCTAGAGTACTGGAGATTAATGTTCAAAAGTCTTTATAAGATGCCTACATTACATGCCGACATTAGACACTATTTTTTATTTCTCTAATTTGTCTAGAATGGTATTGTTGTAACACAATTACTGATGGTTTTATGATCTTGTAATTATTTGATCTAAACTTTATAGCTTAGATATGATGTTAACTAACTCCAGCTAAAGTAATCCTTCCAAGCAGGTCCTTCAATATCTATTGGATGATGTATCTGATTTCTTATCCACACACTCTACTGTTGCGGAGGGTGCAGGAGAAACAAAGACTGAAGAAAAAGGCTGTGTTGATATACTTAAGGCATTTATTGATTACATATATTTGAGAGAAACTGAAAATTTTCGGTCTCGAAGGCAAGAGAATGAAAACTCCGTTACATTGACTACGATTCATCAGGTTATGTTTTGCTCTTTTTTGCAGTGGATGGAAACTTTGAAATTTTCATAACATACTGAAAGGCATTCTCTTTTGCAGTCAAAAGGTTTAGAATGGGATATAGTTTTTATTATAAAGGTATGCATTAATTGTCATAAAACTCTCTTTTCTATAGCTAATATTTTTATGGAGTTCTGGTGATAAATTGTCGACTTTCTTTTAATTGTAGTAGCCGTTGAACATGGTTATTTATTCTTTTTTGAAAAAGTTGGTCCATGACCTGGATCATAATGTGTCATGTAATTGATTAACTCCATGATTGTTACGAATTACCCAAAGTGATATGCAAGCATGTGAAAACTTTAAAATAAGCAAAGATAAAATTAATATGTTAAGCATTTTCTTCCTAGGTAGACATCTTTTATCGCAATACAATATTTTTAAAAGACTTCATCCAGCTTCTTCCCTCGCTCTTCCTCATCGCATTCTACTCCTCCGCCCTTCATTTTCATCGACATAGCTTGATTCGTATAGAGATTGTGATATCTGGGTTACTGGGTATTATCTTTCCTCGTTCTTTGATATCATCATACGTTCATTGGTTTCATGGGCTTTTGATCGCACTACGCCATAGATCCATACATCCTACTCGGCTTGGCTTGCTTGGAAGCATCGTTAGAGCATTGTCTAAGTCTTTTATTTGTCCTTTGTATGAGCCTATATTGCTTGTGCTTCTTGCTTTCTCAAGCAAGGTATAGTATTAGGGCTTGCATTTATTGCTTTCCCAAATTTGGTTCTTTTTTTGGAGGTGTTCCTTGCATTCGTTTCTTATATCATTTCCCAAAGTTTCCCATTCTAGGGACTGTATCATATACTGTCTTGTACACAAAACTGTCAAAAAAGTGACCGTCTTATGTGGATATTTCAATTAATTCTATTGCAGACCTAAATTGTATGGGGAAATTAATTATAACATTTAGATGTAATTTAGGATAATAGTGCTGTTAGAATTTTTGTATATTCAGTAAATCAAGTGGAATATTCACTACTACATTTCTCGATTTCTGTGTGTATGCCGATATATTATGGTCTCCATTTGATATATTAGGTAATGTTTGTGCAATGTTGTGGCAATTTGATCCATGGCAGGTTAATGACTCTGAGATACCGTTGTTGCATGAATTTAATGGCATTGTGAAAGAAGGTGGGACCACTCTTGAGGTGAGCTTTCCTATTCCATGAATTATTCTTTTCACAGCTTCTTTGCAATTAAAAAAAAAAAATGGTTTTCTTGTATGCATTAACGATTTTCTCAGGAGGAGCGTAGGTTGCTATATGTTGCAATGACTCGTGCTCGTAAAAAGTTGTACATTCTATATGTTATTATGGATACTAATTGGCAGGTAAGACAAGAATGTCATCTATATATTTTCTATATATATATTTGACCTTTTCTTTTTAAATTCCAGTTACTACAACCTTCACGTTTTTTGAGAGAAATCCCAGATCACCTATTTGAGATCCAGGTGTGTAATTTAAGCTTATAGTTTTTTTATGCAGAACGTTAATCAGGACTACTATACAACCTTGGGCCAGTGGAACTAGAGCATTGACCCATTTTTGTCTACTTATATTTACTGTTAAAAGCTCTTGAGGTACCATATAAGAGCATACAATGATAATTAAGTATTTGTTTTGGTTTGTTGTTGATTTGTTAGCATAGTAGGGTGTGGTGTATATTTGTAGACAGTAATTCTAGGCATGATATCTGTACAGAATGTTACTATTTAGGCTTATACACACCCCTTTAGTGTCTGGTGTAGCCTCACTATGGTGTGTGTCTTGTAAAGGTTTGTTTGGTTACTTGTTACTCGAGTCCATGGAGTTGGAGTTACATGTGACGTGAGTTACTTCAACAGGATTTGCAGTTGATCTTTTGGTTACCAATGATTGCAGCTGCAATATTAGAATTTTGTTTGGTTTGATGTGTTAATGTAAAGAGATGGGTCGGGTTACATGTACAGTCGGGTCGGGTTGTATGGGTATACATGTACATATATATTGGGCTTGAGTCCCTCAATGAAGGCATTCCATTCTCTCCAAACCGTAGCCGTCATCTCCTAACATGGTATCAGAGTCCTAGGGTTTCTCCGCGGTGAAGGCGACTCCTCCGGCAGCCCCTCCAGCACCCTTCTACACCCGATTCTCCCTCCCGGCAGCCCCTCCAGCACCCGGCAGCCACTCCAGCACTCCGGTAGCCCCTCCAGTCCCCTTCTGCACCCGATTCCCCCCTCCGGCAGCTCCTCCAGCACTCCGGAAGCTCCCGTCGCCCTCTCCTGCAGCCCCCACCGCCCCTTCAGCACCCAATTCCCCCCTCCGGCAGCCCCTCCAGCACTCCGGCAGCCCCTCCTACACCCGATTCCCTTCTCACCCGCACCGGCAGCCCCTCCAGCCCCCTCCTGCACCCGATTCCCTCTCCGGCAGTCCCTCCAACACCCTCCTACACCCGATTCCCCCCTCCGGCAGCCCCTCCAGCACTCCGAAAGCCCCTGCCGCCCCCTCCTGCACCTCCTGCAGCCCCGCCGCCCCGCCGCCCCCTCCTGCACCTCCAGCAACCACCGTCCCCCCTCTCCTGCACTTCCTAAAGCCCCGCTACCCCCCTTATGCACCTCCTGCAGCACCCCGCGCCCCTCCTCTTCCAACAGAACCCCCCTGCAGCCCCTCCGACCCCCCCGCCATCCCCTGAAGCACCCGCCGCCCCCTCCTACAGCTCACACCGCCCCCCTCCTGCACCCCCTGCTGCCCACCATCGCCCCACCGCTCCTCTCCTGGCCCTCCTCCTCCGGTCCGTCTCCTCTATACCGGACTGCCCAGGACCTCCCTTGTGCCGGCTCGCCCCCGTATTTCACGGGTATGGCTTCATACATCATCTCTCGGCTCCCATACTGCCTGCACACAGTAGCTGATCGTCGAGTCCCTCCATCTCCTCGTTTTGATGGTATTCTCGGGCCACATCCCTCCACCACGTCAGTCAACTGTGGACGTCGTCAGGGTCCCCTCCGCCATGATGGCGGGACTGCTGTTGCCGCTGATCTTCCTACTCCAGCACCGACTGCCACCACTCCTGCTCTGTCTCGGTCTTACTCCAACCGCCTCCAGCGCTTTGAGGAGTTATTGTTTCGATACCTCGCCTCCACCGGTTCTTCGACAGATCACAGTATCTCTGCCACTCCGGGTACTTCTGCTCAGTCTCAGTCTTACTCCGACCACCTCCAGCGCTTTGAGGAGTTATTGTTTCGATACCTCGTCTCCATCAGCTCTTCGACAGATCACAGTCTTTCTGCCAATCCGGGTACTACAGCTTCATGGATCTTCGACTCGGGTGCCTCCTGCCACCTTACCTCCGATCCTTCTGTACTCACGGACTGTAGCCGTGCTCCTACCCACCTGAGGATCCACACTGCTGACGGGACTCGTGTACCCATTTCGCAGTGTGGATCCATCACCCCTGCCTCCGATCCCACTGGTCGCCTAGCCTTACCTTGTGTTCACCTTGCTTCCCGCTTAAACATTAACTTAATATCTGTTAGTTCTCTTTGTGACTCGGGCCTGATCGTTACATTTACTTCTTCTTCTTGTTCTGTGCAAGATCCGCGGACGGGTCAGAGAGTTGGGCTGGGTCGTAGAGCAGGGGGACTCTATCAGTTGGATCACCTTCAGGTTTCCACTTCCACTCCGTCAGCTCTGTCTGTTACCTCCGATGCTGATTTGTGGCACATAAGGTTATGTCACATATCCAGTGATCGACTCCGAAGCGTTTTTCGCTCTGGCGCTTTGGGTCGGGTTCCTTTTCCCCTCTCTCTGTCTGGGTGTCGATTAGCAAAGCACCTTGCTTTTCCTTTTTCTACTAGTGTTTCCCGTTCCAGCGCCCCTTTTGATCTCGTGCACTCTGACGTGTGGAGTCCTGCTCCAGTTGCCTCTTTTACTGGTTTTTTGTATTATGTGAGCTTCATAGATGATTACTCCCGCTGCACCTGGGTCTATCTCATGCGTCGCCGCTCCGAGATTCCTCATATTTATAGGACCTTCACTACTATGCTTCACATCCAGTTTGGTCGGCGCATTAAGACTTTTCGGTCTGATTGTGCCCAGGAGTATCTCTCATTTGAAATGCGTGAGATCCTTCAGACTCACGGCACTCTTCACCAATAGTCGTGTCCCCACACCCATGAACAAAACGGAGTTGCTGAGCGCAAACATCGTCATGTCCTCGAGACAGCACGAGCTCTACTTCTGTCTGCGTCTGTTCCACATTCTTACTGGGCTAAAGCTGTCCTGACCGCTGTTCACCTCATCAACATCACTCCGTCCTCCTCCATCTCTGGTGTTTTCCTGTACGAGCGGCTTTACTCCACATATCCTGACTACTCTCTTCTTTGTACCTTTGGATGCACGTGTTTCGTCCTCCTTCCTCCCCATGAGCGCACCAAACTCTCTGCTAGATCTGTTAGGTGTGTTCACTTAGGACTCAGTCGGGATCACAAGGGATATCGGTGCTATGATCCCTTGGTTCGCCGGATCCGTGTCTCTCGTCACGTCTCCTTTGTAGAGGATGTCCTATACTTTTCCACTGAGTCCCGGGATCTTCCCTCACCACCTTTGTCATCTTCTACGCCGTCACCCCCTCTCACCATCCCCTACCTACCTCCGTATCCTGCTCCCATGCCCACCTTCCCGGTTGAGCCTCCTCTACCTTCCTCGTCTCCCCTGTCTCCATCACCTCCACCTCCACCTCCCTCGTCTCCACTACCTCCCCCGCCACCATTCTCTCCCCCGTCACCTCCACCACCACCACCTGTCACGCATGTCTACGTTCGTCGCTCCACAGTTTCTCCCACTGAGACTGTCTCCACTGGTACTACTTTGCCTGCAGCTACTCCCACCTCTTCGGTCGCGGATCCTGGTCCTGTTCGGCGCTACCCTTCGCTCGAACATCACCCTCCTGACAGATATGACTATTCCCCTGACATGTTTGGCTACTCTGTGTTTACTCCTGGTTCTCCTGACACTTCTGGCCACTCTGTTGTTGCCTCCTACTCTCCGTCCTATCAGGCCTTTCTTACAGCCCTTCACACCCACCGGGAGCCCTAGTCGTACCGTGAGGCAGTTGTTCATCCAGAGTGGCGACATGCCATGACAGTCGAGCTTGAGGCCTTTCAGCGGACCCAGACGTGGGATTTGGTTCCTTGTCCCACAGGCGTGGTTCCTGTCAGCTGCAAATGGATCTTCAAGATCAAGACTCGACCTGATGGGTTCATTGAGCGGCATAAGGCGCGCCTTGTTGCTCGTGGTTTCTCCCAGGAGTATGGGATTGACTACGAGGAGACGTTTGCTCTAGTGGCTCGGATGACTACCGTTCGCACCCTCTTAGCTGTGGCAGCTGCTAGAGGGTGGCCTCTACATCAGATGGATGTGACCAATGCATTTCTTCACGGTGATCTCTCAGAGGAGGTATACATGGCTCCTCTACCAGGCGTCCCTGCTCCTTCAGGTCACGTCTGCCGTTTGCGCCGAGCCATCTATGGGCTCAAGCCGGCCCCTCGTGCCCGGTTTGAGCGATTCCGCAATGCAGTCCTGGCCGCCGGGTTTGTTGAGCACCACTCTGACTATGCTCTGTTCACTCGCTCTTCCAGTCAGGGTATTGCAGTTCTTCTTCTCTATGTGGATGATATGATCATCACCGGGGATGACAGTGCCACCATAGCATCCCTTCAGCGTCACCTACAGAGTCAGTTTGAGATGAAAGATCTGGGCTCTCTTCGCTACTTCTTGGGCCTCGAGATTGCCCGGTCAGCTCGTGGTCTGTTGGTCTCCTAGCAAAAGTACATCTCCGACATCTTTGTTGATGCTGCTCTTACTGACTCTCGCACTGCTGACACACCCATGGAACTCAATTTGAAGCTTCTTGCTACAGATGCTGAGCCGCTCCAGGATGTCTCCCGCTACCAGAGGCTGGTTGGGATGCTCGTCTACCTCACTATGACCCGGCCAGACATTGCCCATGCTGTTGGCATTGTCGGTCAGTTTGTTCAGGCTCCACGTTCAGTTCACTATGCAGCAGTCCTTCGGATTATTCGCTATCTCCGAGGCACCATCACCCGTTCACTACTTTTTCCCTCCATCTCTCCGTTGGTGCTGCGTGCCTACTCTGATGCAGATTGGGCAGGAGATGTAGCCACTCGCCGTTCTACTACCGGATACTGTGTGTTTCTTGGTGATTTTTTTATTTCTTGGTGAAGCAAGAAACAAGAGTCTGTTGCTTGCTCCAGCACCGAAGCCGAATACAGGGCTATGGCTTCCACCACCGCAGAGATTGTCTGGTTTCGCCGCCTTCTACTCGACTTGGGAGTTGTGATATCCAGGCCCACACCTCTCTTCTGTGACAACCGGAGTGCTATTTAGATTGCTAGCAACCCGGTCTTCCACGAGCGAACAAAACACATTGAGGTTGATTGTCACTATGTTCGCCAAGAGTTTCTCGACCATACCATCTCCTTGCCATTCATTCCATCATCGGAGCATACTGCTGATTTTCTGACGAAGCCCGTTACGATTGCTCGCTTCCGGCATTTTATCGGCAAACTCTCGGTCCATGATCCACCGTGAGTTTGAGGGGGAGTGTTAATGTAAAGAGCTGGGTCGGGTTACATGTACAGTCCGGTCGGGTTGTATGGGTATACATGTACATATATATTGGGCTTGAGACTTGAGTCCCTCAATGAAGGCATTCCATTCTCTCCAACCCCTAGCCGTCATCTCCTAACATGATGTAACAAGATTTATGAGACTTAGCAGTTGACCAACTTTGGCCAATGTTAATTTTGACTGATCGTTACTAGTTGACCACTTCAAACCATGTTTGAATTGTCTTTTGACTTAGTCGGGCTGAGTTTTGACCATTTTTACCTTACCATTGACTTGATTAAATTTGGCTGTTTTGAGCAAATGTTGTTCAATACTCCAACTTTTTACTGTAGTTAACCATTTCAACCATTCTTGTACCAATTATCGATAGATGTTTTTGGCTAACATCAACTCTGAACATGTTATCCATATTAGACTCTCTTTTATAATGTTTGACCAAGGCTAACTAAGGACAAGTTTTTGTAGTCAAGTGGTTGGGGTAACTCCGGTTAGTGCAACTCTATGCACTTGGAGATAGCAAATCCACAGTTTAGGGAGACTTAATGTGATTGGAATTACATGATCCCACTATTGGGATTTGGGTTATTTACTCAAATGAATATTGTATCCTTAACAGAGACAAGCAACAGTTTATGAGAAAATGACAAGAATAAAGAAACCCATCTAGATCTACCAATGAGCTGTTGCGATTCAATGTATTAATTGAGTGTCATTAATTGATATTTCAAGTGTCAGACAGCATGTGCTCCTGAAGACATTTAAACAGAAACTTTAAAGCAATAAATATATAATTTACAATCTTTCCGTGCTGATTCCTTTTTTAATTTGTCTGGGTAATCTGTAGGGTGAGGCAACTACAAAAGAATTGGTAACATTGCATGAGGAAAAGAAAACAACTGCTTTTGATATTTCAGAATGTGAACAATCACTTGATGTACTTCAGAAACATAATACTAAGGATAGTGAAGGTTTTCAAAGTGTCTCATTTGAAGTGGCTTCTATATCCCATGGTAACAATTTCTTGAAGAGGTATTTGTTCGATGTGGCTAATTAAGTAGTGCATAACTTGTATCTTGTCTCATGTTTGTCTAGTTATAATCACGACTTCTGAAGATTCTCCCCTACTTCATTGATTGTTTCTTAGGTTCAACATGGAGGAACGATCAAGTGTCTCACATTTATTCCATCAGTGGGCAAAAAAACAAGCATTTCAGGATCCAAAACGGTTGCTCGAAAAGGTACTTCATTTCAGATTAATTTTTATAGAATATCTCACAGAAGTCGTGAAGTTGAACCCAATTGTACTACTTTCTTCCTTTCTTTTCCTTCGTCCCCCAAACACCTGTTGGGTTTTCAACTGGTTTTTGATTCAAAGGTGCAAGACAATTCTCAATGATGCTTAACTGAAGGCAGACTTATCGCCTTCACAACATTAGCCCAGGCCTTCACAACATTAGCCCAGGCATTGGTTCAATAATTACAGATCATCTGGCTTATCCCTGTCAGAGATATCTGCAAAACTATCTTGGCTAAAGAATTTTTTTGGTTGAGTTCGAAGCATTAAGACTTGATCTGGAACAAGCCTAGTGAAGAAATATTAATAAAATCTTATTGAATCCAACTTAAGAAATGCAATTGAATGTATCAGGATCCTGTCAGAGGTTGCAATTGGAGATGGACCTCCATGGCCTTGCCATGAAAGTGCTTATTGTGTGTTCCTCAGTTGTGACTGTAGATAGTCAAACCACCCGTTGAAGCTACTGTTAGTCAGTCTACCTTACCATAGAAGCTTTCAGTATGTCGCAAAGGATAAGGGAGCACACATGTATACCAAGGAGTACTACGTAGGCTATCTTTTATCTTTGAGGCAGTGCATCTTCTTTCTCTCTCTTTCCATCCTACTCCTTTCCACATCAATCCATCTTGCCCACTTTTCATGCTCACTAATTCCAAAAAAATATGAATTTATTTTCTGCATTTCTAACCCTTCCAGTTTGGCACACATGTTTATATAGTACGTGTAAAACATGAAGTGCAAGAATTCGGCTACTACAGTTACTGAATTTATCAAGTATAGATTTCCTTTTCTCTCAAGATGCCAATCAGAAGACAATAAAAACTGAGAGGGGCTCATGCCAATGTCTTGATGGGATGGGATTGCCTTTATTTTCTTTCTCTGTAGCGTTAGGTATTCCAGCATGTATCATATGCTAAACATTATTTCTGATACATATATATCAGTTACAAAGCAAGCTATACTTCTTATTATATGTGTTCCTTCCTTTATTGTCACAGATCAGCTTTGTTATTGATGAACGTCTAAGGAGTAAGGCGTACAAGCACAAGGTTTATCTTTTCTCTGTTCTCAATTTTGGTACTTACCTGATTTTGATTTTTTAGTGATTTTCTCTCTTAATTTGTTTTTGCTTGCATGAAAATACACACTTCTTGCAAGTGATACCTGCATGCCATATGCACATGCTCTCTCTCTCTCTCTCTCTCTCTCACACACACACACACACACACACACACACACACACACACACACACACACACGCACGCACGCGCCTGCATGCGCGTGCACCTCATGCTCTAATATTCGAGTTCTAATCTCTTGTATTTCTCTGCAAAACTATACAAATTTTACTATACTCTATTCGTTTGGGAAAGGTGTTGGAAAAGGTTCAGCATGTTGTGTTTGCTATTGATCATATGATAATCAAATTTTATTTTTCAATTTTTTTTTCTTCTTTCGACTTATGCATCTCTGATATGAGTATGACCCTAGAAAGCTTGTTCATTTACTGCATAATGTGACATGAGCCTTGACACTATGGATGGATTGGGGATTTCTTGCAGGCTTGTTTAAATTTGCAAATGAGGTAAATTTATTTGCTTCATTGGTTCAGTGAGTTCATTGATCATGTGAAAGAATTATCTTAATGATAGATTACCACAATTTTTGTAGTTGTCACAAAGGCCACTATGTTGATCAAGAATTTGTCAAATTCTATATTGAAGACATGAACACTTTGGGACAAGAAATGGGTTTGAACTTATTCCCTGGAGAATGTAAAACACAAACACATAATAAACAACAATCGAGCCTCTTCCCATCAATATGAGGGTTGGTTATGGAGTAAACTATGTGCACAAAGGTTAACTTTCACAGGTTGAGAAGAATCTTATGTCTAAATTGTCAACTTGAGGTCAACCATGACTCTGATGACAAGATTAAAATTCATTATAACTTTTTGTTTCCTCTAGAGATGTAACTAGTCGTCAGTCACATTATTTTTCCTTCGCCTTAATTAAATTCATACTCATTATACTCGCACACTGAATTTGTAGGATATTATGCGTACACTCAAATCCTATTTAAGTGAAAATGAGGCCTTTCTGTATGCGCAGTATGTAAGTTCATTTGGCATTCTGAACAATTTCTATTGGAGATACTGCCAGCGAAAGTCGAGTAATCTAACTGATATTCTGATTTCAATCTTGTTAATGAATTATTAGGTTTTAAGGTGGGAGCAAATTCCTATTGATAAGCGTGCTCATTTAATGAGGGAAAAACAGGTTAGAATTGGTTTATTATTCGATCTGCTATTTGACTTGAGTTGATTTGTCGTTGCATTGGTTTATATTCCTAAAGGAGGTGTTTCTCTTCGATATGTTATTGTTAGCATGAAAACAAGGGTGATTAAAATACTTCATGTAATGATTGATTCAGCATTACTGTGTGCATATCTTCATATACTTCTTTTTGTTTGAATTATATCATAAATTCTAGTCAGTTTTCCACCCTAGTAGTAGAACGTTAGCTGGTATAATCTACTGAATTGAGGGATTTATATCTTTCTTAAGAACTCACTTTATTTCTAAATATTCTATTTATATAATGTTGGTTTTCTTATCAATTAATTCATTTATATGGGTAGCTGCACAATCTATAGGTGGGTTAATATCGGGATATTATTCGGTCGTAAAAATAACATCTATCCTTTTGTCATGCCTCCTAAAGTTCTGCCCCATGACCTCATCTCTATATAATTAGCGTTGGTTGAGTAGTTTTAAGGATATTTTGTGCAAATCTGGGCCAAAGAATGTGAAGGATTTACTAAGGGGGTACTCCTTTTTGTCTTCATAGTAATATCTAAATGGAGATAAAAAAAATTTCGGTTTATTGTAGATTATTCAAATTCAAACTTCCAAAATTTAATGGAATTTTGATTGTTATTTTGATCCCCAATATTATGGTGGAAGAACATCCCAACCCCTTTAGTTTGGTCATGTTACATGTAGCATCATTCTGTTACCGTATATCATTGTTATGCTCACCTTCAACATCCTCTTCACAACTGAAACTTCCATTTGAGACAGTCCAATGACAAAATTTTCATTGCAAGTACTGCATTTTCCATTTTTCCATCGTCTTTATGTGTTCTCTTGTTAAGATTTTACTTCTGGTATTTTGGTAATAATCATAGGAGAGCCAGAGATGGTGTGGAGATATATTTCTTAGGTTAATTAACAACTATTGTTATTATTGTTGTAAATCCATTTTTTAATATTGAGATAACAAAACCTAAAATCCTAACAGGGCTAACACAATCCACTAATCAAAGCATTATCTTAAAAAAAACAATAGAGTTATCAAATTCGCATTGTACACAAAATTCCTAGAATAGGTCGATGTTGTGTGTAGATGTTGCAGTGGGAATATTACATCCAATTCTATACAAGAATCTATAATACCCAGACACAGATATGGACATGGATATTGGATGAGAATAGGATTGGGTCTACTTTCTTTGCAAAATCTATGACAAAGATAGGGGTACACAAAGATAAGCTACACATGAAACGTTTGTGCAATCCCACCTTACAATTGTTAAATCTGCACCATCGACAAATGACACATAGAAACACACTGAGAATCTACCTTAAAATGGTTAAATTTGTGTTACCTTACGTAGCACTTTATTGCCGGTGTTTCCTACATATGCAACCTATTGCTATGTTCGAGAACCAAATCAGAAGGGAATGGCTCTTGAATTGGATGTAGTTTTTGATAGATATTACTAGAGAATTCTTTAGTGCACCAAAGAGAGGTAAATGGGCTGTTGAAAGTTATTAATGGTGAGGTATTTGGATATCGATTTGTCCCTTGTCGTGTCAGCACTGGTACATTACCATTGATATTGAATTAGAAAGTCTAAGCACACTTTATGATGCAAGCCTGGTCTGCATCAGGTTTTTTAATTTTATTTTATTTGTTGGAACATTATTATTGGCACTTTATTAGGCATTTACTTCAGTTTTAAGAATTTTTATTATGTTTATGGGTTGTTTTTTAGCTTTATTTATTAGTTGTATTTGATCCCTTGTTGTGCGGGGACGTCCACGACCACATTCGATGGCTTTTCGTATGATTTCAGGCTCATTCGGTTGTGTTTTCAGTTTTATTTAATAATAAATATGACGAACATGGTTCTGCAGGGCGCCAACAGTCAAGATTAATAGCTCGATCCAACAGTTGCACGACTTAAAATTTTAATGGTGTGGCACTTAATGGGCCTCATTAGTGGGCTTTTTCAGATATCTGGGCCCACCGTTCCTTCTTTGATCGCCTAATCGACGCCATTTATGCCTGTTTTGCTTGTATCCTCGACTTCTTCCGTTGGAAACCCTACACATAAAAGAAAGGATTAGAAGAAAGAAAAAAAAATCAGGTTTTGAGAATTGATCACTCTTTTAGAGCTTTTGGAAAAGACAAGTCCCCCTCATCTTCATCGACCTCGCCTTGGGAAGCGCCGTCTTCCACCTTCGGAAGTGGCATTCGGCTAGTAAACTGAAGTATCCCGTGATTCCTATCAACGGCCTTACTCCGTGAATACCCTGTGGCGGATTGATTATCTTGGTCCTCTTTTTTGTCATCTTCCTCTAAAATTATGCAGTGCAGAAATTAAATTCTGCACTTGTATCTTTCATGATCATAATTTGAAGCCCTAGTATTGCGGCCCCAAAACTTTCCTAGATTTGTGTCATTGGTTTAAGACTTTTCGGGCACCCATCTGCATGCCTATTAGCCCTAATTTTATTTAAAATCTGATGTGAATAACCTCTTTAAACATAAAATATAGTGCTGTCCCTCTTCATATTATGAGAAGAAATTTATTTTTTCATGATGAGATTAATGTTCTAGATATAGATTTATCTATATATTAGTCTATTCTTGCATATCCTTGATAGTATCGTGAAAAGAGTCAATTGTTTGCTCTTTTTCTTGCATTTTTCTGCACTATATTGATAAAAAAAGTTTTATTTAGCCTAAAAGAAATACAAGAGGCTCATATATGTAGTGCAATCTTTCCTTGCCTACATCAAGTTGGTATCTGAGCAATATGGCGACATTTCCCATCATAGCGTCCGATCCACTTATTCTCTTCTTCCATGTGATACATGTGACCTACGAGCGATTTCTTTCATTCTTTGAAAAATGTAGGCTTATTCTTTTTCGTCATCCAAGCTCTCCGATTGAATCCTATTATTTAATTCTAATTAGGAAAAGAGCTTGCGACTTTGATCTTCCTCCTGGACATTTTGTTCTTTGTTCTCGATTCTTTATCATTGAGCTTGAGGTAGTATGATAGTATGGAACTAATGGCATATTGGATGATCTTGAATATGAGTTGAGATGGATCCAGCAGCAAGCCAGACACATGAAAGAGCCTTCACCTCCAGTGGAGCTTTCCCCTCTAATGCTTCCAGAGGAGCCTCCTCCTGCAGTGACTCACGTGGAGATCCTTCTACCGTTTGCAATCTCACCAGAGGGACCACTTCCTCATGCACATACTTCAGTGGAGTTCCCTCCTACAGCAATTCCCCAGTGGAACCTCCTCCTCTTGTGGAGCTTCCACCACCACAGATAGAGTCAATATAGGAGTTTCTATCGGCCGAGCCACTACAATACTTTGACTTCATCAGGATTGACCGACCACCTACAGCTTGTGTGCTTTTGTACCAGTACTTCCATACCTTCTAGTCAACGCTTGACGCCAATATTTTCTTCGCAAATGGCTCGAAGGTTGCCTACTGCACGATACATCACCTGTTGAGACTCCATTATCAGAACTAGACGCAACGATGATCCCATGGTGGTGGTGGTCCTTTGGTTCCTTCTGCAGACGACGTCTTCCGGATGAAACTTGAGGACGAGCTTTTCGCAGCGGAAGCAATTAATGCAGGCATGTTCTGCATCATAGATTTTTATTTAATTTGTTGGAAACATTATTATTGACACTTTATTAGGCATTAAACTTTAGTTTTTAGACAACTTTATGATGTTCTTGCCATTTTTAACTTTATTTATCAGTTGTATTTGATGCCTTATCATGTGGCGATGTCCATGACCGCATTCCTTGGCTTGTTGGATGGTTACATGCTCGTTCGGATGCGATCAACTTTATGACTAACATGGTTCTACAGGGCATCATAGCCATAACCATAACCATCAAGCCATGTCCCATATATCTAGGGTCGGCTAAACTCACCACAAGAACGAGAGATATGTAGAGCGTCAACAGTCAATATTAAAAGTTCGATCCAATGGTCACATATGAACGACGTAAAAATTTATTGACATGACACTTAATGGGCCTCATTAGTGGCCTTTTTCAGATATCCGAGGCCACCTTTCCTCACATCGCCTCTTTACTCTCACAATTGCCATACTGTATCTTCCCTTGTCCACACTTTTCATGCGGAACCCCACTCGTGCCCCTTTCTCTCTCTCTCATTTGCGTCCCTCCCTCTCTCTCTTTCCATCTCTATCTCCTTTTCTTTCCCATATTTGCACCCCATGTAAGACTTCTTTCATTTGCCTCATTTGATCATCACTATCGGTTGAAAAACCCTAATGATATAAAAGAAAGAGAAGAAGAGAAGTTATATTGAAATATATTTGCTTCTTGTGAGACCTTTTGGGGGAGATACGAACCCCCTCTTCTTCCTCGACCTCGCCACGAGAAGTGGTTTTCCGCCCCTGGGAGTGGTACTTGGCTACGAACCGAAGGTTTCCACTGTCCCCAATCGACCAGCCTTGCACCGTGAAGGACATCTTTTGCTCCTTGCAACCTACGGTGGTTTGAGAATCATCACTTCTATCTTTTTCTTATATTCTTGTTGCAAAAAAAACCTTTTTGAAATCCCACCCTCCGCCCTCCACTTCATGCCCATGCCCATCTAGAATATCGTTGTCTCATCGAAGATTGTTCGAAGCCCATACTGTTTCTTGTTTTGATTCATTTCTGCACTATATCATTGCTGAATTTATATTATAGTATACAGAATTTCAATTTTGTGGGATGATTAATAGTCTTTATTGCTATATCTAGAGTTTTGTAAAGAGAAATGCTATTCAGCCCGAAGGTTTTCCCGATTTCGCCGGCCCAATTGACGTGGCAGCGTGCAACTGGTGCTGTTAAAGATTTTAAAATCGCTAGTGGGTTTTAGCCACCAGTTGCACGTTGCCACGTCAATCGGGCCAGCGAAATTGGGACAAACCTTCGGGCTGAATACCATTTCTCTTTTGTAAAATATTGGATCCATGTGTTGACTAGACCTACATTAAATAATCTTTGGTGTTTCTGGCATTCTGCGCTCTACTGATAACTTGCGTTTAGTTAGTTGGACTTTGGGCTGTCAAAAGGCTAAAGATTGTAGTCAACCCAACCCTACCTACGTCATTTTTGCTTAAATACTCCACTATGTATCCAATTGGGATAATCTTGGACTTGGTGTGTAATTGGTTTGAGTAGGCTTGAATATTAGATGAATTAGATTTAATCTGAAATGTGGGGTTATGAGTCAGTTATGATGCTAAACATAAACACCAATCATTACATGGATTGAGTATGGCCCTTGGTGCTCGACTGAGTGGAATCATCATGAACATACTTGATCTAAAGAAAAATAGTTCAAAATTTGGGTCTTGCCCAAACAATTCAAACTAGGCAAACCAAATGTCACAAATCTTCTGCTCTCTCGAGTTTGAAAATTAGGTCCAGTTGCTCGATAAGTTTTGCCAAATCTAATGGGTCCTCATTAGCAAATCATAGAAATTATGCAATTTCAAACTTAATGAATGATGAACACTCTATTTTTCTAATTTAGTTAGTATGAGCCCAACATCATAAACCTGATAATTAAAGAACCCATCTCAGATTCACTATATGAATAAGTAATCTGCTCCATGGCTATCATTCCCTTAGGCAATCAACACGTTCTTTAACAGACCCTAAAGCAACAACATGGGTGCACTATTGCTTTCGCCATCTCATAACAGAGTTGAGATGGGGCTGATATCTCAAGTTCTTCTCAAAGAACAAAGCCCAGTTCATTCAATCCACTTGAACAAAACTGAATTTAACTAGTGTTGTGAGTGTGTGTGTGTGTGTGTGTGCGACCGCGCGCATTTAACCAAATAATCAACTAAATCAAGTAATCATGCTCATGAGTTTGATAAGAATAAAGAACAATAAAATCACTGTTTTGAAACATCTTCTGAAAAAAACACTTGGACTCAAGGATTCATTAAGTGATCCATGGTTCAATGTTTATTGACCATTGTCTGAAAAAGAACTTAACAGCTGATTCGACTCGTTTTTGTCATTGATATGAATGATGGAAAGTTTTAGAAACGTTCATCTAGTCATACCAAAGGTCCAAAACATTGTGAATGAGAAAATTACATTTTCAAAAACATCAAGTTTCCAACAATATCAACTAACAGTGCTAGATGTCCTTGTATTGAAGTCCAAGTTGCATTGATACAGCCTCACATGTGTCATGTTACCTTTGTTGCACAGTACATTTCATACAACTTGAATCAACTTTTTACTTCTCTACTTTTAATGGTCGCACCATTAAATCAAAATTCAATATATGTCACCACACAAGGAACCTTGTGGGTGGTTACTTCACAAGTATGAATTTATTATTAGGGCTGGAATGTGTTCTGGGAATTTGATCATAATTACTTGTCGCTTGCATTGCATGAATTGCCACAAGTCCCTTTGCATCATTATCAAAGCCTTTCAATTCCACAAGCCTGCTAAGTACTTGTGTTCAAAGCCTTAATGAGAAATTTTGATGGGGATCAGATCAAGTGTGCACACTTTTTGAGGCAACACCAGCCCTGTGCAGATTTTGAGGCATGACTGGGAATAAACAAAGAACAATATTTGACTACCACACGTGGGGCAACAGCCTCCTGCCCAGGGTTTGAAATTTCAGCCGATACCGGTATGTACCGGTTTTGTCCGGTTCGAGACCGGTACTGCACTCGATCCCGATACCTGGCCCATATCGACCGGTACCGGTACGTGACGGTTCGTATCGGCCTGTTTAGGCCGGTACGGACCGGTATCGACATGTTTAATTAATTAATTAATTATTTTTTAAAAGTTTTTTTCCTCAACCTGTATCGGTTTGTATTAGCCGGTACCGGTACCGATACCATGATTTTGAACCTCGCTCCTGCCCTAGTTGATGTGGCATCACTTGATTGGTGAGAATATGCGGGGACAAGTCTTCAAAAAACATAAAATAATTAACTACATCTATATGAGATCCACATTTATTGCACTCCACTATAACTTTTTTTTTTTCATGTTTTTTATCAACTGCATCAAACACTTCCACCAATTATGTGTTGCCACATCAGCTGGGGCAGGAGTTTGCTGCCCTAGGTGTAGTAGCCAAATATTGTTCACAAACAAATGATTTATTATGAATTATTTTTGAAATTAGTTATTAAATTATTTCTAGAAATTTAAATTAGCAAATTTCGAAATTATTAACTAGGATAAATTTAGACTTGTTGTTTAAATCATGTCTTCACTTTATTTAGTCATATATTGTTTGTCGAAATTTTATGGATGTAAATAGGTTGCTTAGATAAGGCTTGGTACTCTTTTGGATGAAACAATGAATGAATTCTTGAATGGAAAAATTGGTTTTCTGTATTCGATCTAATGAGGATTCCTTGCAATTTGGTGGACTGCAAATTTCCCCCCTTCCCTTCTCTCTTTCTCTTGTTCCTGTGCAAGCCCTAGCCTTTGGCCTCCCTCTCTTCTCTCTGTGCATCGTCGACCTCCCTCTCTCCTCTTTGTGCACCTTCGGACCACAGAGTGTCCCTCTCTTCGCTGATCTGCAGTCAGGTCCCTACGGCCTCTCAAGGCAAGCCAGACACTAGTCAGGCTACCCCAAGCTCGTCGGCCACCTGTCGGGCCACCCTGGTCCTACCAGCCACCTATCGGGCTACCCCAAGACCATCAGCCATCTGCCTGACCATTTGTACCCCTGCCAACCCTCTGGGCACCCCAGGCCACCCTGCGGATCTTCTCTGGGCACCCCAGGACTTCATCGAGTGGTTTGTTGTCTCATATCTCGCGATGTTGACTTGAAATTCAGATCTGCTTGCTCGAGCGATGACTACTCCAAGGAATCCACATTTTGTCCCGGATTCTGACATACTACAAAAGAGGTGGCGCCCTTCCTTGATTAATTATTTTGTCTTGTCCTTAACTCATGCTAGCCTTAAATTGATTTATTCGACTTTATGTTGTGGGTTTGCATAGTTCCTAAACAATACATGAGCCTATGCCTTTGAACTAATCCCTATTGAGCTTGAAATAATAATAATTTGAAATCCTTTGTGGCAAATAGGAAATCTTGTTGACTCAATTTAAATCCTAGTCCACTCGGACGTCCTTACTTCCATATGATCTATCTTGGCAGTTTCCGGATGAGGGATTGTAGGATCTTGATCACTAATATTTAGGGTCTTTTTTAATTTGATTCTGCATCGACCAAATTCTTGTTTATTCCAGAAGCATAAGTTGGAAGCTGCTTTCAGATGCTTCTGCTGGAATCTGATTTTTCTATACAAAACTGATACTACCTTCTGCAGGAATCAACTACTAGCACTGTATCCTAACAAGTTTTTATGGGAATCTTTCTCCAGTAGAATCAAGAATCAAAAGCTGGGGACTGAAAATCAAATCCAAACGAGTACTTAGTCTGTTAGTCATCACCTGCGCTAGTTCTAAAATACCTGTATCTTTTCAACAACCATTTGTCGTACTTTTCTGAAATGAAATCTGAATATTAAAATCCCTTATAGAGGATTTGTTCTTACGTCCGTCACGCATCAAGTCTTCTAGGTGGCTGCAAGCCTGCAACTAAAATTGATCTTTCAATTGTTGGATGTGGTCTAGTCATGAGACATCCTCAAATTATTTGTACCCAACAAGGTGCAAATCATGACATTATGGAGCCTATTGACAACGTTTTGATGGTGTAATTTTTGACATTGCGGCTCCTTAGGTTAAATAGTTTGATATTATGGAGAAACAGAATTAAATGTTATGTTAGATAATGATAATCATACAGCAGGTCGTGGGGGTTCTGAGAGAGGATAGCTATCTTTTAACTTGGAGTAGGTTACGGACAAAACCATGGTGTACTGTGACATTTTGTTGAATACGGAAATGATCTAAATGTGCTTCCATGAAATGATTCCTGTTCTCTAAATACTTTGCTCAATTTGCAAAATGGGAATTTATATCTGAACCCTTTGCTACTCTTTGTAAATTCATTGCCAAATAAGCATTGTAGATTCCTTGCAAGAACAGGTAGCCCATCATCAGCAAATTTTTCGTATAATATCCACTTTGTTATATACTCTTCAGACTGTTGCTTTATTACTAAGAACTCTTTTGTCACATGATCAGCATTAGCACCACCTTTCATGCATGTAACTTTAAGGAAAAATTTCAGTGGCCTTTGTATAAAGAGTTATATACAGTTATGATTTTCTTCCAGGAACATTTCCAGAAACAGAGAATTGAGAATTCTATGGGGTCATCGGAAGCTACATCTAAACAGGTGATGACCACTTTGCTTGTCCTTCATGGTTTATTACACAGTCGTACTAAGATATCTAGTCTTTAGATCGGATTTACTTCTTACCACTCTAGAATGGTACAATAGTTCAGATTGTTAGGTTTCTGGTGAATTATAGACCAATTCAGTAAAACTTGAGGAGAAATGAATCCCCTTATCATTATGCATGTTAGCCAAACATAGATTTGATTATGGGTCACATTAAAGATACCACACGAAGGCTATATTTCTGTGTAAACTCATTAAAACTCAAAAGAATAAAGAATACATGAACAAGCGCTTTACATGCCTATATCATAGGACTCTATTTCCAAAACCCCGCCACTACCACCGTCACCACCAAATAAGAATTAGTGTGACAACAGGATTGTGAATGCACCAGCTAAAGGAGAGGAAAGAGTGCATGTTAGATAGTGCAACCACTAATTATATAATCATGTTTAGTCAAAGAATGGCAAAAATGCAAATCACGGTCCCACAATTGTTAAACTTAAGAGGTGCATTATCGTGCTCATGGCAAGAAAATCCCGTTACCAAGTCAAGATAGCATGCGACATGATCATGGAAGTTGCACATGGATGATCCGATCAAGAACAATACATCCACCAGATATCAACATTGGAGCATGGTGGTTGGGCAAGGAGTGCATGCTGGAATGAAGTATTGGATTATATTGTAAAATATTGTTAGGTACAAACCATCTAGCAAGATAAGGAGGAATAGTGTATGTCCCCATACCATATGGTACCAGCCTGTAAGTTCTAAAATGTTAACATATTGGTTAGGAAGCATCGATACGAATATGTCGATATGTGGATTTTTGAAAAACTAGGATATGCGGTACGACATGAATATGTTTGGTAACTTTGGTTTTTTATATATATATATATATATATATATATATATATATATATATATATATATATATATATATATATATATATATATATATATATATATATATATATATATATATATATATATATATGAGGGCTGGGTTCCTATGACATGAATTAGAGAGTACCCTATGACATATGATGAATTAGTAATGCTAGAATGTTTAGAATGTGCTGATTTTTTTTTAGGGTGATCACCTTACCTTAGATAGAATGTCCACACAAAATCAAAGCATTCTAAAACTGTTGGGGTATCAATTGCTAGAAGTTTTATCGGCTATTCATTTTAACCGTTAAATTGAAAAGCATATTTGATGCCATTAGAAGTTTTAGAATGTGCTGAATTTTTGTGGGTGTCCTATTTAAGATAGGGTGATCATACTCGTTAAATATCAGATCATTCTAAGTATTCTAGGGTTACTAATTCACCATATGTCAGACTCCCTATGACATGCATAGGAACCCATTTTCATAAATATATATATATATATATATATATATATATATATATATATATATATATATATATATATATATATATATATATATATATATATAAAGAGAGAGAGAGAGAGAGGCTGCCTCTCAAAACAGCGTTTTTGCTGCTTTGACAACCCACCACGGCCACGCCACATGTGATCTCCGGTCAGAATCAACATCAACAACCTTCGATTACCTCCATCGATGATCTCTGACACCACCTGTTGGTGTCCACCAATAGAGGACTACAGTGACTACGTCCATTGTGAGCCGTCCATTTATCACCTCACGTCATCCAGCAACCTCTGATGACATCTATCGTCGGCGACCACCTACGGTGACTTCTAGCACCTCCTGATTATGAGTTCTGATGACCTTTGTCGTCGTTTATGGCTTTGATAGCTACTGGCAACTTGTCAAAGCAGCAAAGAACGCTGCTTTCGAAGGTAGCATCTTGTTTCTCATATATATATATATATATATAATTAAATATAATATTTTTTTTGTACTAGAATATGAATAGTGAATCATTTGAAAATTAAATATGACCATGTTCATCATTCATTACATCCAATATAACCAAAAAATACAAAACTAGTGTAACATTTATCCATTACAAAAAATTAACGCTAACAATATTACGCAAGTGTCACATTCATTGTCCATTACAAAACTTTAGTAAAAAACACTGACATTCATCATCCATTACAAAATATGAAGTTAGCGTCACATGCATCATCCAAAAAACAAAACCTATAAATGATATCATTAAGCAAATGATTATGTATAGAATTTAGACCCATATCCGAAGTTTCGGTTTGGTTCGGGTCGGGTTTTCGAATTTTGGATTACATATTCATCCATAGGTATCCTGACGTATCGGTCCTGTATCCCCGGTATATCGGTCCCGTATCATCAGTGTATCGGTTCCGTATCCCCGGTGTATCAGAATTTTTTTTATTTTTTTAAATCCCGATACTTTCTGGCAGTATCGGATACGTATCCCGCCATATTGAGCTGTATCGGAGTATCGGGAAGTATCCGATATGGGTACGACACCTGTTTCGAAGTATCGATGTATCCTAGTATATCAGTCAATAAGAAAATATAGCTGACAACCCTAAATCCTATTATCTATTTTGGAACTACCAAGTGGTACTATTTCTCGTCTCAAAACTCTTTAAGAATGGCTTGATCTGTTAGTTAAAAGACGATAAAAGTACTAGAGAAGCATGGAGTAAAGAAAGATTGAGACCATTACCGTTTCTTGTTGGTTTGGGACTATTGTGGTGGGTTCACAACATAAACCTTATAGAATAAAATGTGTATTTGGCTAGAAAGTCTTATTTTATTCATTAAAACATGCATGAATCCAACGGGAAATGTCTATTTATGGAGTTGGCACGGGCCGAATTGCTACTCCATGATACCTTTCTACGGACCTATACTATCTATCCATCGAATCATGTTGGCATTTTTTATCAACATTTTTTCTCATACCTTTTCGCCTCTTGCCTATCGATTTCAAACTAATTCTACAAGTGATTTCATAAATTGCACGTGCACACCCAATACCCGCACAGATACATACACATACAACTGCACACGTGCGCATGCTCACGCACATATATCCATGTATGTATATGCTCCTTTAGCAAGTTGGCTGGATTTATTCGTACGTATATTCTTCGTTAGCAAGCCGGAATGTGTTTTATGCAAGTCATGAGAAAACCATGGTGGATGATCGGGAACCATCTCTTCCATAGAGGAAAGTCCCAATTCAAGGGTTAATGAAGAAGCCAACTTCATGATTTCATGCGCTAGAAGACGCTATTTTCTCTATTGAAAACTAGGCTTGGCTCGATCATAAGGCCATTAAGGTAGTCGCCTAAGGCCCCATGTGAAAAGGACCCTAAGGCTCAAACCCACTTAAATAGCCTAAGGCCCCGTATGAAAAGAAGGCCCCCAACCCACTTAAATAACCTAATTGCCCATATAAAATAAAAATTAAAGGCCTCTTATGTAATAAAAACTTTAGAGAAATGCTATTCAGCTCGAAGGTTTTCCCAATTTGGCTCAGCCCGATTGACGTGGCAGCGTGCAACTGGTGCCTGAAAAGATTTAAATGTCGCTAGTGGGTTCAACCGGTTTTAGCCACCAGTTGCACGCTACCACATTAATCGGGCTGGCAAAATATGGAAAGCCTTCGGGTTGAATAGCATTTGTCAAAACTTTATACTATGTAAAAGTTAATATTATTTATATTAATATATTTGATATTGAAAAGGTCCTATTTTGAGTTTTCGTCTTAGGTCTCAACTTGTATCGAGCCGGCTATGAGGACAACTAAGCTCCAATGTGGTGGATTTAGAGTAAATCGGTCATGGATACGATCCTTAGTCTGGATCTGACCCCCCCCCCCTTTGCAAGGATAAGATCACATGGGGGAAGAAATCAATATTCGTAGGGTTGAAACATGCAAGCCGCCCTGAATTCTTTTATAACTTGATGCGAGAGATGTGGAGACTTCAGTACCTCACATTCACTAGACCAGATAGAGCTTTCATAATTTTTCCTTTTAATATGAAGCAATTATTTCCTACTTTTGGATCATTGTGGTTGACAGTTCGAACTAAAGAAACACCAAAATATTGTGACTTGTGTTGGGGCTGAAGTATGCTTCATGATAAACAATTTTTTATTTTTTTTTAAAGAAGCAAGTCATACTCAGCTATTAGGTCAGATGTAAGAGCATCTCCTAGAGCCTCCAAACTAGGAGGACCTCCTAAGCACTGTGGGCCCCATTTTGGAAGCCATCTTATCCAAATATCCTAGGTGAGAGAAGATCCCCTCCAACGGCCTCCGAACTAGGATATCCTAGCCATTTTACACCAAACCCCACCATATTTGTAACTTATCCAAACCCTTCAAATCTACATCAAACGGGTAAAAAATAACCGTGGGACAGTGCATACATCATTGCACATATAGAAAATTATTTGTAAAAAGATGTGGGTTTTTTTGTAAAAAAATATATTAATTAATTCATTCAGAGGCTCCGTAGGACCTCTGTGGTATGTGGAGCTGTTGGGAGGTCTCGAGTAGGGGTGGCAATGGGTCAGGTTGGGTCAAGTTTCGGGTCGTGTCCAAAACCCCTAGACTCATACCCGACCCATTTAACTAATCGTGTCTAGATCCTAAACCCGTAGTCGACCCGCTTATAAACGGGTAGACCCGATAAGACTCGTTTACCACACGGGTCTATTCAGTTGAGCCGATCCAACCCAATCCGACTCGACCCGACCTGACTAGATAGACCCGCTGGTATTATATATTACAGTATCGGATTGCGGGTAGGCCCGACCCGACATGACCTTTAGAATTTTAAATGGGTCTTCCCGGGTCTACCGTGTGCAGACCCTAAACCCGGACCCGACCCGTTTATTAAATGGGTCTATCGTGTCGACCCGTTTACGACCCGAACCCTTTTAACCCTGACTCAGACCCGCTAACTTCGTGTTGGGTCCAAAATTGTCAGCCCTAGTCCCGAGCAAACAGGACCCATGTGGAACGCCACGTCGGTCTTCAGAGCACCGAACGGAGCCGGTTGGAATGCCATCAATTCTCTCGGAGAGCCACGTCCTCCGTCAGAGCTCTCTTCGGAGGCCATTGGAGATGCCCTAAGGCTCTATGCTTACAAAGATGTGTATATAAAAAGATTAGTGTAGTTGTGTATATACAATGGGCATTCCATTTATGCTGTGATTCTGGTTATCATTGTAAACCTGTAGTCACAATGATTACCATCTTTTGTAGCTCATGTGTTGGTTGTGTTCTTTTCTTGATTTCCATTGTTTTATTTCTATCTGTGATGGATACGATATTTACTCAAAACCTATTATTGGTACCCGACTCATACTGATTCTGGAACCAAGTACATGTTGGTTAGATCAAACTGCCTTTTTTGGTTCTTGACGAAACAAAACCATTGCTTCGGCGGCGGCCGCCTAATGCTCTTCCTTTGCAGATTGGCTATCTGCAGAGCTTAGGGTGCACTGTCACGCCCACTTCACGCCTCCATGCATCACGGCTGATCGAGCAGTACAAGTCGTTGTGAAATGGCAAACGCCTCGGAATATTTATCTGGTCAAGATGTAGATGAATTTTCCGTTCGACAATTTATCTTGTTTGATTGGTTTGAACAGCGGTGGCGGTCTTGGAGGAAGCTTGAGAAATTGGCTGTCTGGTTGTATTTTTTCAGCAAGTCTTGCAGATATCATTTTCCTTTGGATTTTTTTGACCTTGCCTTCCCAGTCAATTGTGTTAATTAAGAAGTACCCCTTATGACGTTATTTTTGAGTCTTACCCCTTGTTGACTGTAAATCCATATGATCTTTTGCAATGAGAAAGCAGTTTTTGGAGGGGTAAAACTCAAAAATTAAGATCAGATGGGATAACTAAAAGGGAAATTTTATTCATACCCTATAAATCTGAAATTAGCCCCCATTTTCAACAAACTTGAACACACCCCATTTTTTTTTTTTCATACCCCATTCCTATCCCAAAAATACCCTTCCCCCTTACACCCCACCTTCAATACACCCCAGTTAAATGACCCGCCCCAACTTGATTATGCCCCAATCAAACACATACCCTCTTAAATATACCCCAATTATATGCACTCTTGAATACATCTCACTCTTAAATAAACCCCATGCAGTTGGATGATACTTGAAGGCACAAGTAGAGCTGCACCTTGGGCGGGCCAACCTAAACCCAACCCGAATTTGGGCGGGCTAATCCGAGCCCAACCTGAATTATTTCTCCTCGACCCGACACGAAATTAGCATGTCTGGGACAAAGCTAAACGGGTTCGAGTCGTAAACGGGTCGACACGATAGACCCGTTTAATAAACGGGTCGGGTTCGGGTTTAGGGTCTTGACACGGTAGACCCGGGAAGACCCGTTTAGTATTCAACGGGTCGTGTCTTGTTGGGTCGGGTCGGGTCTACCAGCAATCCAATACTATAATATATAATACCAGTGGGTCTTTCGGGTCAGGTCGGGTCAAGTCGAATTGGGTCGGATCGGGGTCAACTGGATAGATCCGGGTGGTAAACGGGTCTTACCAGGTCTTATCGGGTCTACCTGTTCACATTTAGGACTAAGCTTTCATAAAACTCGTATGATATTGAGTGGGGGACTGATTGAGAATTTATTTTTTCGGTGAGGAGCTGAGTTGAAATTTTGTTCTATGGGTGTCCAAGAATAGGGCAATTATAAAAATCTCCTTAGAACTATACATCTCAATGATTTCATTTCATATTAGGGTTTTTCACAAATCAACCTCTACAATCCTCTCTATTTACATATAAACCCTTACCAAAGTGATATTTATATATAAACCCCTTAATTCATTCAAATATTATATGTTGACCCCTGCAGTTAGCTGACATCCAAAACAAGAGAATATTTTCTATTTCATCTTTAATAATTTACCTAAAGTCTATAAATACCTCTTCATTGTGAGAATTATTCCGATTAGGTCTAAGTTAGATTTGGATTATGTCTGTGTTATTTTGGATTAAGCCTATGTTCAATAAAGATATATCAATTTTTGCAATTAAAATTATAGGTAAATAGGTTATTTTTCCTTTAGATTAAAAAAATACAGCCAATTGAAGGAATATTTCAGAAATATTCCTTCATTTTAGATACCAACTAACATCAGGGGTTTATATGTAAATATTGGATGATTTAAGGGATTTATATGTAAATATTAACTTTATAGGGTTTTATATATAAATGGAGAAGATTATAGGGGTCGATTTGTAAAAATCCCTTCATATTAGGGAAATTTTATTCATACCCCATAAATCTGTAATCAGCCCCCATTTCCAACAAACTTGAACACACCATATTTTTTCTTTTCATACCCCATTCCTATCCCAAAAATACCCCTTCCCCCTTACACCCCACCTTCAATACACCCCAGTTAAATGGCCCGCCCCAACTTGATTATATCTCAATCAAACACATACCCCCTTAAATATACCCCAATTATATGCACTCTTGAATACACCTCACTCTTAAATAAACCCCATGCAGTTGGATGATACTTGAAGGCACAAGTAGAGCTGCAACTTGGGCGGGCCAACCTGAACCCAACCCGAATTTGGGCGGGCTAATCCGAGCCCAACCTGAATTATTTCTCCTCGACCCGACAGGACCCGACACGAAATTAGCATGTCTGGGACAAAGCTAAACGGGTTCGAGTCGTAAACGGGTCGACACGATAGACCCGTTTAATAAACGGGTCGGGTTCGGGTTTAGGGTCTTGACACGGTAGACCCGGGAAGACCGTTTAGTATTCAACGGGTCGTGTCTTGTCGGGTCTGGTCGGGTCTACCAGCAATCCAATACTGTAATATATAATACCAGTGGGTCTTTCGGGTTAGGTCGGGTCAAGTCGGATTGGGTCGGATCGGGGTCAACTGAATAGATCCGGGTGGTAAACGGGTCTCATCGTGTCTACCTATTTATTAGCGAGTCGGGTACGGGTTTAGGATCTAGACACCATTAGTTAAACAGGCTGGGTCCGGGTCTAGGGGTTTTGGACACGACACGAAACTAGACACGACACGAACCCGACATGACACGACTCATTGCCACCCCTAGCTGCAACTTGGGCGGGCCAACCCGAACCCAACCCGACTTTGGGCGGGTTAACCCGAACCCACCCCGCACAACCCGGCCAACCCGACGGATTGGGCTTGGGCTAAGTTTAAACAAACATTGGGTTGGGTTGGGGGTACAAAAGACGCTGAGCAGGGGCTTTGGGGTTTGGGGTACAAAAAAAAGGGCATCGTTGGTATTAAAGGATTGTTGAGTAAGTTATTGAGAAACGCTAGGGATACGGGGGCTAATTACAGATTTTTGGGGTATGAATAAAATTTCCCTAACTAAAAAGTACCCCCTCTGATCTTAATTTTTGAGTTTTACCCCTCCAAAAACTGTTTTTTTATTGCAAGACCATGTGGATTTATGGTCAACTAGGGGTAAGACTTGAAAATTTAGGCCATAGGGGTTCTTCTTAATTACCCCAATTAACTGGGGGGGGGGGGTTTGGCGGCAAGGTAAAAAAAACCCAATTAATAATGATATTCTGCCTAATGAAACCTCTGTACATTTAGTTGAAGTAGAGACGAGGGGGAATAATAGAAAGGAAAACACTTTCAATCTTGCCCCCCACTATTGGGATAACTAAAAAGTACCCCCGCTGATCTTAAATTTTGAGTTTTACCCCTCCAAAAACTGTTTTTTAATTGCAAAACACTATGTGGATTTACGGGGTCAACAAAGGGTAAGACTAGAAAATTAAGGCCATAGGGGGTGCCTTTTATTCACCTCAATTAACATGGGGGCAAGTTCAAAAAACCTGTTTTTTTTTCCAGCACATTTGGTATAGGTCCTTAACTATTTTGCAATATTAGTCGTTGGACACCATAATTTGCGATATTAGCTAAGGTCCCTATAAGTATACATTCATCTTTGGAAACAATGTGTATCCATCTTAAGAAAGAGTATACTTTCGTTTAAGAAAGAGTATTTATTGGGAGGGACTTGGGCAATATTTCAAAATTAACGTGTCCTGCAACGAAAAATCATATCTCAAAGATGACATGTCAAACTTTTTTTTATTTTTATTTTTTTGGAAGGGATCAAGTGGTCAGTCCGTCACCTCTTAGTTCATCGGCACATGATTGACCAAGGATTGAACCTCACCATAAAAGTGAGATATGCTCTGATATTCAATAACCCCACATACTGAAAATGGTTGCTATTAAGATAAGAGGTCTGCCACGAAAACAGGAGGACCTGTACGATATAGAGTGGGAGGAAATATGCCATTGCATTTATTGGAACCCGACCAAGGCCATGGGCTTAAAATATGGGTGGCAATGGATCGGGTTGTGTCAGGTTCGTGTCTAGTGTCGTGTCCATAACCCCTAGACCTGGACCCAACCCGTTTAACTAATCGTGTCTAGATCCTAAACCCGTACCCGACCCGCTAATAAACTGGTAGACCCGATAAGACCTGGTAAGACCCGTTTACCACATGGGTCTATACAGTTGACCCGATCCAATCCGACTCGACCCGACCTGACCCGAAAGACCCGCTGGTATTATATATTATAGTATCAGATTGCGGGTAGACCCGACCCGACACGACCCGTTGAATACTAAACGGGTCTTCCCGGGTCTACTGTGTCCAGACCCTAAACCTGACCCGACCTGTTTATTAAATGGGTCTATCGTGTCGACCCGCTTACGACCCGAACCCGTTTAGCTCGGACCCAGACCCGCTAACTTCGTGTCCGGTCGTGTCGGGTTTGCCGTGTCGGGTCCCAAATTGCCAAATGTCTTAGCAACTGACCAAAGCTTCGACTGCTTTGCCATCTCCTATCCCTTGGTGGGTACGACCATCATCTTTCATTCCAAGAGGAAGGAGGTGGCTTCAGAGGTAGGTGTGGGACTTGGGCGGGTTGAAGGGTCTGCCCATGCCCAACCCGACTTGCACAAACCTTTGCCCATTTTGCCCGTGGAACCCGGGGAACCCGTGGAAGCCCAACCCGTGCTTGCCCATTCTAGTTCGTCGGGTTCCTCGGGTTGCCCAATTTGCAAAATAATAAGCGGGTTGGGCCCAATTAGAAATGCTTGTGCACATAAATAGATGGAAACAAAATTCAACTGATTTTTGAATTGAATAAAAAAAATATTTGATTTGCATAACAAAAACATAAAGTCCAACCCATATCCTCACATATTTCAAACGAATTCTTAGCATTCAACATAAAATAGGCGGTCTTTGATTTCCATAAAAAAAACTATCAAAGCATTCAACCTTAGTGTATTACTTCCTCGGGTTCCTCCGGTTGGGGAGATCGGTGCCCAAACCCGGCCAAATTGAAATCGGGTTGATCATTTTTTGTCCAAACCCGTCCAAGTTTTTAACCAGCTTTGCCCATGTTTGTCCATTGTTCGGGTTGGGCGGGTCGGGTTCGGGTCAGACCCGCCCAAGTCCCACCCCTACTCAGAGGCTTAGATTTGAAGGTACACCAACCAACCGGTGGCGCAAGGAGAGTTGGCCTGTTAGGGTTAGGGTTGGCGCATGGGGAGTGGAGGCGTTCGAGGCTCAGGCTCGGGTGGAGCGAGCGAATTGCGATCGAACTGATGGTGGGATTTGGGATTTTTACACTCGGTCTATATGTACCTGACCAGGATGCGTGGGTCTGACAAAATCACCCGAGCCGCTCAGGTTTACCGGCTGAGATGCATTTCCGATCCCCTTACGTATACCGGACCGGCTATAGCTCCGAGTCACCGGTCTGATCGGCCAGTCCGGTCTGATTCTGATCACACTGGATCATTATATCATAATTAGGGGTGCAACTTGGTCCGGCTCAAATCGAGAACCGACCCGACCGCATTGGGTTGGTTTGGGTCGGTTTTCTAGTTTATACTGGGTCGGATCCGTTTTCGTTATTAGCAGACCCGATCTAAATCGATTCGGTTATGGATATAGGTTTGTATGACCCGACCCGACTTTGTATTACTTAATACTTATTACCCTAAACCCCAATCACTAAATGCTCTGTTGATTCCCGAGTCCTCCAACGACACTGACGCCGTTTCATTTCTTCCCCAAATCGGAGATCCCCCGACCCCGAATCTCCTGCCTCCGTCGGCAGTCGTCTCGCACCACCGAGAGGAACATCCCAAGGTGGAGGGCCTGGAGAGTGGAGGCCCCGAGCATCCCCGTAGACAAGTGCCCCATCGAGGTCCGAGACGAGTGTGAGGCTGAGCCGCTCACCAAAGGGAAGGTAGGGTTTTGATTTTGCTTGATGGTTAAAGCTTTTAGGGTTTCAATTTTGCTTTATTCGTGGGCATAAATGGATTGATCTCTAGATTCTGTACTAAAATCCTAATGAATCAATCTCTTTCTGGCCCCATCTCTATTTCTCCGGCACAGTGCTCCGCCGGTAGTCGCCTCTCGCCACCTAGAGGAGCATCCCAAGGAGGCTGAGCTGCTGTGCTACAGCACCAAAGTGAAGGTAGGGTGGTTACGATTTTGTTTGATGGTTAAATCTTTTAGGGTTTCAATTTTGTTTTATTCAGGGGTATGAATGGATCGATCTCTAGATTCTCTACTAAAATCCTAATGAATCTCTCTCTCTCTCTCTCTCTCTCTCTCTGAACTTAGTGAATGCATTCTCAAATAATTTGATTTTCATTTTCATTCATTCATTCAGTGAATTCATTAATTCTTTGAGAGCTAGGTCTCCCGAGCAATTTTGATCGAAGCTCTGTCTTTGTGTCGCACTGCAAGGTCGCACATGCGAGTTCACCGAATCATCCGGATGAGCTCGATCAAAGTTGTCTCTTAATCCAACTGTTTATCTTGCATTTAAGAATCTGATAATTTTATATAAGTCATTTGATTTCTTTTTTTTCTTACAATGTATGATTAGTTTTTTACAATTAATTATATTTCTTTCTCAGATGTCAAGCATGGGGGAGTCAAAGGACATCACCAACAATCCTAGTGCTGAGAATGTTGCTACTGCTACTTCTGAAGTGCAAAAAGTATGTGAACTTCCAAGCCGTAAAAAGTCTTATATCGCCAAATCTGATGTGTGAGATCATTTTACAAAAATAAAGAAGGGGGATGGAAGCAAATCTGAAAGGGCAAAGTGTAACTACTGTAATATAGATTACAGTAGTGTTAGTACCAATGGGACGAGTACTCTCCGAAAGCATCTAACAAAGTGTCCTAAATACATCTACAACAATAAAAAACAAAAACTTTTGGCTTTATCACTTGCTGGTCAAGGAGGGGATAAAACTATTGGGAGTTGGAAATTTGACCAAGAACTATGCAAACAGGCTTTAGCTAAGATGATTCTTATAGATGAATTGCTATTTAAGTTTGTGGAGCATGAAGGTTTTAAAAAAATTTGTAACATATTGCAGCCACAGTTCAAACTAATGTCACGTACCACGATCACAAAAGTTTGTTTGGGATTATATGCGAATGAAAGAATAAAATTGCAGGATTTCTTTAGGAAAAATGCTCAGCGAGTTTGTCTTACAACTGATTGTTGGACTTCTATACAGAATATGGGGTATATGTGTCTTACATCTCACTTCATTGATAACGATTGGAAACTGCAGAAAAAGATAATAAACTTTATTGTAGTTTTTAGTCATAGTGGTCAAGCGATTGCCCAAGCAATTGAGTTATGTCTACTTATGTGGGATTTGAAGAAGGTGTGCACAATTACTGTTGATAATGCAAGTTCTAATGATATGGCCGTGGAAAAACTGAGAAGAAAACTTATGAAAAAAAGTGATAGTCTTATTTTAGATGGTGAGTTTCTGCATATGAGATGTTCTGCACATATTGTGAATCTTATTGTTAAGGATAAGCTAAAAGAAATGAAGGACTCAATAAATCGCATTCGTGGGGTAGTGAGGTACATCAGAATCTTGCCGGCAAGGGTATTGCAGTTTAAAAGTTGTATTGAGCAAGAAAGGATTTGCATGTAAAAGTACTCTAGTATTGGATGTTGCTACTCGATGGAATTCAACATATTTTATGTTGGATGCTGTATTGGAATTCCAAAAGGAATTTGAATGCCTTGAAGAGCAAGAATCACAGTTTGAGAAGGAACTTAAGGATGGACCTCCAACTGAGGAGGATTGGGAAAATGCTAAAGCCTTGAATAAGTTTCTAAATTTTTTTTTATGATGCTACTAGGCGTTTATCAGGCAGCTTGTACGTGACTTCAAATTCTTATTTTCATGAAGTTTGTGGGATTTTGAGCCTTTTATATAAATGCTTGGAAAGTTAGGATTCTTTTTTGCACAACATGGCAGTGAAGATAAAAGAAAAGTTCGACAAGTATTGGGGAAGCGTCAATAAAATCAATATTTTGTTATTGATTGATGTGGTTTGGATCCTAGATTTAAGTTGAAATATATAAAGTTTTGCTACTCACAAATTTATCCTCCTATAAAAGATTTTGACTTATCATTTAGTTCACCTCTAATTGACATCATTGAACATACTAATGAGATGTAACTTGATCAACCATGTGAGGACAGTTGTGTTCAAGTCAAGTTCATTCATTCTGAATTTCTGAAGCATATAGAAGAAGAAGAGAATATACAATGCAAATCAGAGTTGGATCGATATTTGGAAGAGGATAATGAGAAAGAAAGTTCAGAGTTTGAAATACTCATTTGGTGGAAATTAAATAGCCAAAAGTATAAAGTACTTTCGAAAGTGGCATGAGATATTTTGGCGATATCTGTTTCGACAATTGCTTCAGAGTCCGTTTTTAGTACCGGAGGTCGAGTTCTTGATCAATTTCAGAGCTCATTGACACCGAAGCTAGTGGAGTGCTTGATTTGTGGACAAGATTGGTTAAAGGCTTCACTAACACCCATTGATATTGAACAAAAGTTAGAAGAGCTTGAGAAAGTTGAATCAAGTAATACTTATATTTTTGTTCTTTTTATTTTGTTTATTTAATCATTATTGTTAGTTTTTTAACTGAATACATTGTCCTTTTTAGGTATCACGGAAGAATCTGGACTTGTTGGATCTTTATGACTTATCACCTCGACTCATTTTAATATAAATTATATAATATCTTCATCATGATATTCTACCTACAATTTATATTAATTGCATAAATTCTTTTATAATTTATCTTACATGTCAATATTGTGAATCTAACATATTTTACTGTTTTATATTGGAGTTTTGTAGGTGATGTTTTTTTTTTCTTGCTAAGCTGCTGATGTTGCTAATGATCGGGAGAGTACCTATATTGATAAGGCGGGCAGCAAGGGCTCTTATATGATCTATTTAAGCTTGCTCAAAGAAAGAATTGTAGACTTTTTGTAGTTCTAAATAAGTATTTTGTTTTGAGTTATTGACTTGCTGTATTAAACTAGTTTTGGACCTTCTGGTTGCTTTCTTAGTTTCTGCTTAGTGTTTACTGTTATTTTACCTTATGATTGATGCTATGTTATTTTGAACTCTAGTATCTTGTAGTTGTGTTTTGCTGGAATATGTTTTTAAAGGATCGTACAAACCCAACTTAGAAACTTTAATTTGATGCAAAAGATGATTGCTTGCTGTGTTTTTCTTAAACTAAATTGTTAAATAAAAAATATTTGTTTTATTTGCTTATGTATGATTATATTTTTATTGTTTTTTTATCATTCTTCTGTACTTGAGAAGTATCATTTCATTGCTATTTTTCAGTTTCTAGAACTGCAAACTTCTGCAATGCTTGCTCTATGCAGACTAATGATTGTTGATGCAAACTTTTGGTAAGATATGCATTCAGCTTACCAATGGTGTTGATTTAAATACATGTTATACTAATCACTTAAACACTTTGTTTCTAATCCATCTTTAGGATAAGCAAATGAATGGTCATGTTGAAAAACTTTGCAATAGGTTTGTTGGAGTAACTAGTTGCTTTCTTATTTGTTTCTTGATGAAAGTGTCTGAATGTCCCATTTTTCACGATGCCTTTGTCTGAACCGTTTCCACTTTTCAGAGCTTGGGTGTATTATTTTTGTTTTCCTTCGTTTGATTTCGGATTACCCAAAAAAAAATCTTAAACCCGAACTGACTCGAACTTTTTATGGGTTGGGTTGGGTTGGTTCAATAGGTCAATGGTTTGGTTCTGGGTTGGGAATGTTGGAACCGACCCTAGGTTAGGTTGGTTTTGGTTTGAGGCTAAACCTAACCGAACCGAACCGACTTGCACCCCTAATCATAATACATATGATCTGAGTATGATGCATGGACCGTCCGGTCCGGTCCGTCAACAACTCACACGTGTAAATCTCCGCATAAAACCCTCATTTCCCGGTTCTAGAGCGTGCGTATCATCGTGGTGAGTCCAGATATAAAGGAACCAAACCCTTCGACCATCTCCGGATACCAAAGGCGGCCCAGAAAAGAGGAGAGAGAAAGCGGAATACCCCTCCCGCCGTGCCCTAAAAAACCCTCCCGCTTCGCTAAAAACCCTAGCTCAGTGATGGCGGCGACAACCACCGACACCGCCGGGAACGGATCTACGGCCCCAGAATCCGACGTCCCTGCCGACGTCGGGACGAAGCCGGAGCCCCAGGCCCCGGAGTCTCCCGCGGCGGTGGAGGCGGCCGCCGAGGGTAAGAAGTGGCCAGGGTGGCCCGGGGACAGCGTTTTCCGGATGATCGTGCCTGTACTTAAGGTTGGGAGCATCATCGGTCGCAAGGGGGAGCTCATCAAGAAGTTATGCGAGGAGACCCGGGCCCGCGTCCGCATTCTCGATGGAGCCCTCGGCACCACTGACCGCATCGTGAGTGCTCCCAATTCAAAGCGTTCACGTTCCCTTCGTTCCTAGGGTTTTTCTTGTGTCATTTCTTTCATCGTTTTCTAGGGTTTTTGTCGTGTCATCTGTTTTACATTTCACTTTATGTTTTCTGTTTATAAATTAGGACAAGGCATTTATGTTGTGGGATCTGTTGTGATGAGAAATTCATGTGCGATTCGGAGATAGTAGCATGCTTAACTATGATTTAATGGTTAAATTGAGCTCTTAAGAACTCACAATCCTTTGGACCTCTTTTTTTGACATTGGATTTTGTGTTATTGTTTAATCCTTCTTTTTTTTTTTCATTACATACATGAATTTAGCCATTATGTCTTGATCTCCTATTGATTGTATAAGTATTTCTTCTATGTCATCACATACAAGGTTTGAACCTTTGACTTGACCCAATAACTTGATACTTCAAAATATGAAACTCTTGCGTGGATATATATTAGCAGTGTGAAAATATTACAATTTTATAGAAATTGTGGAAGTATTGATTTAATGACAGAAAATTTCAATTAAACTCTAAACAATAATAAATCAGTATAGATACACACTTTGGAATACTATAATAATATTTTTACACTAACTAGGTGCCTGGAGCTCCACATAACATACATTTCTATGTATGCTATACATCACACACTTTGGAATACTATAATAGTTCAACATCTAGGACCCAACAAACTGTAGAAATAATATATTTTGGGATTCAGCCCCTTCTGTCCTTATTTGTAATTACTAAACATATCTTTCATTTTTGGAAATAAGTCCATTTTTAAATAAAATAGTTGGGGTCGGGTTTGTATCGAACAATTGGGCCAGGTTCATATTATTAGATGGATATTAACTGAATACTTATATACGTTATTGTATATAAAACCCTATCATGTTCGTCATTCTCACCATTTCCCAAGCCAAAAAACCATAACATGTCCACTCATGGCAAAACTTTGTTGGAATTTTGGGAAAACTGCCTTTTGCCTTTTCGTTTTGAAAGAGAATGCTCAACTACAGGACATCCTGCACCGGTTGAATACATGATTGATCTCGTAGTAGTTGGATTCAATCGCAAGTCGTTTTCATGATGTCGTCATCAACTGCTACAAGACTATTGCTTTCCTGCTATCAAGTAATGCCCCTTTATCTTTGTATTGTCCCATCATCTTGTTTTTAGAGCTTAATCCTGCAACATCCCTCTCTCATGAGCACAACCCTCCTCATCTTCGATCATCCCTATCTTCGGCACCCAGTCCACCTTGAGTGTGATTCACCTCGTCGAGTTGCTTGTCGGTCGGGGATGGGTGTCCTGTTGAATCGCACTCAACATTGAGTGTGATTCATCTCGTCGAGGTGCCTGACGATCTAGGATGGGTACGATTCACTGTTTTAAAGCTCGAAAAAACTCGGTCGTGTCGAACCGAATCGAGACGACTCGTCTAGATTTTGAGTCGAGATATTTAGCCGAGTCAAACTAACTTGGGATAAAACTCGTCCGAGTCGGACCGAGTTTACTCGACTCGGCTGGCTTTCAAGTCGAGTCCGAGTTTTGAGTTTTTAAACACTGGTACGATTCACCGGTCGGAGCTGGGTGTCGGAGGACGATCAAGGAGGATGATCAGAGGACAGCTAGAGAAGGACAATCGGGAAGGAATGTCGAAGGGAATTGAATGTGATTCATCGTCGAGACTGAGTGCGATTCATTGACGGGGTGGAGGCACAACCGAAAGGGAATGAGGAGATCGGAGTGGTCGGAGGGGCTTGCGGGAGGAGGTTGAATGCGATTCATCATCGGGGTTGAGTGTGATTCATGGTCGGGATTGGGGACTGATGAGGTGTAAAGGTAAAGTTTCATAATAGTCCAATTTTTTTCAGAGTTACTGTAGCTGCTATAGTAACTCCGAAATATTTTTGGAATGTTGAGAAACTTTGCCTTTACAACTCATCACTCATGAATTAGTGGGCCAATTCTCCATCTCATGATCCTATCGCATCGGACGGTCACATGTCGTTTAGCCGGTGCAAGATGTACCGTAGGTGAGAGTGTGTGTATGCACACACACACACACACACACACACACACACACACACACATATATATATATATATATATATATATATATATATATATATATATATATATTGATCCATACTTTTACTCATCATCCAAATCGTTGGATAGAGATTTCAGAATTTGTTGATTTTTTGCTAGGGTGATCACATTGTCTTAGATTGCACATAAAAAAAATCAACATATTGTAAAACCTCTCGGTGTATCAAATTTTTTTGCAAGGATGATTCTCGCAAAAAAAAACAAGTTTTGAAACCTCAAAAACGATTTGGATGACGGGTAAAAGTATAAGTCAAAAAACGATGGGTCTATGGATCCCGCCCTATATATATATATATATATATATATATATATATATATATATATATATATATATATATATATATATAGGGGCATATTATAATGCGGTACGTGCGGCACTGTATCGCAGCCATCTGATGCACGCGCTGCGTGCATCGCATGCACGCAGCAGTGCATCAGACGACTGCGGTGCGGTGCCGCACTTACCGCATTATAGCATCTCTCTCTCTCTCTCTATATATATATATATATATATATATATATATATATATATATATATATATATATATATATATATATCAGTGTTTTAAAACTCGCCGAGTCGACTCGAACCTCTGCCGAGTCGACTCGACTCGGCTGAGTTTCGATCCGACTCGGTCCAAAACTCGATTTAGTAACTACTCGGACCAAAACTCGCAAAACTCGAGTGACTTGGACGAGTCGACTCGAGTTTTTGGGGGGTGACTCGGTTCGAGTCTTGATCATTGTATTTTTAGGGGTAAAATCGGGATCCGGTAGAACAATTTATGTTTTGTAATGACATGTTATTTGGTGATAAGCTTTAAGGTCATCAAAACTTGATAGATATTCATTTTAAAATTTATTTTTATGCTTTAGTTACTTCATATTATCATTTTTAAATGAAGCTATATATATTAATAATAATAAATATTAAAATTATATTATATTTTTCGAGTTTTGGGTGTAACTACTCGACCGAGTTTTAACCGAGTTTTCGAGTCGACTCTACTCGGGAAGGTTCCGAGTTGAGTCGAGTTTTCGGGTTTTAAAACACTGATATATATATATATATATATATATATATATATATATATATATATATATATATATATATATATGTCGATTTTGCTTTAGAGGATTTCGAAGTGACCATTGTTACCTTTTGCAGTTTTGTTCCTTGTCACTACGAAAGGTTTGAAAAATTGTTTTCGATCGAAATTTCCATAGGTGGAAAAAAAAGATATTGCTGAAGTTTTGCCAAATTTTGGCTAGGTTCGCCACATGTAAAATCCTAGTAAGCTGATTGGAGAGAGAGAGACTGATTGGCGAGAGAGAGAGATTGATTATTTCAGTTGGTTAACAAATAATAAGTGCTTTGGGTGTAGTAAACAACGTTGTTCACATTGGAGGACTATATAATATTTTTAAGCACCTACTCTGATAAAAGATTATGTTTCTGACTTGTGAACACAACTCCACCAATCTTTTTCAAGGCGTGTTTAATAAAACTTATGGGGAAAAGGCAAAACTTAACAACTTATCCAAAAAAGGTGTCTATTGCCAAACTATTTCTATTTTGATATTGGAAAGTGCCGAAATTTGTTGCCCTTGATTTGTTTGGATTGAAATTCCACTTTATGTTGGACATTATTTGATTTACTCGATTGTGTAATTTGTATGTTGTCCGTAAAGAGTCCTTTTATGTGTTTGGTATGCGAGGTGTATCCTATGTGCTTCATACATGCAACCATAATGGCTATATTACTCTGCATGAACTAGGAAGTTTATGTTGCAGTTAAAATGCAAGGAGGGTGGGTCATCTTGGTTATCCACACCATTCAGCACAATCCATGCACATTAATGGCATGGACCAAGATCTCCTAGTGTTGGATTCTATCTAGTCATAAATTAGAATGGGTCATTGACTCATTGGGTCCCCTCTTGTGGAAGCATGTTTATTTTGCAACGTTGTTATGCATAATTAATGAATCTTAAACCTGTTGAACTTTTCGTCCCTGTGCTTTACGATGTGTAGAATGTTGATCATAGTGAATGATGACGACTATCGGTTTTTGCGGGCCCACCTTATATTCTTGTTTGCCATGCCTAAACTTGTGTAGCCCTCCAGGAGTGGAACACACATGCGTAAAATCGTGTTGAGTTATAGCTATTAGCCTTTTAATATATTTTTCACCCTAATCCTTTTGTGGATACATTTCTCAAACCTTTTCTTTCGATTTTGGCTGTCCACAATAAATTTGAGAGCATCATGATAGTCTGTGTATCTACGTGTCTATGACATCAATAGCGGTTCATGATTCAGAGGCTGTACAATTATGTCATTGCAATAGAACACTAACATGCGTGCGATACACACTCTACAAATTAAAATTATGTCATCACAACACCTGAAATAAGTCATTCATATTGTATATGTGAATTTCTGCCATTGAAGAAGTTTTTTCTGGAAATATGAAAATATCAACCAAATTATTTATTGTTCTATTTGGTTTGAAGCCATTTTGTTGTTTCCAAAGCTAGTGATCAACTGATCATTTGATTTGTCTATTTCCAGGCCTTTTTGTCCCAATATTTATAGACTGCTACATTGTATTATCCGCTAGATTGAAAGTAATGGTTTTTAGATGGGCATTATGTGACAATATCCCTAATTAATTTTTAGGTTCTTGTATCGGGGAAAGAGGATCCAGATGCGGAAATTTCCCCAGCAATGGATGCTGTGCTGAGGATCTTTAAACGCATTAACGGTGTATCCGAGAATGTGGTTGATGCTACAGCGCCATCAGTATGTTCAGTTCGGTTGCTAGTGGCATCCTCGCAAGCCATTAATTTGATTGGGAAGCAAGGCTCATCGATTAAGGCAATTCAGGAGAGTACTAGTGCAACAATTCGGGTTATAACAGGAGGTATAGCTTCAAGCATCCTTTTCAAGTTTTGATTATTCGTTAAATTTTGTAGAAAAGTTATGTAGAGGTTTGGTCTTGATCTGCTTTGGCTAATTATTTAATGGCAAAGTGATCTTTTTGATTAGTTATGGTCGATAATCCTTTTAAAATATGTTGAGTATTTTCACATGTCAGAATCAATCTTTGAACAATTCATTGTGGGTACTTTTTTCTGCAAGGTGAGAGATTTACAGATGTTGCAACAAGAGAGAAATTTGCAACAAAATGACATGGTGCCCCTTTGTGATAATTGTTTATAATATAGTACAATTTTGGTGAAATGAAAACTGTAGTTTCGTTATCATTCCAAGTTTATCATTAGACTAGGGGGTGCCGTGCAGAAACAATCATTAAAAGATAGCTCTATAGCATCTTCAAAATCAACTCATTTACCCTGCATTTTGTTCTCCATGTAGATTCGCCCTTGCTCTAGGCTCTAGGTTTTCTATCAACAAATGAAGAGAATATTTTACTTCGTGCTGACATCTACACTTATTTGCTGAAATCTTGGGTCACTGATCTTTTTATTGCTATTTATGACTTTCTATCACTCAAAAAAATCATGTGACTTAAATATATTTTTAATGCTTTTCAATACTCGAATGCATTATATAGGTTGTTGAATCCCGAAAGTAGGAAAGAAGGTGAATCACATACCGAATTCTTTCGCATCGATATGAAATTAGTGTGTTGTAAACTATTCCTTCATAAACCAAGGGTAAAATGGAAAACCATCCACTGTTCCATTCCCATTCATGTCGAACCAAAAAAAGGAATGGGAATGGATACAAATTCCCATGTTCAATTCCCAGGTAAACAAAACATCGAAGTGAGAATTCAATTCTGTAGAATCGAAGAGATTTCAACTTTCACATACTTCTTGAACTTGTTTGCGGAATCAAAACCCAGGAACGGGAATCCACTTCTATGGAATTCACTTCCATGGAATTGTACTTGCATTTCTAAATTTTGATTTCTTGAAACCAATCAGGGATGATAGGAAACAAAAAGAAATTGTAATCCGTTTGAAAATTTTAGGCATTTGATCCACACAAAAATGTGCGCCCCACTGAAAAACATTTTACAAAACAAGTACTTTTCTTCTCGAAAACAAGGGCACCAAACAGCACCACCAGAAAACTCACTTTTCCTTTTCGATTCGTGTACAATTCTTTCCTTTACAATTAATTCTTTTCTGCATAATTTTTCCAAAAATCATTGGGAAAGAATAGGAAAGGAAAAAGGTTAAAAATTACAAATATAAGCTATTGGTTCACAGGAAAATGTGGGCCCTAGTGGCACACTTCCAAATTGACTTCTATCAAAACTTTTCCTCTCAAAAGTCAACCATGGGAAAACATGCGAAAGGAAGAGACTCGTGTTGCAATCCGACTTTTAGGTTAAAGTCCCACTTTGTCCTGACAATAAAACAACAGTAGGAAAGTCTTACTGTCCTATTTGTTTACTATCCTCTGTTTTCCGACAAATTTCTTTCCTGCTCAACTTTTCCACCAACCAAACAGTCCCTTGCTATCTTTGCTTTCCAACTAATTCTTTTTCCATGCAGCTTACTTACAAACCAAACACACCGAGAGGAATGTAAAAAAATGTCCTTGTTTTTTGGTTTCTCCCCTTTTTTGGGTGGCAATAAGAGATTGTTCAATTCATTGGCTATTGATAGAGCAAAAATTTAAGATTCTTCTATATTCAGTAAGAAATGACGAGGACAACAATAGCAATGATGTGAGTGGAATGAGGTTTTGAAATCTTGGTTATATTTCTCCAAAACTCTCGACATTTGGGTTGTAGTTTAGGTCCGTTCACTCCCGAATATCTGTTTTGCTTTTCTTTTTATTAAATAGATTTATTTTTGCAACTTGTGAAATTAGATTCCTGTTCTATAGGCAACAAGTTTCTTCCAAAAATTCCAAAGCTAAAAGAGCAAAAACCAAAATCTTCCTTAGGACGGTACTGCCTCGTAACTCTGTGCATAAAAGCACTCTCTATAGATGGCATCACTGTAGTTGTGTATACGATTAGTCACTTTGGGTCATTTGACCAGCTCTATGGCCAAATCAGATCTAATTGTTGAATGCCAGGGGCCTTTAAACTCTTGTCTTTATTAGAATTTGGTAGCTAAGTGACCATGATCAAATTGAAATCTTGAATGTAAGAAACATTATATCTACCAGATGAGGTGCTTGCCTGCTGTATATGTCCTTTATCAACTGTATCACATCTTTTTTTTTTATCAATTATTGGGGCCTTGACTGTTCAGATTTCTACTTTATGACGATACACCAAATGCCCCAACGCAGAAAATGACATTCTCTTTTTTATTAGATGAGCTGCCATTTTATGCGGCCGCAGATGAGAGAGTTGTGGATATCCAGGGTGAACCTCTGAAGGTTCTCAAAGCTCTAGAAGCAGTTGTTGGTCATCTCCGAAAGTTTTTGGTTGATCATAGCGTGATTCCGTTATTTGAGAAAAGTGTAAGTTTGTCTCTTTAACTTTTAGTTTAACTTGAAATTTGTTTTTGTTGTTTCTTAATTGGCACAGTGTGATGTTCACAATGTTTGTATATCCGTCAGCTTAATACACCGCCTGCTCAAGATCATCCAGCAGATTCTTGGACTGATAAGACACAGTCCTTGATCCATACTGCACAGCAAACTGCAATTGGCAATGATTACCCACACTCATTGAAGCGGGATTCTCTCTACATTGATCGTGAACCTCAACTGGACTCCCAATATCCACGGAGTGGACTGTCATTATATGGACAAGATCCTGCTCTTTCTGTGCCGCGCACTTCAGCATTTGGGCGTACTCCTGGTGCTTTAGTTACTCAGGTTTCTCTCCCTCTCTCTCTCTCTCATATAAATATTTTAGGGATTTTGTATAAATGCACATTCTTCCTCTTCCGATTGGCTAGTGCTGCATAACTGTCTTTGAAAAAATGTGGTCTCCTCAACTCAGTCCGAGTCAAAACCCATCTCAGACTGTAACCGTGTATATATTCACCATATTTGTCTGTGTAATGTGCAGAGTTTCTACATTAGTATATTGCAAAAACTTGATATGTTCAAAACCAATTCTTTTGCTTGACACATTTTACCTGTTGGGCTAGCATAAGGTTGGCATGCATTCTTGTAGGTGGTCAGAATGAATAGCACACACTGGTGCTAGATCCGACAATTCGACATTCATTGTGTCTGAGGATTGATCACTTGTAGAGTGGTAGTATGTGTTGCTAGAATTGAATGACTGAATCTCTAGTTGTTTTTTTAACCATTCAGTAGTTTGGTCCTTTTTGTTTATATCGAAAATAATAAAATATTCACACTACATCCACATCTGGTACTCACTACCCTCTTACTAGGATGCTTGCGTGTGGGGCCCATAAGTCCATGACAGAGTGGTTCTGGGATTGGCTCTTGTAAGGAGGGGTTCATCAATTCATTTTTTTTGTCCCCTACAAAAATAATGCTTAAAGCTTAATGTTCACATGTAGCGTAGGAGGTAAGCAAATCAAAATCCAACCCAAGAAATGTGGAACTTCCCTCTTGTTGGTTTGATTCCTCGTGTAGCTTTATCGTAGATATCAATACTCTTACTGGCATTTTTTGGGTTTTGCCAAGTAAGCTATTTATTGGAGGATGTGTGGCGCGAGGCAAATATCTACTCTTTTTATTATCCCCTATCAGACTCTGATACACCCAACTGTTTTCAATTGCTTTGGGATCCACAGGTCACACAGACGATGCAGATTCCACTCAGGTATGCTGAGGACATCATTGGTGCGTCGGGAAGGAACATAGCCCATATACGCCGTGGCAGCGGGGCATTCATTACTATTATGGAGACAAGAGGCGTCCCTGATGAGCTCACGGTCGAGATCAAGGGCACTTCCACACAGGTCAATGCCGCTCAACAGCTCGTTCAGGTATAAAACAAACAAACCCTCTTTTTGTTCAGCATGCATGAACACCCCGGCAGCTAAGAGCTCTTCTGAATAGCACAATCATTTACTCTCCCTTTTTGTAAAAATATATTGCAGGAGTATATAGGCCAACATCAAGAACCATACCCAGAGCTCGATACAGGCCTGAGGTCGTCTTATTCTCACTTGGGTAGCACTACCTACCCCTCGTCATCTCTTACATCCCAGCCGCTGGGTGGGTACGGGTCCACCTATGGCGGTGGATACGGCAGCTACAGGTTCTGAATGATTAGCACCACAGGTGCAGCTGATTTTCCTGCCTTTTTTGTCTGCACCTCCCCTCCCCCCCCCCTCTCTCTCTCTCTGGGTAGTTCCTACTGTGGGAATGAAGGTAGCACCAAATGTTTGTGTAAAGAAAACCCATGAATTTGTGACATGACTTCGTTCTGTGTTGTCGCTCGTCTGAATTTATGTTTATGGTATCTGGTGGTAGAACTATGTCTTTGCCATTTGATCATGTGGCTATCTTTTTTTTAATCAACCATGATGTGATGTTTTTCGACTCTGCTGCCGAAAAAGCCCTAGTTGGGTGCTCTCTTTTGGTGGTAGAACTATGTTGTCATCGTCCATTTTCAAAGATTCTTTTGAACCGCAGAGCTCGCCCTCAATGCACTCCTTGGTAAATACAGGTTGGGGGGGTGGGGGGATTGAACCCCCAACCTCCTCACCATAGCATTTGTTGCTTACTAATTCCTCTACCACCTTGTCGGTTTTTTATGTTTTGCTGGGCCTGGAGATTGAAAAGGTCAAGGGCAGCATGGTTGCTATGACCCTCAGCCTTTATCATCCGTGCTTGGGGCCTACAATGGTGGTCTTGGTCCAGGGATCGAACCCTGGGGGGTCGGGGTCTTAAATATTGTTAAAATTTCAGGGGACGAACTTACATAATTTGAAAATAATCCTAACTAATTCTATTATAAGGGTTTATCTTTGAAATCTAGGAGGGGCGGTCGTCCCCACGTGCCCCCCCTTGGTTCCATACCTGCTCATTCCCTCCTTTTAAACTTTCTTATATTGACGGATCCTCCTTCCTAATATGTCTATATTGGTGGAGTTGCTGAGAATTTGATGGTGGTAATCATATAATGTAAGATTATTTGAGCCAAAATTTCAGCCTTAGAACTCAGCATGACCTACACATAAAATTTGATCATCTTTAAGGAGATTGAATGGACTGAAGAAATTTAGGATTTTTAGTGGTGTGGTGTAGTAGCTTCTGTCTAATCTAATAAAACAATCCATTACTGTTGGAATAATTATCATATGATCAAGAAATGTTCTTGGTAGCGTTATACTGTGAAGATCTAGGCACAAAGGATAAATGTTGTGGTGGATGTGTGCTAAACATAAGAAGGATAAGTGAGAAACAAGAACTTTTTTTTTTTGGTAGTTCAGGGGGGGGGGGGGGGGGGGGGGGGTTCACCGGACCTCCAGGAGGCGACACAGTTCGACACAAGCTAGAAGAACCGCACACCTACTGTTAGACAAGCCGAAGCCGTACACCATCATGCCACTCCGGCTGTAAGAGGGGCACAAGCACCACCTACGCCATCTCTCGACAGCAGGAGAAGACCACAAACTGTATGAACGCCAACGAAGAAAAATAACACACAGGAAATCCAACCTGGATCTACACGAGAAAAACAAAAAAAACCCCAAAAACCAGAAACAAGAAATTAAAGGAGCCTTAAAAGCTAAGGTTAAAGGTTGAAGAATGTAAGTTAGTATGATTTTTCATCTTCTTTCAAAGACTAAGAAGGAGCACGTACTTGCGAGGAGGGAGTCATAGATTTTAATGTAACTAAGGAATTCTTTTATTTCCAATTTTAGACATTTTATGTAAAAGCTATTTTTTGAGCACATGCTATATATAGCCCCTCGGAGGGCTTGTGGAGTGTGAAGTTCTGGCCTCCTTAGGATGTGGCAAATTGATGAGGTCATCCGACCACTCAAAGCACCCGATCTATGGGTTTATTAGTGACGAGGAGGACTACATGCCCGGTCTCGCTTTGGCTTAGGCCCAGACAAGGGCTTGTGATTATTATTAGGATGCTTTTGATTATTTTTTTTTAGTATTTTTTAAGGTTTTAAGGACCAGTCATATTAGATGTAGTGTGTTAGTATTCTATTAGTCCCACCTCCACGAGGGCCCTGGTCTTCCTCTCCGGTAGAGCATGGATGGCTGAGACGGGGGCCTGGACGGTTGAGATCCGGCCGAGCTTTAGCTCTGGCCCTTCGAGCTTGAGATCTGGCCTTCCGACCCTGGCCATGCGCCCCCGCCGCCCGCGTTCCGTCCCTGTGCCCGCCGTCCAAGCGGATCCCATGCGGCCCTCTGTTCTCCGAGCTCCGAGCGGATCCCCATCTCCCATCTTCCCGTTGCGCACAAACCCGATAGCCACGCGCGCCGGCCCGACCCTGCACATCCGCCGCGCCGGCCTACCGTTGCCCTGCGCCGCGCCCGCTCGGCCCCGCGCCCGTCCGCTGCGTTTCCGGCCTGGCCTGGCCCTGCGCCCGTCCGCCGCCAAGCCACTGCGCCCGCCAGCCCGCCCGTGCCGGCCCTGCGCCCGCCGGCCCTGCGCCCGCCGGCCCGCCTGAAGACCCCGCGCAGGCCCAACGCCGGCCGGATCTGTCGCGCCCACCGGACCCGCCGTGCCCGCCGGCCCTGCGCCCGCGCCGGCCGGATCTCCGGATCTCTCCCGTCTCCGGATCTCTCGCTCTCTGCCGATTTTCCCTCTCGTCTCTCTCTCGATTTCTCTCTTTCCTTATCTCCTCTCTCTCTCTCTCTCATCCGATAATCTCTCATTTGAATCACAGCCGGCCCTTGCCCTATTTTTTATTCCTTCACTCTCTCTATAGCTGATCAGAGCCATCCGATTTGCATCTAACGGCTCTACACCAGATCCGACTCAGTAATCCCCTTTGAGCCCGTGACTGCGCCGTGCGGTCGTGTTCTCTCTCTATATAAATGATCACAGCCATGTTGGAAGTTAATCCGGGTCAGAGGCTCGCAGCGGAAGCGATTTGGCGGTCGAAAGACCGTTCATGGTGCACGTTACACTATTTTACTTTTTCATAGAAACTAATCTATATATGTGTGCATGTGTATGCACGAGAATCGAAAACCCCTAACGGCAATCTAGCGTAATGATTAACTAGCATGGATGCAAATCATAATGCTCGCTAGATCTACATGTTAGATTACACATACCTTTCGTACGGATCTTTTACCCGCGGAGAATTGTCTTCTTTATCGATGGAGACGGAAGATCGTTCGCGAAGATGCCGATGGTACGAATGGAGATGTTGCCTTTCTTGTTCACCCGATCTCACACGATGCACGGAACGTCGCTCTCGAATCTCTGAGTGCCTCCGAAGAACGACCCTTCTCCTTCTTCAGAACTCCACGCGAGGAAGACGAAGTAGCGAGCGGAAAACGGAGAGAGATTAGGGAGAGAACTAGAGAGATGAGAGAGGAGGGGGTTCGGTTTTTTTTGGCACATGGGGCCGGCCAACCCCCTTGGATAAGGATCCAAGGGGATAATGACCCCCCCTCATTATCTCTCCATTATCTCCTTTTTATCTCTCGTTGTATTTATCCGTTTTCCCACTTTTTAGGGCTCGATCTTAACCGTTTTATCGCCCTATCCCTATCCATATGGCCGGCCCTATAGATGAGGGATTCTTATCCCTACATCATAGGGCCGGCCCTAGCAAGGTGTCCCATCACTAGGGTCGGCCAACAGTGAGGTCCGGCAGAGTGAGGTTTTTACCAAAACGCCCCGACGCCTCATTTTGACCATTTCTAGCGTGCGATACCTAGCGGCCACTTCTTAAGTGATCTTTACTAGTTACCTACTATTAACTGAGGCCACCGGAGGGTGCCTCTAGCAAAGTCAACTAGTCAACTCGCAACATACCCCGGTGCATCGCACCTATGCAGCGAAGTTCACTTATGGCTAGGGATTACTACATGCGACTCTGCACTAGTCTCGGGCTCAACCCTTAGTACTCGTATGTAGTTACGCATCTACCGTGCTCTAGTGCCAAGCACACACGGAGCGTATACTTCTTTCTTCCTTATGCTTATGGTGTTCCGAGGAGACGGTTCAAGAACCGTACATAATGTTGATAAGGTGGAACCATCAGGGACCGGGGTTCATGGCTTCCAACTCAAGCTCGATCGACACACTACCCGAGTGTACCATCGATCCTCTGAGCTCGAGTTAACCTGCGTAGCCACCCAGAGTGCGACGCAGGCTGCACTCCAATTCACCCAGACTTACTATGTTCTCCATCATACCCTTGCTCTCCGCTTAGTAGTGGTAAACCCGCTGTCCCTCCACTTGATGCCATGATTCACTTCGAGCGGTGAAGACTACCGTCAGACTCGAATGATCATATGACTTGGTTCCTTCCAGGTTGACCTATACATCGTACCTCTGATTACCCCGTCGAGTAATCAAACCTGGTCAACAGTCAAACTGGTGACCACCAGGCTTGGGTTTGGTACAGTGTAAGTCACACCAAGGGACGCACCTCCCTTCAGGGGTGTGGATGGCCTGCAGGAGTGACACGCTAATGCAACGCCAGCCGGGTAACCCAGTACACCATGGTTTTGGATCACTGCATATGGATCCTCACACATTGGTGCGCCAAAGCACCACGCAACTGGTTAGTCCATCAGACGTGGTTCCTCAGGGTTTAGGATCGTTTTACCCTAAGCAGAAACACGGCTTAGTGTACCAGTGTCTGCTCACTGATCTGTACACCGTGTTAGTTCCGTTCAGCCACAGACACTGTGCCTGGTGATGACCATGGTGAAGACATCCCATGAACTGTCATCGCCAACAGCTTATCATGATGAGGCGACCAACCTGATCATAGCTGCGAACTTATTTAGATTATATGGGACCAATCCACTCAGTCTTCAACTCAGTGGACTACCATATAACCATGGCTCTCTGTTCTTAAAAGAACACGTAACTATGTTACGCACCTATATGCATCTCATATATTAATAACTATCAATCTTTATTAGACAAAAACATAAAGTTTTACAAGCTTAGAACACATCAATCCTAACAATCTCCCACTTGGTCTAGCGAAGCAAAACGGTTTTGACTCCCATCGCGTCCACATGTCGCTCGAATGCCTTGGTAGGTATTGCCTTTGTGAAAGGATCAGCAACATTATCTGTAGATGCAATCTGTGTCACCGCTACTCGCCCTTGCTTTTGAAACTGCCGAATCAAGTAGAACTTGCGCTCGATGTGCTTCCACTTTTGGTGATGTCTTGGCTCCTTTGCTTGTGCTACCGCCCCACTATTGTCGCAGTAAAGCACAATAGGTAACTGGGCCTCTGGTACGCACCCCAAATCCATAAGGAATTTCTTGAGCCATACCGCCTCTTTGGCTGCCTCGCACGCTGCAACGTACTCAGCCTCTGTGGTAGAGTCCGCGATGCATTTCTGCTTCACACTCTGCCAACTAACCGCTGCTCCTCCTAGCATAAACACAAAACCTGATGTCGACTTCCTGGATTCCAAATCTGACATAAAGTCAGAATCTGTATATCCAATCGGCGTCAGTTCTTGTCCAGTGTAAACCAACTCATAGTCCCTTGTTCTATGAAGGTACTTGAGTATACACTTCATAGCTGTCCAGTGATCTGGACCCGGATTCGACTGAAACCGACCCATCATTCCTACTGCGAAACAGATATCAGGCCTTGTACAATGCATAGCATACATTAGACTACCTAATATCGAAGCATAAGGTATCTTCTGCATTTCTGCTCTCTCCTCAGGTGTCTTAGGACATTGATCCTTAGACAGTTTTATGCCATGTCTAAATGGCACAAAACCCTTTTTGGAGTTTTGCATGTCAAATCTAGCCATAACCTTATCTATATACGCAGCCTGTGATAGCGAGAGAATCCTATTTTGGCGATCACGTGTTACCTTGATCCCCAAAACATAACTCGCTTCACCTAGGTCTTTCATATCGAACTGTGTTGACAACCAGACCTTTACCGTTGACAATGTTCCTACATCATTCCCAATGAGTAGAATATCGTCTACGTAAAGTATCAAATATATCACTGTAGTCTTATCACTCCTCTTGTATACACATGGTTCATCCTCGTTTTGAGTAAATCCATATGACTGGATTGCCTGATCAAAACGGATGTTCCAACTTCTAGATGCTTACTTTAGTCCATAAATGGACTTCTGCAACTTGCAAACTAGATGTTCCTGACCCTCTGACTCAAAACCTGGTAGCTGCATCATATAAATGTCTTCTTCCAAATTCCCGTTAAGGAATGCTGTCTTGACATCCATTTGCCAGATCTCCCAGTCATAATGGGCTGCAATGGATAGGAGGATCCGAATAGACTTTATCATAGCTACCGGTGAGAAGGTTTCGTCAAAGTCGATTCCTTCTCTCTGGGTATAACCCTTGGCAACTAATCTAGCTTTATAAGTGTCTATTGTTCCATCAGATCCTCTCTTCCTTTTATACACCCACTTACACCCAATAGGTTTAATATTGGATGATGGTGTAACAAGAGTCCAGACAGCGTTATGGGACATTGATGCAATTTCTGCCTCCATAGCCTTTTGCCAGTCAGAGCTGTCAGAAGCTCCCACTGCCTCATCGTAGCTCAGTGGGTCATCCTCCTGACCCTCTGGATCAACCAATAAGGTTTCTCCATAGTATCGGTCAGGAGCTCTGATGTTTCTCCCACTGCGACGAGGTGGTGGTGGTGTTACAGGATTAATAGGTTCTACAGTATCTGGTATATTATTATCTGTCATGTCAGCTCCCACTATGCTTTCGGATGCGCTATCTGTACTAGTACCCAACAGTTCATCCAGAACTACTTTACTAGTAGGTTTGTGGTCCACAATATAATCCTGTTCTAGGAAATAGGCGTTCGTAGAAACGATCACCTTCTTTTCCTCAGGATCATAAAATAAACCACCTTTGGTCTCCTTAGAATACCCTACAAATAAGCATACTCTGGTTTTAGATTCTATCTTTTCCCTCTTATCCCTTCGCACATGTGCAGGGCATCCCCATATTCTGAAATGCTGTAGCAATGGCTTTCGCTTTGACCACAGTTCTCTAGGGGTCTGAGGCACTGACTTAGACGAAACGTGATTCAGAATATAAATTGTTGTTTGTAGGGCATATCCCCAAAAGGTCATTGGTAAACTGGCGTAACTCATCATGCTACGAACCATGTCCAACAAGGTTCGATTCCTTCTCTCGGAAACTCCATTCTGTTGTGGGGTACCTGGAGTAGTTAACTGGGATTTTATCCCATGCTCCACCAAATACCCTAGGAACTCGTCAGATAGGTATTCACCTCCTCGATCAGATCGAAGGTTTTTTATATATTTACCTGTCTGCTTTTCTATGAACTCTTTGAACATGTCAAAGGATTCCGACTTCCGATGCATCAGGTAAATGTAACCATATCTTGAGTAATCATCAATGAAAGTGATGAAGTACTCATGGCCTCCTATCGCCTTGATGTTCATGGGTCCACACACATCTGAATGGATTAACTCTAATACCTCAGTAGCTCTTACTCCTTTGCCTTTAAAGGACCTCTTGGTCATCTTGCCTTCCAGGCAGGATTCACAGGTGGGAAGGATCTCCGTAGGATCTGTTTCCAGAAGCCCGGCCTTCACCATTCTATGGATCCTGTCTAAGGCAATATGCCCAAGTCGTAAGTGCCATAGGTGGGTTAAATTTTCCAAAGGATTCTTACGCTTAGATGAATTAACATTAAATGCTGAAGTTACTATGTTATCTTTTTCAAATTTAGGACTTACAACATAGAGATGATTCTGAACCATTCCTTTTATTATAAACGTTCCATTCAGTTTAAACGACACACCAGAAGCATCAAAATAAACTGAATAACCTTCATTAACTAAAGAAGAAATAGAAATTAAGTTACGTCGCAAGGACGGTACATAAAAGACATCTCTAAGAGTCAAAGTCTTATTATTCGAAAAACTAAGATTAACGTCTCCAATAGCTTCAGCAGCAGCCACGGCCTCAGTTCCCATGCTCAAGGTCACCTCTCCATCAAGCAATCTTCTGCTTTCCCGAAACCCCTGAAGAGAGTTACAGGCATGGTTAGTGGATCCAGAATCCACAATTCAACTAGCAAAAGTACTATTACTTGAAAGAAATGATTCAACAACTAAGAGTTGTAGATTACCTTCACCAGCATTCTGAGGCTTCTTGCAGTCCTTCTTCCAATGACCCTTTTGGCCACACCGGAAGCACTTCGTGCCCGGTTTCTTTGATTCTCCAGACCCAGAGGCCCCAGCAGAGTCCTGCACAGGCAGTGACTTAGGTTTCCTTTTATGTTTCTTGCCTTGAGGTTTACCAGGCTTCTTGAAGGATCTGTGTTGCACGTGAAGTGCTTCGCCCTTCTGCTTGAAGCCATCCTCAGCTGCCTGGAGAGCTCCCAGAAGCTCTGCATTTGTCATAGCCAACTTGTTCAAATTAAAGTTGGTGACAAAGCCTTCAAAGGCTCCAGACAGTGACGAGAGGAAGATGTCTGTCATCACCTCGCCTTCTAGCACAATGTCCATGGTAGCTAGTTCGTTCTGGAACCCAAACATTTTCATCATGTGTTTCCGAACCAGTGTCCCATTGGACATCTTAGTGCCGACGAGTTTCTTGATGGTAAGGTATCGCGTAACGCGATTGTGACCTTCAAACATCTCCTTCAAATACAACATCATGTCAGAAGCGTCGGGCATCTCCTCGACTTGCTTCTGCAGAGTTGTTTGCAAGGATGCTATAATATAGCATTTACATATTTCATTAGATTCCTTCCAGTCAGTGAATGCCTTTAACTGTGCCTCTGTGGCATTGGGTCCTGGCAAATCAGGCTCAGGGTCATTAAGGGCTGTCATATGTTTACCAATCCTTAGGACCAGGTATAGGTTGCGCTTCCAGTCCTCATAGTTGGGACCGGTAAGTTTGTGGTCATTAAGGATAGCGGACAGGGGGTCTAACTTAGTCATCTGAAAATAAAGATTGAATAATGAGTATGCATGGAAAAACTTATTTTATGGATTTTTAAAACAAGCTAATTATATCCATATGTCAACGCTACCCTCAAGCGAAGTCATTACCATGGATTAATTAACCATGTATGTAAGATCTCGGAATCGACTGTACCTGCCCTAGGGGGCATCATACAGCGTCAATTCGCTTACACGGGCCTTTTCCTTGACCCTATCCAAATCTGCCAACTAAGGGCTGTGATGGACCATGGTTATCTTTCGGCCAGTACCACGTGATCACCATTGTCTTCGCAACGAATACCTCACGTGTACTTAGGATGCTAACCCATGAGCCTAAGCAATTACGACACGGGAGTTCATGCGGCCCCCACTAGGGTGGGATGAAAAGCCCTTCTCTCCTGGCCTCGTAATCGCCATATCCTCAGGGAGGTCATTAAGTAATTTGGCATGGAAACACACATCTCCCACCCTAGGGGGTGTGAAGTTATGCATCCCCACCCAAACACAAAACGACTGGCCGTGGAGGCCAAAGGATCTTATAAAAGTCCTCTCTTGCATCCCTTATTATTCTGAGGGTTATTTTGCGAGTATGATTTTATGCAAATGCAAAGGTAGCGACCTCCTAAATACTAGACCCTGGTCATACCATGCTCCCACTAGCGTTCAAGCCCTTCGCCTAGCATTAATCATTCTCGGAATATCATAGTCCCTGCCTCAAGTGGATTTCTCCATTCAAGGGTCACATTACATATTCCGAGAATATCGATGCTTTGCAAAATTGGTTATCACACTAATGCTCTGGAGCTAATCCTAGAGTCAGACTCACTGGAAAGGACTCCCACTAGTCATGACGCCTCGCTTATAGATTTGACAATTGATGTTCAATGGATCTCCATCTCATCTTTGATTTCGATGCTGGCCAAATAGGCACACCCGACTAATCGGGTGCTAACCTAATGGTGGCATAACCATATGTGATGGGATCCCACTAACATCAAAAGTCAACTAAATAATAGGCGTCATCTAGCGGGATCCTAACCTCAAACAGTCGCTTGGACCGGAGGGGAAAGGCATCCCTCTGAAAACTGATAATCACATTATCTCATCGGGGTTCGATATGAAGCATAAAGAACTAATTAAAGAAAGCAACCATTAAAACTGAATTAAGTTCAGGGTCCGACCCCTGAACCTAATTAGCACAGCGCAGGGCTCTAGCTTTCTTCGCAAGGTTCCTCGGTCCGGCTCCTTCATCGCGCTCGTGAACACTTTGCCAGATCGTCTTCTTCCTCCAGGGTTCCGCTTCCGCTCCCGATGGTAGAGTTCTTTGGCACATCTTTCTTCTCGATCTGTAACCGAAAAAGTCTAGTACGCTTCGAGCAAGTGCTCGCTCGTACACAATTTCCTAGAAAGAAAAGAAAACACACCTAGGAAAAAGCCATGGGAAACCGAGGATGGTCAACCCCCATCACTCGCCCAATCTATGGCTTAATTACAAATCCACACATAGAAAGCAAATCCAGACATTTGCTAACTCGGGGTCCGACCCCCGGTAGCAAGCACTAATCATAGATTTATAGCGGCGTCCTGCAAGAATAACTAATAGAACAAGCACAATCTATACATATGCATGATCTAAGCGTAAGAACCCCGATGATCTCACGCATTCATCATGCGCACACATGTTGGTTTCATAAAAAAAACGTGAAACGCACACCACTAATGCGGCTCTGATACCAATTATTGGAAGTTAATCCGGGTCAGAGGCTCGTAGCGGAAGCGATTTGGCGGTCGAAAGACCGTTCATGGTGCACGTTACACTATTTTACTTTTTCATAGAAACTAATCTACATATGTGTGCATGTGTATGCACGAGAATCGAAAACCCCTAACGACAATCTAGCGTAATGATTAACTAGCATGGATGCAAATCATAATGCTCGCTAGATCTACATGTTAGATTACACATACCTTTCGTACGGATCTTTTAACCGTGGAGAATTGTCTTCTTTGTCGATGGAGACGGAAGATCGTTCGCGAAGATGCCGATGGTACGAATGGAGATGTTGCCTTTCTTGTTCACCCGATCTCACACGATGCACGGAATGTCGCTCTCGGATCTCTGAGTGCCTCCGAAGAACGACCCTTCTCCTTCTTCAGAACTCCACGCGAGGAAGACGAAGTAGCGAGCGGAAAACGGAGAGAGATTAGGGAGAGAACTAGAGAGATGAGAGAGGAGGGGGTTCGGTTTTTTTTGGCACATGGGGCCGGCGCCCATAGGTCCTTTTTATCTCTCCATTATCTCCTTTTTATCTCTCGTTGTATTTATCCGTTTTCCCACTTTTTAGGGCTCGATCTTAACCGTTTTATCGCCCTATCCCTATCCATATGGCCGGCCCTATAGATGAGGGATTCTTATCCCTACATCATAGGGCCGGCCCTAGCAAGGTGTCCCATCACTAGGGTCGGCCAACAGTGAGGTCCGACAGAGTGAGGTTTTTACCAAAACGCCCCGACGCCTCATTTTGACCATTTCTAGCGTGTGATACCTAGCGGCCACTTCTTAAGTGATCTTTACTAGTTACCTACTATTAACTGAGGCCACCGGAGGGTGCCTCTAGCAAAGTCAACTAGTCAACTCGCAACATACCCCGGTGCATCGCACCTATGCAGCGAAGTTCACTTATGGCTAGGGATTACTACATACGACTCTGCACTAGTCTCAGGCTCAACCCATAGTACTCGTATGTAGTTACGCATCTACCGTGCTCTAGTGCCAAGCACACACGGAGCGTATACTTCTTTCTTCCTTATGCTTATGGTGTTCCGAGGAGACGGTTCAAGAACCGTACATAATGTTGATAAGGTGGAACCATCAGGGACCGGGGTTCATAGCTTCCAACTCAAGCTCGATCGACACACTACCCGAGTGTACCATCGATCCTCTGAGCTTGAGTTAACCTACGTAGCCACCCAGAGTGCGACGCAGGCTGCACTCCAATTCACCCAGACTTACTATGTTCTCCATCATACCCCTGCTCTCCGCTTAGTAGTGGTAAACCCGCTGTCCCTCCACTTGATGCCATGATTCACTTCGAGCGGTGAAGACTACCGTCAGACTCGAATGATCATATGACTTGGTTCCTTCCAGGTTGACCTATACATCGTACCTCTGATTACCCCGTCGAGTAATCGAACCCGGTCAACAGTCAAACTGGTGACCACCAGGCCTGGGTTTGGTACAGTGTAAGTCACACCAAGGAACGCACCTCCCTTCAGGGGTGTGGATGGCCTGCAGGAGCGACACGCTAATGCAACGCCAGCCGGGTAACCCAGTACACCGTGGTTTTGGATCACTGCATATGGATCCTCACACATTGGTGCGCCAAAGCACCACGCAACTGGTTAGTCCATCAGACGTGGTTCCTCAGGGTTTAGGACCGTTTTACCCTAAGCAGAAACACGGCTTAGTGTACCAGTGTCTGCTCACTGATCTGTACACCGTGTTAGTTCCGTTCAGCCACAGACACTGTGCCTGGTGATGACCATGGTGAAGACATCCCATGAACTGTCATCGCCAACAGCTTATCATGATGAGGCGACCAACCTGATCATAGCTGCGAACTTATTTAGATTATATGGGACCAATCCACTCAGTCTTCAACTCAATGGACTACCATATAACCATGGCTCTCTGTTCTTAAAAGAACACGTAATTATGTTACGCACCTATATGCATCTCATATATTAATAACTATCAATCTTTATTAGACCAAAACATAAAGTTTTACAAGCTTAGAACACATCAATCCTAACAAGTCATCCATCCTGCATCGGACGGCTGCGCTTTGCGACTTGCTGCATCCGACCTGACACGGCCCTCTGCACCCGATCCGACCCTCTTTCACCTGGCCTTTTGCGCTGTCCGGTTCCTGTGCTCATAGCATCTCGCCACCCGATCCGGCCCTTCCGTACCTGGCCGGCTCTTCGCATTTTTGCCTTGCGCTCTGATCTGTTGCGCTCTCTCTGCGACCCTGCGCTCAAGCTGCCGCTCCTCCTTCGGCTCCAGCCCGTGCCCATCGGTCTTGCTGGCTGCCGGAGCCCTAAGCCGTTTGATCCGGCCGCCTTGGCGTCCCTGCGTCCTGCACGGCACCCCGGGGAACTCCAGGTTGGCCCCGATGTAGATCCGCCCGCTGCGCTTTGAACTTTGTCAGCCCGCCTTGCACCCTATGCCTTTGCACTTTATCGATTCGCCTGCCCCATCGCCTCGCTCTGTGCTTTGTGCCTTGGTATTTTTGCGCTCTACGCCCTACCGATGCGCCTTGCACCCTTCGATTCTCTCTAGTTCGGGTCACACTTGTTTTGTGTCAGTTTTTGAATCCTTTCTCGTTCCGATCACACTTGTCTTGTGTCGGTTTCTTTTGATCCTGTCTAGTTCCGGTCACACTTGTTTTGTGCCGGCTTTTGGATCCTCTCTCGTTCCGGTCACACTTGTCTTGTGCCGGTTTCTTTTGATCCTCTCTAGTTCCGGTCACACTTGTTTTGTGCCGGCTTTTGGATCCTTTCTCGTTCGGGTCACACTTGTCTTGTGCCGGTTTCTTTTTATCCTCTCTAGTTCCGATCACACTTGTTTTGTGCCGGCTTTTGGATCCTCTCTCGTTCCGGTCATACTTGTCTTGTACCGGCTTTTAGATCCTCTCTAGTTCCGGTCACACTTGTCTTGTGCCGACATTTGGACTCTCTCTCGTTCCGGTCACACTTGTCTTGTGCCGGCTTTTGGATCCTCTCTCGTTCCGGTCACACTTTTCTTGTGCCGGCTTTTAGATCCACTCTTGTTCCGGTCACACTTGTCTTGTGCTGGCCTTTCGGATCCTCTCTCGCTCTGGTCATTCTTGCGCCGGCTTTTGGATCATCTTCATTTCCTTGGTCATGTGACCCTATCAGAGCTATAAGTCTACATTCTCTCCTTCTTCTTTGTCTGTGATGGTTGAGATCTTCTAAGAGGTGTCAAGTACTTGCTTCGGTCGGGTGCTTGCCTCCTATGAGGTCTCACGCATTCACATCTTTTCTTAGCCGATCTCTCTCCTTTCGACCTCCTTTATTGCCGGCTTCCATCACCGTCGGCTTCTTCCGCTCCGATCCTTAGTGATCATTGCTAATTCTTCCGGTTGACCTACTTACAGGTTGGCCGGGTTCCCCCGGTTGTCCTGCTTACAGGTCAATCGGGTTTCCAGGACGACTTGCTTGCAGGTCACCCTAGCATTATCTTTACTTTACAGAAAAAAAGGGTTATTTGATGTAATTTTTTTCTTTTTTCTTTCTTTCTCCTTCCTTTTATTAAGCAAACTGATGTCGGTGTATACCTTACATCAGTTTGACGGGGGGTATTAGATGTAGTGTGTTAGTATTCTATTAGTCCCACCTTGGTTGTGGTAACATAATGGTGTGCGTTCTCTCTCTATATAAAGAGAGGTAGTCTTATGTAATGTTAATGCGATTGATGAGATAATACAAGGAGATTTTCTCTCCAATCCTATTCTCTCTCCCCCTCTCTGCATAACAAGTCAAAACTGATACGGATCTATCTAATCAGATCGGTTTCGGCCACATCTGGTCCAATACACCACCCGATCCCCCGGCTCCCCAACCCCCCCCCCCCTTGCGGCCATAGAACCATTGGTGGATGGCAAGAACAGGAGAAAAAAAGAGGAAAGAAAACTTGCTGGCGTTGAGCACCGTCGTCATCGTATCTCTCTCTGTCCTCCCTCTCCCTCTGTCTCGATCGGGAGTGCGAGACAGTTATAAGTTGTAAGTTTATAACTTACAACATAACATATAATACATATTATTATATGTGAATAATTATTACATAAATTAAAAAAATTTAAAAAAGTTTAGAAAAAAAAAAGAAAAGAAAATTAATAGAAGTCAAAAAATTATAAAACCCAAAGGTGTATGTCTGAACTAATGAGGCAGATAATGAATAAATAAAAATTTAGGCTATTGCTTGTTCCTTGAGAAAGGATAAACCAAAGAAAAGGCGGCTAGATGTAAAGCCTACAACTTGGTGTGAACTTGCATGTTCTCATTGACCCATCATCATCCTCACCCTACTCTGTATTGGTCCACCAGTGCCGACCCACTATCGCGCCATGCACCAGCCTCCACCCACCTTGTGCCACTCCCCTCATCAGACCAGTCATCCCGTGACCGTGTTCAACCCTCCGCCCCCCCCCCCCCCCCCCCACTACACACACTTGGATCTTTGCTAGTTCTTGATGGTTTTTATGCTTTGATTTTTATTAGTGTGCTAGGGTTATAGAGGCTAGATTGAGATCTCCTTGGAGATCAAGATCTTCTTCTATCATTGTCACAAACCTTGATCAAGCCTTTTTCTTTTATTTCTTTATTTCCTCCATAGACACCTTTGATATTTTCCTATCACCGTGTAAAAGGCTCTTGTAAAAGTGCTTGGGTGATTGCGATCACACAAGCATCCATCGGTGCTTAGGGTGGGCCTCTACGGCATTGAGGTGGATTGGAGGAGCTCGGAGTGGAGCGATGAGGATTTTGAGCGGACCCTTTGAAGGGTGGTTGCGACCAACTTCATCATTGAAGCGGGGCGTGGCTCAAGAGCAGCCGGGGTAATCTCTATGTAACCACTAGTGTTGCTCCGCTAAGTGGGTGAGTAGGGAAGACTAGGTTGCGGCCTAGGCTCTACTTTGCCAGATGGTGTTTTTTTCCCCGGTTTGGGTTTCTATCTAGAAAAAGAATTATTACCCTTTGATAATATTTCTATGATCGTTTCTGTATCTATTCCGCATCTTGGATAACCTAACATATGCTTGTACCTGCCGTTGTGGGGCACACCAACTAGCTTCGTCTAGTTGGTCTTTTAGTACATGATTATTAGCTAGCCTAACTATAATTTCAATATATATACGGGTGTTAAAGTCACCCTTTTGACACATAAATCTACCCCCAATGATGTAGTCGGTCTTATTAACTGGAGTGAGCCCCCATATACAGGACAACATAAGTGGGGAGGAGTCCTTGTATCACTTGGACTCCTCTCATAATCTGCTATATGAATAAGGATCCCACAATAGTGGGACACCTACTAGCTATGTGACTCTTTATATTATGGTCACCCATATGTGGGTATTAAAGTCACCCATTTGATACATAAAAGTATGCCCCCTTATGTAGTCGACCTTATCGACTCGAGTGGGCCCCCAAATGCAAGCCAATAAAAGTAGGGAGTGCTTGTATCAGTTGGACTCCTCCCATAATCTGCTACAAGAATAAGGTTCCTACAGTAGTGATACCCTCCTAGCTATGAGAGGGAATCGAACATAAAGATTAGTTCGATTTTCAGAGTGCAATAATTGTGGTTCTTTTGTTTGCTTTTCCTTTTCTTTCGCTTCTCTCTCTCTCTCTCTCTCCATTCACATTGTGTTAATGAACGACAAGATGGTGTTAAACCAACACTCTCTTCAATGTTGATTTGTAAGCATGGTGATCGCCTGATTGGGGTCTGACGGGCGGATATTGTTCTGGACAAGGTTCGAAATCTCCATTTCGGTGGAAATTTCGACCTTCTGGATATGGAAATATTTCGTGGAAATATTTCGACAGTGTGGAAATATTGCAATTTTGTAGAAATGGTGGAAATATTGATTTTTTGATGGAATTTTTTAATGAAACTCCGGATTGTCATAAACCAAGTATAGATACACACTTTGGAACACTCACATAATATGTGTACCCTATCAAGGGGTGTAGAGCTTCACATAACATGTATTCAATGTATTAAGTCTGTGAGTGTTGTGCAATCTTATTTAGTTCGGTTTTGATATATATTTTTCAAATATTTTTTAATCCTTTTTTTGGATAACAATATTTTTGAAATAAAGATTAGTTGATTGTTAAAATAATGTTTCAAACGATTTTGAAAGCGGACTTAAAACAAGAAAGTTATGCAAATTTGAAATTGTGCAAAAATTATGCTGAAATGTGAAACACTGTTTTTTTACTAAGTCTGAAAAAACGAGTTTTTATATAGAAAAGTTTTTATACATTCAAAATTTCCTAAGACGGACCATGGTTTTCTAGATGTACTCGTACTTCTACATCTTGTGGAATTTTTTGAGCTAAAAAGGAGTTGATTTAATCACTTTTCTCACCATGTAGATTTTATAAAAATCCATAAAAACTGTTTTCTCCTACTAAAATTGAAAGTTTACTTTTTGATTCCTTTGTTTTTTAATTTTTTTGATATTTTTATTGAAACCAAATGGGGGGGTATTTGCTTATTTACATATAATAACTTAAAGTAAATGGAGAAAATAAAAATTAAGTAAAATGATATTTACTTAAATGTTATTATATGTAAATAACCTGCTGAGAACCAGGCCCCCCAGTCCCCTTTTATAACCAGTCAGTCACTTAATTTCGGATAAATTTCGCGAAATTTTTCAAAATTTTCGCGAAATTTCGATAAAATATCGCGATATTTCGTGGAGATGGAAATATTTCGTGGACATATCGTGATATTTCGTGGAGATGAAAATATTTCGTGGAAATATCGCGATATTTCGTGAAATTGCTCGATATTTTGACATTTTCAATTATGCTCGAGATTGCAGGTGATATTTCGTATCGGGGTTTCATTTTTCCGATATATTTCGCGATATTTCGTGAAATATATCGATTTTTTGTTCCATGGTTCTGGACCGATCAGGTGTGAACCCATTTTCCTACTCCGACAAATAATTAGTTAAAAACAATTGAGAGAGTGCAAGAAATCAAAATATATAACTTTTTGTTATATGCTCTATCAACTCAAATACATCATTTCCTATTGAAATTACCAAAATTATTATCCCATTAAGATTCTTATGTCATTATTTTATACCGACTAACCATGGAGGTGATATTAGATGAGCGATGGTGACCAATCAGAATCTTATATCTAGTTTTTTATGATTTTTATTTTTTAGGTCAAAACATCGAACCAACCAAAGTCTAATTTGAACCGATTGCTACAACCAAATATTCCCTATAGTTCTGATTTATTTTAATAGCATTCCTTGTCCCATAAGCCATGTTTCAAAATCTCTATGGAGACGAAGCCTTAACTAAAATAAATTTTGAGCATGTTTTTTTCAAAACCTCTATGGAGACGAAGCCTTAACTTTAAGAACCTAATTTTTTATTAATAAAAAATATTTTTTTTACATAGATTATTATTGAATGTTTAAAAGAAAATATTTTTCATAAGCTCATTTTGCCTTTCAGGATTTTGCATAAGCTCATTTTAGCTTTCAGGATTGCATAAGCTCATTTTAGCTTTCATTTCATATTGCATAAACCAAATGCAATGAGCTCATTTTGGCTCATTTTGCATAAGCTACTTTTGTCTTTCATTTCATATTGCATAAGCCAAATGCAATAAGCTCATTTTGGCTCATTTTGCATAAACTAATTTTGGCTTTCATTTCATATTTTTTATATCTCTCTAACAATTCAAATTTAAGGGAATGATTTGGAACAAAATACACTATTTGGGGGTTAAGTGTTTTTTATCTACTTTGCATCGCACTTGGTTCCAACATGCATTCAATTTTAGTTATATTTTGCATATATAGATAAAAAAAATTAATGTTAATTGTTTAATCAACCTAACAAAGATATATGATATCATGATTATAATTTAATAGACATAGTATATTTTTTTATTGATTTTTGAAGCAAAAACTATTTAAAGTAAATGACTAACCATAGAAGCGACGTCAACGGATACTGCTGTAGAGACCACAGCGAACACGGGCATAGGTACAGGCTGCGAGATGAAACAAAAAAAATTTGATTAGATAACATTACAGAGTCAAAAGAATGGTTCTGATATAATTATTAGAATAGAGTTGAGATCCTCAGCTTGAGATTTCATGGTAACGTTTGAAATAAAAAAATAGGTGTTTGCCAATTAAGACAATTGCTATACTTGATTACGGATAAAAAGGTGTTTGCTATGTACTCTACATAAATGCAATAGCAGGGCAAGCAAGTGTGACATATGTTGTAAATCAAGTGCAAACACTGTTTCACCCTTAGTAGTCTACATTGCAAGCCCTGATAGGGCCGTAAGCAAATGCATCGTAAAGAATTTGGGATGAAAGTTTTATTTGTGAAGCCATTCAAAATCCACTTAAAAAATGAGCACCATTCGTCCAGAAAATGAGCTGCGGGTATTCTATTCTACCCATTTTATGTCAAAAAATCAGCACCTCTAGGATTTTTTTCTAGTAAAAAAATCCTTCAATCCATATTTAAGAAAAAAATTTCCTTGGATTAAAGTGATAGTCTAATATAGAATTCAGCTCTCTTATTCTATTCTGATTCACATAAAAATGCTTGTAAAATTTGCTAAAAACTGAATGCATTTAGAATTCATAGCCTGGAAAAAAGCTTATAAAATTTGCTAAAAACTGAATGCATTTAGAATTAACTTAAGGTACTAATTTTATGAATTCTAGGCTATGATAGAGAGAGCCTTTTTATGAACAGAGATGGCTACCCTAGACATGCTTGTAAAATTTGCTAAAAAGACTACCCTAGACATGCTTGTAAAATAGAGATCTCTGTTCATAAAAAGAATAATATCAGTGTGGGCAATTATAAAAAGAACACACACACACACACATAGAGCAAGGAAACTAAAAAAAACTCATGACACATAAAAGACCAATTAAGACAATTGCTATACTTACTTACGGATAAATAGGTGTTTGCCATGTACCCTACATAAATGCAATAGCAAGGCAAGCAAGTGTGGCATATGTTGTGAATTAAGTGTAAACATTGTTTCACCTTTAGTAGTCTACATTGCAAGTTCCGATAGGACCGTAAGCAAATACAGCAAACACTGAACTTTTATGAAGCCATTCAAAATCCACTTAACATCTACATTAATGCAGAGAAGATGCAAGAATTTCAACCCATGGGTTTTGAATGGCTTTGCATTTGGAAACTAATGTTTTTTTTCTTCATGTGTTCAATTTTTCCCATCAACTTCTGCATTTTGTTAAATGCCTCACATCCAACTCAATGAAATGATCATTGCCATCGAACACATGGAGAGGATGGACCAACGCAAGATCGGTAAGAAATTGGGTAGCTAACCTCTAGAATTTAACTTCAAAAATTTACTTTAATCCTAGAAGTTTGCCTTGGATTAAATTAGGCCTGTTGTCAAAAAATGATCACTATTCGTTCAAAAAATGAGATGCAAGTATTCTATTATGCTCATTTTATGTTAAAAAATCAGCACCTCTAGGATTTTGTAATGGTAAAAAAAAAATCAGTGCTTCAATCCATATTTAGAATTAAGCTCTCTTATTCTATTCTGAATGCATTTAGAATTCATAGCCTGGAAAAAGGCTTATAAAATTTGCTAAAAAATGAATGTATTTAGAATTAACTTTAAGGTACTGAATTTTATGAATTCTAGGCTATGATAGAGAGCCTTTTTATGAATAGAGATGACTACCCTATACATGTTTGTAAAATTTGTTAAAAAAGCTTCTAAATAAATCAGTAACTTAAATTAAGTCTTAAAAAATTTACTTTAATCCTAGAAGTTTGCCTTGGATTAAATTAGGCATGTTGTCAAAAAATGAGCACCATTCGTCCAGAAAAATGAGAAGCCATTCAAAATTCACTTAACATCTGATTAATGCAGAGAAAATGCAAGAGTTTCAACCCATGAGTTTTGAATGGCTACCCTAGAGAGGTTTGTAAAATTTGCTGATTTTTTATGAATTCAGTTTTTAGCAAATTCATCACCTTCATCTTTGTTAAGTCTACCCACTAAAATTTGAAGACTTAACAAAGATGGATTAGAGATGACTTCTAAGAAAAAAAGGCTTCTAAATAGAGATGGCTTCTAAATAGAGATACATATTATGCACAAAGTCATTAACAAAATGAGTTACATAGCTCATCAATCATTGTCTTCTTTCACATAACCTAACAATACCTGACACTAAAGAATACATATTATGCACAGAGTCCTATGTAAATTGCTCCTCCAATGTTAGACCAAGGTCCATTGGGTTCAGATGGGTATCATGATCCAGACCCTATAAAGGGTAGGTTCGAGAGAATCTTATGTTTTGCAAAGAAAAAAGATTGCAAAAATAAGTGTCCAATTTTTGGACATCAGGTTTTGATATCGGATGTCAAAATCTGATCCAAGAAGTATCGAGTTTTAAAAAGGCATCAGATTTTGAATAATAAGTAAGGTTTTGATGCCTTTTCATGCATTGCTGATTTTATACTTCAAAGAAAAACATGTATATTCAAAATCAAAGAGAGAGAGAGAGAGAGAGAGAGAGAGAGAGAGAGAGAGAGAGAGAGAGGCAGGAAAAAAAAACAGAGAAAGAGTAAGGGGGAAAAATGGAGGAATTTATCACCTCCAATTTCAAAGCCCCAAACAAATTTTTTTTAAAAAAATTCCCAAATAGAAGCAAGATAAAGGATGGCATACTTTCATTATACACACCAAATTCATCTACTCAACCCTCATTCTTGTTTCTGTACATTTTCAAGTTATAAGTGTCCGTAGCTGCAACCATCAAAGAGGGATAAATATTTCCCTAAGCAAACAAAATGAGTTACATAGCTCATTAACCATTATCTTCTTTCACAAAACCTAACAATACCTGACACTAAAGAATACATATTATGCACAGAGTCCTATGTAAATTGCTCCTCCAATGTTAGACCAAGGTCCATTGGGTTCAGATGGTAAATTGCTCCTCCAATGTTAGACCAAAATCTTATCCGAGAAGCATCAGGTTTTAAAAAGGCTTCAGATTTTGAATAATAAGTAAGGTTTTGATGCTTTTTCATGCATTGTTGATTTTATACTTCAAAGAAAAACATGTATATTCAAAATCAAAGAGAGAGAGAGAGAGAGAGTAAGGGGGGAAAAATGGTGGAATTTATCACCTCCATGAGATCCTGTCGATCCTCTCTCACTTGCAGACTCGATGGGACATTGACCTCCTGTAATTGAATAGCAGGGAAAAAAAAGTTGGAAAAAATTTCAAGAATCTGATCAGAAAGAGAGAGAGAAAGAAGGGGGGGGGGGGGAACGGTGGAATTCAATCAGAGAAGCGAAAGGAAAGAAAGAAGGGGAAAAAAGAGATGAAAAATCATAAAATTCACCTCAATATCTACTTCAAAGAAATACATGTATATTCAAAATCAGAAATAGAGAGAGAAAGGGGGAAAAAATGGTGGAATTCATCACCTCCATGAGATCCTGTCGATCCTCTCTCTTGCAGACTCGATGGGACATTGATCTCCTGTAATTAAACAGGCAGTAAAAAAAAAGTTGGAAAAAATTTCAGGAATCCGATCATAAAGAGAGAGAGAGAGAGAGAGAGAGAGAGAGAGAAAGGAGGGAGAAACGGTGGAATCTGATCAGAGAAGCGAAAGGAAAGAAAGAAGGGAAAAGAAAAAGGAAAAATCGTAAAATTCACCTCCATCTCTACTTCAAAGATATACATGTATATTCAAAATTAGAAAGAGAGAGAGAGAGAAAGGGGGGAAAATAGTGGAATTCATCACCTCCATGAGATCCTGTCGATCCTCTTTTTCTTGCAGACTCGATGGGACATCGATCTCCTGTAATTAAACAGACAGGAAAAAAAATGTTGGAAAAAATTTCAGGAATCCGATCAGAAAGAAAGAGAGAAAGGGGGGAGAAATGGTGGAATCCGATTAGAGAAGCGAAAGAAAGAAAAAGGGAAAAAAAATAAAAAATCGTTGAAAAATTCACCTCCATCTCTTGATCGGCTTTCCCTTACAGCAGCCTCTCTCTCTCCATAGCTCGATCCAATCTTATCTTGCAAAGAATGGCAAAAGGGGGGGAGGCGAGGCAATAAAGACCTCCATCGTACCGTGCCGAGGCATGGGTTGCGGGCGCAGAGGGAGGCTTGGGCTGCAGGGACCGAGGGAGGCGGCCACCGTTTCTTCGCAAGCACCGAGGAAGGGGGGGAGCTGTGGGTACCAGGGCTGGATGGGGGCTGCAGGTAGCGAGGCTGAGGGAGGCGGGAGGGCTGCGGGTACCGAGGCTGGATGGGGGCCTGCAGACCCTCTCGATCAAACGGGGTTTGGATCGGACGGATGAGAAGGGAGGGGCTACTCTCTCTTTCTCTTGCTCTTTCGGGAGGGGATTTAAGAGGATTAATGAAGGATGCAGGACAACACTGCGAATCCTCTCGATCAGAAGAGGTGCAAATCGGACGGATGAGAGGGGGGGCTGCTCTCTCTCTTTCCGGATGGGATTTAGATTCGACAGATCAGATGGGTTTAAGAGGAATAGGGGTGGGTTAAGGTGATTTAAGAGGGGCATTTATGAGCCTTAGTGGGAAACAGATGATTGTAATCGAGTCTCCCTGTTTATCCCACTCCTCTGCATAAATCTAAGCTGTTGCTTTGTCTCAGTTCATTTGTCCCCCCCACAACCGTTGTCCCTTATTTTATATATATATATATATATATATATATATATATATATATATATATATATATATATATATATATATATATATATATATATATATATATATATAGGGGAAGGCTTAGGTGCGATCTGCGGTCCTTAGCCATCGGATGCACGCGGCCGGTGCATCGGACAGCTACGGACCGTAGACCGCACCTAAGCATCCCCCTATATATATATATATATATATATATATATATATATATATATATATATATATATATATATATATATATATATATATATATATATATATATATATATATATATATATATATATATATATATATATATATATATATATATATATATATATATATATATATATATATATATATATATATATATATGGACACTGTTTTTGCACTCAATTTTTTACACCGATTTTCAAAACATTAAATAGAGGTTTCAGAATTTCTTGATTTTTTGTGAGCATAATCACCTTATCTTAGATAGCACGTCCACAAAAAATCAGAACATTCTAAAGCCTCCAAGTACATCAAAACTAAAAGGCTTTATCGATAGTCCATTTTAATCGTTAGTTTGAAGAGCACATTTAATATGTCTAGAGGCTTTAGAATGTGCTGATTTTTTGTGGATGTGTTATCTAAGACAAGATGATTATGCTAAAAAAAAATCAAGAAATTCTGAAACCTCTATCTAATGATTTGAAAATCGGTGTAAAAAATTAAGTGCAAAAACAGTGTCCATTGAACCTTGACCCTATATATATATATATATATATATATATATATATATATATATATATATATATATATATATATATATATATATATATATATATATATATATATATATATATATATATATATATATATATATATATATATATATATATATATATATATATATATATATATATATTGTTACGGATATATATATGGCTACCCACTTTGGTGGGATATATCTATCCCGACATGTCTATCCCTTATCCCTAACTCTCTATATATGTGTTATGAATAAACAAGAGGCCTCACGGATTCGTGAGAGCGCAGCCGCCATGCCCGTTTGCATCCTTTCCTCTCTCCCTTTCGTAACACGTTATCAGCACGAGAAGCTCTCCGACCCCGGATCTCATCCGCAGCCCTGACCCGGCAGACCCCATCGACATAGAGAGGAGAGAGATCGGAAAGAGAGAAGAGATCAGAGAGAAGAAAGAGCGAAGCAACCATCAGGCCGGCGAAGGGGGACTGCAAGGTGACGACGACAAAGACTTAAACGTCGAAACATCACCAGGTACGCCATTGAATCTTCAACCCCGGCGAAGTCGGATCTCGTAGATAATATGCATTATGACCAACCCATGGCCGAAAACTCCGACCCAGCATGCACGATGCCGACGGGCTCCGAGCGAACCCACAACGACGAGGCATGAACGCGTGAAGGAAAGCCACCGGCCGGCAAGGCCTGAACGTGTGTAGGACAGCCAACCCGAATTGACCCAACTGATGGCACCACCGGCAACGTTCTACTCCCCTCGCTTTGCACGTCGTCGCCGCAATGGCAAAAACAGCAGCAGCGTCCGGCGGGGCTTGTCCCCGCGAGCGGCTTCCGGCGGGCTTGCTCCCGCGAGCGGCGTTCAACGGGGCCTGCTCCTGCGAGTGGCATCCGGCGGTGCCTATCCTCGAGAGCGACGGCAAGCGGCACACGAGAACGACTGCCGGCGGCGGCTGTTAGGGATCTCAGAAATCTCGGTTTTGGATTCCGGTTTTAACGGAGAAGATATGCAGTAATATCTGTTGTTTTGGGTTTTAAATCCGATTAAATACAAACCCAACCCGACCCAATCCGGTTTTAATTCCGGACCCATCAGCCATTTAAATAGTAGACCCGACCCGACATACTTTAAAACAGTAGACCCGCGCCCGAGTCTGAATCCAGACTCTGGCCTGAACTAAGATCAGGCCCAAGCCCAGATCAGGCAAAGGCCCGAGCCCCTCCAGACCCGAGCCCAATCTCAGGCAGGCCCAGATCTAGGCCCAATCTGTTTTGAGCCCCTATATTGCTGTATATTTAATCTGTTTTGATCTGGACCATCGATTTAATTATGTGACCACGAGGCCTGATTGGGAACCGATTTAGTCGATTCAAATATGGATTTTGGGTATCCGAACCGTTTTGGAAGCATCGGTACGGTCAGATTTTGCTATTTCATATACATTGTTTATATATTTAACTGTTTAGCCCCTAAGGGATCAATATGCAATATCTGTTTTATAAATAAGGACAAAATTGTCCTTAATTGTAACAGACTTTACGATGCACTTATATCTTGTGTTTTCTTACATATTCCATGTGCATAAGTTGTTATTTTCTCCTTTAAATGTACTTTAGGTAATTAGAATCTTTTTAGAAAAGCTTGGCAAGGCGCATGACGGTTCCATAGAACCCGCTCTACCTTAGCAAGTGGTTTCTAAAAGGACCCTATTAATACCCATTATTAATAGGCTTTGTACATGATATGTCAAATTGTTTTCTATAATATATCTCTATATGCACATGCGATGAATATGGTAATCATAGTAATTAATGAATATATGAACATGCGTGCATACATGAATATATAATTATGGTTAAGATAGATATGTTATATCTCGTAGTGTGTATTAATTTTATCATTGTTAGATAAAATGATTTTCACTATTGTCAGTGCCAATACCGAATATTATTTGTTTATGGACATACGTTGACTAGTTAAAATGATAATCTTTAACCTCATCCATAGCCTGTGTGTGAGCTCGGCCCTTGTCAGCCGAGACAGTACAATGTGGCTATGGATACATCTTAACTAGTAGTTCCATAACGGTTAGGATTTCGATGTTTATAGAATCTGATAGTCTTTAATCTATCAATTAACTAGGCTCCTATCCCGTCCCCAGATGTCTAACCTTACAAAGTTGGAGTTCGCCGCACTTGATGTCAACGGCAATAATTACTTAGCATGGAGGCTAGATGCTAAGCTCCATCTACAATCAATCAAGTTGGGTAAGGCGATTATAAAGCCTACAGGCACGAAAAGCCTTAGTCCTGAAGACAAGGCTAAAGCGACAATCTTTCTGTGTCGTCACCTACATGTAGACCTGAAGAACGAATATTTAACCGTTGAAGACCCCTTAGTTCTATGGGAATCCCTACGGGATAGATATGATCATCAAAGGGCTGTCATCCTTCCAGCAGCGAGGAATGAATGGATAAACCTGCGCTACCAAGATTTTAAATCGGTTACAGAATATAATTCTGCAATGTTTAACATCGTGTCCCGACTTGAGCTATATGGAGAGCCAGTTACCCAAGGACAGATGATCGATAAGACTCTATCCACCTTCCATGTAACGAACGTCCTACTGCAACAACAATATCGGGAGCGAAACTTCCAGAAAATATCAGATCTGATTTCGGTACTCTTAGTTGCAGAGGAGAACAATAAAGTTCTTATGAAGAATCACAACTCCAGACCAACTGGAGCATTGGCGTTCCCTGAAACGCATGCCAATGAAGGATACCACAGAGGTAGAGGCAGAGGAAGGTTTGGAAGAGGTGGTCGCCATAACCACTCCGGCAGAAGTAGCAGGGGCGACAGAGGTGGCAACCCCAGCAGAGGAGGCTACCGAGGTAGAGGCAGGCGTGGCCACCCCAGCAGAGGTGGACTCAATCTGCAGCAAAATACAAATTTCAAGAAACAGAGTAACAAGCCCTGGCACGCAGAACAAGTGACGGAAGACTCTCCTTCTAATAAGTGGCCTACAGACACTTGTTTCAAGTGTGGGCGTGAAGGCCATTGGTCTCGCAACTGTCGTACATCTAAAGAAGAGGTGGCAAACTTTCAAGCATCACAGAAAGCTGAGGGTAATGCAGTGTTTGACCTCGATAATGATGACCTCCTTGAAGATGAACTCATTGAGATGCAAGGCGAAACCATGCTCACAACTTCTGATTTCTTCAACGACAACTAGGGGGGACAGGATATTTTTAGTGATAAACTGCTATCGTTTATTAGAACAGCTGTTTGGTTTATAGTAGTTAATATTTCATTTGCTTGTTAGACTATCATATCGTTTATTTTTATCAGAACAGTTATTTGCTTTATTATAGTTGATATTTCGGTTGCTTGATATCTTTTAGATCTCTCTTATTAAATATTTCTCATATCTGAGTTGTCAGAACCTTATCTCAAATAATACTTTATTCCTCAATGAGGAAATGGAATCCAAGAGAGACATGTATATAGACTATAGCTGACCTCGCTCGGATAATAGAAGGCTCCGGTAGAGCACACCTCGTGTTACTTAATGGAACCCATATCCTATAATTTTTAATATCTGGCATGATCGTCTAGGATATCCTAGGACAATAATGATGATAACGATCGTAGAAAACTTTTGTGGTCATTCCTTAGCACATTATCAAATATCTAGAACCCTTAACATGTGACATTTTTATCGCAAGATTTGTGGATTGTCACATTGATGAGACAGTCTTCCCGTCGTTAGGGGGAGATAAGAAAGATAATAAACGTTCTGTCCAAGAAGGAACGACGTGAATTATCGTGGAATACTTCCACTCTGTCTCATCCAGACCCCATGACTACCCAATGTGAGCATGACGTTAGGAGAATGACAGTAGATGAGTCTGACACACGCCAGAAGCATGGCAGACCTATAGGTTCCAAAGATTTAGCTCCCTGGAAGAGGAGATTAAATAGCATATCACACCATACAGCTCCTGAAGAAGCTGTTCTTAATATAAACTCTCCTGAAGAGAGGATTCATGACGGTCCGGAAGATGTCATGAATCAAAAATCTAATTTTCCCAAATTAAAGCATATCGCTCCGGAAGAGGTTATGCCCCAGATCCTAGAAGAGACTGGGAAAGAGGTACCGGTACCCAACAATGATGAGATATCTGTGTTCTACACATACTCAGGGGAAATATGGAATAAAAAAGAAATAGTCGTTGATGATATATTACGACAAATAAGATAATGAAGGGTGATGATAATGATACTGAACCATGTAAAATCCCTGAAGGATTTGATTTACCTATACGGTAACCTAGACAGTGAAATATATATGAAAATCCCTGAAGGATTTGCTTTACCAAACTCCAAATCTAGAAATACGCATTCAATTATATTAAAACGAGCATTGTACGGTCTGAAACAATCCAGAAGATTGTGGTACAATCAGCTCAGTAAATATCTGTCTAGGAAAGGCTATAAAAATGATATTATATGCCCATGCGTATTTATTAAGAAATCCCAGAATGGATTTACAATAGCAACAGTATATATAGATGATAAATCTAATAGGATCTCCCGAAGAGATTGAGAAGACTGCTGACTATCTTAAAAGGAGTTTAAAATGAAAGACCTGGATGAGTCAAATTTTGCCTCGACCTGCAGATCGAACGCAATTAGGATGGGACCTTAGTCCATCAAACAAAATATATTGAAAATCTCCTGAAGAGATTTAATACGGATAAGTGTTATCCACTTGTAAGGTCTTTAGATGTTAACAAAGACCTATACAGGCCTAAAAAAGAAAATGAAGACGACTTGGGTCCTGAAGTACCCTGGGTCCTGAAGTACCCTATTTAAGTGCAATAGGTGCCATTATTTATTTATCTCAATGCACTAGATCTGATATTCCATTTTCTGTTAATCTACTTGTTAGATATATTTCTGCATCTACACATAGATATTGGAATGGTATAAAGCACATATTTAGATACCTAAAGGGGACATTTGACATTGGTTTATACTATTCATGTAAAAGGACTAACCCAATTGGATATGCAGACTCTGTTTATTTATCTGATCCCCATAAAGGGAGATCACAAATATGTTATGTGTTTCTTAAAAGTAATGCAGCATGACTAGCTCAAATTCAAAGTGGCTTCATCAAAGGCGACTATCCCCGAAATTCTTCTGCACCCATGAACTCCAAGAGAATGAAGAGACTATTATAAAGCAGGAGAAGTCAACTGAGAACCTGACAGATCTTTTCACCAAGGCGCTTCCAAAGTCTACAATCCAGAAGTTGGTGCATCAGATTGGCATGAGGAGACTTCACCAATAGAGCATGTGAATTTTATTTTAAATTGATGTATTAACAGGGTGGGAAGTAGCATCTTAAATGTATTAGGGGGAGGGAGTATTTTTTCTTTTGAAGATTGATGTAAGCAATGCTTGTAATAGAATGTAGGATAAAGATAAGGGGGAGAATCCTGCAGATGTAGATGGAGACATCCAGAAGAATGTCTTTTGCGCATTGTACTCTTTTTCCTGCGATGAGGTTTTTTCCATAGGGTTTTCCCATCGAAAGGTTTTAATGAGGCAGTGTAAGTCGCACCCACTAAGATTCCAGAAGAATCTGAGATTCCAGATGAATCTGTTCATGAAGAACTATGTTCCTGAAGAACTACGTTCCTGAATAACGCGTTGTACTATTTTTCCTTCACTAAAGGTTTTGTCCCATTGAGTTTTCCTTAGTAAGGTTTTAACGAGGCAATGTTTTGAAAAGTGGGCATCCAAGGGGGAGTGTTACGGATATATATATGGCTGCCCACTTTGGTGGGATATATCTATCCCGACATGTCTATCCCTTATCCCTAACTCTCTATATATGTGTTATGAATAAACAAGAGGCCTCACGGATTCGTGAGAGCGCAGCCGCCATCCCCGTTTGCATCCTTTCCTCTCTCCCTTTCGTAACATATATATATATATATATATATATTTATATATATATATATATATATATATATATATATATATATATATATATATATATATATATATATATATATATATATATATATATATATATATATATATATATATATATATATATATATATATATATATATATATATATATATATATATATATATATGGTCAGGATCGGATGACCCATCAAATTTTGACCCAGCAAATAACCCAGCACCGTTTGATGCACCTAGAGGTTTTAGAATGAGCTGATTTTTTGTACACATATTGTCTATGGTATGTTGATCATCCACAAAAAAAATCAGCCCATTCTAAAACCTCTTGGTGCATCAAATAAGCTCTTCAAATCAATAGTTTTTGACATATATATAGGGGGATGCTTAGGTGCGGTCTGTGCGATCCGCGTTCGTATGCACTCGCCACGTGCATCGGATGCACGGTGTGGTGCATCGGACTGCTGCAGCCGTAGACCCGGGGTGCAGCATTAAAGCTGCACCGCCCCCTTGTTTTTCCTACCTAGAAGTTTTGGAATTGGATGAAATTTGGTGAGGGTGTTGTCTAGGGTAAGGTGATCATCCTCACAAATTTTTATCACATTCCAAAACTTCTAGGGGGGTCAAATGGTCGAAGCAAAATCAGCCTTCCGTAGTCACCGTTAAAATCTGCAGATTTTGCTTCGACCATTTGACCCCCCTAGAAGTTTTGGAATTTGATGAAAATTTGTGAGGATGATCATCTTACCCTAGACAACACCCTCACCAAATTTCATCCAATTCTAAAACTTCTAGGTAGGTAAAACAAGGTTGAGGTGCAGCGTTGTTGCTGCACCCCTGGTGCAGGCTCCCCGCCCCCCTATATATATATATATATATATATATATATATATATATATATATATATATATATATATATATATATATATATATATATATATATATATATATATATATATATATATATATATATATATATATATATATATATATATATATATATATTGAGCTGTGAACTATGGCTTTAGAAAGTGAGTTGCGGGTGTTTTCACCCCCATAGAAGTTTTGGAATTTGATGAAATTTGGTGAGGGTGTTGTCTAGGGTTAGATTATCATCCTCACCAATTTTCATCAAATTTTAAAACTACTAGGGGGTCAAATGGTCGAAGCAAAATCTGCAGTCCGTAGTCACCGTTAAAATATGCAGATTTTGCTTCGACCATTTGACCCCCCTAGAAGTTTTGGAATTTGATGAAAATTGCTGAGGATGATCATCTAACCCTAGAAAACACCCTCACCAAATTTCATCAAATTCCAAAACTTTTAGTGGGGTCAAAATACCCGCAGCTCATTTTCTCCTACTACAGTTCACAGCTAAACGTAACAGCCATATATATATATATATATATATATATATATATATATATATATATATATATATATATATATATATAGGGGAGGGATACTCTTACTAATGGAATCTTACTAATGAAAGTTACAAATCACCTTTTACCTACCTAGAGGTTTCAGAATTTGATGAAACTTGGTGGGGATGCTCTCTATGGATAGTTGATCATTCTCACCGAAAATCATCAAATTCTATAACCTCTAAGGGCATCAAAGATGTTATTCAAATTAACGGTTAAAATGAATGGTCGATAAAGCTTCTAACATTTGAGGCCCCTAGAGGTTATAGAATTTGATGATTTTTGGTGAGGATGATCAACTTGCCATAGAGAGCATCCCCACCAAGTTTCATCAAATTATGAAACTTCTAGGTTAGATAAAAGACGATTTGTAACTTTCATTGGTAAGATTACATTAGTAAGAGTATCCCTGCCATATATATATATATATATATATATATATATATATATATATATATATATATATATATATATATATATATATATATATATATATATATATATATATATATATATATATATATATATATATATATATATATATATATATATATATATATATATATATATATATATATATATATATGGAATAGGGTGCATGGTCCTCCCGACTAGCCAACACACTAGTCCTCTCTTCAATTTTGGTGCCACGTGACACTTTTTAACCGAGGTTAGGGGTTGGTCAAGGGGGGTTCACCCCTTCTAACAATGATCATGAACAAAAGTTTGAAAAAAAAATATTCCACGTAGCATTTTTAGATTAACAATAGTAAGGGGTATTTTCGCGCTATTGTTTAGCTTTAAATTTATCGACCGTTGATTGGGTTGTTTTAAGTTTTTTTTTTGAATTTTTTTTAATCATCATCTAAGTAGTGTGAATTGACCATTCATAAAAGAAAAAATAATTAAGAAGTACCACGCGACACCTAAATTTAAGGAGGACTAGTGTGTTGGCTAGTCAGCAGGAGGACCATTTTATCATATATATATATATATATATATATATATATATATATATATATATATATATATATATATATATATATATATATATATATATATATATATATATATATATATATATATATATATATATATATATATATATGAGAAATGCTAGAATGCGGTATGCGGTAAGTGCGGCACCTTACCGCAGCCGTCTGATGCACCGCTGCGTGCATGCGATGCTCGCAGCGCGTGCATCAGACGGCTGCAGTAAGGTGCCGCACGTACCGCATGCCGCAGCATAGCATGCCCCTATATATATATATATATATATATATATATATATATATATATATATATATATATATATATATATATATATATATATATATATATATATATATATATATATATATATATATATATATATATATATATATATATATATATATATATATATATATATATATATATATATATATATATATATATATATATATATATATATATATGGGGTGGGATCCGTTGACAACCCAAAATGGGAGGTAAATTTACCTCCGATTTACAACTCGCCATAATCGTTGGTTAGAGGTTTCCGAATTTGCTGATTTTTTGTGAGGATGATCAACATGGCAAGTTGATCATCCTCACAAAAAATCAGCAAATTCTGAAACTTATACGGGCGTCAAATGTGTTATTCAAATTAACGGTTCAAATAGATGGTTCAGAAACATTTGGTTTAATCGGCGCCCTTATAAGTTTCAGATTTTGTTGATTTTTTGTGAGGATGATCATTATGGCAAGTTGATCATCCTCACAAAAAATTAACAAAATCTGAAACTTCTAAGGTCGCCGATTGAATCAAACGTTTTTGAACCGTCTATTTGAACTGTTAATTTAAATAACACATTTGACGCCCTTATAAGTTTCCGAATTTGCTGATTTTTTGTGAGAATGATCAACTTGTCATGTTGATCATCCTCACAAAAAATCAGCAAATTCGGAAACCTCTATCCACCGATTGAATCAAGTTAAAAATGGGAGGTAAATTTACCTCCCATTTTTGGGTTATCAACGGATCCCAGCCCTATATATATATATATATATATATATATATATATATATATATATATATATATATATATATATATATATATATATATATATATATATATATATATATATATATATATATATATATATATATATATATATATATATATATATATATATATATATATATATATATATATATATAGGGGAGGGATACTCTTACAAGTCAGATCTTACAAGCAGCAATTACTAATGATCCCAGCCATCCATCATATTGCGATGAATGGCTGGGATTTCCCCTAAATCTCCACCCCTCTATCTCTCTCTCTCTCTCAAATGTGAACTGAACATCGACCGGCGAGGGGCGGAGGGACGGCGCGGGGCGGCGGGCGCGGAGCAGGCGCGGGCCGGCGAGGGGCGGCGGGACGGCGGGCGCGGAGCTGCGGGGGGCTGCGGGGTCGGGGTCGGAGGGCTGCCGGAGCCGGAGGGGAAGGGGTCGGGGTCGCGGCCGCCGGAGGGGGGGGGCAGCCGGAGCCGGAGGGGATGGGGTTGGGGTCGGGGGGCAGCCGGGGTCGGAGGGGATGGGGTTGGGGTCGGGGGGCAACCGAAGCCGGAGAGGATGGGGTTGGGGTCGGGGTCGGGGGTCGGGGTTCTGTTATTACAGATTGAGAGAGAGAGAGATTGAGAGAGAGGGAGAGAATTGATCCCAGCCATCCAATGCGATCTTGATGGTTGGGATCATTAGTAATTGCTGCTTGTAAGACCTGACTTGTAAGAGCATCCCTCCCCATATATATATATATATATATATATATATATATACTAGTCATTTTCTAGTGCCTTTTATTTTATTTTATACTGGTCCTTTTCTAGTATCTTTTATTTTCTTTTATTGTTGTCCACTTCCAATGCCTTTTTATGCTGTTGTAAATTATTAACAACTTGTTCTTCCTCCAGTTGTGCATGTTGTAATTGTTAAATTATGGTAAATATGAGGGAGTGATTATGAGAATGTGTACGAGCATAAGTGCATCGGGAATTCCCAGAGCAACATAGCTCCTCTTATATCTCTTTGTTTTTCTTTAGACCTTTCTCCTCGAGTTGTGAATCTGGCATGTTATAAGAATAGCACGATAACCCTAAATCCAGCATGCGAGTGTAACCTAGCTATGCGAGAGATCTAAAGTAGCATTATTCCTCCTTCTTTAGATGTCCCTCTTCCACTTCCTTTATATAAGTATGTATGAGCACATGCATACTTAGGGCATCATAGGTCCTTCATTCTCTTTCTATATTTTAACATAATTAAAGTTATACCGAGGCATGTCATTGCCCCCTCAAACGAACTGGAAGCTGGATACAAACAAGAACTATTTACACGGTACGGGAGATCACTACCCCTACTAAAGTAAGCTCTACCAGAATTACATCACTTGAAAACCACCAGGCTAAACAAATTATAATAACTTTATTGTAAATATAATTATATTCCTTTGCTAAATTATTATGATTATTTGATGTTTTATGATAGCTGTAGATCTATGTT